>CM018680.1:20696989-21896989 GCA_009363875.1 Mikania micrantha
CGGTAGCTTCGGAGTCTGCTTTTTCTCTTAGTGGCAGGGTTTTATATCGATACGAAGGACGAGGCTTACTCCTGCATCATTGGAGATATCATTTGCTTGAAAGACCATTTGGACGCAATGGACATATACAACACCACACAACACTTGAAGGCGAGCTTGAGGTAGAGAAACAATACACGAGGTGGAAGTTGAGGATGGAATGACTTTACCACTTTCCCGACGAAGAACAAGCAATGGATGAATGGATGCGGAACAATAGCCCGAAACTACAATCTGAAGCAAATCCCGAAGCACAATCCAAAAACTAATTTCGATTTAGATTTATATTTATTTTTTTACTTATAATCTTGTGTAATTAATTGTTACAATTTTTTAAAATTAGTTTTGTTTTTAATTTATTTTAATAAAATATTGTTATTTTAAATTCTTAATAAAGTTCATTTAATTTTATTTAAATTAAGTTTGTTAAGTAGTATTAATAAAAACTAATAAAACTTAATAAAATCTTAAACTAATCAAACCTTAAACTTATAATTACTAACCCTAATAAAACTTAAACTAATCAAACTAATATTAAACTAATAACTATAAAACCTTAAACCAATCAAACCTAAAACTAATAATTACTAAACCCTAATAAAACCTTAAACTAATCAAACTAATATTAAACTAATAAATAATAAAACATTATTCATTTATTCAAACCTTAAACCAATCAAACCTTAAACTAATAATTAATAAACCCTAATAAACCTTAAACTAATCAAACTAATATTAAACTAATAATTAATAAAACCTAATAAAACCTTAAACTAATCAAACATACTATTATTTAATAAAAACCCTAAACATACTATTATTTAATAAAACCTTAAACTATTATTTGATTGGTTTAAGGCTTGATTAGGTTTTATTAATATTAGTTTGATTAGTTTAAGGTTTTGTTAGGGTTTTTCTAATTATTAGTTTTAGGTTTGATTGGTTTAAGGTTTTATTAGTTATTAGTTTAATATTAGTTTGATTAATTTAAGGTTTTATTTGAGGTTTATTAATTTATTAGTTAAGGTTTGATTGTTTAAGGTTTGAATAAAAGAATAGAGTTCTATTAGTTATTAGTTAAATATTAGTTTGATTAGTTTAAAGTTTTATTAGGGTTTAGTAATTATTAGTTTTAGGTTTGATTGGTTTAAGGTTTTTATTAGTTATTAGTTTAATATTAGTTTGATTAGTTTAAGGTTTTATTAGGATTTATTAAGGGTGGTGTTAAACTTACACCCCCCAAAGCATGTCTGCACACCACATAAACGCCCGTAGTGGCCACTACAGGGCGTATTGGTACGATTTGTATGGTCTTGGTCAAACGACAAGGATAATGATTAGACCTAAATGCCTATACGCCCCGTAGTGACCACTACGTGCCGTTTAATGTTTAAAACGTGACAAATCTTTTGTAACTTACGAATTCGTCGTCAATATATACACACATATTGTGTTACAATATGAGACGCTCCCTCGAATCACTTGACATATAGTTGAACGAGTTTCTCTTGTTTCGTTTATTAGGGTATTTACTTTCTACACACATATTTTTTATTTGAAAGATGTCTTGGTGGGACAGAGACTTTTTCTTCGGTCAATATTCAGACATTTCACGAGTGGCTGAAACTTATTAGGTATAAAACTGTATTTAGTTGTTTTTATTGCTAATCAAATGACAAACTAATCATAATGTTTTTAAGGATGGGAATGGTGTGCATTCGTCTGAGCCACAACTAGACCAGTATTGCCAGATCTTAACGAAGAGGTTGTGGTCATCACAACACACCCACCCTAAGTTGACGATGACGTTAATAGGGAATGTTACGCTAGTGAACAATCACACCCCCACCCCAAGTTGCGGTTAAAGAGGAACAAGCTGACGTGGTTATACCAAAATATGGACTGGAATACCAATGAGGTATATATTTTTCACTTGTTTTAAGTTAGATGGACATTAGTTTAATGACAAGATTGTTTTCAGATATTCATTTCTGTGGAGGAGTTGATGGCATAGGTGAAAAGTAGAGCCCTTGATAATGGATACGTCGTAGTTACCGGACGATCTAAGAAAAAGAAGGGGACCGATGAGGTCAACAAAATCTGGCTTGTGTGTAATCTTGGTGGTGAACACAATAGTACGACCATCTTAAGGTGTACCGGTAGCAAAAAAATCGACTGTCCTACGACAATGATTCTTATGGTTGGAAGCTTCAGGTCAGAAATGACAAACACAACCATGACATGCTCAAAATCTTGAGGGGCACCCGCTTGTTAGAAGATTGTCTGAGCAGGAACAAAACATGGTACATCATCTGACTGAGTAACACATGGAGCCACGCAACATACTTTCCAGCATAAAGAAGCAGAATCCCGAACGTCTCCATCCGTAGAGACATATACAATGTGCAGCAAAAATTTTAAAATAAACAAAAAGTCGGATCAACCCCAATGCAAGTCTTAGAAAACCTGATGCATACTAAGAATTACGTATACTATACTCGCGAAAACTTCGAAACAAATGTCGTGGAGGAGATTTTCTTTTGTCATAAAAATCATACACCTGGTGGCGTGCGTTCCCACATGTTATTATGATCGACGCGACTTACAAGACTAACATGTACAAACTTCCTTTTGTACAGACAGTTGGTGTTACCTCAACACACCATACGTTTTGTATTGCACACGCGTCGTGAGAAAAGAAAAAGAGGAAAATTATTATTGGGTTCTAGAACGGGTAAAAGAGATGCTAGATAAGTGCATGGAGCCCCGCCTGGTAATAACCGACAGAGACCTTGCTCTGATGAATGCATGTCTTAAGGTATTTCCGCTGCTTCCAGGTATTTATGTAGGTGGCACATAAGCGAAAATATCGCAAAACACTGCAAGGAAAATTTTTCAGACGGTAATTGTAAAAAGTTTAAGGGTCGTTAGGTGAATTTGTGTGACTCTTCGTCGCCAGAAATTTACGACTATAACTACAACCGTCTGTACGAACAACTAGTCGCAAATAACCGTCAAGTAAGTGTCATTAAATATCATTATCATTATTTTTGTTTAAAGTGCGTTGTCGTATGTCATAGTTGTTTTTTATTTTAGGAGTTTTGAATATTGTGACACATACTTGGTTACCCCTACAAAGACATGTTTGTTACAGCCTGGACTAACAGAACGCCCAACTTTGGTCAACGTACAACTAACAGAGTCGAGAGTCAACATTCAAACTTAAAAAGATATCTGAGAACAACTAATAACTCACTCTCGACACTGGTAGGTTTTTTTGATCAAATGGTAGAATCACAGGAGATAAACATGAAACATGGGTTTGAAACAAGTTTAATAAAGACAATAGGTCATCATAAAATATCCATGTTTAATAACCTATGTGGTAATGTTTCACATAAAGCTCTTGATTTATTACTTGATGAAATCAATAAGATCAAGGTTATGCGTCAAGGTAATATGTCATGCAGCCACCAGTTGTGGACAAGTTGTGGCTTGCCATGTGCTTGTCGGATCTCAAAATACGAAAATACAGGTATCAAAATACTATAACCAATTCCTCTTTGTTTGTTTTTTACATTTTTTTGTTGTAAACTGATTATTTTCCTTACATTTGTATATAGACACGATTATCTCGCTTTCTGATATAGACATCTTCTGGACAAAACTTGATACTCGGAACCCGACACTTCTAGAAGACGAAGAAATCGACGTCGAAGGACAAATGGGTCTGGTGACACAGGAAATAACATCAAAACCCGCGTCAGTGAAAAAGAGTCTGGTTAAAAAAATACTTTCGCAAGTGTTTCCGTTTAAAAGTTAAAAGAAAACGCTATTGGTTCAGAAGGATATACGCGAACGTCTAACATTGAAGATCAAAACACAAAGGAGGATGAATCTAGACATAGCGCAGTTGTCGACTCACAAGAGAGTAGTTTTCAACTTCCAAGGCATAGTTCATTCACACCAGCAATGTCAAAGTAGCAAAGACCCGCAATACAACGTAGTCATTCAATGTCTTCTAGAGGAAAAAAGGACGCGAGACAAGTCAACTTGACTCGATAGTTGCTTCGCCAGTGAAACCAGAAGGAATGAACAATCTTAGACGATTTGGTGGTTACATTCCTTCATTGTTTCATTGCTATGTAAGCAACATACAAGATGTTATGCCAGACGGTAATTGTGGATTCAGGTCTGTAGCCGTTGGGTTAGGGTTCGATGAAAATCAATGGGGTTTCGTTCGCCAACAACTATTACAAGAGGTGGACACCCATAGCGAAGCATACATATATGTATTTAACTCGATGGACCCAACTTTATAGGACGCAGTACATCATAGCATAAACTGGTTTGGTAT
Source organism: Mikania micrantha (assembly GCA_009363875.1). NCBI lineage: Eukaryota > Viridiplantae > Streptophyta > Magnoliopsida > Asterales > Asteraceae > Mikania > Mikania micrantha. The sequence continues at coordinate 20,701,386 of CM018680.1, forward strand.
CAAACCTGCACCACAAGAACATTGGTTGCTTATGCCTTATACGGGGCTTGTTGTTGCACAAAGATTTGGCGTGATAGTTCTCCTTCTCAGTCAAGAAGGGTGTGTCACGTTTTTCCCGTTATGGTTAGCTCCATCGGCAATACCACAACATATGTGTGGTTTGTCTTCTTCATATGCCCATGCATTTCGTCAACCTAAGGTTGGAGGGGGATTCTCCAATTCCAACCCTAAGTGCGGTTTGGAAACGTTACCAAAATGATGTCGCCGGTGAGTGGGAGACGATTTATCAAGAACGAATCAACCGGTATCAATCGAATATAGAAGCAAACAAAGAAGTGTATTGCTACAACGAAACTTTGTGACAACGACAGTTTGTATTTATCTGTCATTGTTTCCAACGAAACTTTGTAACCTTCTATTATTAATCGTAACGTTTCGTATGAAAATGCATATTATGGTGTATATGATTAAATATATATTAAATATAATACAATTAATTATAATATATTAAATATTTTACAATTAATATAATATGTTAAATATATTACAATTAAATATAATATAATTAAATATATATAATTAAATATAAATAATTAAATATATATAATTAAATATTACATTAATATATCACAATTAAATATAATATAATTAAATATAATATAATATATTATCTTTAATTAAATATAATATATTAATTGTTCATCAAAGTTAAATTATAAAAAAAAGAAACCCTAAACGCCACGTAGTGGCCACTACGTGGCGTATGGCTTAAGTTAAACCAGCAAATGGCCATCGTGTAACATCTAGCATTAAACAGGTATTCAATTATCCAACATCTAGTATTATCATGCAACTATAGATTACTCTTACATATGAATGAACAAAGAGGTCTAAAGAGGACTTAAAACGTTAATGAACTAAACAAAATTTAAATAAGACTATAAACACAATCTATGAATACATACAAATATGTTTTACAACATGGTTATGGTCACCAACAAAAAAAAAAAGGATTCAAGCTATAAAAAAATACCATTTCATAACAATTCTAACCATAGGATAGTCATAACCCTTCCCCCTTGGATTGGTAGCCACCTCATTTGGTCATTAAAGCACACCACTTGACGGTTTAGAACCCAATTGATGGTGTCACAAAATGAGACCACTTTGAAAACAAACTCAATCAAAAGTGAACTATTTCGATTACCAAGTAACTAAACTAAGGCAAATGAATATGACAACTATGTCATCACCCATTCCTTGGTAATAAAACCTAGACTTAAACGAGTATCTTTGAGATCTTTAAACCCCTAAATAGACTATGGCTGGAACTTTTGTAATAATAACTCATTAAATTAATAATCTTAACCAAACTAGTTCACCAAAAAAAATGAACTTCCTTTGGGGATCCTCTCTTGGCCGAACTAAACACCCAACAAAAGTAAAGATAAATTTACAAAATCCAACCAAAACAAGTGTCTTATGTTCTCAATCAAAATCAACTTGGAAAAGACACCTTAGTGATCTATGGTCTTTCCTTACAACCTAGTATTAAAGCTGCCATAGGGATGGACAGCCATGATCTTTCACTGCAGTTGATATAATCACTTTCTGCAGCATGAAATGATATCAAGGACAGCCCCATTTCCTTATCTATGAGCTGCCAACGTCCAGCCTTGTGTCTGTCAATCCTCTACATGATACACCCTCCCATACCATAGCAAAATGGCAGTAGAACCATGGTCAAGATATGCTGAAATCTGGCAGCAAAAAGGAAATCCTTTTTCCCAACTTCACCATTAGCCGATCATATCTACTTCCCTAACCTTAAAGTTCTATAAATACCACACTCCCTATGCTCAAAACCACACAACACCTTCACTTCACTCACCTCACTCACCACTGTTTTTTTCTCTCTTTCCTCCTCATTGCAACAGCAGCCTCCGACCAAGAAGATCCCCTGGTGGAACCGAAAGTGCAGACGACACCCACAAGGAGGGACCTTGTCAGCTTCTATCAGCATTCTCCCTTGACGTGTTCAGCATAAGAGCTTGTGATGTTCTCCTAAACCTTGCTTGCTTTGGTAAGTATCTTACTATCTCACCTGTAATAACCCACCAAGAAAGAAGAAAACATGCTGGCAATATGTTATCTTCATGCTGAACAACGGTTATAACGAGTTAAGGTTAACACTTTCAAGTAAATTATGTAAACCAAAGGATGGGTGTCCGAGACCTGTTTAAAACTAAGCAACAGCTCTTGTAAAACATACATGGCATAAGAGTCAGCTCATGCAGACGTAAACCTAGCCCAAACTTGAGCCAAAAAGGAAGGGCTAGGGCTCATTGTTTAAGGAATAACGAAAATGAACATAACAAAGCTTTTAATCACCTAAAATATAACTAGATCAAACCTACAATGTTTCAAGGTGAAGGTTCCGTTACCACTAGAGGTGTAATAAAAAAGAATTAACACAAAGGACCTTGTAAAACTTTCCCATTATAAAAACATTTGTAAAATCTGGACAGAAACTGGGTCGGCTTTAACAGCCCAAAACTCAATCATAACAACTCAAAACATACAAAATCCAACACCATCATTTAGTTCGTTGAATTAGCTTTCCAAGCACTACTTATACGCCTTCTAACTCAGTCAAATGATCCCCCAAACAGCCTTTACAAAATCAGTGCGTAGAATTGGACCTTTTGAATTATATGGCTCTTTCGACCCATTTCCTAGCCAAATCATGAAAACTTTACTAAATGAAAGTTGTTCACTGGACTGTAGAGTCTCATAATTTTCTATACCGTTCGCTGTTTTAAAAGTTTACTCTAATTTGTTAAGCAGAATTCGTACAAAAAAATAATAAGAATAATAAAAATAAAATAAAACAAACAAACAAAACATCACATTTTGGGGAATTAAACATGCAGAAAGTTTTGGTAACATCTTTACAAATATATAGATATGTATACCTACAAATAAATAAACTTAAACTTTCTAAGTAATTACTGAGTTAAACACATTTAAAAATCGAGAATTTGACATTGTAATATTGACTTATCTAAAAATAAAACTTATAATAGTTTTGGGCGATATCGTAAGTCCCCTATTTAAATTTGGGCAAATAAGTAAGACCCCTCAATTTAACTATAAATAAAAGGAACACTTGAAATTAACGAACATTAAGATAAAAATGTATTTCGATATCATAAGGGTCATTCCATAAATCTCATAAAGCGCCATACTTTTGTAGGGCTCGAGAAGGACACTGAACCATAAATTCACGGTTACTTGGAACCTCCTGATCACTGCTCAAATGAGTTTCGTAGCCCCCTTTTATTTAAATATTTATACTATTCGGGGTGAAATACTTGCTATCTTACTTATCCATACGTGTTTATTAAAATGATACTTGTCACAACCCGAGCCAGCGGGTTGGATCGACTTCCCCGTCGGGCGGAAGGTTCTCGGGGCGCGATATCGTGAGTGATAATCGGAATGATCAGATTGTTTACATTGCACATGATATATAAATGAGAAACTGCTAAATGAAAATAGAATTACAAAGTTAAATTACATCAGTTTAGTTCATAATTTAACAATGTAAATCTACTATCAACATCATAAATCTTCAATCTTGTATCTGCACAAGATATATAAAATAATCTGTAAAATGATGTTTCAAAAAAATATGCAGGTCCAAAAAGCTAGGTCCTCTAACTAGTATCCAAGTCCAAAAGTAATAACTCCTTAGTTGACATGTTCGTCACTTGAGAAGTCATGTAAAAAGATCAAGTCAACACATGGTTGGTGAGTTCATGTAGCTCTTGAATGACAACCTTAACCTCACATCATTAACCACCTATACCATCCAGTTCAATATGCTTATATATAGGGCATATGTAGGGTTGAACTTACCGCCCGCCCGCCAGCCACCGTCCCACCACATACCAAACCACATGATATATTGTTCCTGGTGATAATTAAGCGTTTCATCCCACTTCTTTGATTCCATAACCTTTGATTCTTAGCATTTGATTACCTTGAAAATGTTTACCTTGATCCCCCGAAATGACAACCTTAACCTTATTAACGACCACCTATGCTATCCAATGAAATATGCTTATATATAGGGCAAATGTAGGGGACAAGCCCCAGCCACCGTCCCACCACATACCGAACTGCTTAGCATATTGTTGTTAATGATAATTAAGCATTTCACTCCATTCACCTTCAATTTAGATTTTGATTTCCACAAATAGATTCACCTCTGATTTCTTGAGTTCACCATGTATTCATGATTACCCCAAAGCACTTGTATAAATATAATATTAAATGTTTAATTAAATTAATAACTAAGCATTTAAATACAACTAAGACATGATGATTGGGCCTTATTTGACTCAATCAATTAGACTTAGTTGTTGGTGGTTGTCCAAGTTGTACCCTCTCACACACGTGGCCCATATCGGGCATGACCCACAAGGAGTCTACCTGTATGCGTCGGGACTTTCATGATGCCCATATCAGCTTGACCCATTGGCCTACTGTACATGCCGGGACTTTAAGGATATCCTTTGATTCTTGATCGTCTTTGATTCTCTTGATTTCGTTTGATAGTTTAAGTTATGCCCATATAGCTTGACTACAAGAGTCTACTATTTATGCCGGGTTTTTCCGTGTGTTACACGTGGTCTTGATTTACATACAACTGACATCCACCTTAATTAAAGCAATTAATGATTTCATTAGATCTTAATGATTTCATTATTTCAATGATTCACACACGGTTATGATTCCATTGATTCACTTGATTCTGATATTTTGATTTCCATGATTTCATAATGATTATAGATTCTTGATTAGGATCCTTAGTTTACTGATCACACACTGGATTAGATTCCATTGAATTTGATCTTAAGCTTTAGTTCTTTTGATTTCACTTTGAATTTAGATTCTTGAATTTTGAGCTCGATGGACTAAGGGTTTGTTTAGAGTTTAGAATTAAGGTATTACTCATAGGAGTAATTAATTTAACTTGATAGTTAATTCTGCATAGCAATTACCTAGACAGGAATCTAGGAGTATAACAAGCACATATAAAGCATATAATAAGTAAAAGCATTTACGTAAAACAATTTAAATAAAAAGGTTTACGCATGCTTCTCAGCCCCGTGTTTGAAAAAAAAATGTTTAGAAAAGAGCAATGAACTCACCTGTGTTGCTCTTTATTGATTTACCACAAAATGCGCGCTCGTTACTTGTAGTTTTGTTTCTTCAGAACCTGAGTTGTTTTAAGAAATTCAGATACGATAAGTACTTATAATAGTCGTCGTATCTAGGGTTTTTGGTCTCGGTGTGCAACTAAGTGTCCTATGTTACCAATGTGATTCTAAGACTTCATCTAACTAGTCTAACTTATTACCCATTAGTAACCCTTATCCCACAACAATCATTACAAGTTCTTAATTTAAAACGCTTCTAATTTAATTCACTTTAAGTTAAACATAAAGTCAAAATTATTTACTTTATTTAATAAAGTTTATAAATCATTTTCTTTTATTAAAACATAATGAATTTTAAGAAAAGTGAAATTTCACATGATGGGCTTGATTTAAGCCCATTGGGCGAACCTCGGGCCCATTACTAGACCTTGCTTTCCAAATGATTACTTGATAAAGATCTTTGAATAACTCGACATAGATAATTCAATTAAATCATCTATGTTTAGAAAATCATCCTCAAGTTATTCTCATAATTCGTTTCTCAAAAATTCAAATTTAATGTTATCAAGAAAGGTGGTAGCTCTCGAATATTCATGCATGCATAGGTATACCTAATTTCCCATGTTTCTTGATTCGCCCTAACCTTTAGTTAAATGACTTAGGTTTGATTTCCCAGTATTCCAGCGAACGTAGGCCCTATTTCTCTTTAGGTTTGCCCCCTTAGGGTTCGTCACCCTTGGGTTAGAGATCCTTAGGCTCGTAGACTAAAGGTTCGGCCAAATCATGTTAACAGCCATGAGATTCGCTGCATAGGGAGGTTTATACATCTTTGGTTCGTTCCCATTTGGTTCGTGGAGCTGATAAGTTAGGCCAAGGTTCGGCCATGCAGGGTTCGGCCAAGATAAACTTCGGCTGGCCAAGGTTCGGCCAGGTCCAAGTTCGTGGCTCCTATGGTTCGGCTGACATGGGTTCGTCTTCCCCCAAGGTTCGATGCCCATAAGGTTCGCCACCTTAGGGTTTGGCTGCTTTAAGGTTCGTGACACCTTGTAGGTTCGTGGCTCCCATGTGACAGCTATTGAGGGTTCGGCCAGCTACCATGAGGTTCGGCAGATCGGCCCTTCACGAACCAGCAGTCTTTGATGTTCATCATCTTCATTCTCGACCCTAATCTGTTGCAGATATGTTTCTATAGCTTCCTAGTTGTTTACTCAAGCTTATTTCAAAGTTTTTAAGTGTTTAGATCGGTTAAAACAACAATAGGTTATTGAAGTCGGGGTTCACACAAAAAACCGAAAATAAAACCTTAGATTTACCTCTAAAAGTCTACCAAGCGTGGGATTTCTTCGTGGGTTCTTGTTCTCCTCGATCACACGAACGATTTGAGCCAAAGATCTCTTGAAATGGTTAAGAAATGAGAGAGATATCCTAGAGAGAAGTTTGAGAGAGATTCTAGAGAGAGAGGGACAAAAATTGTGATGAAATGGGTAGGTGGTGGTGGTTGTGGTATTCATGACCACATTAAATGGTTCAAAAATACCCGGTAGGTTCGGGTTCGTTCGGTTACGCGAAAAATGTCGGTTTTTCGTTTGTTCTCGTAACGAAGGACTTGGTTTTTTTAAGATAAGATTTATAAAATTATTTTAGCTGGTTATTCCTAGTAAATTAACTAAATATCTTCCATTTATTTTAAATTTTCAGAAATATTTGATTTACGGTTTAAAATCGAATCGTACAGTCGTCGCGCGTATTCGTTCGAATCGTCACCCGTACGAACACGACGATAACTATACTTTTTAATATTGTTTTCTAATTATCGGACATCATTCAGAACGTTAAAATTTCATATATATTCGTACAGATCGTCATCTATACGAATAATGCGTCGATTTAGCATTCACGCAAACGACATCCGTGTTGTTCTGTTTTATAAAACCTCACATACGATTATACGTAATAAAATCCTAACACATAATCACATGATGGTTCTGTAACGCCAGATAGTTATCTGACTGATGAATCATATTTCTGAGTTCTGTTCCCTGAAATGATTCTGAATTTACTGTTTGATAACACGAAATGATAATGATATATGATATGAGCATGACATAAAATGAAACACGTATAGTTTGTACCTGATTACTGTTCAAGTTACTGTTGAGATCACTGTTCCAGTGACGTTTCCGGCATTGATGTTACAATACTTGTTTGAATGTTTATAGTATGAGTACTTATTTCAAAGTCTCCATTGATATATATGTATGAATGTATGTATTATATCGGTAATTCCACAACTATTCTGCTTTAGCGGGGGGTGACAGATTGGTATCCGAGCCATTGGTTATAGGGAATTAGGTTTTACTATTAGTGAGACCTAGACTATGGCCTTTAGCTTATCCTAGGACTTATGTTCATTTACATGATACATAACGATTAATTGTCTTTAGCTTCGAAATAAGAATGTTGTATATGTGTATAGAAGATGCCGCCAAAAAGGAGAGGGAGGAAGCCGAAGCAAACTACTGAAGATGAAAATGTCAATACCGAGAACACAACTCTCAGTTCCAATGACATCGCTAAAATAGTGGACAACACACCTCGAGCTGGCGGGCTGGATCGACTATCCCGTCGGGCGGAAGGTTCTCAGGCGCGATATCGTTTGATAATCATAGTGATCAGATTGTTTACATGGCTTATGATGTATAAATGAGAAATGCTAATATGACATTGATATAGAATTACAAAGTTAAATTACATAGTCATGTTCATAATTTAACTAAGTAAACCCATTCAAAGGAATCATGTAGTTTTCTATCTTGTATTTCACAAGATTTACAAAAGTGATCCACCAAAATACGTCATCAAAAGTTATGCACACAAAATGTAGCTAGGTCCACTATATAAGTCCACTAACTAATGCATCCTGAGCCTGGTGACTAAACCTGTTCGTCACATGAGAAAAACATGCATTTAAACAAAGTCAACACTAGGTTGGTGAGTTCATAAGTTTAATAATTGTAAACCATTGATTTGTTAACATTCACAATCATAATGTCATACAAGAGTCTTGATAATATTTGATTAATCCGTCTCACACAATGGCCTCTCCATAGTTATATGTACAAGTAATGTCTTATCCTACTAAGCATGCTTATATATAGGGCATACGAAAGGGTCGAGCCTACAACTCGCCCAGACGCCATCCCACCACATGCTCAACAGAATTCGACACCACTTGTAATACAACTATGGATATCCATTTATTTCTCACATGTGTTCAACCCGTTTGATTTTCACCCATCCGTTTGTGTTCATCACCCAGTGTTTTTATATGTAGAATAATATAGTATAAGGGATTTAGTTATCAACCGAAGTATCAATAAACCCTTCATGTTTTAAGGAAATTAGATTAATTTAATCTTATCCTTATTATTACTCTCTCGCTTGTGGGGTTAACTGTTAGTCACTACTAATATTAGAAGTGTTAGTTAACCAATTGATATGTGTTCTTTGCCTGAAGTGCATAGAGCCTAAAAGGAATCCATTGTAATCCTCACGAAATCAGATCACAATGCATCCAATTTACCTCTACCACTTTGATGTTCTCATTGACGTCAACGAAACTACTACCAGTAATATGACATGAGAGAAGATCAATTCCTCAGTCTACTAGTCAATAGAATCGAAGGATGAATTACAATTATCACTGTAGATTAATATCACCATGTGTCGCTTACCAGACCCTGACTGAAGTAGCCCTGTCACCGGTCATACGTTACCGGCCAAATGATAAATACGATCAATACCAGCCAGCTACAAGCCAGAGTTTTGTCAAACCTATGGTACCACTATGCTATCGTCGGTTTAGTCACGTCAACTAACGGGTAAACGATTCTTTGTGAGGGACTTACAACGATCAACTTGAATACATGAACACATGATTGTTGTGATATAATACAGACAGTTTAATGAAAATCAATTGTTGTTGTGTTCACCATTGTTGTTTGTTCTCGCTGTTGTGTGTTATCGTTGTCTTTAACAAAGTGTTATAAGAGCTTGTCTTATTACACGATGTCAATAATTGTGTGAATGATATTATCATCATGAAGTTAAATTATCATGATTATCATTCTTGTCATCAGTTGCACTTATATCATGTTATCACATTGTTAGCTCAGTGTAAATAACGAAGTGTCATAAGATCAAATCCTATACGCTTATGTTATTTTAATGATTGGATGATAACAGGAATTTATGTTATCTTGACATCATGCTTGATATGTTGTGTTGTTGTAATCAAAATAAAATGAACACAATGCTATGATCTCTAGTCTTTAACATTAATGCATAAGATCTCATCTTATCGTACAATGTTAGCTCATATGAAGGGTGATATCTTGAAACCATGTTGTCATGATTATCAACATCGACATCCCCAGTGATTGTCCTCATGTTGTCTCAATGTTATATATACTCAATGTTTTTAACAGAGTGAAATAAGATCTTGTCTTATTACACAGCGTTAATAAATGTAGTGAATGATAATATCATCATGAAGTTACGTTATCATGATTCTCATTCTTGTTGTCTCAATGTTATAAGCTTGTTGTTGTGAGATCTAGCTTTGATGCATTGTGTCATTCATTTCGATGAGCTAGTATCATGAAGTTACATTATCATGATATTGTTCCTGTTATGCTTTACATGTTAGTTCACACACAAGCACACATAATGATATGATCAGGTCATAGTATGATAGTTAAGATAAAATCAATATTATCTGTATCACCTGATGATCGAATTAAAATACTAAAACTTTTAAATAGTAAAAAGGATTAGCATGTTTCTCAACCCCGAAGTTAAAATCAGTTAAGATTAGAAAAGGGGCGTATGAACTCACCTTGTTGTTGTAGTGGTCGACTAAGTAATACAAGAGATGCACGCGCTCGTTGTTGTTCTTGATGTTGTTTTCACGACCCTGTATTTATTTCACATTGTTTGTAACTCATAAGTGAAAATTTTAGGTATGTGTTTGGGTTGTGTTAGCCCTAAAGTAGGCTAACACTTGAATGTCTCGGTCATCCTTTAACCCTAACTCACTAACGATGGTATGTTGTTATGGTTTGGTGTTTAACTTGACATAAAATCATAGTGTTGTGAGAGTTTGCACCCAAAATAGTTCTCTAAGTGTAAAACTTTAGAGATTTAGGTTAACCAAAACTCTAGTTGTTGATAACTTAGAATAGTTATTCTTATTTTGATTGTATTAGCATAACATCCTGTCGCTTAAACGTTTAACACCCCCTGAAAAGTTTTTTGGGTGTTAATTAGTTGTTCAATAATTGTTCACCGCCTTTGTAGTAATTTTATTTGTTAAACCCATACCATGCATGTTGTCAAGAATTTTGTTCAAGTGTTTGTTTACCACCTAGGTCATGTGGGTCGAATCAATTGAACATGGGCCGATCCACTAACCATGGGTCGAATTAGTGAGCATGGGCCGAAAGCATTGGTTTGGGCCGGACGAATGGGCCGAACCAATCACTTGTGCCGAATCAGTGAGTATGGATCGACTGGGGGTGGTCCTAGGCCAACTGGAAGGGTGGCTGTTTCGAGCGAATGGCCTTGACCGGGGTAGTTGTCCGATTGAGTTTGGCCGAATAGATTCTAGCCGACTCACATCTCGCCGCCCGAATGTCTTTGGGTCGAAACAAGTAACCCAGCCGAACCAGACCATTTGACCGTAGCACCATTCGATCGGCATGTCAGGCGTATGAGGGCTCCCCTTTCGGTCTGGCTCATCCGGTCTCCCCCTCTTCGGCCATATGTCCTTCTTCGGCCACTAGTCCATTCGGTCGGCCTCCTTCGGCCGAGCTGTAGGCAGTCTCACCTAAGAATTTATTTCAGGTCCCCATCGAGTCCCTTAGTGTTTTACTATGGTTAGGACTATTTTCAAGGGTGTGGGGTTCGAGTAGGAGGAGTTTTGACCGGTTTCTTCATGGGTTTCGACTAAGGGTCAAGAAAACCCTAATTTTCGTGATCTTTGATCTGCTTTTTACCTCAGATTCGGTGGTTTTTGTTTCAGATCAGCTGTACTTTCATGTAGAGGGTGATGAGAGCTTCGTTTAGACACCAAAATGGAGTGATTTCATCAAGGATCGAGTGAGTTCTTGCGATTTGAAGTTCAAAAATTGTAGAGAGAGAGAGAATCGGGAAGGGTTTTAGAGAGAGAGTGTGTGAGGAAGATAAATGGAATAGATGAGTCTTTTAGGGTATTTATACCCGAGGGTGTTCGGGTTCGTTTCGTTTGCTCAGTTTTCGTTTTCGTTACATTTCCGGAACGTAACACGCGTGTTTTACGGTTACGCGACAACTCCTTAAACGTGGAAATTTAAGTTTTCTTGGATTGTTTTGATGAGTTTCAAAATTGTAAAACGTAAATTATTAAATTTACCTATTTTTACTGTCTCGATCGCGATTCGTCCGTCCGTTAAACCTTGTTATTTCGTTTCGAATCGAAAATTACTTGTTGTTTCATCAAATTAAGGTTATAAATTAGGGTTTAGGAGTTAATTTCCTAGAATATATTATTTTTATCATATTTTTAACATTTTAACGTTCGAGATCGTTTGTTTTCGCCGTTTCGTCAGAAAAGTCACTTACGCGCGTTTTCGTACAGAGCGCTAGCTGTACGAATACGATAGTATGTTTCACTTTCTGATTTGGTTTTCTACTTATCAGTTATCGTTCAGAACGTCAAACTCACAGATTTGTTTGTGTGAATCGTCACTCACGCAAACACGCTATCAGATTATTATTCATACACGATACTGAGTTATTGTTTTTCATAGAACATTCTCACAGACGCGGACTCAACCGACACACCTGATTGCACATAATCACACTTGTTTCACCTTGTTTGCTCATAGTATTATCGGCCATCTGATTTCTGTCATTTGTGAAGATCAGATCGCAACCGATATGTTTTCGTTATTTGTTCTCACACTATTGCTCCCCTTGAATTGTTGTATTTGCTTTGTTTAAATTTTCACTTAAACACATACAACTGTTATTTACATTGTATTTATGTATACTTATATTTCAATTCTCATTGAAATAGTTACAGCTGTTAATTGTTTCCACTGGTTTGTTGTCACATACTGTTCATCACGTAATGTTCACACATAGTATAGGTGTAAGTACACACACCGTACGGATTTGTCGTACGGTCAGGTGCCAGTTGTCACAGTGAATAAGCGTATCGAAGCTGCCATACCTAAGATCATTGCTCAAGTAAATTCAACAACGGGAAACAACAACACAATAATAACAGCGGTCACAATGGCTCTGCAAGCAATGATGAAGACCTCGAAGGGGGAACTGCCAAAAAGGGGTGCACCTACAAAACCTTTGTGGCATGTAAACCTAAGGAGTTTTATGGTAATGATGGGCCATTGGAGTTTTGAGGTGGCTTGAAAAGATGGAGACAGTCCTTCGAATCAGTGACTGTCTTCCTAGCCAAAAGGTAAAGTATGTTGTGTGTTCACTCCAACGTAAAGCCTTAACTTGGTGGAACACCCAGATTCAAGCCCGAGGAGTTGATGAGGCTAAGGCACTAGGATGGAGTGAATTCAAGGCATTAATCACTGAAGAATACTGCCCTATCAACGAACTCCGAAAGTTAGAAGCTAAGTTTTGGAATCTCTCTATGGTTGGTGCTGAAATTCAAGCATACACTAATCGCTTTCATGAGTTGTCATGTTTACTTCCACACATGGTAAACTCAGAAGCCAAGAAGGTGGAAAGGTATGTTTGGGGTTTGGCATCTTAAATCCGGGGCTTGGTCACTTCCTCTCGACCAACCACATTGAAAAGTGCCATCCTCCTGGCGGGACAATTGACTGATGAAATGGTTAGGACAGGAACACTGGCAAAGAAAGGTATAGGGGAAAAGCGAAATTTTGAGAGCTCACGCCCGGCAAACGCACCAAGCAAGAAGACCACAACTGCCCGCAAAGATGGGGCAGTCATGCAGGAAAAGAAACCACCTCCACCATCAAAATGCAACAAGTGTACCTTGTACCACCAAGGGGAATGTCCCATATACTCACAATGTAAGAAGACATGACACTTTTCCCGAAACTACCGAAGTGACTAGAGAATTTGTTATGAGTGTGGAAGTTTTGAACACTTGAGAAATATGTGTCCAAAATTACAGCGCAGACCAGCAAATGGAGGCAATCAGGGTAGGGGAAGAGTTTTCGTTCTTGGAGCAAAGGAAGCTCGCCAGGATCCCAATGTAGTGATAGGTACATACCTTATCAATAATAACTATGCATCTGTTTTATTCGATACGGGTGCTGATAAGTGCTTTATATCCCCTGAATTTGAGTGCTTAATCACACAAAAACCAATTCTTTTGAATGAACCCTACACAATTGAATTGGCAAACGGAAAATAATTAAAAGCTCAAACCATCCTTAAAGGATGCAAAATAAGTTTAGAGAATCACTCATTCGACATTCCTTATTCCAATTCAACTTGGAAGCTTTGATGTAGTCGTAGGGATGGATTGGTTATCCAAATATCAAGGCGAGATAAAGTGTTTCGATAAAATTATTTGCATTCCGCTCCCGAATGACGAAACACTTGAAATCAAAGGTGAAACTCCCGGAAGAAGTTTTCACATCATATCATCCATGAAAGCCCAAAAATATCTATGGAAGGAGTACCAAGCATTCTTAGCCCATATAATGGTAAAGGAGATTAAGGAGTGGAAGATTGATGATATACCCATTGTGAGAGACTTCCTTGAAGTCTTTCTGGAAGACCTTCCTGGGTTACCATCTGTTCGACAAGTTGAGTTTCGCATCGACTTAGCCCCTGGAGCCGCACCGATTGCTAGAGCTCCTTATCGCTTAGCTCCATCTGAGATGCAGGAGTTATCCAGTCAATTACAAGAACTATTGGATCGAGGATTCATTAGACCAAGATTCTCTCCTTGGGGAGCACCAGTGCTATTCGTGAAAAAGAAGGACGGTACATTTCGAATGTGTATTGATTACAGATAAGTGAACGAAGTAACGATCAAGAACCGCTATGCTATTCCCCGTATTGATGATCTTGTAACACCCCGACCGATGGCGGAAACGTCGGGATGCCACGAGGGATGTGTAGATTGTCCAAAAGCTCGTGGGCATCTAAATATATACCATCACATATCAATCAAACCAAATAAATGTTTACACAAAAATCATGTTCATCATGAATTAAATACATCAGTTACACAAAAGAATTAGCTAAACTAACTAAACTCTAATCGCCAGAATTTTAGTTAATTTTAGCTAAGTCCAAGATCCTATGTGATGATGTCCAAAAGAGTGAATTCATCTTCTTCAACCTACTTAGCTTCATCACCTGAAACATGTAAGAAAATCAAGTGTCAACTACGAGGTAGTTGGTGAGTAATCATAAGTTTTATACTTAAAAGTATTTTATAAAATGAGTATAAAAGATTGGATTTGAAAAGGGTTTTATGAAAAGTTTAGAATAAATGAGTATAAAAACTTATGGTTTATCTATGAAGATCCACAAGAGTGCCTGCGTGAAAATCCAACACATCTTCCAACACAACAATCCAACACATAAACAAACACACATTCACATATCTCACATATTCATAGATAATCATAGATAATCATAGGCAATAATAGATAATCAACCACATAACCATTCAACCAATCTCAACATCAATATTCTCAAATAATATCTGTGACTATACATGGTCATTATGTAATTAACATAAGTTAAAAACATGATCCGTGGAGTGGTCGCCAACCACGTGACAATACATGAAACCAATGCAATTAACCAAGGTCAAATGCAATGTTTCACGAAGTTGTGATAATCCAAGTGACAATACATGTAATCTTTGTTATTGACCGAAGTCAATCACAATGTTACACGGATATATAAATGTAAGAGATAATCCATAAATAATGATAATTCTATAATGTGAATATCATATTGATAAACAGGTATTATCCTTGTGTTATCAAAATAATATTTAAATTGGTATACATGTTTCACCTCCGAGTTTTAAAACAAAACATTTTAAAGAAAGGGAGGTTATGAGAACTCACCTGAGTCTTTAGAATCTGTGTGTGTAATATGCGCGCTCGCGTATGTAAACTCAAAAGCAACTCAACAACCTGTGAAGCTTCGCCTGTCCCTAGGTTCGGCCCACGTCGAGGGTTCGTGGCACAAAGATTCGGCTGGACCCAAGGTTCGGCCACCCTAAGGGTTCGGCCACCTTGTTTCCCGCCCAACAAAGGTTCGTCCCCAATTACCCAGCTAAGAACAGGTTCGGCTGTCCTCAGCTCGCGAACCCAGCACCCAGATCTGTTCATCATCATCATCTCCAAACATTTGCTGTTACAAGGTCGACTAGGCTCCAACATATTGAGATTAACTCGTTTAACAACTAAGGATGCAAGCCGTGAGTTCTTAGCATAAGAAAACCGAAAATAAAATGTTCACATACCTCGCAAACTCGATCAAAAGCTCGACTTCTTCATATCTTCTCATTCCTCTCGATCACGCGGTCGTTTAGCCTCCGAGATCTCTTGAATCCGTCGAGAAACGAAGGAGAAATCGTAGTGAGAAGTTTTAGAGAGAGAAAGTGACGAATTTGAGAGCTTAGAGAGAGAGAGAGAGTTGTTTTTTGCAATGTGAAGGAGAAAGAAAGAGATGGGCTTTTATAGCCCGAGTTCTCCCCGCGTGCTCGGTCCCGTTTTTATCGCGATAAATTATACAAAATGTTCGGTTATGCTCGGTTTTTAACGTGAAACACATTTAAAACATAAAACATTAAAATAAATATATTTTATTTAAATCAATTGATTTTAATTAAATTTGTTTTATAAAACGATTTCATTAAATTATTTATTTAAATAAACCGATTTGTTTTAGGTTATGATTCCTAATAAACGTTTTTAGTTTTCATTTATTAATCTAATATCGATAATCATTATTTAATTATCTCGTCAAAACGCGTTACTTACGTACGTATTCGTAAAGATCGTCACCTTTACGAATCCAACGCTTGTATCGTATTTCGATTCGATTTACGATTAATGGAATATCGTTTCAAAATATTATTCTTAATAATTATATTCGTGTGAATCGTCACCCACGCGAATACATTTATTGAGTTAATATTTCTGAATTAATATTCGCGTTTAAATAATGTTCGTAACCTCACCATCGTGTAATCGTTTTTATTAGGACTTCCATTATTTTATTAACTTCGATATTGTAATCCCCAATCCAAACCCCACTAAACCAAGTCACTGACACATCCATGATAGACCGAAATATGCATATGTATAGGGCATATGCAGAGGTAGATCGCAACCTCCCCTACACCCATCCCACCGCTATTTCGATAAACCATGACCATGTGTCCTTAACTTTGTTTAGCAACCCAAAACATAACAAACTCCTAATCCCTTTCATTCCAATTCCCAACCATTAATCCATAATCAGTATAATCATCTGTGATAAACTCTCTGGTTCTGTTTAGTTGAATTTCAACTAAACTCACCATAGTTTATGCAGAGAATAATATATTCACCATGTATACCAATAATTAATAATATTCACAAATAATTCATTCTCATTAGTAATAATAAATCTCAGGTCATAACAGTACAATCGTACGGATGTACGGACGACCGGAAGTACAGTGATGTTACAGTCTCCCCTAGTTAAAGGAATTTCGTCCCGAAATTCAACTTGGAGTGACCGTAGTAAATAAATGTGGGTACTTAAGCTTCATCTGATCTTCCCGCTCCCATGTGAATTCTGGACCACGATTCGACTCCCAACGTACTTTGACAATTGGAATTCTACTGCGTTTGAGTTTCTTAACTTCACGATCCATTATCTCCACTGGCCTTTCAATAAAGTGCATGGTATCATCGATGCGAATGTCATCGAGTGGTACCTGAAGATCCTGATCAGCTAAACACTTTCTTAGATTGGACACGTGAAACGTCGGGTGCACATTACTAAGTTCAGAAGGAAGTTCTAACTTGTAGGCAACCTTCCCGATCCGTTCGAGGATCTTAAAAGGGCCAACATAACGTGGAGCAAGTTTACCTCTCTTCCCGAATCGCACAACGCCCTTCCAAGGCGACACTTGGAGTAATACCATATCATCAACTTCAAACTCTAAAGGTTTCCTTCGCTTATCCACATAACTCTTCTGTCGACTGCGTGCAGCTAACAGATTGTCACGGATCTGGCGGATCTTGTCAGTCGTTTCCTGAATAATCTCGGGACCAGTGATCAGCGATTCACCGACCTCGGTCCAACAAATAGGTGACCGACATTTCCTGCCATAAAGAGCTTCAAACGGTGCCATACCAATGCTCGCGTGATAACTGTTGTTATACGAGAACTCAACCAATAGTAAATGGCTATCCCAATTGCCACCAAAGTCGATGACACAAGCTCTCAACATATCTTCTAGTGTCTGGATCGTTCGCTCCGTCTGTCCATCCGTTTGAGGATGATAGGCAGTGCTAAGATCCAGTCTTGTTCCAAAGGCTTCATGAAGTGATTCCCAAAATCGTGCCGCGAAACGAGCATCACGATCCGATATTATGCTTAAGGGAATACCATGTCGGCTAATGATCTCATCAATGTAGATACGAGCTAACTTCCGCACCGGGTAAGTTTCGTGTAACGGTAAGAAATGAGCCGATTTGGTCAATCTATCAACAATTACCCAAATGCTATCTTTACCGTTAGTGGTTCGTGGGAGTTTGGTAATAAAATCCATGAAGATATTCTCCCACTTCCACATGGGTATTTCTGGTTGTAATAATAATCCTGAAGGTCGATGGTGTTCTGCCTTGACTTTAGCACAGTTAAGGCACTTGGACACATACTCAGCAATATCCTTCTTCATTCCAGGTCACCAGTACAAGCCCCTAAGGTCTTGATACATCTTATCAGAACCCAGATGGATTGAGTATCGTGACTTATGAGCTTCATCCATAATCACCATCCTAAGATCACCCCTGTTCGGTATCCACAACCGATTCAAATAATACATCAAACCGTCATCCTTAGTTTCCAATAATATCTCAGCCCCGCAAGACATCTCATTTTTCAAGTTATCTTGAGCCAATGAGTGTTGTTGGGCTGTGAGAACATCATTTCGGAGGCTAGTGTGCACTCGGACACTATGGATCTGAACTTGACTTTTGCGACTAAGCGCATCTGCTACTACATTCGCTTTACCAGGATGGTAGCGAATTTCACAATCATAATCGTTTAACAGTTCAACCCATCTTCGTTGTCTCATATTAAGCTCTTTCTGAATGAGAATATGTTGTAAACTCTTATGGTCAGTGAAGACTACACACTTTGTGCCATAAAGATAATGTCTCCATATCTTCAAAGCAAACACGACTGCACCAAGTTCCAAGTCGTGTGTAGCGTAGTTCTTCTCGTGAATCTTCAGCTGCCTTGATGCATAGGCCATAACCTTTCCCCGTTGCATAAGAACACAACCGAGACCTAGGTTGGATGCATCACAGTAAACCACAAAATCGTCATTTCCGTCAGGCAGTGTCAAGACAGGAGCATCACAAAGTTTCTGCTTCAAAGTCTGAAACGCCTCTTCTTGCTTCGGTCCCCACTCATAAGGCTTATTCTTCTGAGTCAAAGAAGTAAGAGGGACAGCAATCCTGGAGAAATTCGATATGAACCACCGATAGTAACCGGCAAGTCCGAGAAACGATCGAATCTCCGTCGGTGTCTTCGGTGTACTCCAATTCTTCACTGCATCAATCTTTGCAGGGTCCACGTGAACACCATTTTCATTGACTATGTGTCCCAAGAATTGAACTTCCTTAAGCCAAAATTCACATTTAGAGAACTTGGCATACAATCACTCTTCTCTCAGGATCTCCAAAACCAACTTAAGGTGTTTCTCATGTTCTTCTTTGGTCTTTGAGTAGATCAAAATATCATCAATGAATACAATCACAAATTTATCCAAGTATGGCCTGCAGACACGGTTCATGAGGTCCATGAAAACCGCAGGTGCATTGGTAAGGCCGAAAGGCATTACCAAAAATTCATAATGACCATATCTTGTTCTGAAAGCTGTCTTGGGAATATCATCATCATGTACGCGAAGCTGATGATACCCAGACCTCAGATCGATCTTTGAAAACCATGCCGAGCCTTGAAGCTGATCGAAGAGGTCATCGATGCGCGGCAGTGGATATCGATTCTTGATTGTGAGCTTGTTCAATTCGCGGTAGTCGATGCACATTCGGAATGACCCGTACTTCTTCTTAACAAACAGGACCGGTGCACTCCATGGAGAATGGTTCGGGCGAATAAATCCCTTATCTGTCAGTTCTTGCAGCTGGCTTGCCAATTCTTGCAACTCCGAAGGCGCAAGTCTGTAAGGAGCTTTGGCGACAGGGTTCGCACCAGGTACTAAGTCAATTCGAAACTCTACTTGACGTTCTGGTGGAAAACCCGACAAATCATCTGGAAATACTTCAGGAAAATCTCTGATCACAGGAACATCTTCAATCCTCTTTCCCTTCTCTTTCTTCTCCACAATATGTGCTAAGAAAGCTATACATTTCTTCCTAAGGTACTTGTGTGCTTTAGTGCATGACATCAGCTTAAGACCTTTACTAGAAGTCTCCCCAAAAACTCTTAAAGTTTCACCCGAAGGTAATGGAATACGAATGTATTTTGCGTGACAAACTATCTCCGCTCTGTGGGTGGCTAACCAATCCATGCCTATGATAACATCAAAGCTACCAAGATGCATAGGTATGAGATCAATTGGGAAAATGTGATCACTTAAGTTCACGGTACATCCAATAATAACAGTGTCAATATCAATAATGTTTCCGTCAGCCACCTCCACGTTAAACGGTTTATCTAAATATGTACGTGTTCTACCAAGCAAGCATTCAAAATCATATTAAACGAAACTCCTATCGGCACCAGAATCAAATAAGACAAATGCGTAAAAGTTGTTGATCAGAAATGTACCGTTGACCACATCTTGGTTGGCTTGAGCAGCTGGAGCATTCAACTGAAACGCCCGGCCTCTTGCCACCCTCTGATTGTTCCCAGTCAACTTTGGGCATTGATTTCTGAAGTGACCCACTTCACCACACTCGTAACAGACTCTTGCCTGTACATGTACCTGGCGAACAGGTGCAGCTTGTATCGGTTGAACTTGAGGAGCAGGCAGTGCAAGCGGAGCAAGTTGCATCCTTTGTGATTGCGGTGCACTCCGGCAAACATTAGCAAAATGTCCATACTTGCCACAGTTGTTGCAAACGCGACACGACAAATTAGGTGCATGGTGATATCGGCAGGTATTACATTGGGGAGTGTTCCCAACATAATTCCTGGCAGTAGTGTTATTTGATGATTGCTGTGCGGACTTAGCAGCAGGAGCAGTGACCATGAAGTTCCTGGTCTTTCTCTTTTTGTTGCTGCTTTTAGAAGAACTAGCAGCTTCAGTCTTGATCTCAGTCTTTGCTTCCTTTGTGGTATTCTTCGCCTCCGTCTTCTTCGTTCCTTTTCTCGTGAGAGTTCCAGCCTTTACATGATTATCCGTAAGTGTAGCAGACAAACGGATCGCAGCTTCCAGTGTTTTGGGGTTGCTCCCATAAACAGTGTCTTGGATCTGCATTGGCAGTCTGCCGATATACTTCTCAATAGCTCTCTCAAGTGGTGTAACAAGATGAGGCACCAGCAGACTATACTCGTGGAAACGAGTATTGTAGATAACATTCTCTCCGCTATCTTGCTTGAGTTCCCAAAACTCAGTCTCCAGTTTCCTCATTTCACTGCGAGGACAGAATTCAGTGGTCATTAAGTTCTTGACCTCAGTCCAAGTCAGTGCTAGGGCAGCATCAACTCCCCTAGTTCGCTTTTCCCCATTCCACCACGTTAGTGCTCTCTTTTGGAAAACACTAGTGGCATAGCGCACCTTCAAGTTATCGGGGCAGTCACTGTTGACGAAGGTGTTCTCCATGCTCTCAAACCACTGCAGCAGACCAGTGGCTGACTCAGCACCCGTAAACTTCTGTGGATTACAGGAGTTGAAGTGTTTGAACGTGCAAGTTGGTGGGTTTGCACCACCTCTGTTCTGAGTGAGATTCTGATTGGCTTGAGTTAACTGGTTCACCAATCCAGAAATGAGGTTTGCTAACTCTTGTATGCCGGGGTTGGCATTACCGTTAGCATCTTCGGGGTTCGTATCATCTCCGTTGAGACGGCGTGGCGGCATGTTTCTGAAGAGATTAGAAACATGTTACTACCGTTTACAACGTAAGTCATACAAACAATGGTCAAATGAGTTCATTTAAACAGTTAGGATTTCATATAGGAACTATATTTTTCTCCCATCTGTCATTAAACTCATAACATTTATAAATTTCCTAAGATTATACTAAGTGTCCTAGTTGGTCATAACTAATATTAGCTAAATATTCCTAAGTCCCATACATTTCCCACCCTATACCAACACTGACAACCTCTCGATGCAATGCAACAAGCTTATATATAGGGCATATGCAGAGGTAGATCGCAATCTCCCCTACACCGTCCCACCACCGTTCCATTGCACCACGATTATGCCCTTGTTAGCATTTAGGGTGTATCATGTATCTTACCATAGTCTCACTTCACAAACCTTATCCTAGGTAGGATAATTTTGAGTGAAGTGGTCTCTAGTTCCCTTGGACAATTAGGTTCGCCTAATGTCTAAGTTCACCTGACATGTAGGTTTGCCTATTTCTAAGTTCACGTAATGTCTAAGTTCACCTGACATTAAAGTTTCCCCTAATGTCTAAGTTCACTAAATTCCATACCAAATCTCAATGTCCATAATCATCAATAAGGGTCCATATCATCACTGAGTGCTCTTATTGTCACTAAGTGTTCATATCCTCCCTATAATTTATTCTCATCAAGTGTCCATACCATCACTAAGTGTTAGTATCATCACTATGCGTTTATATTATCCCCAAGTGTCTATATCATCTCCCAATTCTACAGTCCATCGCTAAGTGTTCGTATCGTTCGTTGATCCTATGCACCCCACGTGTCCAATAAGTGTGTTTATAAATGAGTTTATAAGTGTTCATCAAATGTGATCATCCAAAGTGTCAATCCAAACCAACCTTAACCAACATACCATCAACAAATATCCCATCAACCTCAACTTATAGCAATTCCTAATAATATCCTAAGTTCCTGACACTGACAGACCCCCAATATACTACAAATGGTATATGTATAGGGCATATGTAAGGGTCAGTCGCAACTGCCCTAGCCAACGTCCCACCACCTTTGTAGTATACTACGAGTGTGTCCTTGTCTGGTGTTTATAGATTAAATAGATAATTCCTAAAGCAAATAATTCCTAAGCAATCAATTTCCTAAGCAAATAATTTCCCACACGGGTAGTTCCCACATTCTTCAATACTGACATCCACCTAATATACCGTAAATGGTATATATATAGGGCATATGTAAGGGTCAGTCGCAACTGCCCTAGCCAACGTCCCACCACCTTTACGATACACCACGTGCATGTCCTTATCGAATCATTAGGGCACACGTAAGCAAGTAATACATGCGAATCAGATATATAGCAGGAGTTCAGTTAACATGTAATAAACACATAAGCATGAAATCCTGAATATACTAACTAGTGTATGAATTTCTTCATACTAGGGTATCCTACGGTTATAGACTAGGTCAACCATTTCTCGTAACCTAATTCCCTATAACCCAGGCTCTGATACCAATCTGTAACACCCCGACCGATGGCGGAAACGTCGGGATGCCACGAGGGATGTGTAGATTGTCCAAAAGCTCGTGGGCATCTAAATATATACCATCACATATCAATCAAACCAAATAAATGTTTACACAAAAATCATGTTCATCATGAATTAAATACATCAGTTACACAAAAGAATTAGCTAAACTAACTAAACTCTAATCGCCAGAATTTTAGTTAATTTTAGCTAAGTCCAAGATCCTATGTGATGATGTCCAAAAGAGTGAATTCATCTTCTTCAACCTACTTAGCTTCATCACCTGAAACATGTAAGAAAATCAAGTGTCAACTACGAGGTAGTTGGTGAGTAATCATAAGTTTTTATACTTAAAAGTATTTTATAAAACGAGTATAAAAGATTGGGTTTGAAAAGGATTTTATGAAAAGTTTAGAATAAATGAGTATAAAAACTTATGGTTTATCTATGAAGATCCACAAGAGTACCTGCGTGAAAATCCAACACATCTTCCAACACAACAATCCAACACATAAACAAACACACATTCACATATCTCACATATTCATAGATAATCATAGATAATCATAGGCAATAATAGATAATCAACCACATAACCATTCAACCAATCTCAACATCAATATTCTCAAATAATATATGTGACTATACATGGTCATTATGTAATTAACATAAGTTAAAAACATGATCCATGGAGTGGTCGCTAACCACGTGACAATACATGAAACCAATGCAATTAACCAAGGTCAAATGCAATGTTTCACGAAGTTGTGATAATCCAAGTGACAATACATGTAATCTTTGTTATTGACCGAAGTCAATGACAATGTTACACGGATATATAAATGTAAGAGATAATCCATAAATAATGATAATTCTATAATGTGAATATCATATTGATAAACAGGTATTATCCTTGTGTTATCAAAATAATATTTAAATCGGTATACATGTTTCACCTCCGAGTTTTAAAACAAAACAGTTTAAAGAAAGGGAGGTTATGAGAACTCACCTGAGTCTTTAGAATCTGTGTATGTAATATGCGCGCTCGCGTATGTAAACTCAAAAGCAACTCAACAACCTGTAATTATCGTGTGTTTCGTATTCATAAGTATGTGTGTTTCGTCTTGATTAAATGCCCATGAGTGTTTACTTTAATTTCTTAAGTGTTTCATTCACTTAATTTATTTCATTCAAATCCCAAAACAATTATTCAATATATTATAGTGATCATCTTTAGTATGTAATTTAAGTTCAATAGTTTTGAATCATTCTATGACGATAGCTAATTGTTATGAAATATATGTGTTTCCATGGATATGTACATTCCAAGTAATAACCTATGTCACATACATATCCATACATACACATATAATCCACTAAATACCTCATCATAAACGATATATACATATAGACATTCAAGGATGTTAACCCTAGTCACGTCTATATCAATACCCACCTTATGCATGCACTTCTAATTAGGTTGTCACGATAGGTTTAAATTATTAAACTCAAATCTAAGTTTAAGAGATCGATTTTAAATGGGATCCTTAAAATTTATTTATTCTATAAAGTCTCAAAATTTAACTTGTATTTATTAAGAAAAGGTGACAATTACACTTCCCATGCATGCATAAGTATGTGTATATATATATATATATAGATTTAGATGATTCTTAATCTTCCATTTAACCTAAATCTTAGCTTTAAAGATAATTAGTTCCTTGTTAACCCCTTTTTCAGCGAACCTATTGCCCAAGGTCCTTAGGTTCGGCCAAGGTTTGGCCTACTATTAACGGTTCGCTCAAATAAAAAAGGTTCGGCTAAAGAAGGTTTGAGATTCCAAGGTTCGGCTAAAGTTTTATCCAAGCTAAGGTTCGCCTAGGGACTAGGGTTCGGCCTTAAGGAAGCTAACAGGTTCGTGGCATATGGGAGAAGAATGTTCGGCAGGTACCCCTCAGGTTCGCCCCCAACAGGGTTCGCCCAACCCATGCAGGGTTCGTGAAGGTCCATGTAGGTTCGCTGCCAAGCTTCGCCTGTCCCTAGGTTCGGCCCACGTCGAGGGTTCGTGGCACAAAGATTCGGCTGGACCCAAGGTTCGGCCACCCTAAGGGTTCGGCCACATTGTTTCCCGTCCAACAAAGGTTCGTCCCCAATTACCCAGCTAAGAACAGGTTTGGCTGTCCTCAGCTCGCGAACCCAGCAACCCAGATCTGTTCATCATCATCATCATCTCCAAACATTTGCTGTTACAAGGTCGACTAGGCTCCCACATATTGAGATTAACTCGTTTAACAACTAAGGATGCAAGCCGTGAGTTCTTAGCATAAGAAAACCGAAAATAAAAATGTTCACATACCTCGCAAACTCGATCAAAAGCTCGTCTTCTTCATATCTTCTCGTTCCTCTCGATCACGCGATCGTTTAGCCTCCGAGATCTCTTGAATCCGTCGAGAAACGAAGGAGAAATCGTAGTGAGAAGTTTTAGAGAGAGAAAGTGACGAATTTGAGAGCTTAGAGAGAGAGAGAGTTGTTCTTGCAAAGTGAAGGAGGAAGAAAGAGATGGGCTTTTATAGCTCGGGCTCCCCCTCGACATGTTGTTCTTGCAAAGTGCACGGCATGCGTATCGTGCAGAAGTTCCCACATCATTTATATATCAATTAATAAATATATTTAAATTATTATTAAAAACATTTTTAAATTTCAAAACTTAGCTTAACATATGGAATTTAAAAAGAAGTGACTCTTAAAAAAACTTTTAAACAAGTTTTAAAAACAATTAAAAATAAACGTACCGAGAGACTGTAAAATATAAAAAACAAGTTTTAAACAAAACTATTAGATTTTACAAACAAAAAAACATACGTTTAAAAAAAAACCAACCGAGAGACCGTAAAATATAAAAATAAGTTTTAAACAAAAATATTAGATTTTTACAACCCATTTTTACTTGGGTTAAAAATAAATGTAACGAGAGATATGTCGCATCGTCACAAAATATAAAAAAATAAGTTTTAAACAAAACTAGTATATTTTTACACCCCAAAAAACATCTTCAAACACACTAAAACAACCAAATTTAATTTTTTTAACCCTATACGCCCCGTAGTGGTCACTACGTGGTGTATAGGGCTTACCTGACACAAGAATGTCTGACTCGTTTAAGGTTGTCAGTTTGTCGGTCAAAACGCCCCGTAGTAACCACTACGGGGCGTATGGGTGGCGGCGGGGTGTTGAAATATGTTTTTGGGGTGTGTAGATAACACATTCCTTTATTAATTATTAGTTTTAGGTTTGATTAGTTTAAGGTTTTATTAGTTATTACTTTAATATTAGTTTGATTAGTTTAAGTTTTATTAGGGTTTATTAATAATTATTAGTTTAAGGTTTTATTAATTTAACTTTAAGGTTCAAAACGTATAATAGAAAAACGGTTCAAAACGGTCACACGGAATAACGGATAAAAAAACGAAAAAAAAGCATAAAAACCGGTTTTTAAACCGGTTTGGCTAGTTAACCGGTCCGGTTATTACCCGGTTCGGTTCCATCGGTTTGGATATATAAGTTAAATTAACCGGTTATTAACCGGTTTCTACCGGTAAATCTTACCCACCGGTTAACCAGTTCGGGTATTTTAAAAACCGGTTTCTACCGTTTAACCGATTTGTACACCAATAGGTATAAATACGATGCGTATATAAGGATTGGAGAGTTTGAGATGGGTGGCAAAGCTAAGAATAACATGACTCTTTTGTTTTGGCATATTTTGTTTTGTGTATGTTTATATATACTTTTTAAACCTTAAACCTTTCGGACAGATGTACTTGTGGATTGTTAAAGTAATTTTTTTTTAATATTATTATTATATATAAAAATTACTTTTATAATAATAATATTAAAAAAACAAAACAGTTTTTTTTAATATATATTGCTTTTGCGCTGCATTTGTGGTATACGTATGTAATGCATATATGTGTAGGCCCTCAAGGAACAAAAGTGAAAATATACTGGTTAAGTTTGTTTGTTTGTTAAAAGTTACTTTTGTCTTTTTTTACGTGTATTTTTAAATTTACATGTGAATAGTTAAGAAAGTAACACATCTGAATTAGTATTCATTTACAAATTATACGTGTTAGTTTCTAACATATATAAATTTATGTATAAATTTAAAATGGCAAGTGTTATGTATATCCAATAATAATGTAAAAACATAAATTTTGATTGAGTATCGTTTTTGCCAAAAAATGCAAAACAAAAGGAACTGATTTTAAGAAACTCAAAATATGACTTAAACAAATTCTAAAACCTTATTTTTATAGCATAGGAAGTGATTTGTCAAACTTTAAATGTTAAACCTGAAACCCTAAACAAAACATACAATCTAAAATTCAAATCTTAAAAGTTAAACTATAAAACTAAATTTTAAAAGTTAAGATGGTAGAGTTTGATGAGACGTTTCTAATGCCATTGAAATGAGTTTAATCGAAGTTTACTTTGATTGATTTTGAAATTTTTTGAAATCTTTTTAAGTCTTATGTAAAACAAAATTATACATATATAATGTGTGTATACATATATAGACAGGGCACATTTCATGTGATAACCTTTTCTTGGTGTCAACTTATCAAAAATCAATCTCAATCTTTGTTTTTATTTTAATATAATTATTAAATATGTATAGTACTTACGTTCGTTTTATATGTATATTCACTTGTGTTAGCTAAAAAAATAAATAAAAACTAACTACATGTGGTAAATCTTAAACGCATGTGAACACGAAAGTATTGTACATGTTTAATAATGATATTCGAAACAAATTAAATATTTTGATAAATTTGACGGGTTATCGCGGTTAACACTTTGAAACAGGGTTAACATATGATACATACACTAAGTGGGTCTTTGAAAACTCAATTTAGAGAGAAACTTTTAAACCTTAACTGGGTCATCTTTGTTTATTCAAAACCTAATTTGGTATTTAACTTTGATATGAATCAAATATATACCTTTAAGATTTCAAATTAAAGACCTAAAGTTTAAAGGTATTCTGTCTAAAATTGACTTTTCATATAACTTATATTATTCGTAACAACTAAATAACTTATTTTAAATAATAAAAATTTGCCAATTAGCCATCCTTTTAAAAAATTCAAAAGGATATTTTAGTCATTTGATCTAATACAAAAAAATAGGTTTGATAAGAGTGTGACTCTTAAATATAACATAAACATATATGTTTTTTTATTAGTTTCTCATAAATATAAGAATAATAAAATATATTTTATTAATTTTTAAAAGAGAACTAATGGATATATTATAATAAATAAAGTCTATCTAGCTAAAAAGTAAGAGTAATAATACAAATAAATCTATTGCATCTAGAAACAAGCAAGCGTTGTTAAACAAAGGAAGAATAAGAAAAATGTGAATTAAAGCTCATCATTTGCATTTGGTTGTGTTAGATGTGGTTTTTGTTGGATTTTTAGGTTACATGAAGGTGATGAACTCAGACTTTGCAACCAAATCTCATCGGAAACAACTGCGTTGGAATCATTGTTTCGATGCCATGACCAATGAGCATGTGTGTTGTTCACTATCCTCAATCGACCATGTCCAAAGCTTGCTTCCCGAAATATTGAAGTTGAAGGTTTAGGCTCTTTGTATCTTCAAATATATATAGCAAAAATAAATAAATAAATAATTAAATAAATAAAACTTTCAAAATTATTATTCAAATCTAAATCTGAGAGTATAGTATATATAACGTTTCTAGAGAGCAAATCTTATAAATAAACGAACACGGGCACAAAATTAGTGTTCGTTAATGTGTTCGTGTTCGGTTAAATTTAAATGAACGAACACGAACATGCATGTATTCGTGTTTGTTCGATTCATTTACATGCCTATATCTACCTACATTTCACTCACTCAAAATTCTACAAGTTAATGCTTACGCTATAAGTAGTAAGTAAAATAGTTTGTATCTATGAAACTTACCGCATGGCGAGGCCTTCTTTGTTCCCTCCATCTCCAATTGTTATGTAAATCGGACCACATGGATCAGCATTGTTGTTGTATATTCTCGTCTGTAAAGGTCTTTCAAAAATTTTAAAACCCACCAGATGTATGTATATATATAAATACAAATGCTTTTTAAACCAAAAAAAAAAAAAAAAAAAAAACTATGTAACAAGTTGTTTCTCACATCTTAAACCCATATATAACCTTAAGGTCTCAAAACAACGACCCAATCAATTGTCTAAGGTCATGTACGTGCCTATATAATCTTTATATAAAAAGAAATCCGGAGTTTAAAGCAATCGAGTTAGATGGCTTACAAAGCGTTCGTATGCATGAACATGGCCAGCAAAAACCAAATCCACACCGGAGTTATACAACATTTCTTCCATTGCTACTCTCATGTTTTCACCTTCTCCTTGATGAGCCAAATTTGAATTATACCAAGGGGCATGGATGATAACCACAACCCATGGTGTTTGAGATCGATCAATTTTAGCAAGATCATTAGCTAGCCAATTAAACTGACCTGAATTGGCCCTAAAATCGGCATATGACCCCAGCATAATTATGTGAGTTCCCACCACATCAAATGAGTAATAAAGGTTTGATTTTGAGCCACTTTCTTCATATGGCATGAGCCAACGTGAGTTGTAGGCTTTGAACCCATTTGGGTAGATGATTGGAAATGTTTCTTGTTCATGGTTCCCTTGGGTCACCATCCATGGCCTGCGGCTGGCATGTGGCTCAACCAAACGTCCAAATGAGTCCCAAAGCAGCTGTTGTGTATCGGCATAGGATAGATCACCAGGGAGGAGTAGAACATCGTAATTTGATGCATTAATATGTTCCAAGGTTGTGGTTGTCCATCCGGTCTGTCCAAGGTCACCTGCGTCCGTCCGTTTAAACTTTTAACTCATACTACTTCACACATAAATAGTAAATAACGGCTAATGTAGAACTAGCCAATTTAATCTTTTTGGTAAAAAGGTCATGAGTCAAAATCAAGCATATATTTCTTCTTGTGAGAAAGAAATATATAATTATTTAGTTTATTTGGAAGGAGAAATATCAAATATCTTTTAATAAGGAAAAATATTTGATTGACTTTTTTACTTGATTATATATGTAATAAATGATATTAATTAAAAAAAGAAAATATGTAAATACTCTTCATATACAAGTATGATAAATTCGGTGATTAAAAAGAAAAAGTAAACAGGATTCACAAGTCTCCTAACTCACTCAAAGTTTCTGTTGTCTAAAAGTACTCAACTTTTATTTCCATCTACCTTGTTATAACTTAATATAAATAATAATACAAAGTATTAAATTTAAGGAGACCTAAATTATCAGAATTCTGGATATTATTTACTGTTATTAGCCGTTTAAAAAAATTAATTTGATTATTGTTTTTTAATTAATTTAGCTTGAACAATTATTAAACTCGTTATTTTTTTAATTTTTTTTTTTGAGTGTTACTTTGCTTCAAATTGATATTAAAAAAATAATCAAATATTAACTAGAATTTATATTTAACTAGAATTTATATATGTTCTATTTAGTTTCCAAAATATCAAAACTGAAGAAGGTTAGGATTTAAGGGTGTTAGATCGGGTCAATCCGATCGGGTTTCGGGTTAATTGGGTCGACTTAGTCGCGTTTTCCCTAAAAAATATTGACCCGCAACCCGATCCAAATAATGTTCGGGTATCGGGTTTGGGTATTCGGGTCATGAGTTATTCGGGTCCGGGTAGTCGGGTTAATCAGGTTACTATTTATTTGTTGTTATCTTGGCCTAATTTTGAATTGTCACAAATAATTCATTTTCCAAACATATAATTCAATGGAAAATGTGGTCAACTATTGTCATAGTTTTATATAGTTAACATAATTAAAATATTTTGGAAAAAAATTGAATAGGTAATATATTTTATAATTAATATATATAAAAAAATGATAATCATCCTTATTCAGGTTGTTCGGGTCAACCAGAAACCCGACTAACGTTTAAAATATATCCGAAACCCGACCCTATTAATAATTCGGGTTAATCGGGTTACACCCGAACAACCCGACTAATATTTTTCACCCGAATAACACAACCCTATTAAGCTTATTCGGGTTCGAGTGCGGGTCCGGTTAATCGGGTTCGGGTATTTCGACACCTCTAGTTAGGAACAAAAAATTTTACACGTGAGACATTTGATAAACTTTTTATATTATTTAATTCAAAATATATAAATGTAAAATTAAATTTCAATATCGTTTTGCAAAAGTAATCATGGAATGCCTAATAATAATAAGAATAAAATATAAAAACAGAAAGTAAAATACAAAAATAAATTTTGTTTTGTTGAGAAAAGCATATACGAGTCGTCAACAGTGATTTGAAGACCGAACCGGACCAGCCGGTTCAACCGGTGAGACCGGAAACCGGTTGGTTTTATCTAGAAAATTCGGTACTCCAAGAACTAAACATTTTTGCAATGGACGGTTTAACCCGAGAACCGGAAACAGAGAATGAAGCGTATTCCAAAGTTTGGCTGAAGTGAGTTTATTTATAAAGTGCAGGAAGATTGTAAACTTTTCAGTGGGTCGATGTGGGACTTTTTTTTGCAGCAAATTGGGACACAAAGATTGAAGACAATGGGTCGATGTGGGACCTTTTTTTGTAGCAAATTGAGACACAAAGATTGAAGACAATGGGTCGATGTGAGACTTCTTTTGCAACAATTTAGAACTCAAAGATTAAAAAACCAATAAATGTTCTGTTGGATTAAAGTTTAACCTTAAAACAATTGAGATTTGTTGTTTGACAACTCAACTAATTTGATGTTTGTATTATGATTATGATCAAATACACTAAAGCATAATTTTATGAAAATAAAATTCATACCGTTTAGATAAAAAAGAAATAAACATTTAAATAACATGTTAAGTGCATATGAAATGTATAAAAAAATGAATTATTAAACACTTCAAATACTATTTTCATTATTTTGGATAAACTAATAATCAAACTATATCATATACTGTTAATGAAATTATCTATATATTACTAATGTTAAAAAATTAATTAACACTATCCGGTTTTTGATCCGGTCGAACCGATATGACCGGTTTGTTGTCTGGTACGATTTTAAAAAGATTGGTCGTGAATGATGCAATAACTACTCACCGACAAGTGCAAACTCTATAGGAAAGGTAGCAGGTGGTGTACGGAAGCTAAACTCCTGGCCGTAGCCACCACAGCGATAGTAATAAGTGGTCGCAGGATGAAGTGGTCCGATTGTGACATGGTGGATCTTCCCAGAACTATAGAAGAAATAGTGGTAAGATGTGTGTTCTCCGGTGGCCGATGACTCGTACTTCCCTGTTGATGTTCCATAGTCAACTCTAGATGGCACATGACTTTCATCGCTCACCCATGAAACCTTCATGTAATTCTTCCCCACCAATGACACATGAACCTACAATTGTTTATTTATTTTATATATATTTGAATACACTGTAAACATGTAAATAATGGCAGGCTTGGTTTCATAACTCACATTTAACATTGTTTTATTGGTTCGTTGTTTGAACCAGATTGAGAGTCGTATGATTTCACAAATTGTTAAATAACCAAAAAATTATAATATTATAAACATATATAAACAAAAATAATTTAAATTTAAACTAACATAATCATACTTAAACAAAAAATATATAAGATTTGATCTTAATGTTTTATTTTTATGAATTTTAGAATATAAAAATATCACTACTACAAAATCAAATATTTACGACACTCAAATCCCTAGCAAATCGGCAGCTAACACCTCTTTTGCCACCGATTTGCTGCATGTTTGGTATGTAGACACAAGTATCGTTCTTAATTTATTTTGCTTTGAATTTTGCTACAAAATATATTTTTACAACAATTTTAGATATAAAGAGTGGTTTAAATTCACCCAACCCAACCCATTTTATTGGTGGTTCCTGGTCAGTCCACGTAAACATTGCTTTATTTCCCTTATTCATACGTTAGGATTGTTCGACAAACAACCCCTTATTTGGTAACATGTCTGAACGATTAAAATGTGTTTTCAGTGTAATCATTAAGAGATTACCGACCGATCAGATGTATCGTTGAGAGGCTACCAAACAGCCAACCTCTAGCCGATTAATTAAGAGTTAGCATCTTAAGAAATCTAAGCCTGTTTTTTTCTTACCAGTCATGTCTAAATATCTATCATATTACAACTTATGAGAGTTTAAACATCAACGATGAATAACTTTCTAGCATTTGAGTTTTATATATGTGAATATAATACTCCTAAACTTAAATAAGAACAAATATATATAGAGAATTAATAAAATGAAAACCCCATTTTAATGTGAAAACCGTGAAAAACTAAGTAAAAATCATGTAAAAAACGTATTTTTTATAACACTATTGGGCACATTTTTATAAAAAAAAAAATCAAAAAAGCGCCAACCAAATATTTCTAAAAAAATTGTTTTATAAAACCATGTAAAACATACGTAACAAAACGTAAAAGAAATTTTATGAAATATTTTTGCCACCGATTTGTTGCATATTTGGTATGTAGACACAAGTATCGTTGGTAATTTTATTTTGTTATGAATTTTGCCACGAAATATGTTTTTACAGCAATTTTAGATGTAAAGGTTGGTTTAAATTCATCCAACCCAACCAACCCTTTTTATTGGTGGTTCCTTGTCAGTCCACTGTCCATGTAAAAATTGCTTTATTTCACTTACTCATAAGTTAGGATTGTTCGAAAACCAACCCTTGATTGGTAACATGTTTGAATGATTTAACATGTGTTTTCAGTGTA
Organism: Mikania micrantha; assembly: GCA_009363875.1. Taxonomy (NCBI): domain Eukaryota; kingdom Viridiplantae; phylum Streptophyta; class Magnoliopsida; order Asterales; family Asteraceae; genus Mikania; species Mikania micrantha. The sequence continues at coordinate 20,735,358 of CM018680.1, forward strand.
ATCATTAATAGATTACTAACCGACCACTTGTATCGTTGAGCGGCTACCAAACAACCAGCCTCTTGCTGATTAATTAAGAGTTAGCATGTAAGAAACCTAGTAGCCTGTATTTTTGTACCAGTCATGTCTATATATCTATCATATTACAACTTATTAGAGTTTAAACATCAACGATGGATAACTTTCTAGCATTTGAGTTATATATATGTGAATATAATACTAATGAACTTAAAAAAAGAACAAATATATATATATATATATATATATATATATATATATATATGTGTGTGTGTGTGAAAAGTTAATCTTAGAAAGAAAACCTTCAATTTTTATTCAAACTTAATGTAAACCATATATTTATTTTCAAAATTCCAAATGTTTGAAGGTTTTCTCTTCAAGATAATATTTTAACATGATACAATTCTTGTATATATATATACAGGGCTGGGAATGATAAATTAAAAACCTATTTAAGAAAATCTTTGAAAACATGGTTACATTCAATTTTTTTCCCATTTTTTAAGTTAAAATATGTAATATATGTTGTTATAAGAGAATAAAAAATAAAAAGTTTATATGTGTTTGTCACATATTTGTTTTTTTTATTGTTATACAATTTAAAAATGTCACTATATAGCATACGTATAACAAACACTTAGGGCACTAGGAGTCGTCCCGTGCTTCCCCACTTTTCCCTGTTGCCACATCAGCGCCACATCAGCTTTCCTCACTTTTTCCCACTTTTCCCCATTTTGCACGGTATCGTCCCACTTTTCCCCACTTTCAAATCTTATTTTTAATTAATTATTTTAACAATAAATAATAATAATAATTAAATAGATTCATTAAAAATAAAATATAAAATTACATTAAAATTTAAAAAGATATTACATTAAATTAAAAAGATATTACATTAAATGAAAACTGAAAGTTTCGTTGTTTGATATTGATCTCGTCTTCTTCTGAACTTGACGATTTACTTTCAAATGGGGAAAGCTCAAACGTAAACGGATCCATTGTTTTAAACTTTATAAAATTTGAGTGTAGAATGAAAGAATAAAATGATAAAGAGTGTGAATTGTGATTGTTTTGGAGTTGTTTAAATAGAAAAAAAATAGATTTTTTTTTTCTAAAACTTCCCAACGGTCGAAATACCCCCCAACGGTCAACATCCCTCCATTCCCAATTCGGCTTCAATTGGTGAGGGGTTCCCGATTCACCCCACCCCACTTCCGGGGAGGCGGTGTTCCCACTTTTCCCCAATCCGGCAAAAGCCTCCCCGGCTCCTTCCCGATGCCCACTACGTGTGGCCTTATAATTTTTTTTTAATTTTTTATAAATATCATATATAACATACCTAAATAAAAAAAGAAAAAAAATAAAATTTGACATCAGATTTTATTAACTCAAGTGAATTTTTAAAGTATGGTTTTTTCATATACACAACATACCTGTTGAGGATGTGATTGAGGACGATCATGAGGGGTGAAAACAAAGGGGCGTGGTGGTTGACGTACGAAATTCGACGACACACAGTGTGGCAATAAGAAGGCGACGAAGGAGATCTGGTAATACAAAATTAATTTGGGCATTTTGGTGTGTAGAGGAGCATGAAAAATTTACAAGGATGTTTAAAGCAATGTGTTGGAGGGACAATGCGTATCATGTGATTGCTGTGGCTTCAAGCAAACTACAAATATGAGATTTTAATGTTTTATTGGATAGAAGGATATGCTTTCAGCAATCAAATACCACCCGATCATATTCTTTCTTGTTTTTATTTTTATTTTTCAAAAAGTTTATGCAAAGAAGTATAGGTTTCCTTATTTTATATAAACATTCACAAATACTTAAAATACATGCGTTGTTACAAAATATGAAAACAGCCAATTTGCTTGATGAAGTGCGCTACCTTTTATATGTATGTATATAGGAATAAAAAATAAAAACACGATCTTAAAGATAAAACTTTTAAACCATATCTCAACCATTAGACCTAACTTATTTTAAATTTGAATTAATTAAATAAAAAGGGTATAAAGGTATTTTCTCACTCTCTCTATATAAATATTTGTTTTATTCTCCTTTTCAAACAAGATTTAATCTTCTGTCTCTCTAAACTTCTCTCTACTCTCTCTAGTCTCTCACCGGTTGGAGAGTGGTGACTAAGGCGAATTTTGTAGCTGATGTCTTGAGCCGGAAGGAACGGGTCAAACCCTTACGCGTCAGAGCAATGAGAATGACTATGCAGACAAGTTTACTCGACAAGATTATTCAGGCACAACAGGAATCAGTTGAACGAGGAAACTTGAAGAAAGAGCTCGACTGTGGAGCAGAAAAACAATTTGAAACAAAGCCTGATGGAGTCATCTACTACCAGGATCGTGTATGGATTCCTGTAGTGGATGAATTGAGAAAGCTTATTTTTGATGAAGCACACAAGACCAAGTACTCCGTGCATCCAGGCGCCGATAAAATGTACCAAGATTTACGGGGATTTTATTGGTGGCCGGGTATGAAGAAAGACATAGCCGAGTACGTAGGTCGATGCCTTACGTGTGTGAAGGTAAAGGGGGAACACCAGAAGCCGTCAGATTTACTGGAACAGCCTGAGATTCCGCTTTGGAACTGGGAACAAATAGCTATGGACTTTATTACCAAGCTACCCCGCACTTCCAGTGGTCATGATACTATTTGGGTTATCGTTGATCGATTAACCAAATCTGCTCATTTCTTGCCAATGCGTGAGACCTACACGATGGATAAACTGGCGAGACTGTACATCAACGAGATCGTGGTACGTCACGGTGTGCCATTGTCTATCATTTCAGATCGAGACAGCAGATTCACATCAAGGTTCTGGCAATCATTGCAGAAATCTCTAGGGACGCACTTAAATCTGAGTATAGCTTACCATCCACAAACGGACGGTCAGAGCGAACGTACGATACAGACCCTGGAGGACATGTTGAGAACCTGTGTATTAGATTTCGGTGGAAATTGAGACTCTCATTTACCACTGATTGACTACAATAACAGCTACCACAGTAGTATCGGATGTGCACCATTCGAGGCTCTTTATGGTCGAAAATGTCAGTCACCGATCTATTGGACTGAAGTTGGAGATAACCAAATAACTGGGCCAGAGCTTATCCAGGAGACTACCGACAAGATTGCTCAGATTCAACAAAGGCTACAAGCAACCAGAAGCAGACAAAAGAGCTATGCCGATAAACGGCGCAAGCCGTTGGAATTCCAAGTGGGAGACCGTGTCATGTTAAAGGTATCCCCATGGAAAGGCATAGTCCGTTTTGGAAAGAAAGACAAGTTAGCACCACGATACGTAGGATCGTTCGAGATCATGGAACGTATTTGTAACAACCGAATAATTAGCACATTTGATCGTGTATAAAATCTATGTTGAATTGACAATGGTAATTACTACAGATTGATAGTACACGAGAAAAGATGAACGTAGGCGAAAACCGTGCGCGAAACGGAGTTACGGATTGTCCGGAATTGCGAAACGAAGGAAAATTTCAAAGTATGGAATTTTGGACTCGTCGCGGTACGCGACTATGTGGTTGAGGATCCTTCGCGGTACGCAATGGACCAAAAATATCTGAAAACCTCCGAAAATCTTCGCGGTACGCGAAGCCTTATTTGGCTCCTCGTCGCGGTACGCGACGGGTGAGGCGGTGGAATAAGTTGATATCTTTCATCAGATTTCATGAAAATTATATTTCATCTTCATATCTCGAACATATTCGCTCCAGACGAACATCAGACGAATTTTTCTTATCAAACCTTCAATTTGAAGCCACCAGAAGTCTCTAATCATACCAGGGATCGTATCTGCAAGTTCGGATCGTTATTTTAACCGCAGATATCCGTCCGGTTAGGTAATGATTCGTTTTAACCTTCTAGTTTGATTTTTGATTGATTAGATCTTAATTTTGAACGTAATGAGATAGTTAGGATTGTTGATTATTGCCTAGATGATGGCTAGGATTGATTATAAATGAAGAACATGAAGTTCTAACGGTTAAATCCTTGTTTTGAGTCGTTGTAATGCCCGGTTTGCATGAAATCACAACTATGATTATAAAGGTTTAATCAATTTGATTATGACAATGTAGGTGATTAGCTTGGTTAATCTTTGAAATGCAAAGGTTAAACCTAAGTGTTTCAAACTAATCACAATCATTAACATACTTATTGGAACGATTATCTGACGTTTATGATAACAGTCAGATTAGTATGTTAAACATGGTTATTAAACCTATTCTAAGACTACATTGTGATATTTCATGATATCTGGGTAATCAATGATAAGGATTTATCATTTCTAAGCCATTAATCTGTTTAAGAACTGTTTTAGCATTATAATCAACAACATTAACTATTTGATGACTTTCAAGACAATGTCTTTGACATTGAACGTTCAGAAAGATCTAATTAGTAGGTTAAAACATAAATGACTTATTAAGTGTAAACGAATGCAGAAATTCACCATTAGTACCAGTTTGTGAGTGATCTTGCTACAGTAAGACATCAGGTGAGTTCTTTGTAGCCCTATTTTAAATGTTTTATCATTTTGGGCTGGTATGCATGTTATGAAAGTTATTTTATAAAAATGATTGTATAAGCTGACTACGGTCAGATAAAAGAATATTTTAAGATAAAGAATGTTTTAAGTCTCGCTGCAGTTGAGAAGTAATTGATTTTTTTTAAAGTCTCGACCGAGGTCGAGTAGGAAATATGGTTTTGAAGTCCCGGCTGCGGTTGGGCAGAATTTGAGCACTGCGGTGCAGTAAAGTGTTTATGTTTATGATGGTTTAAATGATTTAAATCATGTTATGTATGAATGAAGTATGTAACGAAGTCTTGTACCGGTATGAGCTACCAACTTCGGTTGGTAGTCATAGAGTCCTGTGAAAGAACAGGCCTGTCGACTGTGGGTCGTCAGAGTCATAGAGTCCTGTGAAAGAACAGGCCTGTCGACTGTGGGTCGTCAGTGTCATAGAGACTTGTGCTGCACAAGCAGGCTGACTAGAGTCAGCAGTTCAGGCTAAAGTTTTGCACAATATGATTAATGTATGATGATGAGTAGGTTATGTATGAGATTATGCTATGATGATATGTATGTTAAAGGTTGTTGACTTCGGTTAACAGCAAAGGCTAAGGTCTTATGTATTGTATGATTGATGTAGCGAGAATATGTATGTAGATGAAATGAATTATGTTCAAGTATGATTGAGATTGTTGACCTCGGTCAACAGTGAACGTTAATGTTATATATGTGCAGTAAGGATTTTATGAAAACTTAATTAGAACTCACCAGCATAAAGCTGACTTGTTTTACATGCATGTCAGGTTGAATGGTAACGAGAGAGATTAGCTGAGGGCTCATGGCATAGGTTGAAGATTACCCTGGCATAATATGGCATAAACTGGCTATGTATAAAACTATAAAGTGTGGGTTATGTTTAACGTTTGTATAATCTGTGTATCATATTTCATGTAATCACCCGAAGTTCCGCTGCTATGGTAATGTAAATACGTTTTAAAGAGTATAGGTTTGATGTTTGCCAACCGAGGGGCACGGGGCCTCTCAAGTTGGTATCAGAGCCATAGTTTGAGAGATCCGGTCATCCCTAATGACTGGACTTAGACTGAAAATGGGACATAATGATAAGAATGCCAGTCAAGGGTAGTTTGATGCCATGAGCTGAATGTTATGTATGAGTTAAGACATAGGTGTAAGGTTAGAAAGATAGTTAGAGTCGTGCACTTTGGGGTGACGTGATGGGAAATGTTTAGAGCCTATGAGTTAGGTAAATGGTTAATAACACCTGATCAACGTCATTAACGATTTACAAAGCTTATTTCGTGCTAAACTAAACCTGTACTGACTCTCCAATTGATGCATCTTGTAGGTAGTTAAATGGCTGGACAAAGGGGTAGACCACGTAAGCAACCACAGGAACCTGAAGAACTACATATCGAGAATGAAGAACCCGTCAATGAAGACGACTACGAGCACAATGAGCAACCGGAAGATGAAAACGAGTTTACTCTAGAACCTATCGTAGTGAAGGCTATTTCTGATGAGGTCTGTAAAGTTTTGGATGATAAGCTACCAGCTTTGGTTACAAAAATACTGAAGGATACTTTGAAAGACAAGTCTGAAGAAACTAAGGAGAGCACCAAAGAAGAGGAAGTTGTGATCACCGGAACTAAGAACGGTGATTCTACGTCAGAGAAACGGAAGGGTTGTGATTACAAGGCCTTCAAAGGATGCAATCCACCCTCATTTGATGGTAAGAAGGATGCTGTGGCCACCTGTCATTGGGTTTCGGCTATGGAGGCGGTTATTGCTATCAGTGAATGCCGGGAAGATCAAGCTGTGAAATTTGCAGCTCACTCATTTACTGAAGAAGCTCTACATTGGTGGAACACTGTTAAGCAGTCAAAGACCACTACTGATGTGGAGGGTTTTAAATGGGAGGACTTGAAGGAATTAGTTATAAAACACTTCTGTCCAAAGAATGAAATTGATAAAATCGAGCGGGAATTTCTGACTTTGAAAGCTGGACGTATGAACCATCGGCAATATACGTCAAAATTTAATGAAATGTCAAGACTGGTTCCTCATTTGGTAAACACGGAGGAACGCAGATTGAAATTATATGTGGAAGGACTACCGCCTAAAGTCCGAACACATGTGAAGGCGCATGCTCCTAGAACTTTTGAATCAGCCGTAGAAATTAGCGGCATTGTCTGGGATGATGTTGTGGAAGCTGAACCGTTAAAGGAGGAACCAAAGCAAAAGTGGGCATCAAAATTTAAAAGAAACAGAAATGAAAAATCAGGACCCCCTATGAAAAGGTTTAGAATGGAAGAAGTTGAAACATGCTTTAAGTGTGGAAGGAAACATGGAGGAGAATGTCGTACGGGGACTACTTTGTGCTACCGTTGTGGAAAGATGGGACATTTCTCTTTTGATTGTCCGAGTAGGCCAAAGTGTTATAATTGTGGTGAATTGGGTCACATTAGCAAAAATTGTCTTAAACCGAAGGCAATAACTAATAAATCTACCAAACCGGAAGGTAGCAAGGGAGGGGAGAAACAAAAGGCAAAAGCTCGTGCCTTTACTATGACTAGAGATCAGGCAGCCAAAGACCCGGATGTGGTGACAGGTACATTCTTGATTAATGATATCCCTGCTTCAGTGCTATTTGATTCTGGTGCAAGTATGAGCTTTGTGACTATTACTTTTTGTGGTAAACTGCGTGCTAGTGTTAAAAAGATAGAAAATGCCTTTAACATAGAAACTGCTCTTGGTAAATCTACTAGAGTAACGGAGGCTATTGATGATGATTGTTATATTGATATAGAAGGTCATAGATTCCCTGTTAAGTTGTTTCTGATTACGTTAGGAGGTTTCGATGTAGTTTTGGGAATGGATTGGTTGGCCAAATATGAGGCTAACATCGTTTGCCGACGAAATATGATTTTCTTAACAGCTCTTAATGGGAGTTCAGTAACGGTTTATGGGGATAAAATGTTTAATGCGCCTAAAGTCATTTCAATGATTAAGGCGAGTGAATTTATGAGGCGAGGGTGTGGCGCTTATCTGGCTTATGTTATTGATAAAGAAATTAAAGTAAAAGAATTGGAAGACGTACCCGTGGTGTGTAACTTTCCTGATGTATTTCCTGAGGAATTGCCAGGAATTCCACCTGATCGGGAAATCGAATTCCAAATTGATGTTGTGCCAGGAGCTCAACCTGTCGCCAAGGCACCGTACCGTCTGGCTCCAACAGAGATGAAAGAATTAATGACCCAACTACAAGACCTTCTAGACAAAGGTTTTATACGACCGAGTGTGTCACCTTGGGGTGCACCAGTGTTGTTTGTAAAGAAAAAGGATGGAAGTATGAGGATGTGTATTGATTATAGGGAATTGAATAAGCTCACAATAAAGAATAAGTATCCGTTACCAAGGATTGATGATCTATTCGACCAATTGCAAGGGGCAAGTTGGTTTTCTAAAATAGATCTCAGATCAGGGTATCATCAATTAAAGGTGAGAGAACAAGATATTCCAAAGACAGCGTTTCGCACACGTTATGGACACTATGAGTTTCTTGTGATGTCTTTCGGATTAACAAACGCTCCTGCAGCGTTTATGGATTTGATGAATCGGGTGTGCAGACCCATGCTAGACCGATCAGTGATTGTGTTCATTGACGACATCTTAATATACTCAAGGAGTGAAGGTGATCATGCGTGTCATATCCGGGAAGTTCTGGAAATACTAAGAAGAGAAAAGCTTTATGCTAAATTCTCTAAATGTGCCTTTTGGCTACGGGAAGTACAATTTTTAGGTCATGTTATTAGTCCAGAAGGCATAACGGTGGACCCAGCTAAAGTAGAAGCAGTTATGAAATGGAATCCTCCGAAAACACCAACGGAAGTTCGTAGCTTTCTTGGATTAGCAGGTTATTACAGAAGATTTATTCAGGATTTCTCCAGGATTGCTACACCACTGACGAAATTGACTAGGAAAGAAACAAAATATGACTGGGGTCCAACTCAGGTCCAAGCTTTTGAGGAATTGAAAAAGAGATTAACTGAAGCTCCAATTTTAGCATTGCCGGATGGTAATGAAGACATGGTGGTGTACTCAGATGCGTCTTATCTGGGTTTGGGTTGTGTACTTATGCAAAGGGGAAAGGTAATAGCATATGCCTCAAGACAATTGAAAACCCATGAAGCTAATTATCCAACACATGATTTGGAATTAGCTGCTGTGGTATTTGCTTTAAAAATTTGGAGGCATTATCTATATGGAGTGAAATGTACAATCTACACAGATCATAAAAGTTTAAAATACTTCTTTGAACAGAAAGACTTGAATATGAGGCAAAGAAGATGGCTTGAGCTACTCAAAGATTATGACTGTGAAATTTTGTATCACCCGGGCAAGGCCAACGTGGTAGCTGATGCTCTAAGTCGCAAGACAGAACATCCTGTTATACAAGTTAAGTCTTACAGTTTGGTGATAACACCAGATTTTCTAAATGAACTCAAGGATGCGCAGAAGGAAGGATTAAAGGAAGAAAATGTGGGATTTGAACGAATCTTTGGTCAAGTTAAGAATCTAGAAGAAAATGAATTTGGTATTAAGATTCGATTTGGTCGAATGTGGGTTCCACGAAATGGGGACATCAGGTCAAGGATTCTAGATGAAGCACATAAGTCACGTTACTCTATTCATCCTGGTGCAACAAAAATGTATCAAGACCTTCGAAAGGATTATTGGTGGCCAGGTATGAAGTTTAATGTAATGCAGTACGTAAACAAATGTTTGACATGTGCACAAGTGAAAGCTGAACATCAGAAACCCTATGGTTATGTGCAACCTTTAGAAGTCCCGGAATGGAAATGGGAACACATCACCATGGATTTTATAACTAAGTTGCCTCTTACGGCGAAACGTCATGATGCTATTTGGGTGATTGTAGACCGGTTAACGAAAAGTGCTCATTTCTTGCCTATACGGGAGACTTATACGTCGGAGAAACTGTCTGAATTATTTGTAAAAGAAATAATTACAAGACATGGAGTTCCAGTTTCTATAGTGTCAGATCGTGACACGCGATTTGTATCAAGATTCTGGAAACGGTTTCATGAATCAATGGGTACAAGGCTCAATATCAGCACTGCATATCATCCTCAGACAGATGGACAGTCTGAAAGGACTATCCAAACTTTAGAGGATATGCTCAGAGCTTGTATTATTGATTTCGGTGGTAGTTGGGATGATCATTTACCATTGGTGGAATTCTCGTACAACAATAGCTATCATGCTAGTATTGGAATGCCACCATACGAGGCATTGTACGGACGGCGTTGTAGGACACCGGTATGTTGGGGAGGTGTAGGACAGAAAGAAGTGGGAAGTAAAGCTGCAGTGTTAGATTTAACAGAAAAGCTTCAATTTGTTAAAGCGCGAATGAAAGCTGCACAGGATCGACAAAAGTCCTATGCTGATAAAAGACGGAGACCAATAGAGTTTGGGGTAGGAGATCAGGTACTGTTAAAAGTTTCACCATGGAAAGGAATTATTCGATTTAGGAAAAGAGGAAAGCTGAGTCCAAGATTTATTGGACCTTTTCGAATAATAGCACGGGTTGGGAAGGTAGCTTACCGATTAGATCTGCCAGATGAATTGAGTGGAATTCATCCAACATTTCACGTTTCACATTTGAGAAAATGTCTAGCAGATGATGTAGCATATGTGCCGTTAAATGACATTGAAGTTGATGAGAAATTAAATTACATAGAAGAACCAGTTGCAATTGTTGATACGAAAGAAAAACAGTTACGTAACAAGGTGATTAGGCAAGTTAAGGTTCAATGGAAACATCGAAAAGGATCTGAGACGACATGGGAGACTGAAGACGAGATGAAACGACTCTACCCACATTTGTTAGAAACGTAACAGGTTTCGAGGACGAAACCTATTGTAAGGAGGGTAGATTTGTAACAACCGAATAATTAGCACATTTGATCGTGTATAAAATCTATGTTGAATTGACAATGGTAATTACTACAGATTGATAGTACACGAGAAAAGATGAACGTAGGCGAAAACCGTGCGCGAAACGGAGTTACGGATTGTCCGGAATTGCGAAACGAAGGAAAATTTCAAAGTATGGAATTTTGGACTCGTCGCGGTACGCGACTATGTGGTTGAGGATCCTTCGCGGTACGCAATGGACCAAAAATATCTGAAAACCTCCGAAAATCTTCGCGGTACGCGAAGCCTTATTTGGCTCCTCGTCGCGGTACGCGACGGGTGAGGCGGTGGAATAAGTTGATATCTTTCATCAGATTTCATGAAAATTATATTTCATCTTCATATCTCGAACATATTCGCTCCAGACGAACATCAGACGAATTTTTCTTATCAAACCTTCAATTTGAAGCCACCAGAAGTCTCTAATCATACCAGGGATCGTATCTGCAAGTTCGGATCGTTATTTTAACCGCAGATATCCGTCCGGTTAGGTAATGATTCGTTTTAACCTTCTAGTTTGATTTTTGATTGATTAGATCTTAATTTTGAACGTAATGAGATAGTTAGGATTGTTGATTATTGCCTAGATGATGGCTAGGATTGATTATAAATGAAGAACATGAAGTTCTAACGGTTAAATCCTTGTTTTGAGTCGTTGTAATGCCCGGTTTGCATGAAATCACAACTATGATTATAAAGGTTTAATCAATTTGATTATGACAATGTAGGTGATTAGCTTGGTTAATCTTTGAAATGCAAAGGTTAAACCTAAGTGTTTCAAACTAATCACAATCATTAACATACTTATTGGAACGATTATCTGACGTTTATGATAACAGTCAGATTAGTATGTTAAACATGGTTATTAAACCTATTCTAAGACTACATTGTGATATTTCATGATATCTGGGTAATCAATGATAAGGATTTATCATTTCTAAGCCATTAATCTGTTTAAGAACTGTTTTAGCATTATAATCAACAACATTAACTATTTGATGACTTTCAAGACAATGTCTTTGACATTGAACGTTCAGAAAGATCTAATTAGTAGGTTAAAACATAAATGACTTATTAAGTGTAAACGAATGCAGAAATTCACCATTAGTACCAGTTTGTGAGTGATCTTGCTACAGTAAGACATCAGGTGAGTTCTTTGTAGCCCTATTTTAAATGTTTTATCATTTTGGGCTGGTATGCATGTTATGAAAGTTATTTTATAAAAATGATTGTATAAGCTGACTGCGGTCAGATAAAAGAATATTTTAAGATAAAGAATGTTTTAAGTCTCGCTGCAGTTGAGAAGTAATTGATTTTTTTTAAAGTCTCGACCGAGGTCGAGTAGGAAATATGGTTTTGAAGTCCCGGCTGCGGTTGGGCAGAATTTGAGCACTGCGGTGCAGTAAAGTGTTTATGTTTATGATGGTTTAAATGATTTAAATCATGTTATGTATGAATGAAGTATGTAACGAAGTCTTGTACCGGTATGAGCTACCAACTTCGGTTGGTAGTCATAGAGTCCTGTGAAAGAACAGGCCTGTCGACTGTGGGTCGTCAGAGTCATAGAGTCCTGTGAAAGAACAGGCCTGTCGACTGTGGGTCGTCAGTGTCATAGAGACTTGTGCTGCACAAGCAGGCTGACTAGAGTCAGCAGTTCAGGCTAAAGTTTTGCACAATATGATTAATGTATGATGATGAGTAGGTTATGTATGAGATTATGCTATGATGATATGTATGTTAAAGGTTGTTGACTTCGGTTAACAGCAAAGGCTAAGGTCTTATGTATTGTATGATTGATGTAGCGAGAATATGTATGTAGATGAAATGAATTATGTTCAAGTATGATTGAGATTGTTGACCTCGGTCAACAGTGAACGTTAATGTTATATATGTGCAGTAAGGATTTTATGAAAACTTAATTAGAACTCACCAGCATAAAGCTGACTTGTTTTACATGCATGTCAGGTTGAATGGTAACGAGAGAGATTAGCTGAGGGCTCATGGCATAGGTTGAAGATTACCCTGGCATAATATGGCATAAACTGGCTATGTATAAAACTATAAAGTGTGGGTTATGTTTAACGTTTGTATAATCTGTGTATCATATTTCATGTAATCACCCGAAGTTCCGCTGCTATGGTAATGTAAATACGTTTTAAAGAGTATAGGTTTGATGTTTGCCAACCGAGGGGCACGGGGCCTCTCAGTATTGGTCCTGTGGCGTATAGACTGAGGTTACCAAATGAACTTAGTGGTGTGCATGACGTGTTTCACGTCTCGAACTTGAAGAAATGCCTTGCTGACGAATCAATCATCATACCAGTTGAAGAAATTCAAGTGGATGAACATTTACATTTTATCGAAGAACCTTTGGAGATTATGGATCGCAAAGTTAAACAACTAAGACGAAGCCGTATTCATATTGTCAAGGTTCAATGGAATTCAAAGCGTGGACCCGAGTTTACTTGGGAACGCGAAGATCACATGAAGTCCAAGTACCCCCAACTGTTTACAGAGGAATTAGTACCGGATAACGATTCTTAAATGGCATTACGAAATTTCTCTAACAAGGGGAGACTGTAACATCAGTGCCGGTAACGTGACGGGAACAGTGATCTGCGCAGTAACTTGCACAGTAACTCAGGTACAAACTATGTGTATTATTTGTATGCTATTATCATGTAATGCTTGACACAGAACTATTATGCAGTTGTTTCAGAAACATTATTCAAACTCACGGTTTAACAGCCAGAAACATATCTGACAATACAAGATTATCACACGAATGCTTGTTAGGATCCTATTATGTATAAACGTATGCGAGGATGAACAGAACCAAACAACAACGGACGTCGTTACGGGATTGCTAAATGGACGGATTATTCGTATAGGTGACGATCTGTACGAATATATCTGAAACTTTAATGTTCTGAATGATATCCAATAATTAAAAAACCATATTGAAAAGTGTAGTTATCGTTGTATTCGTACGGGTGACGATTCGAACGAATACGCGCGACAACTATACGATTCGATTTAAACAATAAATTAAACATTTTCAGAAAATTTAAATAAACTGAAGATATCTAGTTAATTTACTAGGAATTACCACCTAATTTAAATTTACAAACTTTATTTTTAATACCGAGACGTTCGTCACGAAAACGAAACGAAACCGACGCTTCAACGCGAAACCGAACGAGACCGAGCATACCCGGGTTATTTGGAAGACTTTATTGAAGCATTTATGGCCTCATCTACCCTCACCAACCAGCCAACATCACTATTTCCGTCACTCTCTCTCTACTTTCTCTCTCTAGAAGCTACCACCATAACTCCTCCATTCCTCCACGAAACCAAGCATTCTTGGTGTCAAAACGACCCTTGCAACTCGTAGATCATAGAAGTACAATAGATCTAAGCTTGGAACCATCTAATTTGATGTATATTTGAGTTTTAAATTCGGTTTTAGGGTTTTCAAAACCCTAGTTCGAACCCCTCAAGAAAACTGGTTCTAAACCCCTCAAAACCATAGGGAAACTCCACTAAAATACCTAGAATGATGTAGGAACAAGGGATAATGCTTGGCTAGTTGATTTGTTTGAAAATCAAAGGCTGCATCTTGGCAAGGCCGACGGTCGAATGGCTCAAACAGGCGGCCGAAGGGCTATGGGCCGCATGGCCAAGCCTAAAGCCGGAAGACCCTATTCGGTCGGCCTCCCATTCGTCTAGAACCTAATTTGCATTGATAGCACCCATTCGTCCACAGCCCATTCGGATCAAACCCCTTCGGCCACCCTGCTTCGGTCTAAGTTCATTCGCCCAGGTCATGGTCCGAACCAAGTGTCAGTCGGCCACCCTCTTTCGGCCAGGGTTGATTCGGTCCAAGTAGTTTCAGCCCAGCACCCTATTCGATCGGCCAACCCTTTCGCACATAGCCTTCACTCGGCCAAGCCTCATACGGCCGAAGGATTGGGTGGATTATTTACATGAGCTTGTGTATGTTATCTTGTGCATGGGTGGGTGATGTATTGCATGCATGGGATTTGATCTTTTGTGTGTGCATGGGAGGGTATTAGGGTTTCATTACATGCAAAGAACTTTGGATTATCTATGGATCAAATAAATAGAAGTTAACAAGAAAGGGGACAATGAGAATTATCTTGGTTATGGTTTGGTCTAAGATGCATGAGCTTACTTAAAGAAACCATGGATTAGGGTTTGGAATAACAAGAGTTTTCTTAAATCTTAGTAGCATCTAAACATGAGTTGTGTACATCATTTTGGGGTCAACGCATTGATAAATTATTGAGGATCAAAACAATCACCTAAGGTTATGAGTGCTAGTATAACTATTAACACCTAACACTTAGAAATGTTACGCAAACATATAACTACATTAGATTGTTCAATTGAACTATCTAGGATGAGTTATACACATAAACGATCAAAGGATCATGGGACAGTCAAGAACCAATAATGGGCCAAGGTCAATCAAATGAGATTTACCTAAACCCATCATGTTTAATTATATTTCTCTTAAATTAATATATGTTTTTAATAAAAGAAATTGATTTATAAACCTTAGTAAATTAAATAAATGATTTTTAACCTAAAGGTTTAACTTAAAATGAATTATCTTAAAAAGAGTTTAATTAAAGAATTGTGGTGTAATTAACATAAATCTTATCTATTTAAGGTTTAGTAATAACTATCCATGGGATAAGGGTTTACAATGGGTAATACATTAGACTAGTTAGATGAAATCCTAGAAACACCTTAGTAACATAGGACACTTAGTTGCACACCTAGACCAAAACCCTAGATACGACTATTATAATTACTTATAGTATTCGAATCCTCTTAAAACCACTCAGGTACTGAATGAACATAGTCTATAAACTACGAGCGCGCATTATCTGTTGTGATTTCATTCTTAGCAACACAGGTGAGTTCATTTGTCCCTTTTAAACTATTTTGTTTTTACCTCGGGATTGAGAAGCATGTGTGCATATTTTAAATAAATGTTCAAATGTTTCTTAAACGCTTTATACTTATTCATAATGCTAATGCTTTATTCATAATGCTAATGCTTTATACACTTATTCTTAATGCTAGTACTTCATACACTTATACTAGTTTGCTTAAACTCTTGATGTCTTTGAATGCCAAGTGAAACAAATACTAAAACTCTGAAATGCTTTTATAAACCATACTTTTGAAAGCTTGTGTACTTAAACTCAGAAAGACTTATAAGCTTGAAATGCTTAAAACACTTGAATGCTTGATATGCTTGAAATGCTAAGACAAACGGAATGAGATTCCGGTTGTGAAGCTAGTACTTGTGCACAGGATACGTAAATGCTAAGCTATGTGAATGCTATAAACTTGTATGCTATAAACATGGATGCTAAAGCTATCGGCTATTGTAGAACAGACTGATTGGCCTCTCAGTGCTTGCCAAACAATGTTCTTCATAGTCAGGACCTTGAGGAGCAGACTATTTGGCCTCTCAGTGCTTGCCATACCGTGTTTCCTCATTGTCCACCCCTGTTTTGTGATGAGCGACTAGGATGATTCTAGTTTTCCTTAGTTGACTTTGTGTCATCTTAGGAACTCCTTTATCAAAACACCGATGTTGCGAATCACATCTAGTTCTGATATGGACTGATACTGGATTCCTTAGGGTGTTCAGTTGTCCAAAAAGGAAACTCTTAAAACTTGATGTTCAAATGCTTTTGGGTGCGTGTTTGAAACTTTTAAACAGAATGCTTGAAGCTATAATGGAAATAGAATTGGACGGTAGGTAAAATGCTTAATTATCATTAACAACAATGTCATATATGGTTTAGTAAGTGGTGGGACGGCGTCTGGGCAGGTTGTAGGCTCGACCTTTTCGTATGCCCTATATATAAGCATACCAAGCTGAATATTACAGGTGATGTTAATGAGGTTAAGGTTGTTACCGAAAAAGTTTGCAAAGCTATTTTTCAAATACATATGAACTCACCAACCATTGTGTTGACTTGTTTTCTTACATGCTTTCACATGTGACGTACAGAAGTAAGCTAAGACTCAGGAATGCATGCTAGGATGCCCAGTTAGAGGACCTAATAGTTTTTGGTAAGCACACATTTTTGTGGATTATTGTGAATCACTTTTGATATCTTGTACGGTTACAAGATAGTAAACTTATGATTCTTTTGATAGGTTTACTCAGTTAAATTATCAAACATTGACAATTGTAATTTAACTTTGTAATCCTAGTTTAATGTCATTGTTCTTTAGTTATTCTCAACATTGATGCTATGTAAACAATCTGATCATCACGATTATCATTCCCGATATCGCGCCCCGGGACTATTCCGCCCGACGGGACACACGATCCGGTCCGCCAACTCGGGGTGTGACAACATGAGATTGATATAGAATTACAAAGATAAATTACACAATACATGTTAATAATTTAACTAAGTAAATCTACCCAAAAAGAATCATTGAGTTTCTATCTTGTATCTGCACAAGATTTACAAAAGATAATTTAAAGTTATGTCATTCAGAGATATGCACAACACAAAAGTAAGTTAGGTCTTCTTTAAAGTCCACTAGTTTTGTCCTGATGTATGGTGACTAAACCTATTTGTCACTTGAGAAAACATGCATTTAAACAAACTCAACACTAGGTTGGTGAGTTCATAAGTTTAGTACTTGAAAACAGTTGAATTCTTGTCATTCGCAAACACAATGCCATGCGCAAGTCTTACTAATATTGTTTCATGTTATATCACTCGACGTCCTCTCCATAGTTATACTTACAAGTAGTGTGTCATCCAAATCAAGTATGCTTATATATAGGGCATACGTATCACGAATGAAGCCGCCAGCCCACCACATACTTGACTGAATTCAACACTAGTTATAAATACAACTATGGATACCCATTTCTATCTCACATGTGTTCATCCCATTTGATATTCAACCCATAATATGTGTTCATCACCCGCATTGAAATATGTATAGAGTAAAAGTGTATGAGGGAAACCAGTTATCATGACCTATGTTATGATAATCCCTCAATGTTTTAAGGAAGATAGATTTATTAATCTTATCCATATTATTATACTCTCCATTGAATGTGTTGTGGGCTATATGAATTCTATTAACAGTTTTATCTATGCGTAATCTAGATAACACTTGTATGAATTAAAGTAAACACAATCATGCTTGTAAATACCATTTTCATTGATAATAAGATCATTTAAAAGATACACACAATAGTGAACACACATTTCAATCTCACACACTCTGTTCTGTAAACTCAGACACTGTTCAGAACTGTCTAAAATACAATCAACCTGCAAATATATACTATAGACAGACGAACCTATACAGAAGTGAACGAACCCTCACGAACCACTAGGTTCGCCAGATGAACCAATAGGTTCGTTAAACGAACCTTTACAACACAATCTCATAGGTTCGTTACACTATTACAAAATGGTAAAGGTTCGTGGGCCAAACGAACATTACTAAAAACCCTCTAACATAACCAAAACTGACTTGAAAGCAACCTATTACATTATGCACCTACAGAAGGGTTAACTGTGATTTTACTCCTAATTGAAGAAGTAACAGTTAACAATTTGATATTGTTCTTAGCTTGAATGTATAGAGCATAAATGGGACCCATTGTGGTCCTCACGTAATCAAACCACAATGTCTCCAATTTATCTCTATCCCATTCGTGTTCTCATAGAATCAGTGCCTTTAACGAAACTATTACAAGTAATATGACTAGAGAGAAAATTAATTCCTCAGTCTACCAGTTAATAGAATCAAAAGATTTAATTACAATCAGTTTATGTAGATTAATATGTAGGACCTAAGAAACCATCAGAAACAACTCGGTTCCTTGAGGAATCTGCTCGACAGGCCCTTGAATAGTGTGGAATCCTATTCAAGGGTTTTCCAATCGAAATCACCAAGCCCCGTGGCAATCCGATGATGTAGAATCAACGTTTTGATCAAAATCGAAGCACCACGGGGTGAGAAACGAACTTGGACAGGAAGAGGCGGCTCAAAACACTAGGGTAATGACTTGGACTGCTCAGGGGTCAGAGGAATGATGTATAAGTTACTGAAACATTCTGTTTGCAGTCCTATATATAGACTGAGCTCATTCGGCCAAATAAGTGGTGCGAAGCACTCATTCTAGCGAAAGGCTCAGCCGAATGGGCTGGTAAACCGAATGAGTCATGCGAGTGACTCATTCGTTCACCTCAGCCATTCGCTAGGCGTTAATTCGTGCGAAAGGACTCATTCGTAGGAACTATTCGCACGAATGGGTTTGTAACATAGTCAAAGTCAAAGTCAAACATAGTTAAACATATTAAACTCAATTAAACATATACGAACAATACAGAAAAGTCAATTTTATTACTAATATGAACTTTACACAATCAAAGACATACAAAATATAGAACTAGGGACATTACATGCATCAACAAACTCCCCCTTGGACCTAGTTCCTACTTGTCAGCTTCAGTCTTCAAAAACTTTTCTGAAAGTGCCTTCCAGTCAGATCTGGCATGTATATCGAATGCAAAGCATAGCCGGATGACTCTCATATGCTGCCGCGCCTGCTCCATATCCACAACATCAAAGAATATCTGACATCTGTATAAAGTCTTCACGTCTTCTAGCGACAGATTTGTCAGCCACATAGGATCAAAGATACGAACAATATCCCATGTGTTATCCTTGCATAACACGATCACAACCTCATCAGTCCTCCAGTCATAATACCACCATCGGAAGCTGTCCGAGAAGTCTTGACGCATCTTCCGTAACGAAATATTTTTCATGACGTTCGGAGGCAGCCACTTCAGGATCACTTTATGTCTGCGAGTGTTGGCATCAATCTCCGGCTGGTAACAGCTTTCCGGTTGCTGTGGCTTGAAGTTAACCCATCTCTTTCTGTACTCGAACTGGATTTGCCTCGCAAACCAGGACGATATCCCCGAATCCTGACAATATAACATCTTCAGACGTGCAAGCTGATTAGCCTCGAATCCCGGAAACGTCTTGAAGTCATGGGGAAAATGGAAGTACCGGATCTCCTTCGCTCTCTTCACTGCATAACACCCGCAGATCATGAAAATATGCCCAACTCAGAATCTGACCGCCGGACTTGTATCCCTTGATCTTGTATACTTTGGTATGCGGAGTTGGAATCGGTGGAACACTGTCTTTCTTCAGTACCTCCCAATAGGCTACCCATTGCTCATTCCTCTTCTGAATGTCTTCTGCTGAAGACTCGGTGCCGCTGACCTTTTCGTCTATCTTTCTGCTCAGTTCCTCCTCAGTATGTAGACCGAAAAGATCAGCAAAAGTAGGCAGCTCTTCTTCAGCTGAAGTGTACTTTGTGCTTTCCTCCTCTGTAAGATCCTCCAGGATTACCTCATCAACATCATCAAAAACCTGTGGAGTAGGAAAATCAGAAATGGGAACATCATCCTCATCCAAAACAACTTCATCAGGATTCAGCCTGAATAACTCTGCAATCTGCTTTTTCGAGAGGCATTGGATGATCTTGCCTTCCTCTTTGTCGTAGCTGACATAGTGTTAAATTGTGATGCCCGTCTCCCGGGACACGTCACTATGTCGGATTTACTCATTAGCACATTGATAAAATAGAGATAACTCAATCGAAGTGGAAATAAAACATATTATACGTAAGTAAACCCGATTACATATATGTCACACAACAATTTTTTATTTATTTACAAAATCTACATCTATGCCAGTCTTCTCAAAACCTACAGCCATCATCCATCCAGAGTCACTTATGCCAACTGTTTCTTGCCTCGACTAGCTGAGGCTTCACCATCTCTACCTGATGTGCATGTTAAAAGTCGTCAGCTTAAGTTGGTGAGTTCTTTGTTTAGTAAATGTCTTTTCATTTCAAATTATTTATTTCATAAACATTTCATAAAATCATACGTCAATATACATATATCATATTATGCCAAAAACATTCATTAATTAAAACACTGTTCACCTGACGGTGCTTTGTTTTACCCGAAGGTAACTCTGTTCACCCGAAGGTGATCTGTTTTACCCGAAGGTAACTCTGTTTTAACCGAAGGTACCTCTGTTTTACCCGAAGGTAACTCTGTTCACCCGAAGGTGCTCTGTTTTACCCGAAGGTAACAACTAAAAACTTTATTCACTCAAAGGTGCTTTCAAAATCTCTTTTAAAAACTTTATAATCAGCACCGTAGTGCAAGAATTCTTTTTCGGAACACCGTCTTTACCTAAGACCTATCCACCGACATCATCCTGTTATATCGAAGGAGCATATGGCTACACACCTTCGATATATTAGGACCATGTCTTTGTTAGTATCCGAGATTTAGACCTCTTAACAACTCTTTTTTTTTTTTTGTAAATTTGTTTTCAAACCAAAGATTTGGGTTGCCTTTTTCTATTTTGAAAAATATGTACATAAAATAAGGCATTATCCCGACTTAACATTGGTATAAACGGGTAACATCCCGGCATCAATATAATATCATATACATCAAAACATTATCAATATAACATTCACATCAGCCCAAAGCACTTAAAACAGTAAAACAGGGCTCATAGAACTCACCTTAACTTAGTTATGCACAACGAGCTAACTTTCTTTGCTATCCTTCACTTTCTCAAGTTCACAATGATATCCTATTAACATGGATATCCTAACATAATTGTAATCTTAATCATAAAAAGCAAACCCCTTTTTTTTATTTCAGGGTTTCTAAACGAGCAGCACAACGGCTTATCCAATAGTGTTTTTAAATTTTAAGTCGGGCAGAACCTTGACTTATATTCCTTGATTTTTCTGAAAACAATTGGGCAGAACCGCTGCTTATAATTGTTTGTTTTTCAAAAACCAATCGGGCAAAACCTCGACGTGTTTTTGATTTAAACCAAACAATTAATTATAATCTTATTATATATAATAATAATAATAAGACCTAAAGCGAGCATTATAACAAATCGAGATTTTTACCTTACAGAAGTTTGGTAGCACCTCTCGTTGAATACTAGATGATTGGAGGGGTTAAATGTGGGTATTTGGAGGTGTAGGGTCGGGATTTACGAGCTAAAAAGAAAAAAATTGCGACAGAAACGAAAATCTGATGTTCTGCCTTTTACAGACGAAATCTGGGTCCAGGCGCATCGCCTGGCCCCAGAGTTTGGCTCGGGGCGGTACGCCCAGACGTAGTGGCTTGCATGCCTGCCACGTGTTGACACGTGGTGCCACGTGGCGGGAAATCTGACTAGTTTCTTGTTTTCGCGATAACTTAAGGATACGAACTCCGTTTTACGCGCGGTTTTCGCCTACGTTCACGATTTTTGGAGATCTTTCCAATGGTTATAATTTCAAGACCTGATGATTTCAATACATATGACCTCTTATTGAATGCATTATTCGACTCAGCGTATCTTGAAATCGGAGCCTTGTTTCGCGATTTCGCTTACACTCATTTTCTCTATTTTCAAGTTAGGATTCTAGATATGAAGTTGGTTTGACACTTAATTAAATCGATATAGGATGATGTATGTTTCTTTAAGATCTATTAACACCAGATTCCTTTTATTCTTCTTTCGCATATTATCCCTAATTCAGCTAAAGACTTATGAATATTAATATTCCTTTAATATAATTGCTATATGTTTAAAGTACAAGAAAACCGGATGTTACAACTCTACCCCCTTAAATGGGTTTCGTCCCTGAAACCTATTACAACATAAACAATTGAGGGTAGCATGTTCTCATTTCTTCTTCGGTTTCCCAGGTTGCCTCTGATCCCTTTCTATGCTTCCATTGTACCTTAACCATCTTGACAATTTTATTACGGAGTCTCTTTTCATCGCGATCAAGTATCGCGACTGGTTCTTTTACGTAATTAAGCTTGTCATCAACCTCGATCTCATCATAAAGCACATGAGAGGTTTCATCCGCAAGACATTTCCGTAGGTAAGACACATGAAACGTCAGGTGTATACTACTAAGTTCGTCTGGCAGCTCTAATCGGTATGCCACTTTACCGATCCTGGCCAAAATCTTAAATGGTCCGATATCGGACTTAATTTTCCTCGCTTTCTAAATCTAATTAGACCTTTCCATGGGGATACTTTTAATAACACACAATCCCCTACGTTGAATTCAACTGGTCTTCTTCTTTTATCTGCATAAGACTTTTGACGATCTTGGGCAGCTTTTAGTCGTGCTCTGATTTGAGCGAGCTTATTGGCCATATATTCTACATCAGTTTTGCTCCCCATGTCTTTTTGTCCAACTTCACCCTAACATAGTGGTGTTCGACATCGTCTCCCGTATAACATTTCATATGGCGGCATTCGAATGCTTGCATGGAAGCTGTTATTATACGAGAATTCGACTAGCGATAAATGATCGTCCCAATTACCACCAAAGTCAATAACACACGCACATAGCATATCTTCTAATGTTTGTATCGTTCTTTTAGTTTGCCCATCCGTTTGCGGATGATATGCTGTGCTTAAACATAATCTCGTCCCCATCTGTTCATGGAATTTCTTCCAGAATCTAGAAGTAAATCTGGTATCTCGATCCGACACAATCGAGAATTGTACTCCATGACGTGTAACAATTTCTTTTACAAAAAATTCCGATAACTTTTCGGACGAATATGTCTCACGTATTGGTAAGAAGTGAGCACTCTTCGTTAATCGGTCTACAATCACCCATATGGAATCATATTGTTTAGCTGTACGTGGTAGCTTTGTGATGAAATCCATGGTGATGTGTTCCCATTTCCATTTAGGAATTTCCAAAGGCTGTAAATAGCCGTGAGGCTTTTGATGCTCAGCTTTCACTTGCAAACAAGTCAAGCATCGGTTAACGTATTGTAATATGTTGAATTTCATTCCTGGCCACCAGTAATTCTTGCGTAGATCTTGAAACATTTTGGTAGTACCAGGATGAACAAAATATCTTGACTTGTGTGCTTCATCGAGAATTTTCGATCTGATATCCCCGTATCGAGGTACCCACATCCTACCATAACGAGTTTTGATTCTGAACTCGTTTTCATCAAGCTTCTTTATCAGACCAAAAATTCTTTCTTTTATCACGTTTTCTTCTTTCAATGCTTCTTGTTGTACATCTTTGAGTTGATTCAGAAAATCTGATGTTATAACAAGCGCATAAGATTTCACCCGAATAGGAGAAAAATCGCTTTTGCGACTTAGCGCATCGGCCACCACATTGGCCTTTCCTGGATGGTAAAGAATTTCACAATCATAATCGTTAATCAACTCGAGCCATCTACGTTGTCTCATATTCAAGTCTTTTTGTTTGAAGAAATACTTCAGACTTTTATGAGCAGTGTAGATGGTGCACTTGGCACCATACAAAAAGTGTCTCCATATCTTTAGTGCAAACATGACTGCTGCCAATTCCAAGTCGTGTGTTGGGTAATTCTTTTCATGGGTTTTCAGTTCTCGTGAAGCAAAAGAAATAACTTTGCCACGTTGCATTAAAACACAACCCAAACCCTGATATGATGCATCAGAATAAATTACCATGTCTTCTGTTCCATCTGGTAATGATAGAATAGGGGCATGTGTTAATCGTCTCTTTAGTTCGTCAAATGCAATTTGTTGTTCAGGACACCATTCAAAATTTACTTCTTTCTTGGTTAAGTTAGTCATGGCAGAAGTAATCTTGGAGAAATCTTGGATGAATCGTCGGTAGTAACCTGCCAAACCCAGAAAGCTACGAACTTCCGTGGGTGTCTTCGGCGGGTTCCATTTTGTCACCGACTCGATCTTACTTGGGTCGACGAGGATTCCATTAGCATTGATTAGATGACCAAGAAATTGTACTTCTCTTAGCCAAAAGGCACATTTTGAGAATTTGGCATACAACTTCTCTCTTCTCAACGTCTCCAAAACTTCGTTTAGGTGATAGGAGTGGTCTTGTTCATTCTTAGAATATATCAAAATATCATCAATGAACACAATCACTGACCTATCAAGCATTGGTCGACATACCCTATTCATGAGATCAATGAATGCTGCTGGGACATTAGTTAAACCAAACGAGATTACCAAAAACTCATAATGTCCGTATCGCGTTCGAAATGCAGTCTTTGATATGTCTTCTTCTCTCACCTTCAGCTGATGATAGCCCGAACGTAGGTCGATTTTGGAGAACCAACTCGCGCCTTGTAGCTGGTAAAACAAGTCATCGATTCTAGGAAGAGGATATTTATTCTTAATTGTGAGTTTATTTAGCTCCCTGTAGTCTATGCACATTCGCATACTCCGATCTTTCTTTTTTACAAATAATATTCGAGCTCCCTTTGTCTAATAGGTCTTGCAACTGCGACATTAACTCCTTCATCTCTGAGGGTGCAAGTCGATAAGGTGCCTTCGCAACTGGTTTAGCTCCTGGTAAAAGATCAATGCGAAACTCTACTTCTCGTTCTGGAGGCATACCCGGTAATTCGTCAGGAAACACATCGGGGAATTGGTATACCACCGGAATATCTTTTAGTTCTTTCGTCTTTGCCTTATTAGCCACCACATATGCGAGATAAGCTTTGCAACCTTGATTCATAAACTTTTGAGCCTTCAGCATTGAAACGATCTTTATAGACGAGCTCGTACGATCTCCAAAGATAATAATCCGATCTCCATCAGGCACTTGGAGTTGAATCATCTTCTTTTTACATAATATTTCAGCTTCATGTTCTGTTAGCCAATCCATGCCCAGCACGACATCAAACCCGCCCAAAGTTATTGGGTAAATGTTAATGGGTATTTTATGACCATCAAGGTCAATAGAACAACCCTCAACAATGGTAGAAATAACTACCTTCTTTCCTAGTGCCGTTTCAACTTCTAGTAGGGTATCTATCTTATTGGGGATCTTATTGAGCAGTATACAAAAGTTAACAGATATAAAACTCCTACTGGCAGCAGAATCAAATAATACAGTAGCGGGCATGTTATTGATAAGAAACGTACCCGACACAACATCTGGGTTTTCCTTAGCTGCACCAACGGCCGTTGTAAAAGCTCTCCCCTTGGGTTTTGGAAACGTGTCCATTTTCTTATTTGGGCATTCTGTTGCCCGACGACCTTGTTTTCCATAATCGAAACATTTTACAGTTGGGCATTTGTTGGCATAGTGCCCCTCCTTGCCGCACCTGAAACAAACATTCATCCCCATTCTACAGTTCCCACTATGCATCCGGTTACATATCTTACAAACTGCTAGACTACTGCCAGATATCTTTCTTTTTGGATTGAAATTGTCTTTCTTAGAAACTTGAGAGTAATCTTCCCACTTCCTTTTAATTGTCATGGGCCTCCCTCCTAGCCCGTACACTTCTTCGAACAATTCTGTTGTAAGCTTTACTGCAGACTGATAGGTTCCTGGTGTAGAACCTTTAACTAATCTCCTTACCTCTGACGGAAACCCCTGAATATAACGCTTGATTCGGGACTCCTCTGGTGATACTAAGTGAGGTACAAATCTGGACATCTCATTAAACTTAGTCGTGTACTCTTGATGAGTCATAGTACCGACCTCTAGATTCATGAAATCCTTCTCCATCTTATCTATAACAAACTTTGGACAAAATTTTGCTAACACTAAACCCTTGAAACTTTCCCAACTTAATGCTTCTACCGCAGGCTCCCCCATTGTTTGCTGAATTGTGTCACACCAAAACAAAGTTTCAGATACAAAGGAATGAGCTGCAAACTTGACTTTCTGACTATCATTGCACTCACTAATCTTGATCACGGACTCCATCTTCCGAAGCCACTGGTGTGCTGTCACTACATCTTTCTTTCCATCAAATGAAGGAGGTTACAACTCTTGAAGATCTTGTAGTCGCATCCTTTCATTTTATCTTCTTGTCTAACAGTAGTGAATGGTACGACAATTTGAGTAGCTCCATTTCCCATAGCTACACCTGTCTTTATTCGCGTATTGTTATAAGCGCCAGAGTGATTACCATTACTATCCTTCTCTTGTCGACGTATTTCTGTAGCAATTTCTGGTATTGTCGCTTCAAGCATTCTTCCAAAGTTTGCTTCCATCTGATCTGGTTGATCGTTGGCTCCGTTATTCTCATGAGAATTTTCATTCGTTTCAATGTGTAGTTCATCTTCCAAATTTGGATTTAATCGATTACTTCTTCTTCTAATTAGGGGTCTATCGGTATCACGATCGATATTTTCATCTAGAGCACGTTCTCTATTGACCATCCTACAATTAAAGTATAGGATAATTCAATATTTGTATGATAAGTAGTAATCCCAGAGTACGAATGTATAATAAATAATCAATTGCAGAACCTAGGATGTAATTACTTATTTACTATGACATCATCTTCCAGTTTACATTCTATCATATTTATATTAAATATCCCACCTTAACCCTTAACTTACAACACCTTTACAAATAACGGATCAAACTTTAGCATTATTTGAAAATGCCAAACCTCAATTCCAGTAGCTAATTGAAATTGATTTTTAGCATTTACGCATGTGTCAAAAGTTTCATTCGTTATATGCTTGATGTATCTTATGTGGCTGCTACGACTGGCATTCCTAAGTTTTCCCAGAGTCCTAGTTTAAGTTTAGTTATCGCTTGAGTACCTAAATCTCTTAAACTAGTGCTCTGATACCAACTTGTGACGCCCGTCTCCCGGGACACGTCACTGTGTCGGATTTACTCATAAGCACATTAATACAATAGAGATAACTCAATCGCAGCGGAAATAAAACATATTATACTTAAGTAAACCCGATTACATATATGTCACACAACCATTTTTTATTTATTTACAAAATCTACATCTATGCCAGTCTTCTCAAAACCTGCAGCCAGCATCCATCCAGAGTCACTTATGCCAACTGTTTCTTGCCTCGACTAGCTGAGGCTTCATCATCTCTACCTGATGTGCATGTTAAAAGTCGTCAGCTTAAGCTGGTGAGTTTTAAGTTTAGTAAATATCTTTTCATTTCAAATTTTTTATTTCATAAACATTTCATAAAATCATACATTAATATACATATATCATATTATGCCAAAAACATTCATTAATTAACACTTTGTTCACCTGACGGTGCTCTGTTTTACCCGAAGGTAACTCTGTTCACCCGAAGGTGCTCTGTTTTACCCGAAGGTAACTCTGTTCACCTGAAGGTGCTCTGTTTTACCCGAAGGTAACTATTAAAAACTTTATTCACTCAAAGGTGCTTTCAAAATCTCTTTTAAAAACTTTATAATCAGCACCGTAGTGCAAGAATTCTTTTTCGGAACACCATCCTTACCTAAGACCTATCCACCGACATCATCCTGTTATATCGAAGGAGCATATGGCTACACACCTTCGATATATTAGAACCATGTCTTTGTTAGTATCCGAGATTCAGACCTCTTAACAACTCCTTTTTTTTTTGTAAATATGTTTTCAAACCAAAGATTTGGGTTGCCTTTTTCTATTTTGAAAAATGCGTACATAAAATAAGGCATTATACCGACTTAGCATTGGTATAAACGAGAAACATCCCGGCATCAATATAATATCATATACATCAAAACATTATCATTAGAACATTCACATCAGCCCAAAGCACTTAAACCAAACAATTAATTATAAACTTATTATATATAATAATAATAATAATAATAATAAGATCTAAAGCGAGCATTATATCAAATCGAGAGTTTTACCTTACAGAAGTTCGGTAGCACCTCTCGTTGAATTCTAGATGATTGGAGGGGTTTAATGTGGGTATTTGGAGGTGTAGGGTCGGGATTTAAGAGCTGAAAAGTAAAAATTTGCGACAGAAACGAAAATCTGAAGTTCTGTCTTTTAAAGACGAAATATGGGACCGGGGCGCATCGCCTGGCCCCAGCGTTGGCTCGGGGCGGTACGCCCGGACGTAGTGGCTTGCATGCCTGCCACGTGGCGCGAAATCTGACTAGTTTCTTGTTTTCGCGATAACTTAAGCATACGAACTCTGTTTTACGCGCGGTTTTCGCCTACGTTCACGATTTTTCGAGATCTTTCCAATGGTTATAATTTCAAGACCTGAAGATTTCAATATATATGACCTGTTATTGAATGCTTTATTCGACTCAGCGTATCTTGAAATCGGAGCCTTGTTTCGCAATTTCGCTTACACTCATTTTCTCTATTTTCTTGTTAGGATTCTAGATATGAAGTCGGTTTGACACTTAATTAAATGAATATAAGATGATGTATGTTTCTTTAAGATCTTTTAACACCAGATTCCTTTCATTCTTCTTTCGCATATTATCACTAATTTAGCTAAAGACTTATGAATATTAATATTCCTTTAATATAATTGCTATATGTTTAAAGTACATGAAAACCGGATGTTACATTAATGATGCCCTGAGCGTCTAAAATCATCGTCAAATTCTCATCCAGAATACGTCTCACAGGCATAGCATCAACCTCTTCAATAGCTTTAGGCTCTTCTGCTTGACTCTGTAGCGGCTTGGCAGCTTTATCGTGCCTGGTCTTGGTTTTGATCTCGGTGGGTGGGGTTGGCTCTCCTGCACTGAGGAACTCGCAGAGGCACTCCCAGCACCATCATCATCATCATCATCATCACGAGAGTCATCATCATCAGTACTATCATAATCCACCTTCTCCTCATCAGACTCTTATTCTTCTTCTTCTTCTTCTTCATTGTCTGAATCATCAGAGATAGGCTCAGATCCCTCAATCCTAGGTGTGGACTCCTTGAGGCTCTCAACTTGCTCAGCTAGATGCAAGTTTTCAGCCTCAAGAGCCGAAATCCTGTCATTGAAGCCAACATCCATCAATGCTAGCTGATTGTACTCATCCATAGACTTCAGTAATCGCTCCTCCAAATCAGCGAATCGGGCTCTCAAATCAGCCCTCTGATCAGCAGCCTGTAGTAGCAGAGCATCGTGCTCACTAACCCTTTGTGTAAGCTGAGCAATAGTCTGATCCTGCTCATGGTTCTTCTCTATCAACGGAAGAACTAGAATGTTCAGCGTGCTAAGCTGATCAGCAACTGAAGCAGTCATAATGTACGTATATGAGCGTGTGATTGAAGGACCAGAGGAAGCAACAGTAAAGACAGCTGTAGTGGCCATAGATGAGGTCAGAGGGGCAATAGAAACACGTGCAGGAGTTGCCCTTGACCTGGTCAGTGAAGAAGTCGCGACTGTTGCAGCGGATGTAACAGTGGTTGCTGCAACAGAAACCGACTCTGACTGTCTCTGTAATATGAATCTGGCCATCTTCTGTCTTTTGGCTGGAGGGGAGGAAGTCTCAGCAACAGTAGATGCAGCAAAAGAGCGAGGGATACGGTCAAAATCAAACTCTGGAATACAAGATGGATCCCTGATCTCCTCCTCATCTACAGAGGCCTGCTCCCTAGACCTGGTCTCAAGAAAGACTACTTGAGATATGAAACATGTAGTAATAACAACAGGCTCGGTGTCCTCTGAATCAGTGTCATTAGAGTCAGCATCATCATCACCTTCCACATCCTCCACGTCTACATTCTCCCCCTCATAAGCAGAGTTCGTACCACCTCCCATACTAACATCACCAGCAGCAACATCTACACTCACATCACCAACATCAACAACAACACTCACACCTGCGACAGAACTCACATCAATATCACCAACATCACTAGCACCACCACCACCTCCTGCATCACCATCATATCCTCTTGGAGCAATAATATCCTCTTGATCTGAGTCAGAATCCTCGTGTCTCCACCTCATCCCGATAGGTGCAACATAGTCAGGATTGAGGAGGTGGTCAAACAGACGACGAGTAGGAGGCTTCCTGTCCTTTCCCCGATAAGAAAGAACCCTGTTGAGGGTGATATCAGTCATGTGCTCTAATCTGATGATATCTGAGTTGCCCTTGGGAAGATTCGGCACTTGAGCATCGAAGATCATCTGGAGAAATCTCGGGTACATCAAGAACTTCTTGTCGCCCTTTAGGTACACGTTCTCCTTCATTTGTGTAAAGACCATCCTAGAGAAGTTGAACGTAATGTTCAGCACCAAAGCCATAAAGGCACACTAAAGTGTCTCTCTAAGATCGTCGAACCCTCCTCACCTTATTCCCAGACAATGAATAAGAACATGGCATAAATACTTGAACTGTGGGCAGAGAAAAGCCTTGTTCAGCACTCCATCCTCCAAATCACCATCGTACTTGCACCTCATGAAACATCCACGAACCAGATATCTGTCAAGTGTGAATGGATGATCTGGTGAGTCCTGAAATCCACAAACCCGTCTGAGATGCTTAGCAGATACTACAACATCCTGTCCTGTGACCTTCCCTCTGATAACAGGAGGCTCTTCCTCACAATCAATATCAGCTGAGCTCCATAAATCTCTCTAATGAGATAAGTATGGCACATGAACAGTAGAAATGGCTGTAAATATCCTGGATCCTCTCAAGAATGTGATAATATCTGTAAAATGTCTGGCACTGTGGTAAGATCAAGATGTGCACAGATGTTGTTCTTGGGAACAGCCTTGTAACCTACCATACTGAAAAATCAAGAAAAACAACATATCAGTTCAGTTCAGTAGACAATGGAACAAAATCAAAGATTTTAACCCATGTGTTCAAGTGGTGCAAACGAATCAGTACCACACGAATGAGACTCAGTCGAATGAGAATGATGGCCGAATGAATGGTGTCATCCGAATGACACACGAATGGAGTCATTCGGTCGAACCCACTCATTTGCATGACCAAATGGGCAGAAAGACCTCAATCGGTCCACCCTTTGACCGAAAGACTCTCATTTGGCTGACCCACTCATTCGGTCGACCCTGTGATGCGAGTGAGTCTCATTCGGACGACCGATGAACTTTGAACACCCAAACTCCCAAAATCTCAAATCAAACCAAAAAAATGGTAACATTTAGCTCAGAGGGGTCCGAATAAGGTTTTAGAACATGTTTCAAGGTGATTAATGTTCATTTTGAATGGTTACTGGACTTGCACAGTTTCGAACCCTAAAACCCCAAAAATTAGAACGGTTAGGGTTCAATCCATGGTCAAAATTGAACGATCTTGATCTCAACAGTACCTGTAACAATCACGAGATGAAATATGATCAACAAATTGCAGTTTTGTGATGAAAAATGAAGAAGATGCCCGGTGTTTGCTTCGTACGAAAGAAAGTACACACAGTGTGGCCGACTGAAAGAAATGATGTGAATGATTCATTCGGTCGAAAGGCATTTATTATATAGGAGATGTCATTCGGCCAAAAGAACCGAATGGTCCCATTCGCATGACATGATCATACGAATGACTCATTCGTATGAATAAGTTCATTCGCTCGGTTGAGTCATACTCAAGACTCATTCGGGCGAAAGAAGATCAGAACCCAAAACACAACTCATTTTCAAATTTTGACAATAAAAAGAGTGTTGTTATGAAGATCTGTCTGGTTTGGTGATCAGTTAAGATGAGATTGAATATCCGAACAAACAAATGATCATTTAAAACAAATTCAAATGGAAATATTTTTGTATTTTTCTTTTAATCAAACACTGTACAATTAAAACTAAAACAACCAAAACACACATATTTTTGTGAGTAGCCTTTCAAGAAAATGGCACATACACCAGATCATGTCAAATCAGCAATCATGAATGTTATACTTCTAACACATTTGATTTATGAAGCAATTACTGATATACTTGTCCACTTAAAACCTGACAATACTTTGTTTCTAAACCATTCAATGATCACCCATGTTTTCTGACTGAGTTACGCATTATATTCAACCAATCTAGGTCAAAACCAGTTTATAACTCTTCTCTGCATAACTTAATATCTATTGTCATAAATTCTATAAGGTTCCAATTTATTTTATTTTCTTTTTGTATTTTTCTTTTTGATTTGTTTCTCAACTTCAACACTTTCTCATGGACGGCTTCAGCTAGGTCTTTACAAAGCAACATGGCACGTAAACAGAACTGTGTTGACAAGATCAACTTGTTCTATCCAAATGGATGGCTTCAACTAGGATGCAACCCAGTAATATGGCACATGTATGGAATCAAACTTATTTTATTTTTTGTGTTTTTCTTAGCTTATCCTATCTGAATGGAAGGCTTCAGCTAGGCTGCAACCCAACAATATGGCACGTGTACAGAGTCAGATTCACATTTATTTTCTTGTGATTCAATCGTTCTCATCTGACTGGACGGCTTCAGCTAGGTCTTTACAAAGCAATATGGCATGTGTACAGACTTGAATTCATGAATCATTGGAAACCTCATAAGATCCTATGATAACAAGTTTATGCCTGATTTGAGCTAAAAACTGTTTATCCCTTAACTAGTTTTCTAAACTGGACCCCACAAATCAGAGTTTCTAAGCAATCACCAATAGTCTATAAACTTTGTAAAGTCGGTCTATCAGTACATCAAATCATAAAACCCATGTGCTTTCAGTTTATACATTCAATTTTGTATTTAAGACCTGACTGGTTAACACATCACTTTCTCAAACAAGACTTTCTCATTTTTTTAATTTTTCAAATGTTTTTGGTTTTTCAATTAAACTACTTTTTCTCCCCCTAAAAACCTAAAACTGAAAGTCTTTTTGAGTTTTTGAATAAGTGAAAGAAAAACAGCAAAAGTACTAACAAAAGAAAACAAAAGAAACTAACAAACAAAACAATGATCATTTGTTTGAATCAGATGAAGGAATGACTTCATCTTTTTGAAAAACACCATTAGCTGATAACAGATATAAAAATCTGGGTTTGTCAAACGCTTATGTATAAAGATCATCTCTCTGGTTATCGGTGTGAATCCTAACAACATCAATTAATTTCTTTTCAAAACAATCACGTATGAAGTGATATTTAATGTTGATGTGTTTTGTTTTAGAGTGCTGGATAGGATTTTTAGTGACAACTATGGCAGCAGTGTTATCAACAAATATAGGAGTGTTAGAAAAATGTAACCCATAGTCCCTGAGTTGTTGCTGAATCCAGATGATTTGAGAGCAACAACTAGCAGCTGCAATGTATTCTACTTCACATGTTGAAGGAGACACTGATGTCTGCTTCTTGCACTGTGTAACATCAGTGCCGGAACCGTCACCGGAACAGTGATCGTAACAGTGCGTGAACAGTAATCAGGTACAAATCTTGTATAATTCAGCGTATTTCATATTCATATTAAGATTCAGTATCAAATCATGTTATCAGAACAGGGAATTCACAGTCATTTCAGAGAAATCAATTCAGAACAATGATTCTTGAGTCAGATAATTATCTGGCAACACAGAATCATCATGTAATTTATTTGTTAGGATTTTATTATGTATAAACGTATGTGAGGCCTTACAGGACAAAACAACACGAATATTGTTATGTGAATGCTAAACCGACATATTATTCGTATAGGTGACGATCTGTACGAATAAATCTGAAAGTTTAACGTTCTGAATGATATTCAATAATTAGAAAACAATGTTGAAAAGTGTAGTTATCGCCGTATTTGATTCGAACAAATACGCGCGATGACCGCGCGATTCGATTTAAACATTAAATAAATATTTTGTAAATTAAATAATTAAAAGATATTTAGTTAATTTATTAGGAATTACAACCTAAAATAAATTTTATGATTCTATTTTAAAACCGAGTCGTTTCGTAACGAAAACGACGCGAAATCGACGTTTCTACGCGAAACCACGCGAAACCGAACGAACCTGGTATTTTCCCCTACATTTATTGTGGCATTTAATGCCACAACAAACACCACCAACCAGAATTTACTCCATTTTCGTTCATCATCTTCACCCCCATTCTCTCTCTAAGAACCTATCACTTCTCTCTAAGATCTTGAGCTCAAATCTTCACCATTTCTTGTGTTCTTGGTGTCAAAATCACCACACTCACTAGTAGAACACGAAAGTACAGTGGATCTGAGCTCTTATCCAGCCAAATCGAGGTAAATCTCAAGTTTTATGTTCGGTTGGGGTTTTGAAAACCCTAATTTCGAACCACCCTAATAGAACCGGTTGAAACCTAACTCAAACCCACAAAATTCTCACAAACCCTTGTTAGAATGATGTAGAAATGATACCCATCTAGATCCCCAGCTGATTAGTCGAAATCGTGGCCACCCAACTGTTGAACCCCGATCGGCCGAATGGAGGGGTGCAGCTCGACGAATGACTGGTCATAAGGTTCCCATTCGCTGAATCAGGACTTCATTCGATGGTCCTCACTCGGCTAGTCCTTCATTCGACCCTCATAAGTTGCTAGTCATTCGACCATGAAACTCACTCGGTTCAACCACATTCGAGGAGGTCCATTTGGCCGAATAAGATCATGGGTCATTCGCTGGATCTCATTCGCCACCTTTCATTCGATCAGCCATGCTCAATCGCCACATCTTCATTCGATCGGCAGCCTCCCATTCGCCCAATGCCAATCGGCCATACCTATTCGACAGGACTCCATTCGAAAAGACCCATTCGGCCAAACCCTCATGCGGCCAAGCCCTTCGGTCAAGTCCTTGATTCGGATAAGTGTTCGGGGTTAGGACCATCATTCAAGGTTGAGAACCATGGGATGCATAATGGGCCACGTGATAACATGCAAGCATGAAGGTGTACGTGTGCATGGGGATAGCCTAAGGGTTTCATTCCCATGCAACCATCTTAATGAACTAGGGTTTCTTGAATAATCATGGAGTCATTTACATAGGGATAAGGTTGCACGCATGGGGGAGGGTATTACGTGTGCGTGTGCATGTGATATTGGTAGGATTACATGGCAAGTACACAAGTGAGTGTTGATCTAATCATTTACACTTAAACCCTAGAATGCTCTCTAACAATATAACTAACTTAGATGGTTATTGAAAACTATCAAGGGTGTTAGTTCATCAAAACTATGATAAGGATCAAGTGAAAAACAAAGTTCAAATCAAGTGGGTCAAGATTGGGCCCAATGGGCTTAATCTAAGCCCGTCATCATATTAATTACACTTTTCTTAAATAAATTATGCTCGTCATAAAAGAAGTTAAATTATAAATTTTCTTAAAGTAATTAAATGACTTTCCTAAATAAATGTGTAATTTAAATAAATTAAATTGAAAATGTTTACTTTAAGTCTTTAAATGATTAATGTGGGATTTTGGTTATGAATGGGTAATAAGGTTAGCTTAGTTAGAGAAAACCATAGAAACACATTAGTAATCTAAGACACGTAGTTGCACACCGAGACCAAACCCCAGTTAGGATGTTTATTATAAATACTTATCGTCTGCGAATCCTTTTAAAACAACTCAGGAACCGAAGATACATAAGCAACAACAACGAGCGCGCATTTGTGGTAATTCAATACAAAGCAACACAGGTGAGTTCATTGCCCCTTTTCTAAACATTTTTGTTTTAAAACGCGGGGCTGAGAAGCATGCGTAAACTGTTTTTATTTAAACTGTTTATTTAAATGCTTTGATTTATTATATGTTTTACATATATATGTTTGTTGATACTCCTAGACTCCTGTCTAGGAAATTATTGAACAAATCAAGCTATCAAATAAATTTAAGTACTCTTATGAGTAATACCTTAAATTTAAACTCTAAATCAACCCTTAGTCCATCAAGCTCAAATTCTAGTATCTAAATTCAAAGTGAAATCAAATGAACAAAACCAAGAGGTCACATTCAAAAGAATCATATCTCAGTGTGAGATCTGAGATCCAAGAATCATAAATCAAATCAATTACCACTGTAAATCATGGAAATTCTATAGATCAAGATCAAGAGACTCAAGGAATCAGAAAGCATAAATGTGTGTGAATCATTGAAATAATGAAATCATTATAATCTAATGAAATCATTAATACTCAAGTCAAGGTGGATGTCAGTTGTATATGGAATCAAGACCACGTGTAACACACATATAAAGTCCCTTCAGGTATAGAAGACTCTTGTAGTCAGGCTATACGGGCAACAACGTGAACTATCAAATGAAATCAATATCAAAGTCAAAATCATGAGAATCAAGAGATCAAGAATCAAAGGATATCCTTAAAGTCCCCGCATGTACAGAAGACCTTCGGGTCAGGCTGTATGGGCATCATTAAAATCCCGTCACGCCCAGGTATACTCCTTGTGAGTTATGCCTGGTATGGGTCACGTGTGAGAGGTTACAACTTGGACAACCACCAACAACTAAGTCTAACTAATTGAGTAAAATTACACTCAATCATCATGTCTTAGTTGTATTTAAATGTTTTATTTAATTATTTAATTAAATATTTGACATTTTACTATTATCACTGACTTTTGGAAAATCTTTTGTCTATGATCAAAATCAAGAGAATCAAAGGTAAATCAAGTTTTGGAGATCAAAATCTATTTCAGAGGTGTTAGGTAAAAATGCTTAATTATCATTAATATCAATGTCCTATGCGGATTAGTATGTGGTGGGATGGCGTCTGGGCGGGGTTGTAGCCTTGACCCAGGGGTATGCCCTATATATAAGCGTACCGATCTGGATGATACAGTTGATGTTAATGAGGTTAGGGTCTTTACCGAAGGAGGTTATCAAATCATTTTCAAATCATAAAACTATATGAACTCACCAACCATGTGTTGACTTGATCTTTTTGCATGACTTCTCAGGTGACGAACAGGTAACTAAGAAGTTATTCTTTCGTACTAGGACTTTAGATAGAAGGCTTAGCTTTTGGACCTGCATTATTTTTGAAGACATCATTATGCAAATTATTTTGTATATCTTGTGTAAATACAAGATAGAAATATATGATGTTTATGGTAGATTTACATTGTTAAATTATAAACAATACTGATGTAATTTAACTTTGTAATTCTATTATAGTTAGCATTTCTCATTTGTATCATGTGCAATGTAAACAATCTGATCATCACGATTATCACTCACGATATCGCGCCCCGGGAACTTTCCGCCCGACGGGACAACCGATCCTATCCCGCCGGCTCGGGGTGTGACAGATTGGTATCAGAGCCATGGTTATAGAGAAATATAGGTCATTTGTTTAAACGGTTTGGCCTAGACTATAACCTGGGGACCCTGCATGTAGAGAATTTAGGATTTAAGACTTATTGCATTGCGTCTTCTGCATTCGATCATTGCACTAACCAATATTCATTTGGTTATGATCAGAATGCCGCCACGAAGACAACCTCCGCTGTTGACATCAACACAAGACCAAGCTCCACACTCCTCGACGCCATCGCCAAATGACTCACCACCGCCACCTCCTCCACCGCCTCCACCTCCTCCTCCACTGATCACCGAGGCATCAGGTTCGGGAACAACTCCTATACTGGATCCTACCACCATCGCTTTGGTGACACTACTGAGCAGCCAGATGACCAATCAGATGAAGGCGGCGATACCGGAGATGTTCAACCTTCTCCGTAATGAGATTCACAACACTGGCAATTCATCAGGAGAAGCCAGTGGGAATACTGGTGGTACCTCACATTACTCCTACAAGTCATTCGTAGGATGTAAACCGCCTAGCTTTAGCGGATCTGAAGGAGCCGTTGGATTAATCCAATGGACTGAAAAGATTGAAGCTACTCTGGACCTCTGCAGCTGTCCAGAGCATCATAAGGTCCGTTATTCAGCTGGAACATTCAACAAGCGGGCTTTGACGTGGTGGAATAGTCAGATCAATTCCCGA
This sequence comes from Mikania micrantha, assembly GCA_009363875.1. Lineage (NCBI taxonomy): Eukaryota > Viridiplantae > Streptophyta > Magnoliopsida > Asterales > Asteraceae > Mikania > Mikania micrantha. Next base: position 20,773,772 of record CM018680.1, read on the forward strand.
GGAAGAGATGAAGCTATGGCAATGCCATGGGAAGACTTCAAGGCGTTACTGAGGGCAGAATTTTGTCCCAAGAATGAGCTACAGAAGTTGGAAGTCGAGCTATCTAACCATGTGATGAAAGGTGCTGATCACATCGGTTACACTACTCCTTATCACGAGTTGGTTGCTTTGGTGCCGGACATGGTACCGACTTTAGAGAAGAGAATCGACAGATATGTAGGTGGACTTCCCGCCTGCGTTCAGGGAATGGTTGTCTCAGCCAACCCTACTACTGTTGAGGCTGCAGTGAGACTGTCTGGAAAACTCACTGATTTGATGGTTGCCTCTGGAGTTCTGAAGAAAGAGGCTGACACTGGTAAGCGCAAGGAAGAGTCTTCAAAGAAGCCACAACATCAGCAACACCCAAAGAAGAAGCAGAAGTTCATAAAGAATTACACTGTGGCTACTCCCCTGAATCAAGTAGCAGCGGCACAACAAAATGTGCCCAAGAGACAATATACTGGCCCACATCCTTTGTGTACTAAATGCCAGTATCATCATGCTGCAAACAACCAGTGCCGTCAATGCACGGGTTGTGGAAGAAAAGGGCACTGGGTTCAGCAGTGCAGACTGACACCAAATCCAGCAGTTAACAATGCTGCTCTAGCACTTCCTCCACCAGCTAATCAGAACAATGGTGGATGCTTCAACTGTGGCGAACAAGGCCACTTTGCAAAGAACTGCCCGAAGAAAGCACAACAAGCAGTTCAAGCTCCTCGTGGAAGAGCTTTTGTTATTGGAGCACCAGCTGCACGCCAGGACCCAAATGTGGTCACTGGTACGTTTCTCTTACATGACTTTTATGCATCTGTTCTATTTGACACTGGTGCGGATCAGAGTTTTATCTCTGCCGATTTTGCATGCCAACTAGATTCTATAGAGGAACAGTTAGACTCCCCCTATATTATAGAAGTAGCTAACGGAAAACAGATCACAGTTAGTACAGTTTACAGAAATTGCCCGTTGACACTTAACGGTCATACATTCTCTATCGACTTGATACCGATGGAGTTGGGTAGTTTCGACATCATTGTTGGAATGGATTGGCTTTCCTCTAACCGAGTGGAAGTTGTCTGTTCGGAGAAGCTGCTTCGAGTTCCATTGCCCGATGATCGTGTATTGGAAGTCAGAGGGGACCAAGCAAAACGAAGTGTCAAAATCATTTCTTGCATAAAGGCGCGTAAGTGTTTACAGAAGAAGTGTGTAGCTTTCTTGGCTCATGTAGTGGAAAAAGAGAAAGACAAGAAGAAGATACAAGACGTACCAGTAGTGAAAGAGTATCCAGAAGTATTTCCTGAAGACCTACCAGGTTTGCCACCTGTGCGACCGGTAGAGTTCCGAATCGATTTAGTTCCTGGAGCAACTCCTGTTGCTAAATCTCCTTATCGGTTAGCACCTTCGGAGATGCAGGAATTGTCGAACCAGTTGCAGGAATTATTGGATAAAGGATTCATTAGACCGAGCTACTCACCTTGGGGAGCTCCGGTCTTGTTCGTGAAGAAGAAAGACGGATCATTCAGAATGTGCATAGATTACAGAGAGCTGAACAAACTAACCATCAAGAATCGGTATCCATTGCCGAGGATCGATGATTTGTTTGACCAACTGCAAGGAGCTCAGTACTTCTCGAAGATTGATTTGCGGTCTGGTTATCATCTGCTCAGAGTTCAAGACGAAGACATACCGAAGACGGCATTCCGAACCAGATACGGGCATTACGAATTTATGGTGATGCCTTTCGGATTAACAAACGCACCAGCGGTTTTCATGGATCTCATGAACCGAGTGTGCAAGCCGTATTTAGATCAGTTTGTTATTGTCTTCATTGATGACATACTGATTTATTCCAAGAGCAAAGCAGAGCATGAACAACACCTCAGGAAAATCTTGGAACAGTTAATGGAACAGAAACTCTATGCCAAGTTCTCTAAGTGTGAATTCTGGCTAAGAGAAGTTCAGTTTCTTGGTCACGTGGTCAACAGTGCGGGAATACACGTAGATCCTGCCAAGATAGAAGCAATAAAGAACTGGGACACTCCGAAGACGCCAACGGAGATACGGTCTTTTCTGGGATTGGCGGGTTATTATAGAAGGTTCATCTCGAACTTTTCTAAGATAGCTTTGCCTCTCACTAAGTTAACTCAGAAAAGTGAACCGTTTGTCTGGGAGCAGAAACAAGAAGATGCCTTCCAGATGTTGAAACAGAAATTGTGTGATGCTCCAATTCTATCTCTCCCGGAAGGATGTGATGACTTTGTTGTATACTGCGATGCCTCCCATCAGGGACTTGGTTGCGTACTGATGCAACGGGACAAAGTTATCGCTTATGCATCAAGACAGTTGAAAGTTCATGAGAAAATTACACTACTCATGATCTTGAACTGGGAGCGGTGATCTTCGCGCTGAAGATCTGGAGACATTATTTATATGGCACTAAGTGTACCATATTCACTGATCATAAAAGTCTGCAACACATCTTTGATCAGAAGGAGCTCAACATGCGACAACGCCGTTGGGTTGAACTTCTGAATGATTATGATTGTGTGATCAAGTACCATCCGGGAAAGGCAAATGTTGTAGCTGATGCCTTGAGCCGGAAAGAACGGGTCAAACCCCTACGCGTTAGGGCTATGGGGATGACTGTGCAGACAAGCTTACAAGACAAAATCGTTCAAGCCCAACAGGAATCAGTTGATAAGGGAATCTTGAAGAAGGAACTTGACTGCGGAGCAGAGAAACATTTAGAGACCAAGTCTGATGGAATGATCTACTATCAGGATCGTATATGGATCCCAGCAGTAGATGAATTGAGAAGACTTATCTTCGATGAAGCACACAAGACAAAATACTCTGTTCATCCAGGCGCTGATAAAATGTACCAGGACTTACGTGGATTCTATTGGTGGCCGGGAATGAAGAAAGACATAGCCGAGTACGTCGGCCGATGTCTAACGTGTGCAAAGGTAAAGGCGGAACACCAGAGACCGTCTGGTTTACTGGAACAGCCTGAGATTCCGCTCTGGAAGTGGGAACAAATAGCTATGGATTTCATTACCAAGCTACCCCGCACTTCCAGTGGTCACGATACAATTTGGGTGATCATTGATCGATTAACAAAATCTGCTCATTTCTTGCCGATGCGTGAGACTTTCACGATGGATAGATTGGCGAGATTGTATATTAATGAGATAGTGGTACGTCATGGTATGCCATTGTCTATTATTTCCGATCGAGACAGCAGATTTACTTCAAGGTTCTGGCAATCACTGCAGAAATCTCTAGGGACACAGTTAAATCTGAGTACAGCTTACCATCCACAAACGGACGGTCAAAGCGAACGTACGATTCAGACCCTAGAGGATATGTTAAGAACCTGTATTTTGGATTTCGGTGGGAATTGGGATTCTCATTTGCCACTGATTGAGTTCTCCTACAACAACAGTTATCACAGCAGTATCGGATGTGCACCATTCGAGGCTCTCTATGGCCGGAAATGTCGATCACCGATCTGTTGGACTGAAGTGGGAGATAATCGTATCACTGGGCCAGAACTTATTCAAGAAACCACTGACAAGATTGCGCAGATTCAAAGAAGACTACAAGCAACCAGAAGCAGACAAAAGAGCTACGCTGACAAACGGCGTAAGCCATTGGAATTCCAAGTGGGAGACCGTGTCATGTTGAAGGTATCCCCATGGAAAGGCGTTGTACGTTTTGGAACAAAAGGCAAGTTAGCACCACGGTACGTGGGACCGTTCGAAATCATCGAACGTATTGGTCCTGTGGCGTATAGACTGAGACTACCAGATGAACTCAGTGGTGTGCATGACGTGTTTCACGTCTCGAATTTAAAGAAATGCCTTGCTGACGAATCACTCGTCATTCCACTCGAAGAAATTCAAGTTGACGATCAGTTACATTTTGTCGAAGAACCTTTAGAGATTATGGATCGTAAGGTCAAGCAACTGAGGCGAAGCCGTATTCCGATAGTAAAGGTTCGTTGGAATTCAAGACGCGGGCCCGAGTTTACTTGGGAACGTGAAGATCACATGAAGTTAAAGTATCCCCAGCTGTTTGAAGAGGAAGCCGTACCCGATAACAATTCTTAAATTTCGGGACGAAATTTCTTTGACAAGGGGAGACTGTAACATCAGTGCCGGAACCGTCACCGGAACAGTGATCGTAACAGTGCGTGAACAGTAATCAGGTACAAATCTTGTATAATTCAGCGTATTTCATATTCATATTAAGATTCAGTATCAAATCATGTTATCAGAACAGGGAATTCACAGTCATTTCAGAGAAATCAATTCAGAACAATGATTCTTGAGTCAGATAATTATCTGGCAACACAGAATCATCATGTAATTTATTTGTTAGGATTTTATTATGTATAAACGTATGTGAGGCCTTACAGGACAAAACAACACGAATATTGTTATGTGAATGCTAAACCGACATATTATTCGTATAGGTGACGATCTGTACGAATAAATCTGAAAGTTTAACGTTCTGAATGATATTCAATAATTAGAAAACAATGTTGAAAAGTGTAGTTATCGCCGTATTTGATTCGAACAAATACGCGCGATGACCGCGCGATTCGATTTAAACATTAAATAAATATTTTGTAAATTAAATAATTAAAAGATATTTAGTTAATTTATTAGGAATTACAACCTAAAATAAATTTTATGATTCTATTTTAAAACCGAGTCGTTTCGTAACGAAAACGACGCGAAATCGACGTTTCTACGCGAAACCACGCGAAACCGAACGAACCTGGTATTTTCCCCTACATTTATTGTGGCATTTAATGCCACAACAAACACCACCAACCAGAATTTACTCCATTTTCGTTCATCATCTTCACCCCCATTCTCTCTCTAAGAACCTATCACTTCTCTCTAAGATCTTGAGCTCAAATCTTCACCATTTCTTGTGTTCTTGGTGTCAAAATCACCACACTCACTAGTAGAACACGAAAGTACAGTGGATCTGAGCTCTTATCCAGCCAAATCGAGGTAAATCTCAAGTTTTATGTTCGGTTGGGGTTTTGAAAACCCTAATTTCGAACCACCCTAATAGAACCGGTTGAAACCTAACTTAAACCCACAAAATTCTCACAAACCGTTGTTAGAATGATGTAGAAATGATACCCATCTAGATCCCCAGCTGATTAGTCGAAATCGTGGCCACCCAACTGTTGAACCCCGATCGGCCGAATGGAAGGGTGCAGCTCAGCGAATGACTGGTCATAAGGTTCCTATTCGCCGAATCAGGACTTCATTCGATGGTCCTCACTCGGCTAGTTCTTCATTCGACCCTCATAAGTTGCTAGTCATTCGACCATGAAACTCACTCGGTTCAACCACATTCGAGGAGGTCCATTTGGCCGAATAAGATCATGGGTCATTCGCTGGATCTCATTCGCCACCTTTCATTCGATCAGCCATGCTCAATCGCCACATCTTCATTCGATCGGCAGCCTCCCATTCGCCCAATGCCAATCGGCCATACCTATTCGACAGGACTCCATTCGAAAAGACCCATTCGGCCAAACCCTCATGCGGCCAAGCCCTTCGGTCTAGTCCTTGATTCGGATAAGTGTTCGGGGTTAGGACCATCATTCAAGGTTGAGAACCATGGGATGCATAATGGGCCACGTGATAACATGCAAGCATGAAGGTGTACGTGTGCATGGGGATAGCCTAAGGGTTTCATTCCCATGCAACCATCTTAATGAACTAGGGTTTCTTGAATAATCATGGAGTCATTTACATAGGGATAAGGTTGCACGCATGGGGGAGGGTATTACGTGTGCGTGTGCATGTGATATTGGTAGGATTACATGGCAAGTACACAAGTGAGTGTTGATCTAATCATTTACACTTAAACCCTAGAATGCTCTCTAACAATATAACTAACTTAGATGGTTATTGAAAACTATCAAGGGTGTTAGTTCATCAAAACTATGATAAGGATCAAGTGAAAAACAAAGTTCAAATCAAGTGGGTCAAGATTGGGCCCAATGGGCTTAATCTAAGCCCGTCATCATATTAATTACACTTTTCTTAAATAAATTATGCTCGTCATAAAAGAAGTTAAATTATAAATTTTCTTAAAGTAATTAAATGACTTTCCTAAATAAATGTGTAATTTAAATAAATTAAATTGAAAATGTTTACTTTAAGTCTTTAAATGATTAATGTGGGATTTTGGTTATGAATGGGTAATAAGGTTAGCTTAGTTAGAGAAAACCATAGAAACACATTAGTAATCTAAGACACGTAGTTGCACACCGAGACCAAACCCCAGTTAGGATGTTTATTATAAATACTTATCGTCTGCGAATCCTTTTAAAACAACTCAGGAACCGAAGATACATAAGCAACAACAACGAGCGCGCATTTGTGGTAATTCAATACAAAGCAACACAGGTGAGTTCATTGCCCCTTTTCTAAACATTTTTGTTTTAAAACGCGGGGCTGAGAAGCATGCGTAAACTGTTTTTATTTAAACTGTTTATTTAAATGCTTTGATTTATTATATGTTTTACATATATATGTTTGTTGATACTCCTAGACTCCTGTCTAGGAAATTATTGAACAAATCAAGCTATCAAATAAATTTAAGTACTCTTATGAGTAATACCTTAAATTTAAACTCTAAATCAACCCTTAGTCCATCAAGCTCAAATTCTAGAATCTAAATTCAAAGTGAAATCAAATGAACAAAACCAAGAGGTCACATTCAAAAGAATCATATCTCAGTGTGAGATCTGAGATCCAAGAATCATAAATCAAATCAATTACCACTGTAAATCATGGAAATTCTAAAGATCAAGATCAAGAGACTCAAGGAATCAGAAAGCATAAATGTGTGTGAATCATTGAAATAATGAAATCATTATAATCTAATGAAATCATTAATACTCAAGTCAAGGTGGATGTCAGTTGTATATGGAATCAAGACCACGTGTAACACACATATAAAGTCCCTTCAGGTATAGAAGACTCTTGTAGTCAGGCTATACGGGCAACAACGTGAACTATCAAATGAAATCAATATCAAAGTCAAAATCATGAGAATCAAGAGATCAAGAATCAAAGGATATCCTTAAAGTCCCCGCATGTATAGAAGACCTTCGGGTCAGGCTGTATGGGCATCATTAAAATCCCGTCACGCCCAGGTATACTCCTTGTGAGTTATGCCTGGTATGGGTCACGTGTGAGAGGTTACAACTTGGACAACCACCAACAACTAAGTCTAACTAATTGAGTAAAATTACACTCAATCATCATGTCTTAGTTGTATTTAAATGTTTTATTTAATTATTTAATTAAATATTTGACATTTTACTATTATCACTGACTTTTGGAAAATCTTTTGTCTATGATCAAAATCAAGAGAATCAAAGGTAAATCAAGTTTTGGAGATCAAAATCTATTTCAGAGGTGTTAGGTAAAAATGCTTAATTATCATTAATATCAATGTCCTATGCGGATTAGTATGTGGTGGGATGGCGTCTGGGCGGGGTTGTAGCCTTGACCCAGGGGTATGCCCTATATATAAGCATACCGATCTGGATGATACAGTTGATGTTAATGAGGTTAGGGTCTTTACCGAAGGAGGTTATCAAATCATTTTCAAATCATAAAACTATATGAACTCACCAACCATGTGTTGACTTGATCTTTTTGCATGACTTCTCAGGTGACGAACATGTCAACTAAGAAGTTATTCTTTTCGTACTAGGACTTCAGATAGAAGGCTTAGCTTTTGGACCTGCATTATTTTTGAAGACATCATTATGCAAATTATTTTGTATATCTTGCGTAAATACAAGATAGAAATATATGATGTTTATGGTAGATTTACATTGTTAAATTATAAACAATACTGATGTAATTTAACTTTGTAATTCTATTATAGTTAGCATTTCTCATTTGTATCATGTGCAATGTAAACAATCTGATCATCACGATTATCACTCACGATATCGCGCCCCGGGAACTTTCCGCCCGACGGGACAACCGATCCTATCCCGCCGGCTCGGGGTGTGACAGATTGGTATCAGAGCCATGGTTATAGAGAAATATAGGTCATTTGTTTAAACGGTTTGGCCTAGACTATAACCTAGGGACCCTGCATGTAGAGAATTTAGGATTTAAGACTTATTGCATTGCGTCTTCTGCATTCGATCATTGCACTAACCAATATTCATTTGGTTATGATCAGAATGCCGCCACGAAGACAACCTCCGCTGTTGACATCAACACAAGACCAAGCTCCACACTCCTCGACGCCATCGCCAAATGACTCACCACCGCCACCTCCTCCACCGCCTCCACCTCCTCCTCCACTGATCACCGAGGCATCAGGTTCGGGAACAACTCCTATACTGGATCCTACCACCATCGCTTTGGTGACACTACTGAGCAGCCAGATGACCAATCAGATTAACTCCCCCTTTTAATCTGGAGTAATCCCGTGATTAACAACCAGTGGGGTACCAGCAGGTTTTGCATCCAACATACTGAACCGGCTCAGAATGTCACAAACATATTTGGTCTGATGAATAAAAATCTCTGCCTCAGACTGATCCACCTGCAATCCTAGAAAAAATTTCATCTCTCCCATAGAACTTATCTCGAACTTGTCTTTCATAACCCTTTCAAAATCCTTGCACAGAACATCATTTGTGGATCCAAAGATGATATCATCCACATAAACTTGCACCAAGATCAAATCCCCATCCATCTCTCTAATGAATAAAGTGCAGTCAATGACACCTCTTCTGAACCCATTGTTCAGAAGGTGAGTAGACAGTGTCTCGTACCACCTTCCCAGAGCCTGGTGCAATCCATACAAGGCCTATGATAACAGGTGTATGCCTGATTTGAGCTAAAAACTGGTTATCCCTTAACTAGTTTTCTAAACTGGATCCCACAAATCACACTTTCTAAGCAATCACCAATAGTCTATAAACTTTGTAAAGTCGGTCTATCAGTACATCAAATCATAAAACCCATGTGCTTTCAGTTTATACATTCAATTTTGTATTTAAGACGACTGTTTACAAATCACTTTCTCAAACAAGACTTTTTCATTTTTTAATTTTTCAAATGTTTTTGGTTTTTCAATTAAACTACTTTTTCTCCCCCTAAAAACTAAAGCTGAAAGTCTTTTTGTGTTTTTGAATAAGTGAAAGAAAAACAGCAAAAGTACTAACAAAAGAAAACAAAAGAAACTAACAAACAAAACAATGATCATTTGTTTGAATCAGATGAAGGAATGACTTCATATTTTTGAAAAACACCATTAGCTGATAACAGATATAAAAATCTGGGTTTGTCAAACGCTTATGTATAAATATCAGCTCTCTGGTTATCGGTATGAATCTTAACAACATCGATTAATTTCTTTACAAAACAATCACTTATGAAGTGATATTTAATGTCGATGTGTTTTGTTTTAGAGTGCTGGACAGGATTTTTAGTGACAACTATGGCAGCAGTGCTATCAACAAATATAGGAGTGTTAGAAAACTGTAACCCATAGTCCCTGAATTGTTGCTGAATCCAGATGATTTGAGAGCAACAACTAGCAGCTGCAATGTATTCTGCTTCACATGTTGAAGTAGAAACCGACGTCTGCTTCTTGCACTGCCAGGTAACTAGATGTTTCCGAAAGAACTGACACCCCGCAGATGTTTTCTTGAAATCTATTTTGCATCCACCATAATCTGAATCATTGTAAGAAGTTAGATCAAATTTATCATCGTTAGGGTACTATAAGCCCAGATATGGAGTACCCTTCAGATAACGTAAAATCCTCTTCACAGCAATAAGATGAGAAACTCTTGGCTTTAACTGATAATGTGCACACAGGCAAGTAGCAAACATGATGTCTGGACGAGAAGCTGTGAGATACATAAGAGATCCGATCATTCCTTTGTATAGAGTGGCATCGATTAACTCCCTCTTTTCATCTGAAGTAATCCCGTGATTAACAGCCAGTGGGGTACCAGCAGGGTTTGCATCCAACATACTGAACCGGTTCAGAATGTCACCAACATATTTAGTCTGATGAAAAAAAATCCCTGCCTCAGACTGATCCACCTGCAATCCCAGAAAAATTTCATCTCTCCCATAGAACTCATCTCGAACTTGTGTTTCATAACCTTTTCAAAATCCTTGCATAGAACATCATTTGTGGATCCAAAGATGATATCATCCACATAAACTTGCACCAAGAGCAAATCCCAATCCAGCTCTCTAATGAATAAAGTGCAGTCAATGACACCTCTTCTGAACCCATTGTTTAGAAGGTCAGTAGACAGTGTCTTGTACCATGCTCGCGGAGCTTGGTGCAATCCTTACAAGGCCTTGTCTAGCTTATAGACTTGGTCCCGATGCAATGGATCGTCAAACCCGGGAGATTGATTGACATACACAACTTCATTAATCACACCATGAAGAAATGCACTCTTAACATCCAGCTGATAGACTTTGAACTTTTTGAAAGATGCATAAGCCAGATAAATTTGGATTGCTTTAGGACGAGCAACTGGTGCAAATACTTCATTCTAGTCAATCCCTTCAATTTGTCTAAAACCTTGCACCACCTGACGTGCTTTGTTGTGTACCACAATGCCATGATCATCTCGTTTGCAGCGTAAAACCCATCTTGTGCCAATAACTTTTGTACCCTTGGGTCTATCAACAAGCTGCCAAACTCCAAGCTTCTTAAATTGCAACAACTCCTCTTGCATGGCATCTACCCAAGATTCTTCTTTCAAAGCTTCAGTAATGGTTCTGGGTTCAACTTGGGAGATAAAGCAAGAATGGGCACAAAAGCTTACATCTGCAAGATCAAGTATATTAGCAATACCACCTGAAGATAACTGATTTCTGGTCTTTACTCCATCAGTTGGATTTCCAATAATATTGTCTTGAGGATGAATTCTGTTAATTCTGCCAACAGGATGAGCAGGAACCTCAACTTGTGGATGAAGATTGTTTATATTGAGATCCTCAAGAGCAGGTACAATATTATCAACATATGGTTCTGGAACATCTGGATGAGAGTGATTATCATCTGAGTCTGAACTGTCATCATTTGCCTGCACTGGAGCATGGAATGAAGAAGGTTGCACTGGTTTATCAGGTGCATTTTGTGCATCATACATCATCTGAACAGTAACATCTTCATCAGAATACATGGGAGGCATGTTGAAAGAGTCAAATAAATCAGAATAGTTGAACATCCGGTTAGGACCCTTCCCAGGTGGTGGCATAGAATATTTCTGAACATCTACATGGTACCACTCCTCTATATTGTGAGTTGATCTGTTGTAGACTCGCTTATTTGGAGTGTTGTACCCAAGAAAGTAGCCTTCTTCCACCTTTTCATTAAACTTGCCTTGCTCATGTTTCTTAAGCATCGTGCATGGAGCACCAAATGGTTCAAGATACTTAAGATTTGGCTTTCTGTTATGGAGAAATTCAAAGCAAGTCTTCCCATGTCTCTTCACAATCAACACCCGGTTCAAAGTATAACAAGCATTAGAAACAGCTTCGTTCCAGAATTGAACCGGTAGAGAGGAATCAGCAAGCATAGTCCAAGCAACCTCAATTAATGTTATGTTCTTTAGCTTAGCAACACCATTCATCTGTGGGACATATGGAGCACTGAACTGCTGAATAATACCATGTTCATTGCAGAAAGTCTCCATATTGTGATTCTTGAATTCAGTCCCGTTATCTGTTCTGAGCATGCGAACCTTGAGCTTATACAGTGATTCAAGCTTAGTTACCAGAACTTGAACACATTTAAACGTTTCAGATTTCTCCTTCATATAGAACACTCAAGAGTATCTAGAGTACTCATCAGTAATGACTAAGCAGTATTGATCTCCAGCAATGCTCTTGCGATTGACAAGACCAAAAAGATCCATGTGGAGAAGCTCAAGTGGAACAGTAATTGAATGAAACTTCTTAGGTTTGTGAGACTGCTTGGTTTTCTTTCCCTTCTTGCATGAAACACAGACATCAAACAGCTCGAAGTTCTTAAAACTCACTCCCACAACCAAATTGTTGTGAACCAGATGATTCATCTTCCTCAAACTCAAATGACCCATCTTCTGTAGCATTGGACATAAAACATGAAGCTGTAGAAGATGTAGTTGAAGCTGCGGCCATATTGAGAACATACAGATCTTGCTTTCTTGGAGCAGACATCGGAATCCAGTCTTTAGGAATAGTGATACCTGGCTTGAAAATGTAGCATCTAGAGTCATCAAACAGAACTTTATACTTCTTGTCACAAATTTGTGAGACTGAAAGTAGATTTTTCTCCAGCTGCTTCACATATCTGACCTTGTCAAACGAAACTTGGCCACTAGAAAGAATTCCTTCTGCAGTAATAGACCCGCCTTTGTCACCAGCAAAAGCTACATATCCTCCTTTAATTGAATGAACATTGGAAAGAAGAGATATGTCTCCAGTCATGTGCCTTGAAGCCCCACTATCAACAATCCAAATGCTGTTAAGAGCAGCATTTGGGGCAACCTGCACATACACAAATCATTAGTTGAATTTTGGAACCCAAGACTTTACAGTCTTGGGTTGACCCAAAGAGTCCAGAATTTTCATCTCAATCCATTGTCCATTTGAGTTTAATTTATCAGGAGGTTTAGAAACAGGAGTTTCAGAGGACTTCGCCATCCAGACAGTGTTTTTACTGAAAGATTTCCTTAAATACACTGATGATGGCTTGGATTGTTTCTGAAAAACAATTTTGGGTGTATCATGATCAACCATAACCCGTTTACCCTTATCTTGAGGTTTGATGAGTGAAGGATGCTTGGGTTTAACTTGAGATGAGGGACAAGCAGATTTGACCTCTTTAACAAAATTCTGATTTTGTTTTCGATGTGGTGCACCTAGTTGTCTAATCAAATGAGGACAAAATCTGGCAAAGTGTCCAGATGCACCACACTCAAAACAAGATCGTTTATCTTTGTGATAAAATTGTTCAGGCGGAAGGTTCTCGGGGCGCGATATCATTGTGATAATCGAAATGATTAGATTGTTTACATGACACATGATATATAAAGGAGAAATGCTAAATGACATAGATATAGAATTACAAAGTTAAATTACATTGTCATGTTCATAATTTAACTAAGTAACTCCACCAAAACGAATCATAAAGTAGTTACCTTGTCTCTGCACAAGACTTGCAAAAGATGATTCAAAGTTTTGTCATTCAAAGTATGCACAACACAAAATGAAGCTAAGTCTTTTAAAAGTCCTCTAGCTTAAGTCCTGAATGATTGGTGACTAAACATGTTCGTCACCTGAGAAAACATCCATTTAAACAAAGTCAACACTAGGTTGGTGAGTTCATAAGTTTAGTAATTGAAAACAATTGATTTATTGTCATTCACAATCACAACGTTACACACAAGTCTTATTGATAATTGTCTCATTTGTCTTACACAATGTCCTCTCAATAGTTATACGTGCAAATAGTGTTTCACCCAAATCAAGCATGCTTATATATAGGGCTTACGTAGGGGAACAAGCCCCAGCCGACATCCCACCACATGCTTAATAGAATTCAACACCACTTGTAATACAACTATGGATACCCATTTCTATCTCACATGTGTTCACCCCATTTGATAATCACCCATAAATTGTGTTCATCACCCGTAGTATGATATGTATAGAATAAAAGGGTATGAGGGAAATAAGTTATCAAATCCTAAGTGATGATAAACCCTTAGTGTTGTAAGGAAAATAGATTTATTAAATCTTATCCTTTTTATTATTCTCTCAAGTGAAGGTTAACTATAATTTACTTCCAATTAAAGGAGTAATAGTTAACTCATCAGTAATGTAATTGGCCTAAATGTATAGAGCATATATGGGACCCATTGTGGACCTCACATAATCAGACCACAATGCCTCCCATTTACCGCTATCCCATTTTTGTTCTCATAGTTTCATTGCCTTCAACGAGACTATTACCAGTATGATGACATGAGAGAATATCAATTCCTTAGTCTACCAGTTAATAGAATCGATGGAATAATTACAATCAGTTTTTGTAGATTAATATCACCATGTATCCTTTACCAAACCTGACTGATGTCGCCCTGTTACCGGTCATACGATATCGGCCAATGATAACAATACGATCAACGTACCGACCTCACTCGCCGGCGGTTTGTCAAACCTATGGTACCACTACGTTATCGTCGGTTTAGTCGCACTAAATTAAATGGTAAACGATTCACTTCTAAGGGACTTACAATTGGACATGAACACATGAACACATGATTGTTGTGATATAATACTAACAGTCTTAATAGTAATTAGTTGTTGTTATCTGTTCACCCATTGTCATCATCTCAATGTTATCTGTTCGCAGTGTTATGTGTTCTCATAGTCTTTAACAAAGTGTTATAAGAACTAGTCTTATTACACGGTGTTCGTATTTGTGGTGAATGATATCATCATCATGAAGTTATGTTATCATGATCATCATTCTTGTTATCACTTGTACCTGTCTCAGTGTTATCTCAATGTCACCTCAGTATTAATTACAAAGTGTTATAAGATCACATCTTAAATACACTTATTTTATTTCAGTGATAGGATAATATCAGGAAATTATGTTATCGTGACATCATCCTTGATATGTTCTCATAGTGTAATCAAAATAAAATGAACACAATGCTTTGATCTCTAGTCTTTAACATTGTCTCATAAGATTTCATCTTATCATACAATGTTAGCATATGCAACGGATGACATCTTGAAACTATGTTATCATGATGTCACCCTTGATATCCCATGTGATTGTCTCAAATGTTGTCTCAATGTTATGTATTCTCAATGATTTTAGCAACGTGATATAAGAACTCGTCTTATTACACAGTGTTAATAAATGTGGTGAATGATGTCCTCATGAAATCATGTTATCATGAGCATCACTCTTGTTGTCTCAGTGTTATAAGCCCGTTGTTATGAGATCTAGCCTTGATGCATTGTGTCATTCATTTTGATGGGATGGTATCATGAAGTTATGTTATCATTATATCATACCTGTTATGTTTTACATGTTATTTCACACACAAGCACACATAATGATAATGATAAGATAAGAATATGATAATTAAGATAAAATCAATATTATCTATACCACATGAAGATTGAAATAAAATACTAAAGCTTTTAATTAAATAAAAGAGTTAGCATGTTTCTCAGTCCCAAAGTTAAAATCAAAAGATTAGAAAAGGGGCATATGAAGTCACCTTGTTGTTGTAGTGGTTGACTAAGACTCAAGAAATGCACACGCTCACTGTTGTTGTACTGATGTTGTATTCACAGTCCTGTGTTTGATTAAATGTTATATGAGTTATAATCCCTTATTTGATTGTTCTTTTTGAAATCTGAGTTGTTAACTGAGTTCGTGTAGTGAAAACGACTTATTCTTGTGATATTTGTAAGAATGAGTCATGCTAATGAGTGTTCACCCGAATGAGTGACTCATTCTTATGAATTTCACCCGAATGAGTCGGTCACCCGAATGAGTCATTCGCCCGAATGAGTCACCCGAATGGCTCATTCTCCCGACTCATTCTCCTGAATGGCTCATTCGCCTGAACGAGTTTTCAGCCATGGGAGAAGACGAATTCGAGTTTTGGTCGTATATATAGTCGTTTTGAGTGGGTTTATGTGAGTAAACTCATTTAGAAGGTTTATGGGTCGTAAAAGAGATGTTTAAAACCGGTTAAAACCTCGTTTTCGTCGGGTTAGGAGAAAACCCTAAAATCCAAACCTTCTATATAGAATTTCGTCCAACCGAGCTTGTTTCGGGTTAGATCTTCTGTACTTCCTTGTTCTACTCGTTGAGAGGGTCGTTTAGACACCAAGAACACGAAATTTGGTGGTGGTTTGCTATGGTGGAGTGTTGATGAATCTTAGAGAGAGTAAAGAGAGATATGAGATCTTGAGAGGAGAGAGAGAGAGAGTGATCAGCCAAAAATGAAGAAGAAGGAGAAAGAAATAGGGTTTTATACCCAGGGTGTTTACCCGCGTGTTCGGTCTCACTTGGTGTCGTTTTCGCGTATTTTTACGCACGCGTTATTCCGGTTACACAATTAAGCATTTTAAACCGTAATTTAGAATTCTTGGATTATTTTTGATGAGTTTCAAAATTGTAAAACGTAAAATATTATATTTTACTTATTTTTACTGTTTCGTTCGCGATCAGACCGTTAAACCTCGCTATTTCGTTATGTACCGTTAATTACTTGTAATTTTACTAAAATAGTTTTATAAAATTCTTTTTAGGTGGAAATTTCTAATAAATATTATTTTTATCTTATTTTTATTATTTTAACGTTCGTAATCGTTTGTTTTCTCCGTTTCGTCAGAAAATGTAACTTGCGCGCGTTTTCGAACAGAGCGCTAACTGTACGAATACGATCGTACGTTTCACTTTCTGATTTGGTTTTCTATTTGTCAGATGTCGTTTAGAACGTTAAACCCACATATATGTTTGTGTGAATCGTCACCGACGCAAACACACTATCAATTTATTATTCCGAAACGATACTGAATTTCTGTTTTTGCATTGAATTTCCTCTCTGACGGACTAAACTAAACACACCTAATTGCACATAATCACACTTGTTCCACCTTTTTTACTCATAGAATTATCGGCCATCTGATTTATGTTATTTGTGAAGATCAGATCGCAACCGATATGTTTTCGTTACTTGTTCTCACACTGTTGTTTCACACGAATTGCTGTATTTACTGCATTTAAATTTTCACTTAAACACATACAACTGTTATTTGTTTTCTTAGTCATGTTGTCACACAACTGTTATTAACATTGTATTGTTGTATATTTATATTTCAATTCTCATCGAAATATATACAGTTGTTAATTGTTTCCACTGAATTGTTATTACATACTGTTCATCACATAATGTTCACACATAGTTTAGGTGTAAGTACACACACACCGTACGATTATGTACTAGTTGTCACAGTTCAAATCGCTAATCAGGTCCGCATTATGTTGCTGATAAACTAACACCTTACTTTCAAGGTCAACACAATTAAAACAACTAGAATGAGATGAGGAACAGTCATCATATACCTGATCAGACTGAGATAAAACGGAAGTATTGACCATCAAAGCAAATTGTGTAGTAGATTGTTCTTCAGACTCAACATCTAAATCTTCTTGAGTTTTTGAATCTGATGTGCTTTCTGATTCTGATCCTGATGATTCATCCAGACTTGTTTTTGTTTCTTCTGAATTACCCTCATCACTGGATCCAGCAGCTTCTTTGATTTCTGCAACACAAGCTTTACCTTCTCCATCCTTTTCAGAGTTGAATCTGAAATCTCAGTTTTCTCCCTCATCATTCTGAACCATGAGTGCCTTGTTTGCATTTGATGAACTAGCTTGAGCAGGAGTGTCAATTGGTACCAATCTTCTCTCTAGGTTAGCAGCTGATGATCTTTGGTTCTGAAAAGGATTGTGATTACCCATCTTCTTAGGCTTGTTGCATTGATTTGCAAAATGACCTTTATTCCCACAGTTGTAGCAAGTAACAGGTGACATATCAAATCCAAACTTTGAGTCTTTATTCAGATTGATGTCTTTCCCAGTTCTTTTGACAAAGTCTTTTGCTCTTCTAACTGCACTTGCAAGAGCCCACATAATGTCAATCCTTTCCATATCATCAGGATCAATATGAGAGTAGTCTTCATTTATCAAATATGGATTACCAACCAATCTGCCCAGCTAACAGCCCATCATAAGAACTCACAAGTGTAGACAACAGACCCATATGCTCTTTAGCAACCTCCACAGTTACTTTGTCAAAGTTGTCTGTCTTCAAATTTGTGACAGAATGACTTTCTTCTTTCTTAGATGTGGAAGTTGTAGCTGACTGACTGAAATGTGTCTGGCCTAAAACAGGAGCTTCTTTGGTCTGTGAGGCAAAAGCTGTCTTCAATGGAGTATGAGAAGAAGCTCTTTCCACAGTAGGAGTAGAGTAGTATAATGATGGATCTTGAACTTGAGAAACTCTCTTAGCTTTATACTTGTGTAGATACATGTTTTGTCCCTAGTTCGGTTATGTAAATGGCTATCATGTAATCATTCAAAGTATTAATGGAAATTGTCTTTGTATCTAATTCATCATGTTTATGTTTATTGATTATTGATTATTAATGTTTATCTAAGTGTTTGATTTGATTATTAAATGTTTAAGTATGAAAACTGCTCATTCGGCCGAATGACTCTAGAATGAAGTCATTCGGCGAATGAGAGTTGTATCGAATGTCTAAGTTCAGAATGAGCCATTCGCCGAATGACTCATTCGAATGACTGCTCATTCGAGCTTAGTCATTCGCCGAATGAGCTGCTTCGGCCACTCATTCGGCCGAATGACTACAGCTTATAAATAGAAGTTCAAATCATTTCAAACCTAACTTTCCAGAGCCCTCCTTCTTCCCTAGCACTCCAGTGTCAAAACCCTTGAAGATTTGAGCGGTTCTTGTACTTCCAAGTTCGATTCTCAACCCGTGGTGTTCGATCGTTGCTTCCAAGTTGTTCTTACAGCCTCGGATCACCACGGTTTTTGTTGGTTTCGTTTGGAAAACCCTGGAATAGGATTCCGCACTATCCCAGAGGTTGTCGAGTAGTTTTTCATTGGATTCGGATTGTTTCCGAGCTCCCGATCGGTCCAACAAAGTGGTATCAGAGCTTTGGCTCTTGATTCTACTCGATTTCCATCCAAAACCATCAGATTTGAGTTACCCAAAACCCTGATTTTCGTAACTTCCAAAAACCCTGAGTTTCTTGCTTTCAAAGTCACTATTTCATTGAGATTTCAAGTGTTTTTGTGGTTCATTTGATCTAGTTCCTTCCCAATTGGTTATTAATCATGTCTTGAAGTTCTGTGCAAAATTTGGTGGTTAGATCTGATCAAAATCGAAAGATATCGCGATTTTTGTTGTCAAAAACCCCAGATCGCCGAATGACTCTGGCGGCCGAATAAGTTCAGCCGAATAGCCTCCCATTCGCCGAATAGCTCTCATTCGGCGAATAGCTCCTTCGCTACCTTCATTCGCCGAATCAGCCTCATTCTGAACTCTCATTCGGCGAAAGACTCCATTCGACTTGCCATTCGCCGAATAGGTCATTCGACACACCCATTCGCCAGTTCTCATACTCAGTCTCTCATTCGTCAGTTTCACCTCATTCGGCCCCCGACATTCGCCAGTTTGTGACTCATTCGGCTGTTGATTCTGAAAAATTTTCTAAGTGTTGAATTTCATTCCTTCTGATATAATGGAAGATTTAGCACTCATGGCTAATCAAAATCATCGTATTCAGACTCTTTTACTGACAGAGAATGAAACTGGAAACTCAAACAAAGCTCCTAAGCTTTTGACTTTGGATGATTATCCTCATTGGAAGTATAGATTTGAGATTCACATCAATGGAGTGGATACAAATCTGTGGATGATGATTGAAGGAGGATACTTGAGGCCTTTAAATGAGGATGGAACTCCTATGCTGGTCACACGGATGACAGAGCCTCAAAGGAAACTATATGACTATGAGAAGAAAGCCTATGCTATTTTGTCACAGTCCATTGCCACTGATATCTTCCATCAGTTTAGACAGTTTCCTTCGGCTAAGCTTCTGTGGGATGCATTGCAGCAAAGATATGAGGGTAATGATGCTTTGAAGAGCATTAAGTCTAAAGCCTTGAAAAAGGAATTCAACAGCTTTATGTATGTGGGAAATGAGTCCCTTGATGAGTTGATTGCAAGGTTTTATCATCTGTTGAGTGAGCTGTTCAACCACGAGGTCAAAACCACAACTCAAGAGAAGATTCAATGTTTGGCAGATGCACTACCTCCAAAATGGGAGTCCTTCTTGATGGTACTCAAGCAAAATCAGATGATGGCTCATATGGACATCAATGATTTCATTCAGAAGCTAAAAGAGCAGGAGATAGAGAACAAATGGAAGGCCAAGAGGGTTGCACAAGTTCAAGATCCTTCTCTATACTACTCCACTCCAACAGTTGATAAGTCTACAACTCATGCTCCTCTGAAAACTGCCTTTGTGTCTAAAGCTTCTGAAGCCCCATCTGTAGCTCAGATGCATTTTAGCCCATCTTCTTCATCGAGCTCACAACAAGAGCATCATCAGCCTACTGCAAGTTTGAAGACAGAGAACTTTGATAAAGTCACAGTTGAGATTGCTAAAGAGCACATGGGTCTTCTGTCAACATTGGTTAGTTCATATGATGGATTGGTTGCTGGTCAGATCGGCAATCCATATCTGACCAATGATGACTACTCTCAAATTGATCCTGATGATATGGAAAGAATTGACATCATGTGGGCATTGGCTAGTGCAGTCAGAAGAGCTAAGGAGTTTGTGAAGAGGACAGGAAAAGACATCAATCTAAACAAGGAGTCCAAGTTTGGATTTGATATGGCTTCTGTTACATGCTACAACTGTGGTGAGAAAGGACACTTTGCTAGACAATGCAAACAGCCAAAGAAAGCTGGAAACAAGAACCTATTTCAGCATCAGAAGTCTGCTCCTGCTAATTCTGAAAGGCGATTAGTTCCTATTGATTCTCCTACAACAGCTGGATCTTCATCTTCTGGTAGTAAAGCCTTGATGGTTCAACAAGATGAAGGGGTAAATTGGGACTTCAGATTCAATGCTGACAAGGATGATCAAGAAAAAGCATGTGTGGCAGAGATTCAGATTTCTGATGACATTGTTGAAGAAAACTGTCAGGGAGATGTGTTGGTGACTGATGACAAAGCATCAAGTTCAGACTCAGAAAGTCTGACAGATTCTGACACTCAAGAATCTGATGGAGAAGCTGATGACTCTTTAACTCAATTTGCTTTGATGGCAAACTCTTCTGCTTCTACTGATTCTTCTGAGCAGGTATACACTGATTGTTCATCTTCTAAATCTGATTGTTTCAATTGTGTTGATCTTAAAAGCAAGGTCCTTGCTTACCAGAAGCACAATAGTGATCTTATGACCGATCTCGACCTGTGCATTGAAGCAAACAAAGTTTTAAAATCTAATGAAAAGGATTTTCAAAATAAAATTGATCTTTTGAATAGACAACTGCATGAGGCCGAGATCGCTGTTCTGAACAAGCAAGATGCTATAACTTCTTATCTCAATACCATAAATGAGATCAAGAAGAAGTTAGCATTAGTGGAGTGCGATTATGAGACTTTGGGACAGAAACTAAAGAGCTATGAGAGCTCTTCGTATATCATTGAGCATATGATCAGTAGGGGTACTGATCAGGGGAAGGAAAGGGTTAACTATCAAAAATGTCCTCCACCAATCCTAAATTCCTTTGTCAACACTCCAAATGACAAAGATGTAAAGGATTTTCAAGTTACTACTCCGTTAGTAGCTGATCCACTTAGTCTGAGTGAAAAACAAAGTTCATATCAGACTAAGGATTCAAGGGTGGATGGAATTGTGGAAGATTGGGTTTCTGATTCCGAGGATGAATCAGAGTATTCATCAAAGCAGAGTACTCCTCGGAATCAAACTACAAGTGTAATGAAAGGTGACCCAATCTCCAAATCAAAGATTTACAAGGAACTCTGCTTTGTTAAAGCTTCTCAGGAGTCTGAAGCTGATTGTACTACCAAATCAGCTCAGTTTGGTAACAATGGAAGGAAGGGTTTGGGTTTTGAGCAAGATTGTCATAAATCAAATGTTTTTAAATCAACTAAAAAAATCTTTTTCTGATTTAAAACATTTTCACAAAAAAGGTGAGAAAGTCTGTTTTGAGTGTGGTGAGGCAGGGCATATTGTGAGGTTTTGTCCTAAATTGATCAGACCTAAGGTTGTCCCTTTCAAAACCTTAAGGTCTGCTTTACCAAAACCAGTAAAATCTGTGCCAAAATCGTTTCAGCCAAAATCTTCACCTCACACTCAAACTAAGGGTTCAGATAAGGGGAAGGGAAAGTTGGAAACATTGGTTGTTCCAAATGAGATTAAGGTTAATCAATCAAAACAATCATCCATTTATCTGAAAACCTCTTTTGACAAAAAGTCAATTTGGAAAGTTAAGTCATCAGAGGTGTCTGTTCCAAAAATTTCAGATAAACCTATTTCTCAGGGAAAATGGATCGATGTTTGGATCCGAGACTCAATGGGTCAACCCAAGACCGTAAAGGCTTGGGTTCCCAATGTAAACTGATAGTCTCTTTATTGTGCAGGTTGCCCCAAAAGCTGGAGTGAACAGCAATTGGATCGTTGATAGTGGGGCTTCCAGACACATGACTGGTGATATTTCGCTGCTCACCAATGTGAATGCAGTTCGAGGTGGCTATGTAGCCTTTGCTGGAGACAAGGGTGGTTTTATTACAGGAGAGGGAATCTTGACAAATGCACAAGTTTCGTTCGACAATGTCCGATATGTCAAGCAATTGGAAAACAACCTCTTGTCAGTCTCTCAGATCTGTGACAAAGAGTACAAGGTTCTGTTTGATGATTCAAAATGTTATATTCTCAAGCAAGGTGTGCAGATACCTGAAGATTGGATTTTGATGTCTGCTCCAAGAAAACAAGACTTGTATGTTCTCAACATGGCCACAGCTTCAACTACATCCTCCACAGCTTCATGTTTTATGACAAAGGCAACTGAGAAAGATTCAATCCTTTGGCATAAGAGGATGGGCCATTTGAGTTTACGCAAGATGAATCATCTTGTCCACAACAGTTTGGTTGAGGGAGTTAGTCTGAAGAATTTTAAGCTGTCTGATATCTGTGTGTCATGCAAGAAAGGAAAGCAGTCTAAGCAGTCTCATAAGCTGAAAAAATATCATTCAATCAATGTTCCTCTTGAGCTTCTCCACATGGATTTGTTTGGTCCAGTAAATCGGAAGAGTATAGCTGGAGATCAATACTGCCTGGTTATCACGGATGAATACTCCAGATACTCTTGGGTCTTCTTTTTGAAGGAGAAATCAGAAACGTTTGATTGCATTCAAGTTTTGGTTACCAAACTTGAATCGCTCTATAAGCTCAAGATTCGTCAGTTTCGAACTGATAATGGAACCGAGTTCAAAAATCACAATATGGAGAATTTTTGTAATGCAAAAGGCATTGTACAACAGTTCAGTGCTCCTTATGTTCCACAGATGAATGGCGTTGCTGAACGCAAGAATAGGACATTGATTGAGGCTGCTAGAACTATGCTTGCTGATTCTTCTCTACCGGTTCAATTTTGGAATGAAGCTGTTGCCAATGCTTGTTACACATTGAACCGGGTTCTTATTGTGAAGAGACATGGGAAGACTTGCTTTGAACTGCTTCATAACCGAAAGCCAAATCTTAAGTATCTAGAACCATTTGGTGCTCCATGCACCATGCTTAAGAAACATGAGCAGGGCAAGTTCAATGAAAAGGTGGAAGAGGGCTACTTTCTTGGGTACAGCACTCCAAATAAGCGAGTTTACAACACTACAACTCATAATGTGGAGGAGTGGTACCATGTGGATGTTCAAAAATATTCAATGCCCCCACCTGGAAAAGGGCCAGATTGGATGTTTGACTATTCCAGTCTGTTTGACTCATTCAATATGCCCCCCATGTACTCAGATGAAGATGTAGCTGTTCAGATGTTGTATGATGTACAGAATGCCCCTGAGGCTACTTTTCAACCTACATCTGCATCCGGTCCCTCGACACAGATAAATGATGACAGCTCAGACACAGATGACAATCCTCCGACTGCTCCTGAACCGGCTGTTGATAATCTTGTACCTGGTCTTGAGGATTTGAACTTGAATAATTTAGATCCTGAGGTTGAGGTTCCTGCTCATCCTGTTGGAAGAATCAATCGCATTCATCCTCAAGATAACATTATCGGGAGTCTTTTAGATGGAGTGAAGACTAGAAGTCAGATTTCTTCTGGTGGTCTTGCAGATATCCTTGATTTTGCAGATGTAAGCTTTTGTGCTCATTCCTGCTTTATATCTCAAGTGGAACCGCGTACCGTCACTGAAGCCCTCAAAGAAGAATCATGGGTAGACGCCATGCAAGAGGAGCTTTTGCAGTTCAAGAAGTTAGGGGTGTGGCAACTAGTTGATAAACCCAAAGGTGCAAAAGTCATTGGAACTAGATGGGTACTTCGTTGCAAAAAGGATGATCATGGGATAATTGTGAGAAACAAGGCTCGTCTAGTGGTTCAAGGATTCAGACAGATAGAGGGATTGGATTACAACGAGGTGTTTGCTCCGGTCGCTCGATTAGAAGCCATTCGTATCTTTCTGGCTTATGCATCCTTCAAAAAGTTCAAGGTTTATCAGATGGATGTAAAGAGCGCGTTCCTTCACGGGGTTATCAGTGAAACAGTGTATGTCAATCAACCTCCCGGATTTGAAGATCCACTGCATCGTGATAAAGTCTACAAACTAGACAAAGCTTTGTATGGATTACATCAAGCCCCGAGAGCGTGGTACGAGACACTTTCCACTCACCTTCTGAACAACGGGTTCAGAAGAGGTGTCATTGACTGCACTTTATTCATTCGTGAGAAGGACAGTGATTTACTCTTGGTACAAGTATATGTGGATGATATTATATTTGGATCTACAAATGATGATCTGTGCAAGGAATTTGAGACTGTGATGAAAGAAAAATTTGAAATGAGTTCGATGGGAGAGATGAAGTTCTTCTTGGGATTGCAGGTGGATCAGTCTGAGGCAGGGATTTTTATTCATCAAACCAAATACGTGGGTGACATTCTGAGCCGGTTCAGTATGTCTGATGCAAAGCCTGCTGGTACCCCACTGGCGATTAATCACGGGATTACTCCAGACGAAAAGGGGGAGTTAATTGATGCCACTCTGTACCGGGGAATGATTGGATCTCTCATGTATCTCACTGCTTCTCGGCCAGACATCATGTTCGCCACTTGCTTGTGTGCACGTTACCAATCCAAACCAAGAGTATCTCACTTGATTGCTGTCAAAAGGATTATGCGTTATCTGAAGGGTACACCGGAACTTGGCTTATGGTACCCTAATGATGATAAATTTGAACTTACTGCATACAGTGATTCAGATTATGGCGGATGCAAAAGAGACTTCAAGTCAACATCTGCGGGATGTCAGTTCTTTGGAAACCGCTTAGTCACCTGGCAGTGCAAGAAGCAGACGTCGGTGTCTACTTCAACCTGTGAAGCTGAATATATTGCTGCTGCTAGTTGCTGTTCTCAAATCATCTGGATTCAACAGCAACTCAGGGACTATGGGTTACATTTTTCTAACACTCCTATCTATGTTGATAACACTGCCGCCATAGCTGTCACTAAAAATCCAGTTCAGCACTCCAAAACCAAACACATCGACATAAAATATCACTTCATACGTGATTGTTTTGAGAAGAAATTAATCGATGTTGTTAAAATTCACACCGATCACCAGAAAGCCGATCTGTTTACAAAAGCTTTTGATAAACCAAGATTTTTATATCTGTTATCGGCTAATGGTGTTTTTCACAAGGATGAAGTTCAATCCTCATCTGAATCTAACAAATGATCATCACTTTAAATTAGATTATTTTATTTATTTTTAGTATTTTCATTTTCTCTAGTATAGTTGTCTTTTATTAACAAAAACACAAAAAGATTTTCTATTTTTAGGTTTTTAGGGGGAGATATAGAAGTTTGAAAAACCAAAAACAATAGAAAATTTGAAAAATCCAAAAACAATAGAAAAATGAAAAATGAAATAGTCCTGATTAATGACATAACACATTGATTTCATTATGTCATAAAAACAGAAATGAATGCATGATCTAAAATCACAAGGAAATAATGATGGGATGTACTGATAGGCTGACTATACAAAATAAATAAACAATATATGAGAACTTAGAAAGTCTGATTTGTGGGATCCAATTTATTAAGGCTTTTGAGTGAGAAATGGTTTTTGATTCAAATCAAGCATACACCTGTCATCATGGAATCAAATGAGTTTTCATTCAAAGAAAAATAAAGGCAAGCTGGTATTAAGCTTGAAGAAAAGTCAAAAACAAGCTGGTATTAAGCTTGATAAAGAAAAAGTAAAAACAAGCTGGTATTAAGCTTGAAGAAGACCTAACGCAAGCTGGTATTAAGCTTGAGAAAAACTTAAACAAATAAAAATAAAGTTCGATTCCATACATGTGCCATATTGCTGGGACGGACCTAGCTGAAGCCATCCATGTGGATAGAACAAGAAAAACACAAAAAGATAATGAATGATTGAATCTTATTGAATTCATGATGACTGGTATTAAGATATGCTGAAATGAATTTTGAGCTAATTTTGATCTTAATTGATGAAATGAATTGGGGAACTCAATCAGAAAATATGAGGGATCATGTAGTTTGTTTAAGAGTTGAGTATTGTTCAGTTTAAATATGGACAAATAT
The DNA here is from genome assembly GCA_009363875.1 of Mikania micrantha. Classification (NCBI taxonomy): domain Eukaryota; kingdom Viridiplantae; phylum Streptophyta; class Magnoliopsida; order Asterales; family Asteraceae; genus Mikania; species Mikania micrantha. Next base: position 20,800,353 of record CM018680.1, read on the forward strand.
ATCAGTAATCGTGTCAAAATGAAATTGTGATTGAAGTAAAGCATTCATTGAAGGTTATATGATGTGATCAGAGATTTGTGTTATATTATTAATGGGCTTTTCACAAAAATATGTGTTTTCTTGTGTTTATTTGCTTTTAAATTGCGTTTGTACAGTTGTTTAGTTGTTTCAGAAAAATACAAAAAGATTTTCTGTTTTCAATTTTGTTTTAGATGATCATTTGTAGATTCGGATGCCTGTCATCTCTGAATCCTGAACCAACTAGACATATCTTCATAATTGGTTAAAAGTTTGATGCACAAAATGTTAAATCTTTGAAAGTTTGAGTTTTGGAGATGTCAATGTCTCATTCGTACGAATGAGAGGCAGAATGAACTCATTCGGCCGAATGAGAATGAGTCATTCGACCGAATAAGCATCTCAGAATGAACCTCATTCGACGAATGAAGAATGTCGAATGTCTCATTCGAATGTCTCATTCGGCGAATGAAGATCATCGATTGACTCTTTCGCCGTATTCATTCGGCGAATGGAAAAGAATCTTTGTGACCTTTCGCTTAGCTCATTCGGCGAATGAGAGCACAGTATATAACTGTGGTTCGGCCGAATGAGGGTCATTCGACCTTTTGCTCTTTCGCGATATCAGAGAATACCCATTCGGCGAAACACACACTTATTCATCCTTTTCGATTTCTTGTGACTGAGACAGTTCTTGCCACTGATAATCTTATTGTTCTCATTCTCAGCATGGCAGGATACAAATCAGTACCGAAGCATAACATCTGTGCCCATCTTGATCTGACGACTCCGAACGCGAAGCATTATGCTGATATCATTACTTTCCTGAGGCGTTCCAGGATTTTCACTGCCATTTCGACCATTCATGTGCCCTATTTATCACATCAGCAGGAATTCTGGACCTCAGCGGATATTGATTGTGAGGCTGAGCCTACAGTCATCAGGGGCAAGGTCAGAGGTCATGACATTGTAGTATCGGCTGAGCACATACGGAGGGTGTGTGGCTTTCAGGACTCTCCGGATCATCCAGTTCTACTTGACAGATTTCTTGTTCGTGGATGCTTCCTCAGATGCAAGTACGAGGGAGACATTGGAGCCGGGATTTTGAACAAAGCGTTCATGTCCCCGCAGTTCAAGTACTTGGCACATGTACTTGTACACTGCCTTGGCTCCAGGAGAGGAGGCTTCGATGATATGCGCGAAACAATACAGTGCGCATTTGCTGCTCTAGTGCTCAACAAGCCATTCAACTTCTCCGAGATGGTTTTTCTGCATATGAAGGAGAACGTGGGGCTGAAGGGTGACAAGAAGTTTTTGATGTACCCTCGATTCATTCAGCAGATCATTGATGCACAGATTCCTGATCTCCCAAAGCTGAATGCTGACATTATCAGATTGGAGCACATGAATGACATAACTCTCAACAGAGTTTTGTCATACAGAGGGAAAGAGAGGAAGCCTACTACACGATCATTGTTTGGTCACCTCTCTCGACCTGACTACAGAGCTCCAGCTGGAAGGAGATGGAGACACGATGACTCCGATTCTGATGTGGAGGACATTGTGGTCCCAGTTGGTGGTGATGATAGTGATGGTGATGAGGGAGATGGTGGTGCAGGCCCGAGTGGTGCTGGTGTGGAGGTGAGCACTGTTGCTGTTGAGAGCACAGGTGCGGGTGAGATGTCATCAGAACACATAACCACTGCTGCTTCAGTGAGCATGGTTGATGTTACTGCTTCTGGTGTTGGAGCTGATGTTGCTGTGTCTACAGCTCAAGAGGAGGATGTGGATATCGAGTCACTGATGGACTTGGATTTCTTGTCTACTACTACTTCATCAGTGACTGCTCCTCTCGATGTCTCTATTCCACATTCCTCAGGTGGTGATGGTGAGTCAGAGGACTCGAGTGAGGAAGAAGGTGTAGCAGGTGAAGGTGATGAAGATAGTTCTGATTCTGAGAAGACTCATGATGATGAGTTTGAGAAGGTGGATGAGGGTGGAAGAGTGGTGATGAGGAAGAGAAGGAGGACAAATGATGATTTGGAGGATATTACTGATACGATATTTACTCCAGAGTTTGACATTTCTCCCACTCCAAGGTCATCTGCTCCTACTTCCACAGCTACGATATCTTCTGCTGGTGCTTCCACCTCATCCAGAGCTGGAAGGGGAAAGAGAACCCGATTCTCTTTCCAAAGGAGGTCAGAACTGACTACAGCTGCTGCAACTACTGTCACATCAGTAGCAGCTGTGTCAGTTTCTTCACTGACGAGGACAAGGGCCATTCACACTCAGGCCATTACTGCCCCTCTGTCCACTCCTTTCATTCGAGAGCCTGTTTATGTTGCTGCTTCCTCTGGCCCCTCCACAGTTCGTGCTGATGTTCACATACCTGCTGTTTCAGTTGTAGATCAGCTTAGTACACTGAACAGTATGGTCTTGAGACTGATGGAGAGGAGCATGGAGCAAGAGAAGAAGAATAAAGAGCAGGAGTTGGTTATTGCTCAGCTCACGCAGAGGATTGAAGAGCAGGATACTCTGCTGCTTCAAGCTGCAGACCAGAGGGCCGATTTGAGGGCCAGGTCTGCACAACAGGAGGAGCAGCTCCTGAAATACATTGATGAGCACAACCAGTTGGCTTTGACAGCCTCTGGTTTCAGTGATCGGATCCTGCAGCTAGAGTCTGAGAATGCTCGTCTAGCTGGACTTGTCGAGGGTTCGAAGGAGAGTACTCCCAGACTGGAAGGAGCTGAGGATCGTTCCGATGATTCAGACAAAGAAGAAGATGAAGAAGAGTCTGATGAGGAACAGGTGGATTACGAAGACTCAGACAAAGACGATGAGTCTGATGATGATGATGATCATGATGATGAGGCCAAGGACGGATCTGGGAATGGGTCTTCTGGTTCATCGAGTACTGATGATGATGACGATGATGATCAGGCCCCTCCCTCATCAGAGATTCGATCCAAGAAGGCCAATGATAAGAAGAAAGCCTCTGCTCCACCTCCTCCTGCACAGACAGATGAACCCAAAGCAGCCGAGGAAGTAGAAGCTGTGCCGTTGAGACGTCAGCTAGATAAGACGTTGACTATGATCTTGGACGCTCAGGGCATTATACAGCACTCGGTCAGCTACGACAAGGAGGAGGGTGAGATCATACACTGTTTATCTAAGGAGCAGATAGCCGAGCTGTTCAGGTTGAATCCTGACGAGGTGGTCACTGATGACACCTCTGTTCCTAGTACTGAAGAGCCCGAACCAGAATTCTTTGATGATGTAGATGATGTCATTCTGGAAGACATCACTGATGAAGAATACCCGAAGTATACATCGGCTGAAGCTGAGTTGCCTACATTCACTGAACCATTTGATCAGGAAACGGAGGATCTCTTGGTCAGATATCTTGAAGAGCAAGTAGAGGCTAGCAAGGCTGAAGCTGATGACTTAAAGAAAAGAAAGGAAGAATGGGCTGCGTACTGGGAGGTACTAAAGAAACAAAGCACTGAGAAGATGCCAGCAACGCACAAGAAAGTCTACAGGACCAAAGGATATAAGGCTGGAGGTCAGATACTCAGCTGGGCATACTTCCATGATCTTGGGTGCTACGCAGTAAAGAGGGAAAAGGGTATAGATTACTTCAAACACCCGCATGATTTCAAGACGCTGCCTGGATTCGAGGTCAATCAACTAGCACGTCTGAACATGCTATACTGTGAAGACTCCGGGATGTCTGCTTGGTTCTCTCGACAAATCAAGTATGAATACCGGAAGAGATGGGTGAATTTTCAGCCGCAGCAGCCAGAGAGGTACTATCTACCAGAGATTGACGGAGATACCCGGAAGCATAAAGTAATCCTGAAGTGGCTTCCCCCTAAAGTCATGAAGAAGATTCCTTTACGGAAGATGCGTCAAGACTTTATGGAGGGCTTCCGATGGTGGTACTATGATGGGAGAACCGGTGAGGCTGTGATCGTGCTGTGCAAAGACAAGAAATGGGAAACTGTCAGAGTTTTTGATCCCATGTGGCTGACCAATCTTTCATTGAATGATGTTAAAGCTTTCTATCGACATCAGATTTTCTTCGACGTACAGGATATGGAGCAGGCTCTTCAGTATATGAGAGTTATTCGTCTCTGTATCTGCTTAAAGATTCATGCTGGTGCTGATTGGAAAGCTATCTCAGACAAGATTGCAAAGAAAGACATTCCAAAGAGTTGAACTAGGTCCAAGGGGGAGTATGTAGATACATGTTTTGTCCCTAGTTCGGTTATGTAAATGGCTATCATGTAATCATTCAAAGTATTAATGGAAATTGTCTTTGTATCTAATTCATCATGTTTATGTTTATTGATTATTGATTATTAATGTTTATCTAAGTGTTTGATTTGATTATTAAATGTTTAAGTATGAAAACTGCTCATTCGGCCGAATGACTCTAGAATGAAGTCATTCGGCGAATGAGAGTTGTATCGAATGTCTAAGTTCAGAATGAGCCATTCGCCGAATGACTCATTCGAATGACTGCTCATTCGAGCTTAGTCATTCGCCGAATGAGCTGCTTCGGCCACTCATTCGGCCGAATGACTACAGCTTATAAATAGAAGTTCAAATCATTTCAAACCTAACTTTCCAGAGCCCTCCTTCTTCCCTAGCACTCCAGTGTCAAAACCCTTGAAGATTTGAGCGGTTCTTGTACTTCCAAGTTCGATTCTCAACCCGTGGTGTTCGATCGTTGCTTCCAAGTTGTTCTTACAGCCTCGGATCACCACGGTTTCTGTTGGTTTCGTTTGGAAAACCCTGGAATAGGATTCCGCACTATCCCAGAGGTTGTCGAGTAGTTTTTCATTGGATTCGGATTGTTTCCGAGCTCCCGATCGGTCCAACAACTTGTTTTCTATCTCCTGTTCCTTCAGCTTCTGAATGAAATCATTAGTGTCCATGTTAGCAGTCATCTCACTCTGTTTCAGAACCATCAGAAAAGATTCCCACTTGGGAGGTAAAGCATCAGCTTGACACTGGATCTTCTCTTGTGTAGTTGTATTGACTTGATGATTGTAGAGCTCACTAAAGAGATGATCAAATCTAGCAATTAGATAATTCAAAGATTCATTTCCCACACACATGAAGCTATTGAACTCTTTCTTCAAAGCTTTAGACTTGATGCTCTTCAGTGCATCATTTCCCTCATATCTCTACTGCAAGGCATCCCACAATAATTTGGAAGAAGTAAACTGTCGAAATTGATGAAAAATATCCGTAACAATGGACTAGGTGAACCATCCTCACTAAGTGGTCTCAAGTACCCACCTTCAATCATCATCCAAAGATTGGTATCCACTCCATTAATATGAATCTCAAATCGATACTTCCAATGCAGATAATCATATAAAGAAAGTAACTTTCGAGCTTTGTTTGAATTCCCGGTCTCTGTCTCAGGAAGTAGCAGGTTCTGAATTCTGTTGTTCTGATTAACCATCAATGCAAGTTCTTCCATCTTGTCAAGAGTAAACTGATCCAACACTTAGAAAATTTTGCAAAACCTGATGGCCGAATGTCGGGGCCCGAATGAGTCTGAACGAGCTGAGTAGACTGAATGATTCTTCTGATGCGAATGAGGAGACAACCGAATGAGTTCTCAGCCGAATGGATCTGAACCAACCGAATGAGGAGCTATTCTCACTAACTCTTGAACCGAATGACACTTATTCGGCCGAATGACGTATTCGCAAAATGTCTATTCGCCCAATCGAATCATTCGCATAAACTGGGGTTTTCAGCAACAAAAATTTTGATATCTCTGGATTTTGATCGAATCTGACCACCAAATTTGGTATGCAACCTCAGGACAATATCCCTAAACTTTAGGAATGCACTAAAGACCAAAACAGCCCGAAAAACCCACTATTTTCTAATGAAACAGTAACTTGGAGACTAAGAAACTAAGGGTTTTCGAATATCTCGAATCTACAATCTGAAATATGATAATTTGGATCGAAAATCGAGCAGAATCAAGAGCCAAAGCACTGATACCACTTTGTAGGACCTAAGAAACCCTCGAAAACAACTCGGTTCCTCGAGGAATCTGCTCGACAGGCCCTTGAATAGTGCGGAATCCTATTCAAGGGTTTTCCAATCGAAATCACCAAGCTCCGTGGCAATCCGATGATGTAGAATCAACATTTTGATCGAAATCGAAGCACCACGGGGTGAGAAACGAACTTGGACAGGAAGAGGCGGCTCAAAACTCTACGGGAATGACTTGGAGTGCCCAGGGGTCAGAGGAATGATGTAAAAGTTACTGAAACATTCTGTTTGCAATCCTATATATAGACTGAGCTCATTCGGCGATATGAGTGGTGCGAAGCACTAATTTGGGCGAGAGGCTCAGCCGAATGGGCTGGCCAACCGAATGAGTCATGCGAGTGACTCATTCATCCGCCTCAGCCATTCGCTAGGCGTTCATTTGTGCGAAAGGACTCATTCAGTCATTCGTAGGAACCATTCGCACGAATGAGTCTGTAACATAGTCAAAGTCAAAGTCAAAGTCAAACATAGTTAAACATATTAAACTCAATTAAACATATACGAACAATAGAGAAAAGTCAATTTCATTACTAATATGAACTTTACACAATCAAAGACATACAAAATACAGAACTAGGGACATTACATGCATCAACATAATATCACCATGTGCCGTTTACCAAACCTGACAGATGTAGCCCTGTTACCGGTCATACGATACCGGCCAATGAATATGTTATGATTAACGTACCGACCTCACTCGACCACTACGCTATCGTCGATTTAGTCGCACTAAATCAATGGTAAATGATTTACTTGTAGGGACTTACGACTAGACATTAACTCCTGAACATATGATTGTTATGATATAATACAAACAGTCTTAATGTTAATGTCTCAATGTTATCTGTTCTTAGTGTTATGTGTTCTCATAGTTTTAACAATGTGTTATAAGAATTAGTCTTGTTACACAATGTTATCAAATGTGGTGAATGATATCATCATCATGAAATTATGTTATCATGATTATCATTCGTGTTGTCACTTGTATTTGTCTTAGTGTTATCTCCTGTTCATCTTTGTGATATTAACAAAGTGTTATAAGATTTAATCTTATAACTTATGTTATTCTATTGTTTTGATGAAATCAAGAAACTATGTTTTCATGATTCATCCTTGATATCTCAACATGTCAAATAAACACAAGCATACATAAAATGATATGTGATAATAAAGATAAAATCTATATTATGTAAATCACTTGATAAATGAAAATAATGTACTTAAGCTTTTAAGTAATTAAAAGAGTTTAGCATGTTTCTCAGCCCCGCAATGAAAATCAAAATATTAGAAAAGGGGCATATGAACTTACCTTGTTGATGTAGTGGTTGACTAAGACTCAAGAAATGCACGTGCTCACTTGTTGTACCTGATGTTGTTTTCACGACCCTGTTTTTGATTTCAAGTTGTTTGTAACTTATAAGTATATGTCTTTGATTTGTGAATTAACCCTAACGTTGATTTACCCTTTTAGACTTTTGTTATTTGGCTATTCTTGAACCTATGTGACGATATACTATACTAAGACTTAACCACTTGAGGCTAGACTTAGCATATTATATCTTATTGATTTATGATTAACTTGCCTTAAAGTCATGACATGTTGTAAAAGTTTGGGAATCAAAATAGTTTCTATGTATGAACTTAGGTTTATTGGTTATAAACTATTTATTGTACTTATATTAATCTAGAAGTGATCCTAATTATTTGAAGGTGTTAATATAATAAACAAGTTACAAAACTTAACTACTTAACACTTTATTATAGGATTTAATGTTATTAAGTTGGTTTAATAAGAATACTTTACCAACTTTGTAGTAAAACTAGTTATCACCTTTAACTTGATGCATGTTGTTAAATGAAGTTGGTTCAAGGGTATTATTTAAAAGTTTTACGACGAAAAAACGTGTGGGACGAATGAGCATCACTGCACGAATGGGAGCTCAAGCTTCGGCCGAATGAACATTTAGTACGAAGGAGTAACACTGTACGAATGGGAGCTCAAGTTTCGGCCCAATGAACATTTAGTACGAATGAATATCACTGTACGAATGGAGACTATTCATACGAATGGAACTCCATGAATGGTTCATTCGTCTTGCATCTCATTCGGTTGCTGAGTCCATGCGAACGAGGATGTCTACTCGCCCATGGATTCATTCGTTTCGCAGCACCATTCGGCTGAGCTGTAGCCGAGCACATTCGTGGTACCCTCTTTGAGATCGCGGCCCAGTCAAGGTGTTTCTCATGATTATAATTCGTTGCTTGATAGTCCTATGGGTTTGATGGTTTAACACCGGTTAAAACCTCGCTTGTGTTAGGTTCGTAGAAAACCCTAAAAACCCGTAACTTGCAGCTTAATTTACCTCCGATTCGGTGGATTTCAAGCCCGATCCTTGGTACTTTCGCGTAGAGAATGTCGAGAGCTTCTTGTGGATACCAAATTTAAGCGATATGGCTAAGAAATGAGTGAGATCTTGAGGTTTTTGTGATGAATTCTAGAGAGAAAGCGTGGGATCCGGAAATGGGAGGAGAGAGAGAGGTAGATTAGAAATTAAATGATAAATTTAATGTGAGTTAGGGTTTTTATACCCCGCGTAGTTTCGGGTTCGTTCGGTTTGCTCGGTTTTCATTTTTTTTGTTTACGACACGTAACGCGCGTATATTCGAAATTTAATTAAATGGTTTTCTCAAAATATTTTTAAGGTAATAATTCCTAATAAATCTTTTAAATTTATTTTTCTTATTTTACTGTTTCGAAAACGTTTATTTTATCCGTTTTGTCAGATCGTATCGCGTTCGCGCGTATTCGTTCGAATCGTCACCCGAACAAACACGACGACGACTTTGCTTTCCGATTTTTGTTATCTACTTTTCAGTTACCGTTCAGAACGTTAAACCCACAGATATGTTCGTGTGAATCATCACCCATGCAAACACACTGTCAGTTTATTATTCCGAAACGATACTAAACTTCTGTTTTGAATTGGATTTCCTCACTGACGAACTCAACTCAACTGCCCGATCTTCACATTGTTATAGCTGTTTTCACATTGTTTACTCATAAAATTATCGGCCATCTGATTTCTGTTATTTGTGGAAATCAGATCGCAACCGATATGTTTTTGTCATTTGCTTTCATATTGTTGTTTCACATGATTTGTTGTATTCCTGTATTTAAATTTTCATTCAAACACATACAACTGTTGTCACACCCAGAGCCGGCGGGCTGGATCGACTTTCCCGCCGGGCGAAAGGTTCCCGGGGCGCGATATCACGGTGATTATCGAAATGATCAGATTGTTTACATAGCACATGATAAGTAAATGAGAAATGCTAAAATGACAATGAAATAGAATTACAAAGTTAAATTACATTGTTTCCTCATAATTTAACTAAGTAAATCTAATAAAAAGAATCAATGAGTTTATATCTTGTAACTTTACAAGATATACAAAAGATGATTCACTGTTTTGTCATTTCAAAAGTATGATCACACAAAATGTAGCTAGGTCTTCTAAAAGTCCACTAGCTATGTTCTTGATATCTGATGACTAAACATGTTCGTCACCTGAGAAAACATGCATTTAAACAAAGTCAACACTAGGTTGGTGAGTTCATAAGTTTGAATATTGAAAACCTTGATTTGTTCACATACACAATCACACCGTCATACATGTTACTTGTAAGTTGTTTCACACAATGGCCTCTCCATAGTTATATTTGCAAGTAATATCTTATCCTATTAGTTATGCTTATATATAGGGCATATGTAGGGGAACCATGCCCCAGCCAACATCCCACCACATAACTAATAGAACTCCACACTACTTGCAATACAACTATAGATACCCATTCCATTTCATCTATTATTCACCCGTTGTGTCATATGTAAAATAATAGTTTGAGGGGGGTTTAGTTATCAAACAGAAGTATTGATACACCCTAAATGTATTATGGAAGTTAGATTAATTTAATCTGATCCTTGTTATTATTCTATTCTTGTGGGGTTAACTGTTAATCACTTTTAAGTATAAGAGTGTTAGTTAACCAATTGATATCTTGTTCTCCACTTGAAGTGCATAGAGCCTAAAAGGAATCCATTGCAATCCTCACATAATCAGATTACAATGCATCCGATTTACCTCTACCACTTTGTATTACCATAGGCCTCATCGAATCGGTTACTAGTATTATGACATGAGGAAATAAATTCATCAGTCTACTATTCAACAGGTAACGATGGATTAATTACAATTATAACTGCAGATTAATATCACCATGTGTCGCTTACCAGACCCAGACTTGAGTAGCCCTGTCACCGGTCATACGTTACCGGCCAAAAGATAAATACGATCAACATACTAGCCCTACAAGCTAGAGGTTTGTCAAACCTATGGTACCATTATGCTATCGTCGGTTTAGTCACATCAAACTAACTGGTCAGCGATTTATAAAGGGACTTACAATGATCAAACTTGAGTACGTGGCACATGATTGAAATGATATAATGCAGACAGTTCAATAGTAATCAATTGTATTGTGTTCATCAATGTTGTTCGTTCTCAATGTTGTATGTTCTCATTGTTGTTAACAAAGTTAAATAAGAACTTGTCTTATTACATTATGTTAAATTGTTGTGTGAATGATGTTGTTATCATGAAGTTACATTATCATGATTATCATTCCTTGTTGTTCCATATAGTCACCATGTTGTCACTAAGCTGTGGTAAGAACTAGTCTTACTACACTTAGTCGACTCAGGCGGTGGATGATACTTGTTCCATGTTATCCGTTAATATGTGTTGAGTGGTAAGCTAAGTGTTATAAGAACTTGTCTTATTACACTTACTTAACTCTGGTGTTAAATGATATTATGAGGATATATTATCTTCATACCATTCATGTGTTTCGTTCTTGTAAGAATAACTAAGTGTTGTAAGATATAATCTTACAACTATGTTATTCTATTGTGTTGATGAGTTATGAAATTATATTATCATATTCATCTTAGTTGTTCCTGTCATATCATGATCATACAAGCATGCATACAATGATAAATGATAATAAGTCAAGCAATATTATCTAATCAAAGTATAAGCAATATGTTAAGCGCAAACTTTTAAATAAATAAAAGTAAGCATGTTTCTCAGCCCCGAGAGTTAAAATCAGTTAAGATTAGAAAAGGGGCATATGAACTCACCTTGTAATGGATGCGGTTGACTTAGCTTAAACAAAAATGCACGCGCTTTTGTTTTACTTGTAGTAGTTTTCACAGTCCTGTATTGATTTCACATTGTATGTAACTTATAAGTATAAGTTATAGTGATTTGTGCGCGCGTGTGGGTTAGCCCTAATTGGGCTAACACCCGTGAGTCGCGGTCGTCATTCGGCCCTGTTTACCTATTATTGAGTGTAATAATACTTAATCCCATTGAATTAAGGTTAGTACCTTTTGTCTTTGGCTTTAACTCCAACTGTATGTAAACTTGTCATGATACGCGTTCTTGAAACTAGTATAGTTCATAATTACCATACTTAAGTTTTAGTTTAGAAGAATATAAATTCTTAACACCTTGTGAGAACTCGAATACGTTGTTACATGATTAATAGATGACTATGAAATTATCCTCGTTAACTGTAATGATTTAGGTGCTAGGAATGTATTAAGTCCAAGGATTTTGCCACCTTTGTAGTAATAATCCCCAAGACTACCATGCATGTTATAAAACCTTTAACCAATTCAACCTGTTAATTTAGATTTTCATCAAGTGGGCCGAATGAGTTAGGTAGACCAATAGGTGATTATGGGCCGAGGTATCTATTGGGCCAAATGGTTGGGCCAAGGAGATTTGCATAGTACAATTGGTTGTGTTTGGGCCGGATTAATAGAGTGGGCTGAACTAGGTATGTCATGGGCCCATAGTGTGAGTCATGCGATTGCTGTTTGGGCCGAAGGTAGTGGTTCCTATTTCCAGCGAACCTAAGGGTTTGTGAATCCTTGAGTTAACAACACAGGTTCGGTGTTGGTGATTGGTTCGGCCATAGATCCAGGGTTCGGCTGGTCATGCATGTTCGGCTATGAAAGGTTCGCCGAGGGTTCTGCCATGTTCCTAAGTTCATGGTCTCAGGGTTCGCCGATCATAAGGTTCGGCAGTTAGGAAGGTTCGCTGATAGATGCCACCCTGTAAGGTTCATTCGAAGCAGGTTCGGCCATGGTGGTTGTCAGCTCAAGGGTTCGGTGGGTCAAGGTTCGTGACTGCACCTAGGTTCGTAGGGACACACAGGTTTGGGAACATGCATTGGTTCGGCAACAGCTCCGAGCTTCAAGACGATGGGAAGCCCGCTGCCCCTAGTTCGGCACCTCAAGGGTTCGGCACTCCTTTGTCCCGCCTTGTAGAGGTTCGGCTGGCCTAAGGTTCGGCCAGCCATCTGATTTGCGCAACTGTTCATCATATTTATCCAACACTCGAGCTGTTTCAGAGTTGTTCTCATCGTGGTGTCATGCTAAGATGGTCCTTCGAGGGTGTGAAATCGGTTTGCAAGGGTTCTAACCCGGTTAGGTATGTGTAAACAGAACAACACGCAAGAAAACCCTAATTTTCGAACTTTTCAAGCTCAAATACCTCGGATTTGGCCGGACAAATGCTCAGATCTTCTGTACTTCTAGGTAGAGGAGGTCGAGAGCTTCGTTTGGACACCAAGAACGTCCGATTTCGTCAAGAGACGACCAAGTTATGAAGGATTGAAGGTGGTTTTCTAGTGAGAGGAAATAGGTTCGTGAGAAGCTTTTTAGAGAGAGAGGATGAGAGTGTTAAATGAGAAAAATGCCTCATTTGGTGTTTATATACCCCGCGGGTATTCGGGTTTTTTTTTGTTGTTCGGTTCGTGTTTTCGTTGCATTTCCGAAAAATAACGCGCATATGCGTATTTTAAATAAAAGAATTAATTTTTTGATTATTTTGATGAGTTTCAAAATTTTAAAATGTAAAATATTATATTTTCTTAATTTATTTCCGTTCGTGTCGTTTTCGTTTCGTCAGAACGCGTCACCTTCGGGCGTATTCGTTCGGATCGTCACCCGAACGAACACGACGATGGTTTTGCTTTTGGATGCTTGTTTTCTACTTTTCAGTCATTATTTCAGAACGTTAAACTCACATATATGTTTGTGTAAATCGTCACCTACGCAAACACACTGTCAGTTCATTATTCTGAAATAACACTGCAATTATGTTTGAATTGTGTTTCCTCACTGTCGGACTCAACTAAACGTCCTGTTTTCACATTGTTTTCATACTGATTTGTCGGCCATCTGATTCCTGTCATCCATGGATATCAGATCGCAACTGACATGTTCTTGTTATTTACTTGAACACTGTTGTCATTTCTTGATTCGTTGTCTTAACTGCACTTAGGTTTTCACCTAAATACCAACAACTATTGTTTATCGTGAGTTGTTGTACTTACGGTATTTAAGTTTTCACATAAATACGTACAACTGTTTCTTGTATTTTGAATTATGTTATCACAAACACTGTTCATATAATGGATTTACACAGTAAATATTGAAAGTACACGTACCGTACGGACTTGCCGGACGATCAGGTAGTGGATGTCACAACTGTTGATTATTTTCATAGTCCGATTGTCGCACAACTGTTAAACACATTGTATTTACACATAGTAATGGTGAAAGTACACATACCGTGCGGATTGCCGGACGATCTGGTACTAGTTGTCACATTTATGTTTGTGTACATTCCACCTTTTTGACACAAGACATAAGTCATTGCGAAGAATGTAGCAACATTGTACTAGTATATGTTTGATGTATGAAACATCTTCTAACCTAATTCCCACATAGCAATTAGCACATAAGTTCACATAGCATCTAAATCATGTCTACTAAGCTTAAGAGTTTGCATCATGTATACGTTTTTGACTCTAAGAATATGTTTTTGTATAAGACATATGTAACATCCCAAATAGTTACAAAATGTAAAAAGGGAGTAAGAATTAACTCACCTGATTGCCGAGCTTGTCCAAGAGTGCTTGTTTATGCATTATGAGTCGAAGAATCACATGTCATCCTAACTTTGAGTAAACAATAGACTTAGAATCCTATAGTTTAAGCATGGTGTCTTAAATATATGGCCTTTATGCATTTCCAAAAAATAACATGTGTAGTTTATTTATTTATTTAACTTTTTTTGTCTACGTGAGAAGTGTTGTGACAAACAGTACCAGATCATCCAACAATCAGTACGGTATGTATACTTTCCCAATAACTATGTGTAAATGACTATGTGTGAATAACTATGTGTTAAACAATTGTGTGACAACAGGGCTATAAAACATATGACAGTTGTACGTATTTCAATGAAAATCGAAATACAGAAATACGACAAATCTTGTGAAATAACAAGTGCGAGAGCAAATGACAAAAACATATCGGTTGTGATCTGACTTCCATAAATAACAAAAATCATAAGGCCATTAATTCAGTGATAAAATAGTGTGAAATCACTCATAGCAATGTAGAAGTAGTCTAGTGTAGTTGAGTTCGTCGGTGAGAATGTATAATTCCAAACAGTATCTCAGTATCGTTTCAGAATAATAAACTGACACTGTGTTTGCGTGGTTGATGATTCACACAAACATATCTGTGGGTTTAACGTTCTGAACGATAACTGAAAAGTAGAAACTAAAATCAGAAAGTAAAACTATCGTCGTGTTCGTTCGGGTGACGATTCGAAAGAATACGCGCGATGGTAATACGATCTGACGAAACAATATTAAATAAACTTTTTCGAATAATAAAATAAGGAAAATAAATAGAAATCATTTACTAGGAATAATCACCTTAAAAACGTTTTAGAAAACTATTTATTTACATTTCGTAATTTCACGCGTAACGTTCTGTAAATGTAACGAAAACGAAAACCGAGCAAAATGAACGAACCCGAACTTAAGTGGGGTATAAAAAACCCTCCCAAGCCATTAATTCTTTCATTTATTACTCAACCACCTTCTTTCTCTATCTAAAACCTTGTTTGGGTTTCTCACTCTAGAAATCCATCATATAAATCAACCTATCTCCCTCAATTCAAGGCCAAAATCTTCAAATTTGGTATCAAAACAAAGCTGTCGACGATTAGAACGTGAAAGTACAAAGGATAGAGTCAGAAATCAACTGATTTGAACAAGAGGTGAGCTTGAAATCTCGGTTTTTTAGGGTTTTTACAAAACCCAGCCCTTTGAGCTTTGGGATCAAATTTTGTCCATAAAAATGTGTTGGATTTGCATAAAAATAACTTCAACCTGCTAGGATAACATCAGAATAGTGGTTTGTGTGATTGGCTTGATAGTATCGACATAATCATGATTAATATCGATGGATGAATGAAGGCAGCTTCACTATCGGAGTTGGCTAGTATCGACCAACGCATGGTCGATACTCTTAGTGTCGACAGGTCCAAGGGGTTGGAGGTTGAATTCCACCGATACTATCGTCGATATTGAGCTGAGTGTTAACATTAAACTCCTGCCGATACTACTAGTATCGGCAGGGATCTGATGGCACTTACACGTCGATATTAGAGGTTCGAAGCCATGATCAGGTCACCAAGTCCATCGATATTAACATGGTTTTGTTGTCCAAGAATCTTAAACTCAAAATCAAGCAATTTGAGCCACAAACAAACTCACAAGGTCGATGAGAATTGGGCGAGGTCGATGGACTGATTAGGGTTAACCTGTTTGGGGTTATGTCCACCGATATTGCCATGTTGCCATCGACACTAACCTAAATCCATTCAATACTTATGTAAACCATAAATTAAATGTTTAACACTAATGATGTAATCTAGAACAACAATATGGAGGATAATAAGTCATGTTTTTGGCAAAAACATCATTAGGGTTTTCTTACAAAGGGTGTTAAACTATTTTTGAAACTTAGTTAATGAAAACACTTTTTAATTATGTAATTAACATACAAAATAGCTACGTTCTATAACAACTTACTTATGTTAACATATTAAAATGATGATTATCATTTTAAGTTAATTTAAGGGTAAAACACTAAGCTTTAACCTATAAACCTAAGTTTTGTACTAAGAAAATATTTGTGGTTTCACGACACTTATAATGGGTTAAGGTTATAAGTTAAGTTTAAAGCATGTGAACAATAAATACTTCATTATATTAATATTTAACCTAAAATTGGTTAAGTGTTAGTATATGTTGGAAAATAAGGACTGATGAGCAAAACCACTGAAGCCAAACCACTGAATAAAACAACGGATTGACCAACCACAGATAACTTCTTCCTGTCAATGTATCACAAAAACGGTGTGCAATAGCGGATCCCAAAACAATGGATCCAATAACCACTAATGTAGCAAACTGCAGATCATGTAGCTTATGACAACCACGGAACAAGACCAAGACAACAATGGAATCAATAAACCGTGGAATGTCTTCCGCGGTTCAACTAGTGAAGACACAACAACTGATCATAATCGTGGAGAACCACCAAAGAATTAGGTTTCCGTCATTGTTGACTTTTGTATTCAGTTGTTGTACAATTTTGTTTTGTTTCAGTGTCTGTACTGTTTCAGTTGCTTGTCTTATTATTCTTTTTCTTGTAACATTGAATGTTGGGTATTTAAACCCCAACATTCCCTTAAATACTTGAATTACATTCCCTGAAAATTTCTTGTGCTGCTATTGTATTTTCTCTCTTTCTAGCAAAGACTAAACAACTAAAAATAACTAAGTGTTAAACTTTAGAGGGAGCAAATACCAAGGATTTGACCGTGAGTCTAAAGTCTTTGTTCCAGGTTAAATAGCCCCTTTGAGTTTCGACAATTGGTATCAGAGCCTTGTTCTTTAGTCTTGGTTTAACCATGAAGCCTAATACTCAAAGCTCTCTTTTATATCTTGTTGTTTAGTCTTTCTCTCTAAAAATGTGCTTGCTTTCTACTTCTTTTGTTTTCAAAGATCTACAAGTGCTTGGTTTTGAACTAAACTTTGTTCAAAACCATTCAAACAAACTACCTTGAGAACTCATCTTTAATTGATTTGCTCATATCGTTTGTAACCTAATGGCAGAAAAATTTACTTTAGACCCTCATAATACCGGCTCCGCTACTAAGCCACCAATACTGGTAAGGCATCAATATTGTATATGGCAGAGAAGGATGTTACACTTTGTGTCCAACAATCACACTGGATGTTGGAAGTTTGTGATGTTCGGACCACATGAACCTATGGTCTTGGACACAGAGACCAGAGACTCTATTCCTAAGGACCCTCGGAAGTATACAGAAGAAGACTTTCAGAAACTGGAGCTTGATTCCAAGGCAAAAGTTTAATTAGCTATGGCTCTCCCAAATGAAATTTATTCTGGTCTTCGTCACCACGAGTCCGCTAAGGACTTGTGGGATGCTTTAAAAGAGCATTTTGGGGACACCGATGATGTTGTGGCCAATACAAGGGAGATATTGGCTCAACAATACGAGACTTTCACCCAACTAAATAACGAGTCACTTACTCAGCAATTTGAAAGGTTCACTTCTCTCTTAAGTGAACTAAAAATTGCTGGTCAAGTGTACCCAACAATTTCAGTTCTCAACCGTTTCTTAAGATCTCTCCCAGACAAATAGGAAACATATTCTATTGTTAAGAGATCTTTGCCAGACTTTGGCAACCTCTCACTTACCCAACTTCATGGTAAGCTGCTCACTTTTGAGCAAGATTGACCAGAAAAGAAAATTAATAAAGTCTAGTAAATCAACAGAGGAGTATGTTCAAGGGAACACTGTTCTTCTTAGTCATAACTTCGAAAATAATGATCAGGGTTATGATGAACACATTGATATAACACTGGCATCAGTTCCTCTCCTTCTTGTTATGACCATTTTTTCATCCCTAACCAACTATGTTTTATCATGGATGATCTCCATCAGATTCCAAGCGATGACTTGGAAGAAATAGATATCCTTCATCAACTTGCCCTCTTAAGCATGAGAACTAACAAGTTCTATAAGAGGGCAGGAAGAAAATTCCCAGGTATCCATGGGAAAAACAGAATTGGTCTAAATAAGGCAAAAGTCCAATGCTACAGGTGTCATGGCACAGGACACTTAGCCAGGGAATGCAGATATGCTCCCAACACTAACTCCTCACTTTGTGTGACATTTCCAAACACTCACTCTCACTCTTCTACAGCAGCTTATTCCTTATCTTCTCCACACTTTCAAAAGCACAATAACACTCAAGAGACAACTCATATTGTACAAAACTCGCCTTCACCAAATGTACAATATGTACAAGCTGCCAATGGCAGCATGTACCAGCTCACTCCTGCTCCACTTCAGATTATTGCTTTGTCTCATTCTCAAATAAACACACCAGGCCCTGCTATCCAGTCTTCATCATCTAGCCAACCAGCTCTTTTCACACAAGAGTATGTAGACTAGAGCAGCATGCCTGATGATGTAGGCTATGTCCTCATCACTACTGAGCCAACAAAATTTCTCTAATGGTTGTTGGTGAAACCTCCAGCCCCTCTGAACAACCTGAAGCAGAATCTCCTGATGCTCAGGTATCTTCATCTACCCTTGAAAGGACATGCACTAATGTGTGCATTGATGCATTTGCAAAAATAAATAATGCCAATGTGTTGCTACAACAACAGAGCCAAGAGCTTGAGCAACTATTGGCTAATAAAAATCAAGAAGTAGAAAAGTTAATAAAAGATAAAGATAGTCAAATTTTGGTCTTAAAAACTAAAAAATCTAACCTACAAGCATTATTTGATCTGCAACATGAAAAACATTATGCTTGTAGAGTTGAACTGGCTCAAACTAAAGTCAGCTGTGAATAGTGGGTTGAGTCCTGCAAAGGATTCGGGATGCTATTGAGTAAGCAAGTTCACAGTTTGGCTAAGTTTGGAATCGGGTACAATCACACTAGTCTTCCAGAGGACTATCCACCACCTTTCTTCTTGATGAAATCCCAGCAATCAAGAACACACCTCCCAAGGGTGTATCAGTCTGGAAAACTCCAAAGTTTGTATACCCCACTAATACAAGCTTGGAAAAACCAGAATAAACACACCTGGAAAATGTTCATAACAATAACTCTTCTAAACAAATTGAGATTGCTCCTGCTATGAGCTCTACTCAAAGTTTAAAAGGTACAACACAACAAGAAACCACTGTTAACCCTAAGGCCAATCTTAACAAAGGAAAAAGGCCCATGGTCGACATCAAATTTCCTTCTTCTCACCCTCACCCTCCTTACCCAATAATGAAGGCTAATAAGCCATTCATCCCAAACTATTCTTCAGTATCTCATGCATGCTTGAAATGTTTCAAGTACAATCAGTCCACTAAAAATTGTAGGACAAAAACTCCTTTGGAGAAAATTAGAGATTAACTGAAGGCTAAAAAGTTAAAAGCTGAACATGATTCTTCATATAAAGGGAATCCCTCGAATAAAATAAAGAAGTCAAAGAAAGCAAGTAGACAAGAAGCCAACAGTACAATGAGACCAAACGCCCATCCATCTTTCTATACACCCCTTCCCTTGGTTGCACCTCCCCGGCCATCAATCCTTGGTACACCACCTTCTTATCCCATGGTCAATCCTGCTTCTTACTCTCCTGCTGCTGTGAACCCACCTTCTGTGGATTCACAGATCAACATCTTGCATCAAAATCAGTAATAGCTGAATCAAATGATGTAAAAACTGATGAATAATGCACAACAAAACAAATAAATTCTTGAAATGTTTCCCTTCTCTTTTCTTCTAAAATAAACAATGACTCATATCTAACTTGTTGCATTTGATCCTCTATGTGAAGAGAGCTTTTGCAAACCAAAATCACTTATGGTATGTGGACAGTGGAGGCTATAGGAACATGACAGGATGCAGATCCATTCTAAATAACTTCATTCCAAAGAATGGAGGATCCGTCTGTTTTGGGAACAATGCAAAGGGTTGAATAGTCGGGTCTGGTTCTGTCCTTAGTGGAAAACCGTATCATCTGTAAATTTTGTTAAAACAATAATATTAGTCAAATATAATAATGAGTTGTCGTACTCGGCAGAGGGTAAAGACAAGAGTGAAAAAGTTAAAGTCAAAGTGATGGGATTTGTCACTATGACCATACTACTAAATACAGAAAAGATTCCAAGCCATGTGAAACACTGTAAAAGGAGATGGGTAAAAGAGAGTAGGTAGTACACAAACATTTAAAACCAAATCAAACTAAACGGTAAAAAGATGGAATTTTGGGGCAAAAGTGTAAATAAAAGGGGATGCTATTTCGGGTAATAAAGTAAACACGCGAATCTTTATTTGATCCGGATTATTTCTAAAATTAGTATAAAAGGGGGAGAAACCAGCCTTCTCCTTCATTCAAACCCAACCAACAACACACAGTTCAATAACACTCTCTTTTCCGGTAGATTAAGAACAGATAAAACCCTGTTTTCTTCAAGACAGAAGCTGTGATAGAGCTTCCGAGTTCTCCGATCAAGTGGAATTTTTACTGCATGTCTAATTCTCTGCTTGAACTCCCAAGATTCCACTTCTGGGCAGGTAGAGACCTAAACTGTAACCCCATAGGGACATGACTTTTGTCTATGGCGACGAGATGAGGGATTCTTATTGCAGGTCAAGAACTCCGACGCCGTAGCAACTATGACACTACAAGAAGCTGCGAGGTCATTCCTTAACCTTATGTTTGCATCCATATTATGCAATCAAGGTTGATGAATTCTTATTGCCTGTCATATCTATTTTCAAGTTTCGGTCCCCTCAATAGAAGAATATAACGGGGATTTAGGAAACTTGAAGGATTAGGGTAAAGACTCTAATCTAAAGAGGAGATGGTGACAGGGTTCGGAAAGAAATGATTTGTGGACCGAACCAGTAAACCGGTGTACTTTAATCAATGGGAAATTTTGGAAGAGAAAAGCAAAAAACGGTTTATTTTGTATAAATTGGGGATCTTGTAGCAAGTTTTAATTTCTGTAAGAAAATGTATAAATTCTGTGAATGTATATTTTCTACAAGCAATGTGTAATTTATGTAAAAATGTAATATTTGTAAATGTATATGTTGTAACACTGAATTTAGAATTTATAAGATAAGATCCTATCAAGAATTCATAAATTTCAGAGAAAAAGGGGGAAAGTTAATTAATGATTTAACCTATTAAGAAATAATTTATTAAGAAAATAAGACAAGTATAAATAAGTACTAAGGGACAATTACGAACAGTAATGGATACTTGGTATCATTATAAAAGAATGTTCGCAAAAGAAATCCATGAGAAAATGAACAAGTAATTAATACTTGAAAAATTTTCAGATAAGTAATCCAAAGGGTTGCGAATGAATAATTAGTACTTAGAACAACTATGGATGAATAATTCTAGACATTTGTGAACAAGTAAACCAGTATAATTGGAAAAATTGCGAACGATCATGAACTTTTGCGAACGAGTAGATTATACTTGGGACATATGCGAATGAGTAATCTTAAGCAATTGCGAACAAGTAAATGATACTCGGAGTAATTGCGAATTAGTAAATGGGTAATTGCGAATATTTGCGAACAAGTAAATCATACTTAGTATGACTGCGAACGTCCAGTTACAAATATTTACGCATCAAATATGACTTTACGAATGAACAAACTTATAATCAGTACTTCTGCGAATAAGCAAGACATTCGTAGATATTTACAATACACTAAAAATATTATATATGAATTTTATTATAGGTCATTGATATTTGGTTGACGGCTTAAAGAAAAATAAGTTAAGAGAACAACCAGGTGAGTTCTTTGACGCTCTATTTCGAATATGTTTTGAGCTTGCACATAATCATTTATTTGGGTTATTATGAATATGTAAATTCTGTTTTGGATTTTCATTATAACTCATGCATCAGACTAATAGAGTCGTATACTGTTGATCTCATAGTGTTGAGATTTTACCTATTCGCTCAGGGAGGAATAGCCATGAAAATGGTGTCATTTAAAGGGGGTTAGTTATTTATAACTGAAGGATGCTGGTGACGACTGGCCTGGCAATGGGTGAACGTGACCCTAAGACAGTGATTTATTTGATATGTTGCTTAGTTATTTTTACAACTTTAAAATATATGTGATTAAATGATAATTCGAAAGATGTCTTGTTTAGTTTGGGGTTCTTAAATAAGAATTGTGGAGTTATCTGAAAGTAATTGTAATTACTTTCACATATAAAGAAGTTTTGAATACGCTTAAAACTTAGAACTAACCAGTTTATACTGAACCTGTTTTCATTATGTGTCAGTAAATACTTCTAGGAAAGGAAATAAGGGAAAAGCAAAGGCATAGGATAATGGAGAGATAAGCGAGATAACTCGTAAGGAAAACCATTGCGAGAAGATCTTATCTCCATTAATTTCCTTGAATAGTTATATTTTGTTGTATAAAAAGGTAACTCTTATGTTAAGAAATTTTGGATTGTAAACATTCAGTCCAGATACATTGACTCGAATGTAAGTTCTGTTTACATGAATGATAAATTTTATTCCGCTGCATACATATTTTGAAATACATAATTCATATGTTGTAATTATCTAATGAGTGGTCACTTCGGGATTCGGGCGCCACAAAAACTGCACCAAGGACAGGTGTAAAATTCTTTCTCCTGAAATAAATTCTAAAATAAAGGTCTTAATTGACCAACACACCTTGTGAACGACTAAGAGAAATGGGAATGTCTATGTGGGAATGTCCCTATGGCATAGAAGATTCAGCCACCTAAATCTTCAAACTCTTCATAAGCTTTCTACCCTTTCTTTAGTAAGAGGATTTCCTTCAAAAGAAATTCATTTTGAAGGACAATGTGAGTCTTGATTAAAGGGAAAGCAACATAAATCATCACATAAGTATATTCAGGAATCCAAAAGAACTAACTGTCTCAATATGTTTCATGTGGATTTGTTCTGTCCTGTGAAGGTAGCTAGTTTAGCCAGAAAGAGATTCTGCTTAGTTGTTGTGGATGATTACTCAAGATTTTGTTGGACCTTATTTCTCTTCAGCAAAGATGAGACTGATGATAAAATAAAAGCCCTTGTCACTCTACTTGAAAGTCAATTTGGTCTTACTTTCAAGGTAATTAGAAGTGATAACGGTAATGAATTCAAGAATTATGTTCTTGATGAGTTCTGCACTTCCAAAGGAATCCTTAGACAATACAGTGTTCCTAGAACTCCTGCTCAAAATGGAGATGTGGAAAGAAAGAATAGGACACTTATTGAAGCTGCAAGAACCATGCTTGTAGACTTAGGTTTATCTTTATCCTTCTGGGCTGAGGCAGGAAACATTCCTTGTTATGTTTTGAACAGAGTTCATATTGTGAAAAGACTGCCTATTAGGTCCTTCATAAAGTAAATCCCCTCATTTCCTATTTCAAAGTTTTTGGGTGTTCATGTTTCATTTTGAACACAAAGGACTCCTTGTCCAAGTTTGCTAAAAAAGTGGGCTCTGTATACTTCGTTGAATACTCTCAAACTTCCAAAGCTTACAGAGCATTTAATCTTAGGACCAAAATTGTTGAGGAAGATGTCAAATTCAATGAATCTCCATCAACTTCCACTTTTCCTTCTACTCTTGATGATTTGTTTGATCTTGAAAGCTTTACATATACTCCTTCTGTCTCTTCCATGTCTCCTTCTTCAGAGTCTTGTAAAAATTCTAAAGATTTATCATCTCTTCAGGAGTGCTCAGTATCTCACTTCTTTTCTTCCATCCCATCTTATCCAATAAATCATCAAGATCAGAATGAACATGTATCTACTTCCACATCCCTAATAATTGATGATTCACCAGTAGATACCTCTGAACAAGCTCATGCTGCCTCATCTTAAAGCACTCCTGACCCCACTGATAATCCATCTTCTTTTGATGTCGCTTCTGCTAATAATTGTTTCGACATCATCCCCTTCAATAGGAATCACCCCTAGAACAAATTTTTGGTGATTTAAGTAAAGGTGTTCAAACCAGGAGTCAGATTTCAAAATTTTGTCTTTATGCTGCTCTTCCTTCCCAAATTGAGCCGTCTAAGTATCAAAAGGCACTCAAAGATAATAATTGGGTAGAAGCTATGCAGGATGAACTATTACAGTTCGAAAGGCATAATGTTTGGACTCTCTGCCCATTACTCAAAGGAAAATACCCAATAGGAGCTAGATAAGTGTTCAGAAATAAAACTGATGATAAGGGCATTGTAATAAAAAATAAAGCCAGATTGGTAGTGCAAGGGTACTGCCAAGAGGAAGGCATTGATTACGATGAAACATTTTCTCCTGTGGCCAGACTTGAAGCCATAAGACTCTTCCTTGCATTTGCTATATCCCAAAACATAAAGGTGTTTCAGATGGATATAAAAAGTGCATTCTTGTATGGAAGTATAAAGGAGGAAGTCTATGTTCATCAACCACCAGGGTTTGATGATGTTCATCATTCTGATTGGGTGTACAGACTAGACAAAGCACTTTATGGACTAAAACAAGCACCTAGAGCATGGTATGATACTCTCTCTCAATTTCTTCTTTCAAATAAATTTTCTAGGGGAACCATTGATAAGACCTTGTTCATCAAGAGGGTAGACAACGAACTATTGCTAGTCCAAATCTATGTTGATGACATCATTTTTGGATCAACAAAACCTTCCTTGTGTGAACAATTTTCAAAATTAATGTCTTTTAAGTTTGAAATGAGTGCTTTAAGTAAACTAAAAACATTTTTAGGACTCCAAGTTAAACAAACCCCTAATGGAACTTTCATTCATGGCAAATCAAAACGCAAAAATTTCTGCCCCCTACTCCTCCCAAGCTCCGTCACCGGAGCAAGATAAAGGAAGTATGGATGATGAAGTATGCTCGGTTATTTTCATTTATTATATTTATTCATTAAATGTGTTGTATATTTTAAATTTTAAATTTTTAGTTTAATACTATAATATTTTAATTTATATATGGGATAACTTTGTGAAAATGTAACCAACTTTTGATTTTGTTCCAATCAAGTCACTCAAACTTTTTTTTTGTTGTAATTAAGTCATTCAACTTATTTTTGTGTTTGAATTTTATGTTTTTAACATGAATAGTAGGTAATTAATGTCAGTTCTTTGCAAATTTCTTGGTCTCATGGCAAAGCAAAAAGAAAACTTCAGTGTCAAATTCAACAGCTGAAGCTGAGTACATAGCAGCAGCTCATTGCACTGCCCAAATCCTTTTGTTACAATACCAACTGTTGGACTTTGGAATAACAAAGCTAAAAACACCCCTCTTAATAGACAGTGAAGCTGCCAAAAATATAATAAAAAATCAGGTCTATCACTCTAAAACCAAACATATAGAAATAAGACATCATTTTATAAGAGATTGTTTTGAAAAATGATTAATAGTCCTAGAACATGTATCTACAAGTGACCAAATAGCAGACATATTTACCAAGCCTCTAGACTCATCAACCTTTTCTAAGTTTGTTTCCAAATTAGGCATGATAAATATGAGTTAATAAATTAATAAATACGGTTAAGAAAACTTTTATTAAACCTCAAATAATTATATAAAAGAATAATTCTCAAATTATCCTAACAGCAGAAAAATGGAAAACCATTGATTAAACAGCCGTGGTTCTTTTCTCAGTGGTTGTCCTAAAACACGGATAGATTTCATTGGTTATACTAAGCACTGACTTATATCTATCCGCAGCTGTAATTAATCCGTTGTTACATTTGAAACACTCCGTGGTTTCTACCCCATTCGTGGTTTATCCTGCGGTAACCTATCCACGGTTAAAACCATTCCATGGTTAAAGTCTTTTTCACTCCGTGGTTATTAAAATCTTGATAATTACGCCCGATTTGACTTTCACTAATTACTCTGAAAGACTTCACAACCTACAATTAATAGATTTGACACTGATTAATTGTTTTAAGGCTAAAATATATTTCCCATTTTCCAATTCTACCCCTTGATCTCATTAACTACAAATCATCTTCCCCTTATTTAACCTGAGTTGTTCATCACTTCCGTAGCTATCTTCATCCGTTCTTAACCTAAAATACTTAGAAACTTCATAATCACACTTGTGTTCATGAAGTTCATCCGTTTCTGTAAACTCAAGTTGGAAATGCGGCTTATGGCGAAGGACAGATGCTTGTCTGAATGTTGTCTGGCTCGATGCATTTACACTGATCTTGTCTGAGTTTTCTGCTCATGATGGTCATGGTAACGACATCGGACCAGGCTTCATTCCGAGACAAAACACTGTCTGTGCATCATGGTGTGCATGAACGTACACTCAAGCTTCACGGTTTGTCCAATGGGTAAAAACCCTAAGGTAAAATTTAATTTTTGTTATAAGTAGTGACGGTTTCTTCAAATGAAAGCGCACACATTGGCAACGGTTATATTTTTCCTTATTTATTCTCTTAATTTAAGGCAAAATTTGTAATAGTGTTCTGTTCTTGAAACTACTCTTCGATCTTCACTACATCCATGGCGTCTAAAGCTTTGAAACTCAAGCCGGTTCATAACCTTGTAGCCTACCTCACCAAGTCATCTGAATACTCCCACTATGATGAGGTTATCGACATTCTGGTAAACTCCTTTGTTTACACCGCTCTTACTATAGACCCTCTATTTCTGAATCTGCCCTAAATCAGTTTTGGGCAAACTCTGCTTTAGTATGGAAGGATGATTCTGTTGAAAGCATCACTTCGGTGGTTGATGGTCATCAAGTCTCCATTACGTCCTCTAAACTTAGTGTTGCTCTAAATCTGGGGGATACTGATGCACCCATCACTGTTCCTCTCAAACTCTTTCACAATGTATTTGTTCAGTGTTATTATCATGGTGGCCTGAAGAACAGAACCTTGTACAAAGCCTATTTCTATCCCAAGTACAAGCTTCTGTATCACACCATTCTACAGTGTCTTTCTCAAAAAACAACTAGTTGGGGAGAATTGCCATATGACATGCAATATGTCATGTATGCAATTTTTTCCACTTAAAAAGTCAATATGTCCCAAATATTTTTTGACCACTTGGTGCGTCACCAAAAGAGTCCCAAATTTTTGTTGTACCCTCTTTTTGTGATGGCATGTCTGTTTAATGATATTAATAATGTCTGTCATATTGCTCCTCTTTCTAATATCAAGAGCATTGACAAACAAGTGTTCACTTGGCTGAACACTGAGGCCAAACTCATGGATGACACTGAGGATACAACCACCATCGGTGAACCCATATCCACCTCCTCATCCATACCTGTAATGGTACCGGCCTAGAGAAAAGCATCTTCCAAAGCCACCAAACCTAAAAAGCCAAAAAAGATTATTCAGGAAGTTGAGATCCCTGAACAAGTCTCTTTCCAACTGGACAGGAAGATCCATCTGTTCCATCCTCACAGATGGACCCTGAATCTCAACCCCATCTAGGTCCTCATCAATCCTCTCAATAGGATGATGTTGTACTCCTAAGGGATCCCCCACAAACCATTGAAGTGTCACTTGACACTTAGATGGCAGTCCAATCTCCCAAGGACACTTCAGATTCTTCACCACAAAAGCCCTTGACTCTATTTCCCAAGTTCTCCTTGAGATTGATTCTAATTTTTTGCACATTGGTTCTCCTCTCCCCTCACCAATTGAGGAGCAGCCCCTTCAAACCATCGCTCAAAATCATCAATCTCCTACATATGAAGAAGAGGATGAGATCAGGGTGTCTAGTTCATCTAGGCATCATGATCATATGTCTGGAGCATCCTTCTCACATGAACAAGGCTTCAGATATGGCAACAGCCAATGAAGTTCTTGAAACTGAGGCTGGAAATCCCCAAAAACCAAGACAAAGGGGTACATGACATTCCTTTGATGGACTCAGGTCATGCTAAAACTGACTCACCAGTCAGGGATTCGAATGATATCCATAAACGGTTGGATGAATCAGATCTAAAATGAAAGGATTTGACGGCTTCTGCTACTCATATTTAGGTTGATGTGGCCAAGCTCACTTAGCTAGTCAAAAAGCCTTGTATAACCAAGTCCTGCAACCCCAATCCATCCCCATGCAGGCACCTTTACTTGAAGGTTCCCCAAATACACTACCTACTTCCACTGCACCCACTTTCTCAACCCAATCTTTTCAAGAAGAGTTAAACCCACTTCTTAACACCCATCTCACCACCCTCTTCACCAGTTTTTCGAAAGACTTCCTTACCACCCAAAAGCTACAACTGGATCTACTGAAAATCTCAGTAGATTCCAAAATTTCTTCTTTACAACATGAGGTAGCTAATCACACTATCTTTCCAGAATTTCTCACAGGAATAGCTCCTCCTCCTCCTTGGTTTAAAGATCAGGCTGATGAAGCCAAAAAGAGGGAGAATGAATGGCTCCTCTCTGCAGCCCAAGCTGCCAAAAGGGCTGCAGATAAAGTTGAGCAAAGAAGAATGAAGGAAATACGGCTGAAGAATTAGGAGGCACTTCTCAAAGCTGCATTAGATCAGGAATTTCAGACTGAGGCTGGTAAGGCCAGCTCTGCACAGAAACAAACGGAAGCTGAAGCTCAAGTGGAAACTGGAGCATCTGATGTGACAAGAAAACCCAAACCCACCAAATCAGCTCCCACCGAACCAATAAAACTGACAACCACTGTGCCCTCTTCCTTTGCCTCAACCACTAAGGACATACTAGTTCAAACTAAGTATGTACAATCTAAACATAACCCAACTTCTCCTAAACAGACCTCCCACTATATCCATCCCTTCTTCACTCGTACAAAAAAATAATGAAAAATCACCTCCCCTTTCTCCCAAATCTGCTTCTCAAACCCTTATAGAACTATCCTCACATACCTCACTTCCCACCATTCTAAATGCATCCAAAATAAATCAAAAACCAGTTCCCATAATCACTCGGTCTTTCATAAGAAGACAAAAGAGTGTGGCCAGAAAATCCAAACCCCCCACCATTAAACCAAAGAAAGCTTTAACTCCCATTCAAGAACTAAGCTCAGACTCAAATGATAATCAACCCATTGCCTCTCTGATTCCAAGAAAGAGAAGGATTAGACTGGCTGATGATGATGAGTCTGACTCCATCCCATCCAAAATCACCAAAGCTCCCTCACCAATAAAGCCAGCTAATGTTGAAGCTTAAAAACCACAAACCTCCCCTTTAAAAGAATCCCATTCTCCTGTAAGGCAATTCCCCACAGCTGAAGGCCCTCAGGAGACAAAGGAGATTCTCCTTTAAAAGAATCCCATTCTCTTTCTGTTGTCAACTTCAGACCTTGGGTAGAAATTGAAAAGGAGATTCACCCTGATCATTTGCAGAATTATGAGCCTCAACAGCATGCTGTAGTCAAGAAAGTACTTGACTCCAAGGATCAAGTATAAAGAAGAGAAATAATTCACTAGCCTGCTAGAGGTCCTCTTCCCTTGGGTCCCTCTCCAAAATCCCAACCCCTTCAAGTCACAAATTCCAGAGCCAGAATAAGGAGATGGTTCTATGATCCTATCTCCAAAAGTATGATCATTGAAAGATTCAATGGATCAAGGGCTTTCTTCTCTGATTGGGATGAAATTCTGAAACTACCCAATCATGATCTGAAGAAACTGTAGCATAAGACTTTGGAAAATGCTAAAACAGAATATGAAGTCCTGAAGTATGTGCGAACAGTCAGAAATAAAATTGGTTTGGATCTAAGGAAAAAATGAATTGCTTCGGCTTCATCAGTCTAGAGGGAGATTGTTGGAAAGTAAGGACTGATGAGAAAAACCACTGAAGCCAAACAACTGAATAAAACAGCAGACTGACCAACCGCGGATAACTTGTCACACCCCGAGCCGGCGGAGTAGGATCGAGTTTCCCCGACGGGCGGAAGGTTCCCGGGGCGCGATATCGTGAGTGATAATCAGGAGTGATCAGATTGTTACATTGCACATGATATAAATGAGAAATGCTAATTTAAAATAGAATTACAAAGTTAAATTACAGCAGTAACGTTTATAATTTAACAATGTAAATCTATTGTAAAACATCAATAAATGACTATCTTGTATTTACACAAGATATACAAAATAATTTATATCATGATGTCTTCAAAAGTATGCAGGTCCAAAATACTAGTCTTCTATATGAAGTCCTAGTCCAAAAGAAATGACTTCCTAATTGACCTGTTCGTCACCTGAGAAGTCATGCAAAAACAAAGGTCAACACATGGTTGGTGAGTTCATATAGTTTAGTATTTGAAAATGATTTGAAAATGATCTGAAAATGATTTGAAAACCTCCTTTGGTAAAGACCTTAACCTCATTAACTTCACATGTAATATCCAAATCGGTATGCTTATATATAGGGCATATGTAGGGTCGAGCTTACCGCCCGCCCAGCCACCGTCCCACCACATACTAATCCGTATATGACACTGTTGTTAATGATAATTAAGCATTTTTACCCTTAACACAATCCCATAAGTTCTTCTGTTTGTTGTCCCTGTCATTACAATCATTTGAAATCTATGTTGATTTCACAAGTTCATCACACAATATGATCAACCACACAATTGTATAAACAGTTATAAATGCTTAATTAAACAAGTAAATAAACATTTAATAAAATCTAAGTCCTTATGATTGGGGCCTATGGTCATACTCGAGTAGACTAGTCTGTCAATCTAGGTACTTAGTAGTTAGGGAAACTGTAAATATCCTCAAACATATGACCTACAAATCAAACGGTCTAGCTAGGACTTCTTGAAATGTAGGGTTTTTGTTTCGTCTGTTTTGGCATATGTTATCTCTGATATTTCCCAGGCTTTCCCTTGAAAATGATTTATTGATTCGCCTGATTCTGTTACAAGATGTACTTGATTCGTTGATCGTAGAATACTAGATTCATTGATCAAATGTACACTCGATTCATAGTTCAACAAACACTTGATTTGTAGAACATTGAATATTGTCGTTGCAAAGATTGTTTCGTTTGATTCATTGAAATTCCACACTTGTTTCGTCAAAATGTTTGATTTGATCCCTTGAATTCACCCACTTGTTTTGTCAAAATGTTTGTTTTGATCCCTTAAACTCACACCCTTGTTTTGTCAAAATGATTGATTTGATTTGTCTGAATTGTTTTGACTGGTTGAAAAGTTAAGTTTAACTTGATTATTCACTTAATAAATAAGTAAATCAGTTAAATAACCTGCATAAAATCTTCCTAGACATGGTCTAGGATAATATTCATATATATGTAAAACATATAAATCTAAAAGCATTAATGTAAACAATTTAAGTAAACAGTTTACGCATGCTTCTCAGCCCCGCGTTTTAAAACAAAAATGTTAGAAAAGGGGCAATGAACTCACCTGTGTTGCTATGTCAATGATCAAATACAAAATGCGCACTCTTGTTGTAAGCTAAGTTTCTTCAGTTCCTGAGTTATTTTATAAGAATTCGAATGTAATAAGTACGCGTAGTATTCATTGTGCCTATGGTTTGGTCTTGTTGTGTGTGCCACTAAGTGTCTTAACACTAGGTGCATCTAAGATCTAACCTATCTTAGTTACCCTTTTTGATCCCCAATCCCATAATTTAATTACGTAGTTGTAATAAATTTCCTTTACATTTTTAGAAATTTCGGCAGAGTTTCCTTTGTATTTTGAGCAAATCCAGACAATTATATTGTCTATTTTATAACAAGTTCCCAATTCAATTATATCAAAGTAAGTAATTTAAATCAAAACATTACAATTAAATCAATATTAAGTCAAAATTGTTTAATGAAGTTTAATAAGTTATAAATAAATGAAATTTTATCAATTTCTTATAACTTGAGTTTACTAAATCATTTAATACATGATGGGCTTCGCTAAGCCCCATTGGGCCCACTTAAGCCCAATTGAACCTCTTTGATTTCTATTTGGTTTCTAGACTTGAACCTTCGATTCTCGTGATCCCATGAAAATGTTATTGGGTTATGAATCCACCTTATGTCCGGTAACAACTCACGTGGAGCTATTATTGCATGTAAATTGTTAGTTTGTCATAGCTATCCTTAACCCATGCATACACGATATTTTTATACATGCATGCAACCTATGTTATCAACTTCTCATGCAAACGATAGATTCGAATGATCCACTAACCATTTACTATATTATAACATTAGTTTCTTGGCTCCTAGACTCATATTAACCGCATTATACAACTCCTAGGTTCGATATAGTGTATAGGGCAGCGAACCCTTTGAGGTTTTGATCCAAGGTTCGGCTACATAAACATCAGGTTCACCCAATACACCACCGAACCCATAGGGTTCGGCTCCTAAGGTTTGCCATGCTAAGGTTCGTTTTCAAGGGTTCGTCCATGGAGAGTTCGTTTCCAACTAGGTGAGGGTGCGGTCAACTTAAAGGGTTCGGCCATCATAAGGCTCGCCGAAGTCTATGAGCCAAGGTTCGGCCATGTGAAGTGCAGGGTTCGTTGGCAGGTTGTGCAGGTAACAGGGTTCGTGAGTCAGACAGGGCAGGGTTCGTTGCAGAAGGAAGCTAGGGTTCGTTGGAGGTGCTGGTTCGGCTAGGGAGGAGAAGAGGGTTCGGCCAGCTTCTGTTTGGTTCGGCCAGTAGATCTCACGAACCTGTAAAGATTTTTGGCATTCCCATCCTCATGTTCACGAGCTAAACCTGTTACAAACTCACTCTAACAGATCCTAAACCCATGTGATAACCTAATCTACGTGTTCTAAGTGCTTTAGTGCCGATTAAACAACAAAACCAATTTGAACTCGCGAAAACCCTAGAAAAACGAATTTTAAGTGGATGTTTACCTCAAATCCCACGGTTAATTACTTGTTTTTCTTGTACTTCTGGAATCTACACGATGAGGGGAACGTCTTGACACCAACTTTGCTTGAATCCACCGGGGTTTGGACCTCCAAATCTTAGAAAGAAGATAGTTTCTTTGTGAAGAACTAGAGAGAGAGAGAGAAAACGTGATGAAGAGAGAGAGAGTGGTTGGTGAGGGTTATTATGGCAATTTAATGCCATAATAAAGAACACCATCTCACCCGGTTAGTCGGTCTCGTTCGGTTTCGCGTAAAATGCCGGTTCGCGTAGGTTTTCGCTATAAAACGACACGGTTTATAAAATAGAATTTATTTAATTATTCAAGGTTGTAATTCCTAATAAATTAACTAATATCTTCTTATTTATTAAAAATTTAAAACAAAAATTAACTGTTTAAATCGAAATGTACGGTCGTCGCGCGTATTCGTTCGAATCGTCACCCGTACGAACACGACGATAACTATACTTTTCAATCTTGTTTTCTAATTAAAGAATATCATTCAGAACGTTAAACTTTCAGATTTATTCGTACAGATCGTCACCTATACAAATAACCCGTCGATTTAGCATTCACATAACAATATTCGTGTGTTTCGTTCTGTAGAGTCTCACATACGTTTATACATAATAAATCCTAAGCAAATAATCACATGATGGTTCTATATTGTCAGATAATTATATGACTCAAGAACCGTTGTTCTGAACTGTGTTTCTGTTAAATGTTTCTGAAACTGTTCTACTACAATTCACTATGATAATGATAAATGATATGAATATGAAAAGTACTGAAATGTATATGATCCGTACCTGTTCTACTGTTCATGTACTGTAGAGATCACTGTTCCGGTAACGGTTCCGGCACTGATGTTACAGTCTCCCCTTGTTAGAGAAATTTCGTCCCGAAATTTAAGCGTTGTTATCAGGTACAGCTTCCTCTTCAAACAGTTGGGGATACTTTAACTTCATGTGATCTTCACGTTCCCAAGTGAACTCGGGCCCGCGTCTTGAATTCCATCGAACCTTTACAATAGGAATACGGCTTCGCCTCAGTTGTTTAACCTTGCGATCCATAATCTCTAAAGGTTCTTCAATGAAATGTAACTGTTCATCGACTTGAATTTCTTCGATTGGAATGACAAGACTCTCGTCAGCAAGGCATTTCTTTAGATTTGAGACGTGAAACACGTCATGCACACCACTGAGTTCATCAGGTAATCTCAGTCTATACGCCACAGGACCAATACGCTCGATGATCTCGAACGGTCCAACGTATCTTGGTGCTAACTTGCCTTTCTTTCCAAAGCGTACAACGCCTTTCCATGGGGATACCTTTAACATGACTCGGTCTCCCACTTGGAATTCCAACGGTTTGCGCCGTTTGTCGGCGTAGCTCTTTTGTCTGCTCCTTGTTGCTTGTAGTCTTCTTTGAATCTGAGCTATCTTATCAGTGGTTTCTTGAATTAATTCTGGCCCCGTTATTCGGTTGTCTCCAATTTCAGTCCAACAGATCGGTGATCGACATTTCCGGCCATAAAGAGCCTCGAATGGTGCACATCCGATACTGCTGTGGTAACTGTTATTGTAGGAGAACTCAATCAGTGGCAAATGGAAGTCCCAATTCCCACCGAAATCCAATACACAGGTTCTTAACATATCCTCTAGGGTTTGGATAGTACGTTCGCTTTGACCATCCGTTTGTGGGTGGTAAGCTGTACTCAGATTCAACTGTGTCCCTAGAGATTTCTGTAATGATTGCCAGAACCTTGAAGTAAATCTGCTGTCTCTATCAGAAATAATAGACAATGGCACACCGTGGCGTACCACTATCTCATTGATGTATAATCTTGCCAGTTTATCCATGGTGAAGCTCTCACGCATGGGCAAGAAATGAGCAGATTTGGTTAAACGATCAATGATCACCCATATTGTATCATGACCGCTGGAAGTGCGGGGTAGCTTGGTAATGAAATCCATAGCTATTTGTTCCCACTTCCAGAGCGGAATCTCAGGCTGTTCCAGTAGACCAGACGGTCTCTGGTGTTCCGCCTTTACTTTCGCACACGTAAGACACTGTCCGACATACTCGGCTATGTCTTTCTTCATTCCCGGCCACCAATAAAATCCACGCAAGTCTTGGTACATCTTATCAGCGCCTGGATGAACAGAGTATTTAGTCTTGTGTGCTTCATCGAGGATAAGTTTCCTCAATTCATCTACCGCAGGGATCCATACACGTTCCTTGTAGTAGATTATACCATCAGGCTTCGTGTCAAACTGTTTCTCTGCTCCGCAATCAAGTTCCCTCTTCAGATTACCTCGGTCAAGTGCTTCTTGTTGTGCTTGAATGATCTTGTCACTTAAACTGGTCTGCACGGTTATCCCCATTGCTCTAACACGTAGGGGTTTGACCCGTTCCTTCCGGCTCAAGGCGTCAGCTACAACGTTCGCCTTTCCCGGATGGTACTTGATCACACAATCATAATCATTCAGAAGTTCAACCCAACGACGCTGACGCATGTTGAGTTCCTTCTGATCAAAGATGTGCTGCAGACTTTTGTGATCAGTGAATATGGTACACTTGGTGCCATATAAGTAATGTCTCCAAATCTTCAGTGCGAAGATTACAGCTCCCAGTTCAAGATCATGAGTAGTGTAGTTCTTCTCATGAATCTTTAACTGTCTTGACGCATAGGCTATGACTTTGTCCCGTTGCATTAACACACAACCGAGTCCCTGATGGGAAGCATCGCAGTACACAACAAAGTCATCACAGCCCTCTGGAAGAGATAGAATTGGAGCATCACATAATTTCTGTTTCAATGTTTGAAAAGCATCTTCCTGTTTTTGCTCCCAGACAAACGGTTCACTTTTCTGGGTTAGCTTAGTGAGAGGCAAAGCTACCTTAGAAAAGTTTGAGATAAACCTCCTGTAATAACCCGCCAATCCCAGAAAAGACCGTATCTCCGTTGGTGTCTTTGGAGTGTCCCAATTCTTTATCGCTTCAATCTTGGCAGGGTCTACATGAATTCCCTCGCTGTTGACCACATGACCCAGAAATTGAACTTCTTTTAGCCAAAATTCACATTTGGAGAATTTGGCATAGAGTTTCTCTTCTTTCAACAGCTCCAAGATCTTTCTAAGGTGTTGCTCATGTTCTGTTTTGGTCTTGGAACAAATCAGTATGTCATCAATGAAAACAATGACAAACTGATCCAAGTACGGCTTGCACACTCGGTTCATGAGGTCCATGAAAACCGCGGGTGCATTTGTCAATCCGAAGGGCATCACCATAAATTCGTAATGCCCGTATCTGGTTCGGAAGGCCGTCTTCGGTATGTCTTCATCTTGAACTCTCAACTGATGATATCCAGACCGCAAGTCAATCTTAGAGAAGTATTGAGCTCCTTGTAGTTGGTCAAACAAATCATCAATCCTCGGTAATGGATACCGATTCTTGATGGTTAGTTTGTTCAGTTCACGGTAATCTATGCACATTCTGAACGATCCGTCTTTCTTCTTCACAAACAAGACCGGAGCTCCCCAAGGTGAGTAGCTCGGTCTGATGAAACCCTTGTCAAGTAACTCCTGTAACTGATTAGACAATTCCTGCATCTCTGAAGGTGCTAACCTGTAAGGAGATTTAGCAACAGGAGTTGCTCCAGGAATTAAGTCAATACGAAATTCTACCGGTCGCACAGGTGGCAAACCTGGTAGGTCTTCAGGAAACACTTCAGGGTATTCTTTTACTACTGGTACATCTTGAATCTTCTTCTTGTCTTTCTCTTTTTCCAACACATGAGCCAAGAATGCTATGCACCGCTTCTGTAGACACTTACGCGCCTTTATGCAAGAAATGATTTTGACACTTCGCTTTGCTTGGTCCCCTTTAACTTCCAATACACAATCACTCGGCAATGGAATTCGAAGCAGCTTCTCAGAACAGATGACTTCCACTCGGTTAGTTGAGAGCCAATCCATTCCAACAATGATGTCAAAACTACCCAGCTCCATCGGTATCAAATCGATGGTAAATGTAAAATCATTTAGTGTCAATGGGCAGTTCCTATAAACTGTACTAACTGTGATCTGTTTCCCGTTAGCTACTTCTATAATGTAAGGGGAGTCTAACTGTTCCTCTATGGACTCTAGTTGACATGCAAAGTCGGTAGAGATAAAACTCTGATCCGCACCAGTATCAAATAAGACAGATGCATAAAAGTCATGTAAGAGAAACGTACCAGTGACCACATTTGGGTCCTGGCGTGCAGCTGGTGCTCCGATAGCAAAGGCTCGTCCACGGGGTGCTTGAACTGCTGGTTGAGCCTTCTTTGGGCAGTTCTTCGCAAAGTGGCCTTGTTCGCCACAGTTATAGCATCCACCATGGTTCTGATTAGCTGGTGGAGGAAGAGCCAGAGCAGCATTGTTGACTGCTTGATTAGGAGTCATCCTACAGTGTTGGACCCAATGGCCCTTTCTTCCGCATCCCGTGCAATGCTTGCAGGGAGTGTCAGCAGTGTGGTGATACTGACACTTGGCACACAAAGGAAACGTGCCAGTGTAGGGTTTGCGGTTGGGGTTTTGTGGCGCTGCTGCTATTTGTTGCAGAGGTGTGGCCACCGCGTAGTTCTTGATGGTCTTCTGTTTCTTCTTCTGATGATGAGAGGGTTTCTTTGAAGACTCAGTCTTGTTCTTGCTGGGTTCAGCCTCTTTCTTTAAAGTTCCAGAGGCTACCATAAGATCAGTGAGTTTCCCAGACAGTCTCACTGCAGATTCAACAGTAGTAGGGTTGGCTGAAACAACCATGCCCTGAATGCAGGCGGGAAGTCCACCCACATAACGGTCTATCCTTTTCTCCAGAGTTGGTACCATGTCTGGTACCAAAGCAACTAACTCGTGGTAACGAGTAGTGTAACCCATGTGATCAGCCCCCTTCATCACATGGTTGGATAGTTCAACCTCCAACTTCTGCAGCTCATTCTTGGGGCAGAATTCTGTTCGTAGTAGTGTCTTGAAGTCTTCCCATGGCATGGCCATGGCTTCTTCTCTTCCTCGGGCATTGATCTGACCATTCCACCAGGTCAGAGCCCGTTTGTTGAATGTCCCCGCTGAGTAACGGACCTTGTGATGTTCGGGACAGCTGCAAAGATCCAATGTTGCCTCAATCTTCTCAATCCATTGGATTAATCCAACGGCGCCTTCAGACCCACTGAAACTGGGTGGCTTACATCCTACAAAGGACTTGTAGGAGTAGTGAGATGAATCTCCAGTATTTCCACTGGCTTCTCCTGATGTGTTGCCAGTGTTGAGAATCTCATTACGAAGACGGAGGAACATCTCCGGTATTGCCTCTTTCATCTGATTCGTCATCTGGCTACTCAGTAACGTCACCAGAGCGATAGTAGCAGGGTCCATGGTCGGTGTTGTGCCTGAACCAGATGCTTGAGTAATCAATGGAGGAGGGGGAGGAGGAGGTGGAGGAGGTGGTGGTGGAGAGTCATTCGGAGACGGTGTTGAGGAGTGTGGAGCCAAGTCTTGAGGTGGTTGCTGTATCAAAGGAGGTTGTCTTCGTGGAGGCATTCTGATCATAACCAATAAAGTTATCAGTTAGTGCAATGATCGAATACAGAAGACAATATGCAAATAAGTCTTAAGTCCTAAATTCTCTACATGTAGGGTCCCTAGGTTATAGTCTAGGCCAAACCAAATAAATAAATGACCTATATTTCTCTATAACCATGGCTCTGATACCAATCTGTCACACCCCGAGCCGGCGGAGTAGGATCGAGTTTCCCCGACGGGCGGAAGGTTCCCGGGGCGCGATATCGTGAGTGATAATCAGGAGTGATCAGATTGTTACATTGCACATGATATAAATGAGAAATGCTAATTTAAAATAGAATTACAAAGTTAAATTACAGCAGTAACGTTTATAATTTAACAATGTAAATCTATTGTAAAACATCAATAAATGACTATCTTGTATTTACACAAGATATACAAAATAATTTATATCATGATGTCTTCAAAAGTATGCAGGTCCAAAATACTAGTCTTCTATATGAAGCCCTAGTCCAAAAGAAATGACTTCCTAATTGACCTGTTCGTCACCTGAGAAGTCATGCAAAAACAAAGGTCAACACATGGTTGGTGAGTTCATATAGTTTAGTATTTGAAAATGATTTGAAAATGATCTGAAAATGATTTGAAAACCTCCTTTGGTAAAGACCTTAACCTCATTAACTTCACATGTAATATCCAAATCGGTATGCTTATATATAGGGCATATGTAGGGTCGAGCTTACCGCCCGCCCAGCCACCGTCCCACCACATACTAATCCGTATATGACACTGTTGTTAATGATAATTAAGCATTTTTACCCTTAACACAATCCCATAAGTTCTTCTGTTTGTTGTCCCTGTCATTACAATCATTTGAAATCTATGTTGATTTCACAAGTTCATCACACAATATGATCAACCACACAATTGTATAAACAGTTATAAATGCTTAATTAAACAAGTAAATAAACATTTAATAAAATCTAAGTCCTTATGATTGGGGCCTATGGTCATACTCGAGTAGACTAGTCTGTCAATCTAGGTACTTAGTAGTTAGGGAAACTGTAAATATCCTCAAACATATGACCTACAAATCAAACGGTCTAGCTAGGACTTCTTGAAATGTAGGGTTTTTGTTTCGTCTGTTTTGGCATATGTTATCTCTGATATTTCCCAGGCTTTCCCTTGAAAATGATTTATTGATTCGCCTGATTCTGTTACAAGATGTACTTGATTCGTTGATCGTAGAATACTAGATTCATTGATCAAATGTACACTCGATTCATAGTTCAACAAACACTTGATTTGTAGAACATTGAATATTGTCTTTGCAAAGATTGTTTCGTTTGATTCATTGAAATTCCACACTTGTTTCGTCAAAATGTTTGATTTGATCCCTTGAATTCACCCACTTGTTTTGTCAAAATGTTTGTTTTGATCCCTTAAACTCACACCCTTGTTTTGTCAAAATGATTGATTTGATTTGTCTGAATTGTTTTGACTGGTTGAAAAGTTAAGTTTAACTTGATTATTCACTTAATAAATAAGTAAATCAGTTAAATAACCTGCATAAAATCTTCCTAGACATGGTCTAGGATAATATTCATATATATGTAAAACATATAAATCTAAAAGCATTAATGTAAACAATTTAAGTAAACAGTTTACGCATGCTTCTCAGCCCCGCGTTTTAAAACAAAAATGTTAGAAAAGGGGCAATGAACTCACCTGTGTTGCTATGTCAATGATCAAATACAAAATGCGCACTCTTGTTGTAAGCTAAGTTTCTTCAGTTCCTGAGTTATTTTATAAGAATTCGAATGTAATAAGTACGCGTAGTATTCATTGTGCCTATGGTTTGGTCTTGTTGTGTGTGCCACTAAGTGTCTTAACACTAGGTGCATCTAAGATCTAACCTATCTTAGTTACCCTTTTTGATCCCCAATCCCATAATTTAATTACGTAGTTGTAATAAATTTCCTTTACATTTTTAGAAATTTCGGCAGAGTTTCCTTTGTATTTTGAGCAAATCCAGACAATTATATTGTCTATTTTATAACAAGTTCCCAATTCAATTATATCAAAGTAAGTAATTTAAATCAAAACATTACAATTAAATCAATATTAAGTCAAAATTGTTTAATGAAGTTTAATAAGTTATAAATAAATGAAATTTTATCAATTTCTTATAACTTGAGTTTACTAAATCATTTAATACATGATGGGCTTCGCTAAGCCCCATTGGGCCCACTTAAGCCCAATTGAACCTCTTTGATTTCTATTTGGTTTCTAGACTTGAACCTTCGATTCTCGTGATCCCATGAAAATGTTATTGGGTTATGAATCCACCTTATGTCCGGTAACAACTCACGTGGAGCTATTATTGCATGTAAATTGTTAGTTTGTCATAGCTATCCTTAACCCATGCATACACGATATTTTTATACATGCATGCAACCTATGTTATCAACTTCTCATGCAAACGATAGATTCGAATGATCCACTAACCATTTACTATATTATAACATTAGTTTCTTGGCTCCTAGACTCATATTAACCGCATTATACAACTCCTAGGTTCGATATAGTGTATAGGGCAGCGAACCCTTTGAGGTTTTGATCCAAGGTTCGGCTACATAAACATCAGGTTCACCCAATACACCACCGAACCCATAGGGTTCGGCTCCTAAGGTTTGCCATGCTAAGGTTCGTTTTCAAGGGTTCGTCCATGGAGAGTTCGTTTCCAACTAGGTGAGGGTGCGGTCAACTTAAAGGGTTCGGCCATCATAAGGCTCGCCGAAGTCTATGAGCCAAGGTTCGGCCATGTGAAGTGCAGGGTTCGTTGGCAGGTTGTGCAGGTAACAGGGTTCGTGAGTCAGACAGGGCAGGGTTCGTTGCAGAAGGAAGCTAGGGTTCGTTGGAGGTGCTGGTTCGGCTAGGGAGGAGAAGAGGGTTCGGCCAGCTTCTGTTTGGTTCGGCCAGTAGATCTCACGAACCTGTAAAGATTTTTGGCATTCCCATCCTCATGTTCACGAGCTAAACCTGTTACAAACTCACTCTAACAGATCCTAAACCCATGTGATAACCTAATCTACGTGTTCTAAGTGCTTTAGTGCCGATTAAACAACAAAACCAATTTGAACTCGCGAAAACCCTAGAAAAACGAATTTTAAGTGGATGTTTACCTCAAATCCCACGGTTAATTACTTGTTTTTCTTGTACTTCTGGAATCTACACGATGAGGGGAACGTCTTGACACCAACTTTGCTTGAATCCACCGGGGTTTGGACCTCCAAATCTTAGAAAGAAGATAGTTTCTTTGTGAAGAACTAGAGAGAGAGAGAGAAAACGTGATGAAGAGAGAGAGAGTGGTTGGTGAGGGTTATTATGGCAATTTAATGCCATAATAAAGAACACCATCTCACCCGGTTAGTCGGTCTCGTTCGGTTTCGCGTAAAATGCCGGTTCGCGTAGGTTTTCGCTATAAAACGACACGGTTTATAAAATAGAATTTATTTAATTATTCAAGGTTGTAATTCCTAATAAATTAACTAATATCTTCTTATTTATTAAAAATTTAAAACAAAATTAACTGTTTAAATCGAAATGTACGGTCGTCGCGCGTATTCGTTCGAATCGTCACCCGTACGAACACGACGATAACTATACCTTTCAATCTTGTTTTCTAATTAAAGAATATCATTCAGAACGTTAAACTTTCAGATTTATTCGTACAGATCGTCACCTATACAAATAACCCGTCGATTTAGCATTCACATAACAATATTCGTGTGTTTCGTTCTGTAGAGTCTCACATACGTTTATACATAATAAATCCTAAGCAAATAATCACATGATGGTTCTATATTGTCAGATAATTATATGACTCAAGAACCGTTGTTCTGAACTGTGTTTCTGTTAAATGTTTCTGAAACTGTTCTACTACAATTCACTATGATAATGATAAATGATATGAATATGAAAAGTACTGAAATGTATATGATCCGTACCTGTTCTACTGTTCATGTACTGTAGAGATCACTGTTCCGGTAACGGTTCCGGCACTGATGTTACATAACTTCTTCCTGTCACTGTATCACAACAACGGTTTGCAACATCGGATCCCAAAAAACGGATCTAATAACCACTAATATAGCAAACCGCGGATCATGTAGCTGATGACAACCATGGAACAAGACCACGACAACAACGGAATCAATAAACCGTGGAATGGCTTCCGCGGTTCAGCTACTGAAGACACAACAATTGATCACAATCGCGGAGAACCACTGAAGAATTGAGTTTCAATTGCTTGTCTTATTATTCTTTGTCTCGTAACATTGAATGTTGGGTATTTAAACCCCAACATTCCCTGAAATACTTGAATTACATTCCCCGAAAATTCATTGTGCTGCTATTCTGTTTTCTCTCTTTCTAGCAAAAACTAAACAACTAAAAATAACTAAGTGTTAAACTTTAGAGGGAGCAAATACCAAGTCTTTGACCGTGAGTCTAAAGTCTTTGTTCCTTGTTAAATAGCCCCTTTGAGTTTCAATAGTATATGACACTGCAAGGGAATAAAGATTAAACAAATAACAATGGTCTATAAGTGTTAACCAACTCTAGGGTTAACTCGCAAATCCATAACTTATGCTTATAAGTTACAAACAACCTTGAATACAAATCATGATCGGGAATACAACATCAAGAACAACAAGTGAGCGCGTGCATTCTAGATTTAATTAGTCAACCACTACAGCATCCAGGTGAGTTCCTATTCCCCTATTTTTAATCTTTTTATTTTAAACCGCGGGGCTAAGAACATGCT
Organism: Mikania micrantha; assembly: GCA_009363875.1. Classification (NCBI taxonomy): domain Eukaryota; kingdom Viridiplantae; phylum Streptophyta; class Magnoliopsida; order Asterales; family Asteraceae; genus Mikania; species Mikania micrantha. Next base: position 20,843,775 of record CM018680.1, read on the forward strand.
AAAACCTTTTCTTAAATGTTTTAGGACACTTTATGATAATAAGGTTTTACTTTGTTATTACATTTGTATGCCTTGTTACGCTAATATTTACAACTGTGAGATTATAACTGTTATTCCTATTAGGCCATATCTATGATTTCTATGAGTTTATAACTATTATTCCTTTGAGACAATATCTGTGATTTCTAAGAGATTATGACTGATATTCCTCTATAATTACAAAAGTGATATTTTAGAGGTGTGCTTGTTACTCCCGTTGAATTACTTTGTTAATCCTAATGCAATATCTCTGCTGTATCTATGGAATTATTTCTGTTAATTCTATGAGAACATAACTGTTATTCCGATGAGACCATGTGTGTTATTACTATGAATTTCCTATGAGATGATGCCTATGGGATGATGACAGTAAAGAACTCTTTTGATTTTTAGTCAGCCTATTCCAACTATATCATTTCTAACACGGGTGATAATAGTATGATAGTGTCTGCTAATTATCTCACCACTTCATTCTGTGGACTGGCAGACTCAGAGACTGACCTCACTCATGTCATAAGCTGGCGGCAGATAGTTGTGAGGCCTTGTGAAAACTTATGAATGGGAATGAATTGAGGACATTGTGGTTTGCCTTTGTGGTGGCTACAACGTGGTCAATTTTTCATCAATTGGGATATAACTACGTGTCAGACTTACTCTCACTTCCTAATTCGATGTGAATAATAGTAAGTTCCAATGAATGAGAAATAAGTTACAAAGGGGCAAGATTGATAAAATCTATACCCTTGAAACTCAAAGAGTATAGCAGCCTCGATGACTGTGGTAATCCACCATTTATGACTGTGGATATTTTTACTCTTTAAAACTTATTATGCTATGTAAATATCTATGTGGGGAAATGACTTATCCTATGGGGATTTCTAATCGTGATTAAGCCTATGTGTGATGAAATGGGTATCTATAGCTACAATATAGGTGGTATTGAGTTCAGTTAAGTGTGTGGTGGGCTAGCGGCTTTATTCGTGATACCTATGCCCTATATTTAAGCATGTTTAACTGGACGATATCCTATCTATAGGTGTATCTATAGAGAGGACATTGGGATGAGTTAATGCCAAATGTGAATAATTATGACTTGTGTATGCCACAATGTTGTGAAAACAAATCCAATAGTTTTTAATAACTAAACTTATGAACTCACCAACCTAGTGTTGACTTTGTTTTAAATTTCTAAGGTGACAAACAGGTCCAGTCACCAAGCATTAGGGTTAAGCTAGTGGACTTTAGAGAAGACCTAGCTTACTTTTGTGTTGTGCATATTTTTGAATGACATAACTTTGAATCATCTTTTGTAAATCTTGTGTAAACACAAGATATTAACTCAATGATTCTTTTTGGGTAGATTTACTTAGTTAAACTATGAACATGTATTGTGTAATTTAACTTTGTAATTCTATATCAATGTCATGTTAGCATTTCTCATTATATATCATGTGCCATATAAACAATCTGATCACTATTATTATCACACGATATCGCGCCCTGAGAACTTTCCGCCTGACGGGAAAGTCGATCCAGCCCGCATATAGGTCTTGCCACTTAAACGGTTTGGCCTAAACTATAACCTAGGGACCCTTCATGAAGAGAACGTAAGATTTAAGACTTTATTTGCATACGTCTTCTACGTTCGATCATTGCACTAACCGATTGTTCTTTCGGTTGTGATCAGAATACCGTCGAGAAGACAACCACCACCATTACTATCTTCTCCACATTCACCTCCACCATCACCACCTCCATCTCCTCCTCATCCTCCGCATACCCCACCTCATAAACCACCATATAACTACGAGTTAGATCTGGCTAGAATCGCACTGGCTACTGTGTCGACCAGTCAAATGAGGGAAGTGATTCCGGATATGATGAATTGGATTAACTCCAACAACAAAAATAACAACAGCAACTCAACTGGTGAGGGCAGCGGGAACACCAGACATCAACAAGACTACTCCTACAAGAGCTTTGTAAGATGCAAGACACCTGTCTTCAGTGGCAATGAGGGAGCTGTCAGCTTAATCCAATGGATCGAGAAGATGGAAACGACCCTTGACATCAGTGGATGTCCTGAACAGCACAAGGTGAGGTATGCAGCAGCCTCATTCAACAAACGAGCGCTGACATGGTGGAACGCTCAAGTGCAGACCAGGGGACGAAATGAGGCATTGTCTATGCCTTGGGAGGAATTCAAGGTTTTGATGAGGGCTGAGTTTTGCCCAATGAATGAGTTGAAGAAGGTTGAGACCGATCTACTCAATCATGTCATGGTTGGTCCAGGGCATCTGGCTTACACCACCAGATTCCATGAGTTAGCAACACTAGCACCAGATATAGTGCCAACAATGGAGAAACGGATCGAGCGGTACATCGGTGGACTACCGGCTTGCATCCGAGGGAACGTGATTTCTGCCCACCCAACTACCTTGGAGATGGTTGTTAATTTGTCAGCAACATTGACGGATGCAATGGTTGCCTCCGGGGCACTGAAGAAAATGGCTGAAACAGCCAACACTAGAAGCTCATAGAAGATGGATAAACGGCAGGTCAAGAAACAGAAAGTGGTCAGGAACTTTGCTTCAACCACTCACACTCAACCAACCACACAACCACAAACACTACAGATCAATAAGCCGTATACTGGCACGGCTTCTCAATGCCACAACTATCAGTTTCACCATTATCCGGGAACCCCGTGCAGGCAATGCACTGGGTGTGGAAAGTTGGGGCATTGGGTTAATCACTGCAGAAACCCAACTTCCCAAAAATATAGGAACAACAATGCAACAGTGATGGCTGCTGCTACTAATAACAGGTCTCGCTGCACTAGTCGCGAACCTGGACATTTCTCGCGGGATTGCCACAAGAGAATTCCACCAAGGTCTCCGGTAGCTAAAGGACGGGCCTTTCAAATTGGAGCTTCTGTTGCACGACAAGACCCTAATGTGGTCACTGGTACGTTTCTTTTACATGACGTTTACGTATCTATATTATTTGACACTGGGGATCAAAGTTTTATCTCTTCTAACTTTGAACATAAACTTAGTCATTTAGAGGAATCATTAGACTCCCCTTACACTAATGAAGTAGCAAATGGCAAGCAAATAACAATTAGTACAATACTTAGGAATAACCCATTAACACTTGATGAACATACATTTTCCATTGACTTAATGCCAATGGAACTGGGTAGTTTCGATATCATTTTCGGAAAGGACTGGTTGTCCCTTAATAGGGTTGAAATCATCTGTTTCAAAAAGCTATTGCATACTCCAGTGGAGAACAATCGCGTGTTGGAGATTCATAGAGATAAAGCAATCGGAGTGTCAAAATAATATCGTGCATGAAGGCACGCAAGTGCTTAATTGTGGAGAAAGACAAAAAGGCGACCAAGATTCAAGATGTACCAGTTGTGAAAGATTTTGCAGATGTGTTTCCGGGTCATCTACCGGGATTACCACCTGAGCGATCGGTGCAGTTCCAAATCGATTTGATTCCGGGAGCAGTTCCTGTGGCTAAGTCTCCCTACAGGCTTGCGCCATCAGAGATGCAGGAACTGTCCAACCAATTACAAGAATTACTATATAAGGGGTCATCTAACCGAGTTTCTCACCATTGGGTTTGTCAAGAAAAAGGATGGATACTTCAGGATGTGCATTGATTACAGAGAAATTAACAAGTTCACCATCAAGAATCGGTACCCGTTACCGAGGATTGATTATATGTTTGATCAATTGCAGGGAGCTCAATATTTCTCTAAGATATACCTGCTTTCATGTTATCACCAGCTCCGGATTCAGGAAGAAGATATACCCATGACGGCTTTTCGTACCTGATACAGTCACTATGAGTTTAAGGTGATGCCATTCGGTTTGACGAACGCACCGGCTATGTTCATGGATCTTATGAACCAGGTGTGTAAGACGTATTTAGATCGGTTCGTTATTGTCTTTATTGACGATATATTGATCTATTCCAAAACTGAGAAAGAACATGAACAACACCTCAAAACAATCTTGGAACTTCTAAAGAAGGAACGACTCTATGCCACATTCTCCATGTGTGAATTCTGGCTAAGAGAAGTTCAGTTCGTGGGTCACGTGATCAACAGCAATGGGATTCATGTGGACCCGACCAAGATTGAAGCAATCAAGAATTGGGACGTGCCCACAACAGCCACAGAGATCCGATCATTTATGGGTCTGGTTGGTTATTATAGGAGATTCATCTCGAATTTCTCTAAGATAGCCTTGCCACTCACAAAGCTAACTCAGAAAAGCGAACCGTTCATGTGGACGCAGAAACAAGAAGAGGCATTCCAAACATGAAACAAAGATTGTGCAATGCTCCAATCTTAACACTCCAAGAGGGCAATGATGACTTTGTGGTATATTGTCATGCTTCCCATCAGGGACTCGGTTTTGTTTTAATGTAACAAGACATATTCATTACCTACGCGTCACGACAGTTAAAGATACATGAGAAAAATTACACAACACATGACTTAAAATTGGGAGATGTTATCTTTGCGTTAAAGATTTGGAGGCATTACCTTTACGGTACCAAATGCACAATCTTCACAGATCACAATTGGTTACAAAACATATTTGATCAGAAGGAGCTTAACATGAGACAGAGATGTTGGGTTGAGCTCCTGAACGACTACGATTGTGTGATCAAATACCATCTGGGCAAAGCAAATGTCGTTGCCGAAGCTTTGAGCCGGAAGGAAAGAGTCAAACCCTTGTGCAAACAAGTCTGAGAGATCAAATTCTAATAGCACAACAAGAAGCAGTGGCGAGAAAAAAACTTGAGAAACGAGCTCGACTGTGGAGCTGAAAAACATTTTGAGACAAAACAATATGTGGTTATCTATTTTCAGGACCGTATATGGATTCTGGCAGTAGATGAACTCCAGAAGCTTATCCTTGACGAGGCACACAAGTCACGTTATTCCGTTCATCCTAGTGCTAATAAAATGTATCAAGATCTCAGGTCATTTTATTGGTAGCCAGGTATGAAAAAGGATGTGGCTACTTATGTTGGTAAGTGCCTCACCTGTGCTAAGGTCAAAGCTGAACACTAGAAGTCGTCAGCTTTGCTGGAACAACCCGAGATACCATAATGGATGGGAACAAATAGCAATGGATTTTCTTACCAAGCTACCTCGTACTTCCATAAGACACGATTCCATATGGGTCATCATTGATAGGTTGACCAAGTCCGCACATTTCATACCAATTCGGGAGAATTATAAGATGGAGAAACTAGCAAGACTCTATGTCAACGAAATAGTAGTACGGTACGGTGTGCCACTATCTATTATGTCAGACCGAGATAGTCTATTTACATCGCGGTTCTAGCAATCATTGCAACAATCCTTAGGGACAAGTGTGAACTTGAGCACCGCTTACCATCCACAAATGGACGGTCAAAGTGATTGGACAACTCAAACCCTAGAGGATATGTTGAGGAGATGTGTCCTGGACTTCGGTGGAAGTTGGGACAATCATTTACCACTCATTGAGTTCTCCTACAACAATAGCTACCACAACAGTATCAGATGTGCTCCGTTTGAAGCATTATATTGTAGAAAATGTCGGTCTCCAATTTGTTGGACTGAATTGGGAGATAACAAAATCACTGGGCCTGAACTTATTCAGGAAACTACTGATAAGATATCCCAGATTCAATAGAGATTACAATCAACACGTAGTCGCCAAAAGAGTTACGCAGACAAACGGTGAAAGCCTTTGGAATTCCAGGTGGGCGACTGAGTCATGTTGAAAGTGTCCCCATCGAAAGTCATGGATCATTTTGTGGCTAAGGGCAAGTTAGAAGCAAGTTATGTTGGACCGTTCGAGATAACTCAACGAATTGGTCCTGTGGCATACAGACTCAGACTTCCTGATGAACTTAGCGGGGTACACGATGTGTTCCATGTGTCCAATCGTAAGAAATGCCTCGTTGATGAATCATTAGTGATACCATTGTAAGAAATACAAGTTGATGAGCAACTACACTTCATTGAAGAACTAGTAGAGATTATGGATCGTGAAGTCAAGAGACTGAAACGAAGCCATATTTCTATCGTGAAGGTTCGATGGAACTCCAAGCCCAGACCAGAATTTACCTGGGAGCGTGAGAATTGCATGAAGACAAAGTATCCCCACTTGTTAACGGAAGAAGTAGTACCGGACAATGATGCTTAAATTTCGGGACGAAATTTCTTTATCAAGGGGAGACTGTGACAACCAGTACGAGGTCGTCTGACAATCCGTACGGTATGTGTACTTTCATAATAACTATGTGTAAATGACTATGTGTGAATAACTATGTGTGAATAACTATGTGTTAAATAGTTGTGTGACAATAGGGCTATAAAACATATGACAGTTGTACGTAATTCGATGAAAATCAAAATACAGAATTACAACAAATCTTGTGAAATAACAAGTGCAAGAGAAAATGACAAAAACATATTGGTTGTGATCTGATTTCCATAAAAACATAAATCAGATAGTCGATAGTTCAGTGATAAAACAGTGTGAAATAACTCATAGCAATGTAGAAGTAGTCTAGTGTAGTTGAGTCCTTCGGTGAGAATGTCTAATTCCAAACAGTATCTAAGTATCATTTCAGAATAATATACTGACAGTGTGTTTACATGGGTGACGATTCGCACAAACATATTTATGAGTTTAACATTCTGAACGATAACTGAAAAGTAGAAAACAAAATCAGAAAGTAAAAACTACCGTCGTATTCGTTTGGGTGACGATTCGAACGCATATGCACGATGGTAATACGATCTAACGAAACGATATTAAATAAAAGTTTTCGAATAATAAAATAAGGAAAATAAATAGAAAACATTTACTAGGAATAATCACCTTAAAAAGGTTTTAGAAAACTATTTGTTTACATTTCGTAATTTCGAGCGTTACGTTCCGTAAAATTAAGGAAAACGAAAACCGAGCAAACCCAACGAACCTGAACTTAAGTGGGGTATAAAAAACGTTCCCAATCCATTAATTCTTTCATTTATTACTCAACCACCTTCTTTCTCTCTCTAAAACCCGATTTGGGTTTCTCACTCTAGAAATCCATAACAAAAATCAGCTTATCTCCCTTAATTCTTGGCCAAAATCTTCAAATTTGGTATCAAAACCAAGCTCTCGATGATTAGAATGTGAAAGTACAAAGGATAGGGTCTGAAATCAACTGATTTGAACAAGAGGTGAGCTTGAAATCTCGGTTTTTCAGGGTTTTCACAAAACCCAGCCCTTTGAGCTTTGAGATCAAATTTTGAACATCAAAATGTGTTGGATTTGCATAAAGATAACTTCACCCTGCTAGGATAACATCATAATAGTGATTTGTGTGATTGGCTTGATAGTATCGACATAAGCATGATTAATATCAATGGATGAATGAAGGAAGCTACAATATCGACGAGTTGGGGAAGAAGAGGAACTCATGAAGATTAGAAGTATCGGAGACGGACAAGTATTGACCGAGGCATGGTTGATAATCTTAGTGTCGACAGGTACAAGGGTTTTGGGGGTGGATTCCACCAATACTATCGTCGATATCAAGCTGGGTGTCGACATTAAACTCCTGTCGATACTACTAGTATCGTCAAGGTGCTGATGGCACGTACACATCGATATTAGAGGTTCAAAGCTATGCTCAGGTCACCAATTCCATCAATATTAACATGGTTTTGTTGTCCAAGCATCTTAAACTCAGAATCAAGCAATTTGAGCCACAAACAAACTAACATGGTCGATGAGAATACAACGAGGTCGATGGACTGATTAGGGTTAACCGGTTTGGGGTTATGTCCAACTATAGTGCCATGTTACCATCGACACTAACCTAAATCCATTCAAAACTTATGTAAACCATAATTAAATGTTTAACACTAATGATGTAATCTAGAACAACAATACAGAGGATAATAAGTCATGTTTTTGGCAAAAACATCATTAGGGTTTCTTACAAAAGGTGTCAAACTATTTTTGAAACTTTGTTAATGAAAACACTTGTTAATTATGTAATTAACATACAAAATAGCTAAGTTTTACAACACCTTACTTATGTTAACATATTAAAATGATGAATATCATTTTAAGTTAACTTAAGGGTAAAACACTAAGCTTTAACCTATAAACCTAAGTTATGTACTTATAAAATATTTTTGATTTCATGACACTTATAATGGGTTAAGGTTATAAGTTAAGTTTAAAACATGTGAACAACAAATACTTCATTATATTAATATTTAACCTAAAATTGGTTAAATTTTAGTATATGACACTCCAAGGGAATTAAGATTAAACAAATAACAAAGGTATATAAGTGATAACCAACTCTTGGGTTAACTCGCAAATCCATAACTTATGCTTATAAGTTACAAACAACCTTGAATACAACACAGGATTAGGAATACAACATCAATAACAAAAAGTGAGCGGGTGCATTCTAGATTTAATTACTCAACCACTACAGCATCCATGTGAGTTCATACGCCCCTATTTCTAATCTTTTGATTTTAAACTGCGGGGCTGAGAACATGCTAAAACCTTTTCTTAAATGTTTTAGTACACTTTATGATTATAAGGTTTTACTTTATTATTACATTTGTATGCCTTGTTATGCTAATATTTATAACTGCGAGATTAAAACTGTTATTCTTGTTAGGCCATATCTATGATTTCTATGAGCTAGTATCTTTGATTTCTAAGAGATTACGACTGATATTCCTCTATGATTACAACTGTGATCTTTTAGAGGTATGCTTGTTAGTCCCGTTGAATTACTTTGTTAATTCTAAGGGATTATATCTGCTATATCTATGGAATTATTTATGTTAATTCTATGAGAACATATATGTTATTCCTATGAGACCATGTATGTTATTACTATGAAATTCATATGAGATGATGCCTATGAAACTATGAGATGATGCCTATGGGATGATTACTGTAAAGAACACTTTTGATTTTTAGTCAGCCTATTCCAACTGTATCATTTCTGACACGGGTGATAATAGTATGACAGTGTCTACTAATTATCTCACCACTTCTATTATGTGGACTGGCAGACTGAGAGACTGACCTCACTAATGTCATAAGCTGGTGGCAGATAGTTGTGAGGTCTTGTGAAAACAAATGAATAGGAATGAATTGTGGACATTGTGGTTTGCCTTTGTACGTGGTGGAAACAACGTGGTCAACTCAATTCTTTTCATCCATTGGGATATAACTATGTGTCAAACTTACTGTCACTTCCTAATCTGATGTGAGTAATACTAAGTTCCAATGAATGAGAAATCAGTTACAAAGGGGAAAGATTGCTAAAATCTATACCTTTAAAACTTAAAGAGTATACCACCATTGATGACTCTGGTAATACCACCATTTATGACGGTGGATATTTTTACTCTTTAAAAATTATTACGCTATGTAAATATCTATGTGGGGAACTGACTTATCATATGGGGATTTCTAATTGTGATTAAGCCTATGTGTGACGAAATGGGCATCTATAGCTACAATACATGTGGTATTGAGTTCGGTTAAGTGTGTGGTGGGCTGGCTGCTTCATTCGTGATACGTATGCCCTATATATAAGAATGCTTAACTGGATGATATCCTATCTATAGGTGTATTTATAGAGAGGACATTGGGATGAGTTAATGCCAAATGAGAATAATTATGACTTGTGTATGCCACAATGTTGTGAAAACAAATCCAATAGTTTTTAATAACTAAACTGATGAACTCACCAACCTAGTGCTGACTTTTTTTTAAATGCATGTTTTCTCAGGTGATGAACATGTCTAGTCACCAAGCATCAGGGTTAGGCTAGTGGACTTTAGAGTAGTCCTAGCTTACTTTTGTGTTGTGCATATTTTTGAATGACATAACTTTGAATCAACTTTTTAAAATCTTTTGTAGATACAAGATATTAACTCAATGATTCTTTTTGGGTAGATTTACTTAGTTAAATTATGAACATGTACTTTGTAATTTAACTTTGTAATTCTATATCAATGTCATGTTAGCATGTTGGAAAATAAGGATAGATGAGCAAAACCACTGAAGCCAGACAAAAAAACAAACTGCGGATTGACCGATCGTGGATGCTTCTCTTTCGATTGAAGAACTGCTTCAGCATCAGAAGATGAACAACGGAAGATTCGCCAAAAAGAACTACCGCTGAACTTATCTACCTCAGAAGACACTAGCTAATCATGATACCTTCGGAAGACATCCATTGCATCGGAAGACATCAAATGACTCAGAAGACAATCTCCTATTCTGAAATAACTAATTGTTTAATCAGCTTCCGATGAATATATTCCGAAAGAATAACCACTGAGCATCAGCACAACTACCTCAACCTCGAAAGTCCTGAGGACTCCTGAAAACTCTTGTTTCAGTTGTTGTTGACTTTGTATTTGTACTCGTCCGATGATTCAGTATCTGTAACAGTGTCAGCTATTTGTCTTATTATATCTTGTCTTGTATCTCATAATGTTGGGTATTTAAGTCCCAACATTCTCTGAGTAAAATGAATTACTTCCCCCAAAAATCCATGTGCTTTCTATCTGTTCTTCTTTTTCTCTCTAGCTAGAAACTAAACAACGAAAATAACCTTGTGCAAAACTTTAGAGGGAGCTAATACCAAAGCTTTGACTAGGTGTCTAAAGCCTTTGTTCCTGGTTAAAAAACCTCTCCTCAGGTTTCTGTTTTCAACAATTGGTATCAGAGCCTTGTCCTTAGTCTTGGTTTAACCATTAAGACTAAAACTCAAAGCTCTCATCGATATCTTGTAGTTTAATTTTATGTATTATGTCTTTTCTGTCTTTCTACTTTTTAAATCTGCAGGAGTTTGGTTTTTGAACGAAACTGTGTTCAAAAATCATTCTAACAAACTACTTTGAGAACTCATCACTCTTTGATTTACTCATAACCGTTTGTGAACCCATGGCAGAAAAATTCACCATAAACCCCCTTAACACCGGTTCTGCGACGAAGCCACCAATCTTGGTAAGGCATCAATACAACATATGGCAGAGAAGGATGTTGCATTTCCTGTCCAATAATCATACAGGATGTTGGAAGTCCGTGATGTTCGAACCTCATAAACCAATGGTCTTGTACACAGAGACTGGAGACCATGTCCCTGAGGATCCTCGGAATTACACCAAAGAAGACTACCAGAAGATAGAGCTTGATGCTAAAGCACCTGCTCAACTGGCCATGGCCCTCCCTAATGAAATATACTCTGGTCTTCTCCACCATGAGTGTGCTAAAGACTTGTGGGATGCACTAAAAGAACAATTCAGTGGTACCGACGATGTTGTGGCTAATAGTAGGGAGATATTAGTCCAACAATATGAGACATTCTACCAACTAATAATGAGTCACTAACTCAGCAGTTTGAACGGTTCACTTCTCTCTTAAGTGAACTAAAATTAGCTGGTCAAGTGTACCCCCTATCTCTGTTCTTAATCGTTTCTTGAGATCTCTGCCTGATAAATGGGAAACTTATTCCATAGTCTTGAGATCTTCTCCAGACTTCGGTAAACTCTCACTTACCCAAATCCATGGTAAGTTGCTTACCTTTAAGCGAGAGATTGACTAGAAACAAAAACTAATAAAGTCTGGTAAATCAACTAAAGAGTACGTTCAAGAGAACACAACTCTTCTCAGTCATAACTCTGAGACAAATGATTAGGGTTATGATGAATACATAGACATAACTACTGGCATCACCTCTTCTTCTTCTTCTTCTTCTTGTGATGACCACTTTCCTATTTCTGAGCATCTGTGCTTTATCATGGATGATCTCCATCAGGTTCCAAGTGATGACTTGGAAGAGATGGACATTCTTCATCAACTGTCCCTCTTGAGCATAAGAACTAATAAGTTCTACAAGATAAAGGAAGAAAATTTCCTAGTATTAATGGGAAAACCAGGATTGGCCTAAATATGGCTAAGGTCCAATGCTATAGATGTCATGGCACTGGACACTTTGCCAGGGAATGCAAAAATGCTCCCAACTCAAACTCTTCACCGTATGTGACTTTCCCAAACAAACACTCACATTCTTCTACAGCACCTTTTTCTTTTTCTTCTTCTTCTTCTTCCTCTCCCTTTAGAAGGCACAAAAATTCTCATGAGTCAGCACACATTGTATAGAATTCTCCTTCTACCAATGTACAATATTAACAAGCTGCCAATGGTAGCATGTATCAGCTCACCCCTACCCCTCTTCAAATTGTTGCACCATCCCCCTCACAAATAAATGCACCAGGCCCTGCTGTCCAGTCCTCTTCTTCTAGTCAACCGGCTCTTTTCACCCAAGAGTACGTAGACTGGAGCAGCCTGCCTAAAGATGTAGGCTATGCCCTCATCACCTAAGAACCAACATAATTTGCTCTCATGGTTGTTGGTGACGAACCTACTTCTTCTGATCAACCTGTAGCAGACACTCCTGATGCGCATGTATTCTCTTCTACTCTGGAAAAACTGTGCACCGATGCGTGCATTGAGGCTTTTGCAAAAATAAAGAAACCAACGTGTTGCTTCAACAACAAAATCAAGAGTTGGAGCACCTGCTAGCTAATAAAAACTCAGAAGTAGAAAAACTAATAAAAAATAAGGATAGCCAAATCTCTATCTTAAAGACCGAAAAATCTAACATGCAAGCTCTATTACCTTGCAAAATGAAAAATATGCAGCTTGTAGAGATAAACTATCTCAAACCAAAGTCAGCTGTGACAAGTGGGTTGAATCCTGCAAAGGATTCAAAATGCTTCTAGTAAGCAAGTTCACAGTAAGGCTAAGTTCGGAATCGGGTACAATCACACTAGTCCTCCAGAGGACTATGCCCCTATTGACAATGCAATATATGAGACTGATTCTGAACCTATCTCCCCTACCCTTCTCTCTGATGAAATTCCAGCCATAAAAATACACCTCCAAGAATGTATCAACCTAGACAGTTTCCTACATTTGTTTATCCCACAAAAACTGACGAGGAAAAGCTGGAAGAGACACACTTGGAAAGTCATCATAATAATAATTCTTCTGAACAAACTGAGATTGCTCCAACCATGAGATCTACTCGAAGTTCGGAAGGTACAACTCTTCTCGAAACCTCTGATAACCCTTTAGCCCGTCTGGACAAAGGAAAGAGGCCCATGGTTGATATCAGATTCCCTACTTCTCATCCTCACCCACCTTATCCAATAATGAAGGCAAATAAGCCTCTCATCCCCAACTATTCTTCATTATCTCCTGCTTGTCTAAAGTGTTTCAAGTACAATCACACCACTGAAAACTACCGGACAAAAACTCCTTTGGAGAAAGCTAGAGATAAACTGAATGCTGGAAAATTGAAAGTTGAACAGGCTTCTTCATCAAAAGGGAATCTCCCCAACAAGATGAAGAAATCAAAGAAGGCTAATAGATCTTCAGCTAAAAGTTCAATAAGATCTAACACCCATTCATCTCTTCGCTTGTCTTCACCTCTATCTGCTTCTCACGGACCATCCATTCTTCGTACACCACCTTCTTATCCCATGGTGAATCCTGCTACCTATTCTCCTGCTGATGTGAACCCTTCTTCCGTGGATTTACAAATCAACATCTTACATCAAAATCAGAAAAAGCTGATACAAATGATGCAAAAGTTGATGAATAACACTCAGCAAAACAAATAAGCATCTAAAATGCTCTCCTCTTTCTTCTAAAAAAATGACACGTATCTAACCTATTGCATTTGATCCTCATGTGCAGAGACCTTCTTCAAAACAAAATCATCTATGGTATGTGGACAGTGGAGGCTCTAGGCACATGACAAGATGCAGATCCATTTTAAATAACTTCATTCCAAAGAATGGAGGATCTGTTTCCTTCGGAAATGATGCAAAGAGATGGGTAGTAGGGTCTGGTTCTGTCCTGAGTGGAAAACTGCACTTCAAAGATGTAAGCTTAGTTGAAAACCTTATGTTTTATCTCTTGAGTGTTTCACAACTAGCAGACAAGAACTTTAGTTCATTTTTCACCAAGGACAGTTGCAAAATTCTTTCTCTTGAAATAAATTCAAAAATAAAGATTTTAATTGATCAACACACCTTGCTAACGGCGAAAGGAAGTGAAAATGTCTACGTTGTAGACATGACCACTGATTCTCAAACATCTTATCCTACATGTTTGATAGCTAAAGCATCATCTTCTGAAACTGCTCTTTGGCACAGAAGATTTAGTCACCTTAACCACCAAACTCTTCATAAGCTTTCTACCCTTTCTTTAGTAAGAGGATTGCCCTCCAAAGAATTTCACTTTGAAGGACAGTGTGAATCTTGCTTAAAGGGAAAGCAACATAAAACATCACATAAGTCTATTAAGGAATCCAAATCAACTAACTGTCTCAATCTGCTTCATATGGATCTGTTTGGTGCAGTGAAGGTAGCCAGTTTGGCAAGGAAGAGATATTGTTTAGTTGTTGTGGATGATTACTCAAGATTTCGCTGGACCTTCTTCCTCTTCAGCAAAGACGAGACTTCTGATAAAATAATTGCCCTTATCACTCAACTTGAAAGACAATTTGGTCTTCCCGTCAAGACAATAAGGAGTGATAATGGAACAGAATTTGTTGAACTACAGAAACCTTGAGGAATAGCTGTTTCACCAGGAACAAGGCTTTAGACACTTAGTCAAAGCTTTGGTTTTAGCTCCCTCTAAAGTTTTACACAAGGTTATTTCCGTTGTTTAGTTTTCTTGCTTAGAAAGAGAGAAGAGAACATATAGAAAGCACAAGGAATTTTTGGGGAGGTAATTCATTATATTCAGAGAATGTTGGGACTTAAATACCCAAACATTCTGAGATACAAGACAATAATAATAAGACAAATAGCTGACATTGTCACAGACACTGAAACAACATACTGGTACAAATACAAAGTCAACAACAACGGAAACAAGAGTTTTCAGGAGTCTTCAGGTCTTCTGAGGTTGAAGTGGTTGTACTGGGGTTTAGTGGTTATTGTTTCTGAAGATGATCATCGGAAGCTAATTAAGTAATCATTTATTTCGGAAGAGGAGATTGTCTTCCGAGTCATTTGACTTCTTCCGATGCAATGGTTGTCTTCCGAAGATGTCATGATCAGCTAGTGTCTCCTGAGGTAGACAAGTTCAGCGGCAGTTCTTTTTGGCGAAGCTTCCGCTGTTGTCCTTCCGATACTGAAGCAGTTCTTCAATCGGAAGAGAAGCAACCGCGGCTTGTCATTCCGCTGTTTTATTCAAGTGTCTGGCTTTAGTGGTTTTGCTCATCAGTCCTTATTTTCCAACAATCTCCCTCTGGACTGATGAAGCCAAAACCTATTTATTTTGTTTTAAAGCCACACCAATTTTATTCCTAAGAGTTCGAACATAGTTCAGAACTTCATACTATGTATCAGCATTTTCCAGAGTCTTGTGCTATAGTTCCTTCAGATAATCAGTTGGTAGGGTGAGAATCTCATCCCAATTTGAGAAGAAAGTTCTTGAGCCATTATATCTTTCAATGGCCATACTCTTGGAGACAGAGTCATAGAACCATCTCTTTATTCTTATTCTTGAGTTTTTGATCTAAGGAGGCTGGGATTTAGAAGGTAGACCCAAAGGAAAAGGAGCACCAGCTGGCCAGTGTATTATTTCTCTCCTTATCGTTTGATCATTTGAATCAAGTACCTTATTTACTACAGCATGCTGATGAGGCTCATAGTTCATCAGAAGATCTGGAAGCATTTCCTTATTGACATCAACCCAGGGTCTGAATTTGACAGCAGATGGAGATTCTGCAGACCCAACACCTAGGCTTCCTATAGGTGCATTTAGCAAATGATCAAGCATTGTGCTTGGGTTGGCATCCTTGAGCTGAGTCACTATAGAAGGAGAAGGAGGAGTGACTTCTTTCCAAAGCTCAGGGTGGTCTTTGTTCTCTCTTTTGAACTTTGACCATTCATCAAACAGAACATCATCTCTCCATCTTGTTATTGTGTTTTTTGGTCCCCGTTGATTTTGGATGAGGATGTGTTTTATTCTTTTCCTCTGCTCAATGGTCTTTTTCTTCTTGACTTCAGCTTTTCTTCTTTTGGATAAAAATTCAGCTTCATTTCTGAGGCTAGTGATATCCCAGTTGCTGAAGTTTTCAACCTTGTACTATCCTTCATCCAACAAGTACTTGATCAGCTGCTCCTTCTCAGCCTGATAGGCTTTATCTTGCTGTTGATCCAATCTGGCTATTTGTTCTTGATAGGTCCTTACTAGTTCACCTCCTAAGAGACCAGTGGCTTCTAGACCAGCCAAAATCAAGTTTTCCTTCTCCGTTTCTTCATTCTTTTT
Source organism: Mikania micrantha (assembly GCA_009363875.1). Lineage (NCBI taxonomy): Eukaryota > Viridiplantae > Streptophyta > Magnoliopsida > Asterales > Asteraceae > Mikania > Mikania micrantha. Next base: position 20,860,232 of record CM018680.1, read on the forward strand.
CTTCCGAAGGTCTTCATCGGAAGGGAAGGTCCTAACATGTGAGTATGATTCCTTTATTGGAGAGGTTTGTGGTTTCTCAGCATCTGCTGATCTTATTTGTGAGGGAACTGTGGTGGTGTTTGGAAGATCAGACTGATCATCATCAGCCAATATGAGCCTTATCTTTCTTGAAACAAGATAGGCAATGGGCTGACCATCATTTAAGTCTGAGGTGGGTTTTTGAGCAGGGGTTGGAGATTTATGAGATAGGTTATTGAGTGATTTGGTTTTTCTGACGACACTCTTTTGTCTTCTTGAGAAAGACTGAGTAATTATTGGTGTTGGTTTTTGGCCAATTTTGGAGGCATTGAGAGTGGTAGGAAGGGAGGTTTGTGACGATAGTTCTTGGAGGGTTTGAGAAGCAGAATTTGGAGAAAGAGTGGGTGAGCTTTCTTTATTTGTGTGTATGGGTGAAGAGGGGATAGATATGGTGGGAGAGACATGTTTAGAAAGGATGGGGTTGTGCTCAGATTGGACAGAACCAGTTGGAATTGGTATGTCCTGAGTGGTTGAGGCAAAAGAAGATGGGGTAATGGTTGTGGGCTTTATTTGCTTAATGGGAGCTGATTTAGAAGGTCTGGGTTTTCTGGATACTCCAATGTTCCAGTGTTTATTTGAGCTTTGGCTTCCTTTTGCTTTTGCTCTAAGCTAGCCTTTTGTGACATCCAGTACCTGATCGTCCTGCATGAACAGTGTGTGTGATAACAGAACTCAGAAAACAAACAACAGTTGTAGGTATTTAAGTGAAAACTTAAATACTGTAAGTACAACAACTCACGATAAACAACAGTTGTAAGTATTTAGGTGAAAACCTAAGTACAGTTAACACAACGAATCAGGAGAAACAACAGTGTACAAACAAACGACAAGAACATATCGGTTGCGATATGATATCCACAGATGACAGGAATCAGATGGCCGATGACTCAGTATGAAAGCAATATGAACTCAAGGATATCAATGTGAAAACAAGAAGTTTAGTTGAGTCCGTCTGTGAGGAAACACAATTCAAAACATAAGTGCAGTGTTGTTTCAGAATAACGAACTGACAGTGTGTTTGCGTGGGTGATGATTCACACAAACATATCTGTGAGTTTAACGTTCTGAAATGATGACTGAAAAGTAGAAAACAAAAGTCAGAAAGCAAAACCATCGTCGTGTTCGTTCGGGTGACGATTCGAACGAATACGCGCGAAGGTGACGCGATCTGAGGAAACGTTATAATAAACGAATTCGACGAAATAATTTAATAAAAACAAATTTAGAGGATTTACTAGGAATAACCACCTTTTAAATATTAAGAACCAATCATTTTAATTTTTAATACATAAACAACGCGCGTAACGTTCCAGAAACGCGACGAAAACACGAACCGAGCAAACGAAACGAACCCGAACACCCCCGGAGTATAAATACTCTAAATGAGGCTTTCTTCCTCATTTCTCTCTTCCTACTCTCTGTCTAAAAACCCTAACCCGGTTCTCTTCTCTCTCTCTAGAATTTGAACTTGAAACACCCATAACTTGTTCATTTCTTAATGAAATCGAGTGATTCTTGAGCCAAATCGAAGCTATAAACATCCTCTATAAGGAAGTCCAACCGATCTGGAGTGAAATCCAACCAAACTCGAGGTATCTTGCTGCAAATATCACGAAAATTAGGGTTTTCAACCCTTTTGTTGAACCCATAGCTTAAACCGGTTAAAACTCTATTTTCGTGAAACCTACACCCTTGAAACCAGCTTTCGCACAACACCACTAGTGGAGAACCACCATGAGCGAAAGTCACCAGCCGAACGAATGGCTAGAGAAAAAGGGATCGAATGTCTCAACTTTTGGCTGAAAGGACTAGGCGAATAGGCTACGGCCGAATGGCACTTCTTCCCCATTTGGACCACTTTCATTCGGCCATGAATCATGTTCTTTCAGTCGGCTCTCCTATTCGGTTGGGCCATGCACACTTCCTTCGCCCATAGTCTCTTTAGGCGCAATGGAACTACATTCGGCCATGGGCCATTCGTCACCCTCATTCTCTCGGCCAACACATTTCACCATTCGGCCAAGCCATTGATTCGGCTACTCTCGATTCGGCCATGCACATCTCCTTCGACCATATGGCATTCAGCCCATGTGAATGATCCGGCCCATGGGACTAAATTGGACCACACTTCAATTGGCCCACATTCATACATTTGGCCCGATTATGCGACCCATATCCACTGCCTTGGCCCAGGAAACATTCGGCCCATATGATTTGACCGGGCCACTTCATTGGCATTGTAAACACACACTTGAAATCAACCATAAAGAATCATACATAGGATGGTTAACAATTATTACAAAGGTGGTGAATTGTGGGTTCAAGAACTTCATAAAAATCTAAAACCTTATGTTTTATAAAAATGGTGACATGACTATTTATTAACAATGTAGCAATTGTTTCTAGTAACAAGGATAACAGGTGGAATCCTAAACTATAACTTACAAGGATAACAGGTGGAATCCTAAACTATAAACCTAAGTTATAATTATGATTTGGGTTGGTTTATAAAGATCCTATCAATACAAGTAACGAACACAACATGATAAAGTTTTGAAATTACAAGAACGAGTTAAGGCAAATGAAACATAAAGACGTATCATATTGACAATTTAAAGTAAATCAAGGCCGAATGACGACCGAGACTTACGAGTGTTAGCCAACTTTAGGGCTAACACCTACCCGCACACAAATCACATATAACTTATACTTACAAGTTACAAACAACATGAAATCAATACAGGATCGTGAATACAACAACAAGTACAACAAAGAGCGCGTGCATTCTTGTTTAGGCTAAGTCAACTATAACAACTACAAGGTGAGTTCATACGCCCCTTTTCTAATTTTAACTGATTTTAAACTCTCGGGGCTGAGAAACATGCTAAATATTTTATTTATTTAAAAGTTTTAGTTAAACATATTGCTTATACTTTGATTTAGATAATATTGCTTGACTTATTATCGCTTATCATTGTATGCATGCTTGTGTGATCATAACATGATAGAGACAACTCAGATTAAACATGACAATGTAACTTCATGAATCATCAACACAATAGAATAATGTAGTTGTAAGATTTTATCTTATAACACTTATATTATTCTTACAAAAACAGATAATGAGATTATCACAGGTAAACATGATGACAGCAACAAGAAACAAGAATGATATGAAGATAATATATCTTCATAACATCATTCATCACCGGAGTTAGCTAAGCGTAATAGGACAAGTTCTTATAACACTCAGCTTACAACTCGGTGCAGATTACAAGATAACACGAAACAAGTATCATCCACCACCTGAATCGACTAAGTGTAGTAAGGCTAGCTCTTGCAACACTGTAGTGACAACAGGGTGACCATATGGAACAACAAGAATGATAATCATGATAATGTACCTTCATGATAACAACATCATTTACACAACAACTAACATCATATAATAAGACAAGTTCTTATATAACCTTGTTAAGAACAACGAGAACACACAACATTGAGAACAAACAACATTGGTGAACACAATACAATTGATTACTATTGAACTGTCTGTATTATATCATTTCAATCATGTGCCAAGTATTCAAGTTGATCATTGTAAGTCCCTCACACAAATCGCTGACCAGTTAGTTTGACGTGACTAAACCGACGATAGCATAGTGGTACCATAGGTTTGACAAACCTCCAGCTTGTAGGGCTGGTATGTTGATCGTATTGATCATTGGCCGGTAACGTATGACCGGTAACAGGGCGACGAACAGTCAGGGTCTGGAAAGCGACACATGGTGATATTAATCTGCAGTTATAATTGTAATTAATCCATCGATTCCTGTTGACTAGTAGACTGAGGAATTGATTTTCTCTCATGTCATAATACTGGTAATAGTTTCGATAAGACCTATGGGAATACAAAGTGGTAGAGGTAAATCGGATGCATTGTAATCTGATTACGTGAGGATTGCAATGGATTCCTTTTAGGCTCTATGCACTTCAAGTTGATAACAAATATCAATTGGTTAACTAACACTCTTACTATTAAAAGTGATTAACAGTTAACCCCACAAGAAACAGAATAATAACAAGGATCAGATTAAATTAATCTAATTTCCTTAATACATTGAGGGTGTATCAATACTTCGGTTTGATAACTAAACCCCTCTCAACATATTATTCTACATATGATACAACGGGTGAATATCAAATGGGATGAACAGGTGAAATGAAAATGGGGATCTATAGTTGTATCGCAAGTGGTGTTAAGTTCTATTAGATATGTGGTGGGATGTTGGCTGGGGCTTGTTCCCCTACATATGCCATATATATAAGCATAGCTAATAGGATGAAATACTATTTGTAAATATAACTATGGAGAGGCCAATGTGCGAACGGGTGAATCAAACACTTACAAGTATCATGTATGACAATTGTGACTGTGTACGTCAACAAATCAATGATTGCAATTATCAAACTTATGAACTCACCAACCTAGTGTTGACTTTGTTTAAATGCATGTTTTCTCAGGTGACGAACAGGTATAGTCACCAGACTTCAGAAACATAGCTAGTGGACTTTTAGAAGACCTAGCTACATTTTGTGTTGAGCATACTTTTGGAATGACAAAACAATGAATCATCTTTTGTAGATCTTGTACAGTTACAAGATAGAAACTCATTGATTCTTTTGCATAGATTTACTTAGTTAAATTATGAACGATACATTGTAATTTAACTTTGTAATTCTATATCATTTTCATGATTAGCATTTCTCAAATTATATATCATGTGCTAGGCAAACAATCTGATAATTTTGATTATCAAGCGATACCGCGCCCCGAAAACCTTCCGCCCGACGGGAAAGTCGATCCAGCCCGCTAGCTCGGGGTGTGACACCTTTTCAGCTTCAGTATGGAACTGTTGATCCAATGCTACTTTCATGAGTGCCTCTTGATTTTGCAGCCTTATTTGCTTCATCCTCCTTTGCTCAGTCCTGTCTTCTGTCCTTTTGGCAGCTTGGGCAGCAGACAAGAGCCACTCATTCTCCCTCTTTTTGGCTTCATCAGCCTGTTCTTTGAACCAGGGAGAAGGAGGAGCAATCCCAGTAAGGGACTCAAGAAATCTGGTATGGTTAGAGACTTCGTGTTGTAAGGAGGAGACTTTGGTATCTACTGAAATTTTCAGCAGATCCAGTTGGATCTTTTGAGTGGTGAGGAATTGGTGGGTAAAGGTTTGAACCAGGGTAGTAAGTTGGGCAGTAAGAAGTGGGTTTAACACTTCTTGAACAATCTGAGGTGAGAAGGTGGGGGCAATGGAAGTAGGTGGTGTGTTGGAAGTACCTTCAAATGAAGGTGCCTGCATGGGGATGGATTTGGGTTGCAGGGCTTGGTTACTCAAAACTATTAAGACAAGCTCAGTAAGCTTAGTCACATCAGCCTGAATGTGAGCAACATAATTCGTCAATTCCTTCATTTTAAGATCTGATTCGTCCATCTGAAGAATGTCATGGACCCCGTTTTCTTGGTTTTGGGGATTTCCATCCTCAGTTTCAAGAACTTGATTGGCTGTTGCCATATCAGGAGTCTTATTGCCTGATTCATTCAAATGAGAGCCCATTGGATTCTCATGTGAAATGGATGCTCCAGATATATGATCAAGAGGTCTAGATGGACTGGACATCCTGATCTCATCCTATTCTCCATGGGTAGGAGATTGATGAGTTTGAGCAAAGGTTTGATGTGGCTGTTCCTCTATTTGAGATGGGGGAGGAGAACCAAGTTGCTCAAACACAGAATCAATCTCATGGAGAATATGAGTAGGAGAGTTAGGGGCTTTATGAGGGGAAGAAACAGAGATGTCCTTGGGTGAGTGGACTGCCATCTGAGAGGATTGATGAGGAGCTAGGTGGGGTGGAGATGCTTGATTCATCTGTGAGGATGGAACAGTTGTATCCAATTGCCCAGTGGGGGCAGAGACATGTTCAGGGATCTCATCTTCCTGAACAGTCTTTCTGGCCTTCTTAGGTTTAGAGGCTTTGGTAGAAGCTTTTCTTTTGGACGGTACCTGTACAGGTGTGGAAGAGGAGGTGGATGTGGGTTCACCGAGGATGGGTGTTTCCTCAGTGTCATCCATTTGTCTAGCATCAGTGTTCAATCTCGTGAACACCTGTTTGTCAATGCTCTTGATAGTCGTAAGAGGAGCAATGTGACAAACCTTATTAAGGTCAGCAAAGAGACGGGCCATTACAAACCTAGGATATAGCAGAAACTTGGGACTTTTCTGTTGATGTACCAGATGGTCAAAAATTATTTGAGACAAGTTGACCTTTTTGTTGGATAGAACTGCATACATGACATATTGCATGTCATATGGCATTTCTCCCCAACTCGTCGACTTTTGAGACAGACACTGTAGAATGGTGTGATACAGGAACTTGTACTTAGGGTAAAAGAAAGCTTTGTACAAGGTCCTGTTTTTCAGGTTACCATGATAGTCACACTGAACAAAAGCATTGTGGAGAAGTTTTAATGAAATAGTGGTAGGAGCCTCAGTGTCGTTCAGATTTAGGGCAACGCTTATTTTTGTGGGGGTGACGGTGAATTATTGATCAGCGACCACCGAAGCGATGCTTTCAACAAAGTCATCCTTTATCTCCAAGGATGAGTTTGCCCAAAACTGGTTTAGAGCAACTTACGAAATAGGAGTGTTTAGAATGAGAGCAGTATGAACGAAAGAGTTTACCAGAGTGTCGATTGCTTTGTTGTAGTGAGGGTACTCAGAAGATTAGACAAGGTAAGCTCCGAGGTTATGGATCGGCTTGATTTTCAAGGCCATTTTTCTTTTGCGACGATGAACACTGAGCAGTTATGAACGCAAAGTGTGAGTACAAACTTTGCTTTACAAAAAAAGAGATGAGGAAGTTTAACCGTTCACACACAAAGGCGGTTTCAAAAAAATAATAAAAACTGCCACTACTTATAACATATCAAAAGTTTTACCTTAGGGTTTTTACCCATTGGACAAACATGTGATCATGAGAGAGAAGAACAAACGACAAAGAAGTACGTTCATGCACACCTTGAAGTACAGACAAAGCTTTGTTAGGGATGAAGCCTGGTCCGATGCCGTTACACCATCATCATGAACATAAAGCTCACACGGAATCAGTGTAATTGCGTCGTGCCAGGCGACATGCCTGAAAAGCAGTTTTCCTTCGCCATGTGGAGCATTCGGAAGATTCAAGTTTGAACGAAGAGTGTTCTTGATTAAAGGAAGATCAAGTAACTTTGTTGAGTAATTATTAAAGAACTGAAGGATTTAAGAGGGTAACCACTGATATAAATAATATCAGTGGTAATTAGAGAAGAAAGGGGTAAAAAGGTAAAATTCAAGGATATTATCGAGCCTTGAACACAACTAATGAGGGCCAATTCAATTAATTGTAGGGGGTCTAATCCTGCAGAGCGATTAGTGACCGTCAAATCAGACGTAAGTCTCAAAAATTAGTTAACTATAGAACAGAAAAGTTAACCACGGAGGATATTTTTAACATATGAAGAAGCTTATCCTCGGAAGGAAAGTAACCATGGATAAGTAATGAGGTTAAAGGTCTCGGAAGAAAAATAAGACATCGGAAAGGAAATAAACCACGAAAGGTTTAAAATGTAAAAACGAAAGTTTTAACCGTGGATAGATATGAAACAGTGGCTATAATAACCACTGAACCTATCCGTGTTATGGGATAACCACTGAGAGAGACCAAGGTCGCTTCGTCAGTGGTTTATCAAATATCCGTTGTTAGGATAATCATTGAAGATTATCCTTTTATGTATTTATTTAAAAGTTTAAGATACACATTCTTAACCATGTTCATTAGCTCATATTTATCATTCCCAATTTGGCCACAAACTTAGAAAAAAGTTGAAGAGTCCAAGGGTTTGGTAAATATATATGCTATTTGGTCACTTGTAGAGACATGTTCTGGGACAATTAGTCCCTTTTCAAAACAGTCTGTAATGAAGTGATGCCTTATTTCTATGTGTTTGGTTTTTGAATGGTAGACAGGATTCTTTACTATATTTTTGGAAGCTTCGCTGTCTATTAGGAGAGGTGTTTTTAGTTCAGTTATTCCAAAATGCAGCAGTTGGTATTGCAACCAAAGGATTTGGGCAGTGCAATGGGCTGCTGCAATGTACTCAGCTTCAGCAGTTGAATTTGACACAGACGTTTGCTTTTTTCTTTGCCGTGACACTAAGCAATTTGCAAAGAGCTAAAATCCTCCCGAAGTAGACTTTCTTGTGAGCGAGCATCCAGCATAATCACTGTCTGAAAAACCAACAAGCTTACAAGTTTGGTTAGCAGGATACCAGATACCTAGCACAGGAGTGCCTTTAAGATATCTGAGTATCCTCTTCACAAATGACAAATGGGATTGTTTAGGGGCTGATTGGTATCTTGCACAGACACATGCTGCATACATGATGTCTGGCCTAGATGCAATAAAATACATCAAAGATCCAATCATACACCTGCAGAAGGTTTAATCTATAGGCTCACCATTTTCATTTGGACTTATTCCTGGACTTGTAGCCATGGGGGTAGAAATTATTTTGCAATCATTCTTAAGAAATTTATTTAATAGATCCTTTACATATTTAGATTAATGAATGAAAGTCCCATTGGGGGTTTGTTTTACTTGGAGTCCTAAAAATGTGTTTTGTTCAGTTAAAGCACTCATTTCAAACTTAGAAGACATTAATTTAGAAAATCGTTCACACAAGGAAGGTTTTGTTGATCCAAAAATGATGTCATCGACATAAATTTGGACCAGCAAAAGTTCCTTGTCTACCCTCTTGATGAACAAAGTCTTATCAATGGTTCCCCAAGAAAATTTATTAGAAAGAAGAAATTGAGAGAGAGTATCATACCATGCTCTGGGTGCCTGTTTCAGACCATAAAGTTCTTTGTCTAGTCTGTACACCCAATCAGGATTATGAACATCTTCAAATCCTGGAGGTTGACACACATAGACTTCCTCCTTTATTGTCACATACAGGAATGCACTTTTTATATCCATTTGATATACCTTTATATTATGGGATATGGCAAATGCTAGGAAGAGTCTGACGGCTTCTAGTCTGGCCACAGGAGCAAAGGTTTCATCATAATCGATGCCTTCCTCTTGGCAGTACCCTTGCACTACCAATCTGGCTTTATTTTTGATCACGATGCCTCTGCCATCTGTTTTATTTCTGAATACCCATCTAGTTCCGATAGGGTATTTACCTGCTGGCAAGGGGCAAAGAGTCCAAACATTTTGCCTTTTGAACTGTAATAGTTCATCTTGCATAGCCTCTACCCAATTATTATCTTTAAGAGCTTCCTGATATTTAGAAGGCTCAACTTGGGACAAGAAGGCTGCATGAAGGTAGAAGTTCGAAATTTGGCTCCTAGTTTGAACACATTTATTTAAATCACCTAAGATTTGGTCTAGAGGATGATTTCTGTTGAAGGGAATGATGTCCAAACAATTATTTGAGGAGGCAGCATCGGAAGAAGGTGAGTTTTCACTGGGGCCAGGAGAGTTTTTTGAAGGGCATGTTCAGGAACATCTACATGTACATTATCAAAGGCTGGGGATAAAGGAGTAGATATTTGTTCATCTTGGTCTTGAGAATTTATTTGATAAGAAGGAATGGAGGTAAATAATTTAGAGACAGAACACTCCTCAAGAGAGGATAGATCTTCAGAAGTTTGACATGATTCTGAAGAAGGAGAAGAAGAAAGGGTAGAAGAAATGTAGGTGAAGCTTTCAAGATCGAAGAGGTCATCAGGAGCAGAAGGGAAAGATGAAGTTGATGCAGATTCATTGAATCTGACATCAATAGTTTCCTCGACAATTTTGGTCCTGAGATTGAAAGCTCGGTAAGCCTTAAAGGTCTGAGAATATCCAACAAAATATCCAGAGTCAACTTTAGCAGCAAACTTGGATAAAGAGTCTTTTATGTTCAAAATGAAACACGGACACCCAAAGACTTTAAAGAAGGAAATGAGACGCTTTATGTTGTGAAGGACTTCATAGGCAGTCTTGTTATGTCTTTTCACAATGTGAACTCTGTTTAAGACATAGCAAGCAGTGTTCACTGCCATAGCCCAGAAGGATAAAGGTAATCCTGAATCTGCAAGCATAGTTCTTGCAGCTTCAATAAGTGTTGCAGCTTCAATAAGTGTCCTATTCTTTCTCTCCACAACACCATTTTGTGCGGGAGTTCTAGGAACACTATTGTGACAGTTGCATACGAGAATTACGTCATCAATGACGTGGGCACATTTGATCGTTCTAGAAATCCACATTGTTCTAATACTTATAATTGTTACAGATTGATAGTAGGCGAGAAATGATGAACGTGGGCGAAAACCGTGCGCAAAACGGAGTCCTGGATTGCCCGGAATCGAAAAACGAAGAAAAATTTCTAAGTATTGAACAAATGGGCTCGTCGCGGTACGCGGAGGTGGGCTTGAGAGTCCTCCGCGGTACGCGATTCTTGGAAAATATCTTAGATTCCTCCGGAAATTGTCGCGGTACGCGAAGCCCTTTTTGGCTTTTGGTCGCGGTACGCGATGGGTGTGGCGGTGCAGTGATCTGATCTATTTCATCAGATTTCATGCAAGATAAAATTTTTATTCTTCTTCTAGAACTGTTTCGACCACCAGACAAAAACTCCGGCCAAACCACCATTAAATCACCACTTTCAAGCTTTCTGAACGCAAGGATCGCACCAGGGATCATCTTTACAAGTTCTGATCGTCGTTTTAGCCGCAGATATCCGTCAGATTAGGTAATGATCCGTTTAAACTTTCTGGTTTGATTTTGATTGATTAGATCTTGATTTTGAACGTAATGACATAGTTAGGATTGTTGATTATTCCCTAGATGATGGCTAGGATTGATTATAAACAAAGAACACGAAGTTTTAACGGTTAAATCCTTGTTTTGATCTGTTGTAATGCCCGATTTGCATGAAACCATACCCATGATTATAATGGTTTAATTTATTTGATTATAACAATGTAGGTGATTAGTTGGGTTAATCCTTGAAATGAAAGGTTAAATCCAAGTGTTTCAAACTAATCACAACCATTAACATACTCATTGGAATGATTATCTGATGTTTATGATAACAGTCAGATTAGTATGTTAAACCTGGTTATTATACCTATTCTGATGCTACATTGTGATATTTCATGATAATTGGGTAATCAATAACAAGGATTGATCATTCCTAAGCCATTAAATTATCTAGAAACTGTTACAGTATCATAATCAACAACATTAACTATTTGGTTAATCCGAGATTATTCTGATTAATCAAGAGTGTCATCAACCTTGTAATAGGAATCTAATGCAATGTAGGTTCCTACATTATCATACATTGTATGATATAATACTAAATTAAGCAATTAAACATTTAATAACGGTTTGATGACTTACTAAGCAATGTCTTTGACATTGAACGTTCAGAAAGATCTAATCAGTAAACTAGAATATAAATAACTTATTAAATACAACTAAATGCAGAATCACCCTTTATTATCAGTTGGGAGATATTCTGCTACCTATATATCATCAGGTGATTTTCGTACAACCCCCTTTTCTCTTTAATGTTTTATAAACATCGGGGTAACTCGGCAAACTGTTTTCTGAACATATGATATGCATCAATGATATATGTGAGATTTCATGTGACTTTTGTGGGATTTCATGGGATTTTGCCTGTAGAACTAAACTCTATCATGGAACTAAAAGTCCTCATTCTTGAACTGTATCTAGTGAACCCATGTGTGGCCGAACAGAAAACATTGATAGTACTATTGGTTGACACCCCATTCGCTGGGAGGATTGCATCTCCCCTTGTGTGAATGTTTGTTATCTGTTTCCTTAACTTCTTAATGGTATGATAGACATTAAGACGATGAGGGACTAAGATATGTACCGACGGGTAATATCTTGAGAACAGAACTTGACGTCCGAAAGGAACTAGATACGGGTCCCATGGTTATCCGGAACTGAACTTTTGAGAACATGCTTATCATATCATATTGTTTTAAATTGAACTGTCGAACTCACCAGCTTTGTGCTGACGTTTCAAACTCAAACCTTTTTGCAGGTAAACAGTAATAGCCGGTGAGGATGCACCTTTGGAGATATTTGCACTTGAATAATTATAGTTTGTAATTAAATAGACATAGCTGTAATGTAATTGTGATTGCGACATCCTTGTAATGTATTTACTTTAAGTTAATCTGTGTGCTTATGATATCGGTTCAAGTAAGTCACCCCTCACCTCTGAGACATCACCACTATGCTTCCGCAACCAGTTCAGTGACATCATGCACGAGGTGACGAGGGGTGGGGGTGTGACAGGGTGGTATCAGAGCCACAGGTTATAGAATTTAGGTTGACTTAGAGACCTAGACTACACCCATAGGCTCGAGTAGTGACACAGAGCGCACCGAACATTAATACTGAACAAAACTTGTTTTGAATTAAGCCAGGATAATCAGGTGGTACAAATGACAGTTATGAGTGGCCAGCACAACTGGAATTTGCAACACATGTGCATTCTAGTTTAATTTAATTCAAGCAAAACCTCTATAACTATAAAGACGAATAGTTGTCTGGAGATAGGAAAGACATCGTATCATGTGTATGTTTATGTTAAATATTGTTATTTAATATTTACTTCATGATACTGATTAGAGATTTTGATTGTACAGCGATGGCCGATCCAGCCGAGCAGTATATTTACCAGAGGTTTCCTTATTTGAGGTTGGATGACAGCCCTAGCTCTAGTGCAGGATCAGACTCAGGTCCTAGCAAGGCATCATCTGTAGCCTCTCAGGCGACCCCTACCGGACCACGTACACCATCATCCCCCAGACCCGTTACACCACCACCACCATCAACAGTACTACCACCCGCAGCCCCCATTCTACCCAGTCCCCCTCATTCATCCTTAGTGCATGCTTCAGCTGAGAGGAGACAGGACTCCTCTCCACGGAGAGTCCCCGCGTGGGACGGATTACGACGGATGCGGGGACAAGCCCGCAAAACCACGGGGCTAGCCCCCAGACGTCAGATGGCTCCCCGAGATGAGCCACAGACTATACATGAGGTGGGAGAATCCTCCCACCAAGCTGAGAGGAGAGCCCAGCTACAGCAGGTCACTCAGGATCTGCAAGGGATGCGTCAGGATATACAGCAGCAGAGTGCGATGATAGACGATACCCGTAGCACTTTTTTAGAGATTTTGGCATCTCACTTGACCATTATAGATCGAGTGAACACATTAGAGGTAGACACACAGGCGTGGAGAACTTCGGTGTAGGAGCGGTTGCGTAGGACGTGGGTGCGGAGGATTATTGCTACCTTTTGGCAGCAGGTTGAGTTGTTGAGGGCAGGAGTGGCGAGGGTGAGAGAGTTTCTGATTTGGCTTGGGATGGCCAGTTTCGAGACTAAGATGATAGTTTTGGGCATGATTATGGCGGCAGTAGCCATGGTGTTTTCCTGCTTATCATACTTTTTACGATAAGTATGTTTATGTAGTTCTTTTTGGGATATCTTATGTACAGACGAATAGGTAGTTAGTGTGTGATGTGGATGGGAAGTTTTGATTGTGAAATGGATCCCCGGTAGTTAGTGTTGATGTATCGTTTCTGATAGTTCTTGTATTAAAACTTTGTGATGTATAAAACTATGGTAGTCTAATAACAGGGGTGTTTTTATATATCTGTTTGTATAATGAACTATGTGTGTGAACTATAATTAATTCTTCTGTGTGAGAACATAACTGTATACGAACGTATCAATATGAGAACATGTCGAACTAAAAATATATATTTCGCTGAAGTACAGTACGGGAGCAATACTGTATGCGAATATATCGAACTAAAAATATATATTTCGCTGAAATACAGTACGGGAGCAATACTGTATGCGAATATATCGAACTAAAAATATATATTTTGCTGAAGTACAGTACGAGAGCCATACTGTACGAGAACATGTCTGAACTGAGAACATATCTAATTGTGGACATATCTGTTACTAAAGTACAGTACGAGAGCCATACTGTACGAGAACATATCTAAGTGTGAACATATCTATAACTAAAGTACAGTACGAGAGCCATACTATGCGAAAACATATCTAAATGGGAACATATCTATTGTTTGTATGAGAACTTAGTGCATGAACTGAGAACATATTAGAGAACTTGTGTGAGAACATATCCTAGTCCTGTATGAACATATCTCTAAAAACATGTGTTGCAATGCAATGAGCTGGGTAAGACTCTAACATGTTTTTGAAATAACAGGACTAAGTATAACTACGAACATTTGTGTGATCTGTGTGTAATGCGAACATGTCTGGACTAAATTCATGTAGTTATACTATATTCTTTATATCACATTTCAATACAAATTTTCAGTGTAACTGAATGTGATTGTATTTATGTGATAGAACGGGTTATATCTTTAATGTTCTTAAACTGACCTGAGTTTGTCCGCTTGTGAGCAGATTAATGGCTCCTAAAAGAGGTTGACCAGCTAAGAAAGCTGCTCAGAACATTACAAACCCTGAACAAAATCAAATCCCACCTGTGAATGTTGAATCGAATCCGGATCCGCATGTTAATCTGGAAGTGAACGTAGTTCCACCTGGGAACTTGGAAACAAATACTGCTCCACCAGTGAACCCTGGAGCAAGCATTGTTCCACCTGCTGGTACAAGTGGATCTGAAACAAATGAGGCTATGATAGCACAAATAGTGCGTGAACAACTATCTGCTTGTGGTGTTCTGATACAACACCAACCACATATCACCGCAGGTTCTGGTGGGGAACACGATCATGCTGAACATAATGCTACTGGTGGTCACTTCGGAACTCATACTACCACCGGTGCAACCACCACAAAAACAACTGTTCCTGATCCACCACAGCAAGGGTGTACATATAAGTACTTTGCTTCTTGCAATCCTCCTACTTTTACAGGCAAGGAAGGAGCGGCTAGTCTTTTAAGGTGGATCGAGGAGATGGAAACCAAACTCAAAATCAGCCAGTGTTTGGCAGAGCATAAGGTGTCTTATGCTGCCTGTTCTCTGAAAGACTCAGCTTTGACCTGGTGGAATACCAGGCCAAGACTTTGGGTTCAGCCATAGTTGACTCGATGGGCTGGAATGATTTCAAAACTCTGATTAGATCAGAGTACTGCCCAATCACTGAAATTCAAAAACTACAGGAGGAATTCTGGAATCACTCTATGATCGGTGCTGATTGTCTGGCTTACACCGATCGGTTTCATGAACTTAATTGTTTACTTCCCGATATGTTTCCTACGGAAGCCGCTTTAATCGAGAAGTACATTAAGGATTTGATTCCCCAGATTCGGGGAATGGTGATTGCTGCTGAACCTACAACTCTGAAACATACGATTCTTTTGACCACTAAGCTTACCAATGAGGCGGTAAGGAGTGGTACTTTGTTTTTGAAACCTCAGACGGCTCACAACCGTAGTGATGTCGGTACCTCGAATGTGTCGAAAGGTACCAAACGAAAGTGGTTTGGCAAAACCAAGGCGAAGGCTTCGGCTGAGATCACCCAGAGCAAGCCAACTGTGAAAAACTATGGTGCTGTTCTTCCTGAGAGGAAAGCTTATACTGGGCAGGCGCCCAAATGCGATAAGTGTCCACTCCATCACACGGTACCATGTCCTGTTTGTCTGAACTGTAACCGAGTTGGACATTATGCTAAATATTGCAACTTTCCTGCTCAACCACAAAATCAAGCACCACGACAAACCACTCGAACCAACCGGTCATGCTACAAATGTGGAAGCCCTGACCATCTCATACGAAACTGTCCAAACAATAACACCAATCCGGGAACTGAAGCTAGGGGGAGAGCTTTTCAGATTGGTGCGATCGAGGCGAGACATGATACAAATATTGTTACTGGTACGTTTCTTCTTAATAATCTTTACGCGTCAGTTCTCTTTGACACATGAGCAGATAAGAGCTTTATCTCTCCTGAATTTGCATCATTAATTTCATTGCCTACGGTAGATCTAGAAACTCCTTATGTTATTGAACTTGCTAATGGCAAGTTGATCAAAACTAACAGTGTTATTCAAGGATGTTCCTTGAATTTGAATGATCATCTTTTCAATATCAATCTACTTCCCATTGAGCTTGGAAGCTTTGATGTTGTAGTCGGTATGGACTGGCTTTCGGATAATCAAGCGGAAGTTGTGTGTCAAAACAAGATGATCCGTATTCCATTACCTAACGGTAATACACTGATAGTTCAAGGAGAACGAGCCGGTAGAAAACTTTGTATCATATCTTGTATGCGAGCTCAGAAATTCTTAAGGAAAGGCTGTTATGCGTTTCTGGCACATGTGACTGAGCACAATTCCACACCCAAACGAATCACAGACATCCCAGTAGTCAAAGATTTTCCTGAAGTGTTTCCTGAGGATATCTCAGGATTACCCCCAGTGAGACAAGTTGAATTTCAGATTGACTTTATTCCAGGTGCAGTACCTGTTGCTAAAGCCCCGTATCGGCTTGCACCATCCGAAATGCAAGAACTTTCAGGTCAATTGCAAGAACTGTTAGACAAAGGTTTTATCAGACCTAGTTTCTCACCCTGGGGAGCACCAATTCTTTTTGCGAAAAAGAAGGATGGTTCATTCAGAATGTGCATTGACTATCGGGAACTCAATAAACTGACAATCAAAAATCGTTATCCACTACCTCGTATCGATGATCTGTTTGATCAACTACAAGGTGCTACTTACTTTTCAAAAATTGATTTGAGATCCGGATACCATCAGTTGCGTATTCATGAAGATGACGTTCCAAAAACTGCTTTCCGAACCCGATACGGACATTACGAATTTCTAGTAATGCCGTTTGGTTTAACAAATGCACCAGCAGTTTTCATGGATCTGATGAATCGAGTATGTATACCTTATCTGGATAAATTTGTGATTGTATTTATTGATGATATTCTCATTTATTCTCGAAACCAACAAGAACATGCTCAACACTTAAAATTAATCCTAGAACTTTTGGCATGTGAAAAATTATATGCCAAGTTCTCCAAGTGTGAAAACTGGTTACGAGAAATTCAATTTCTTGGTCATGTAGTAAATCAAAACGGTATTCAAGTGGATCCCAGTAAGATTCAGGCGGTGAAACAATGGGAGACACCACGAACCCCGACTGAAATACGTCAATTTTTGGGGTTGGCAGGTTATTATCGCCGGTTTATCAAGAACTTTTCAAAGATAGCCTTGCCACTGACCACATTGACACAGAAAAATCAACCGTTTGTATGGGGTTCTCAACAGGAGGAGGCGTTCCAACTGTTGAAACACAAACTCTACAACGCACCTATCTTGGCATTACCGGAAGGTACTGATAACTTCACAGTATACTGTGATGCTTCTCATCAAGGTCTTGGGTGTGTCCTAATGCAGAAGGATAAGGTAATTGCTTATGCTTCACGACAACTGAATGTACATGAGAAGAACTATACCACACATGATCTAGAACTTCGTGCAGTGGTGTTTGCACTCAAGATTTGGAGACATTATCTATACGGAACTAAGTGTATTATGTACACTGATCACAAAAGCCTCCAACACATTCTAGATCAGAAAATGTTGAATATGCGACAGAGGCGATGGGTTGAATTTCTAAACGACTATGACTGTGAAATTCGTTATCACCCAGGTAAAGCGAATGTCGTAGCCGATGCCTTAAGTCGCAAGGAACGAGTGAAACCTTTACGTGTGAAAGCGTTAGGTATGACTATTCAAACCAGTCTGATTTCTCAGATCAAAGAAGCTCAGCAACAAGCTTTACAAGCAACGAACTATTCTGCTGAGGGACTGAGAGGATTAGATAAGAAACTCGATACCAAAAATGATGGACTGTTGTATTTCAAAAACCGAATGTGGATTCCTTGCTTCGGTAACTCTAGAACAATTATCTTGGATGAGGCGCATAAATCCAGGTATTCTATTCATCCAGGTGCTGATAAAATGTATAAATATCTTAAAGACTTTTACTGGTGGCCTGGAATGAAGAAACAAATAGCTGAATACGTGGATCGATGTTTAACATGTCTCAAAGTTAAGGCTGAACATCAACGACCTTCTGGGTTATTACAACAACCTGAGATTCCCATGTGGAAATGGGATCAGATCTCTATGGATTTTATCACTAAATTACCCAGAACATCACGTAATCATGACTCTATATGGGTTATCGTTGATCGCCTTACGAAATCTGCACATTTCTTACCCATCTGAGAAGATTATTCTATGGATCGACTCGCTAAACTCTATGTTAATGAGATTGTATCTCGACACGGAGTACCGATCTCTATCATTTCTGACAGAAATAGTCGATTTATGTCACGATTTTGGCAAACTCTTCAGAAAGCTCTGGGCACACAAATCAATATGAGCACAGCTTATCATCCACAAACAGACGGGCAGACTGAACGAACGAATCAAACTCTTGAAGATAAGCTCAGAAGCTGTGTGATTGATTTTGGAGGTAGCTGGGATATTCATCTTCCACTTGTTGAATTCTCATACAATAACAGCTACCATACTAGTATTCAATGCGCTCCATTTGAAGCACTTTATGGACGCAAGTGTAGATCACCTATCTGTTGGTCAGAGGTAGGTGAAAGCCAAATCATAGGCCCAGAATTTATTCAGGAAACAACTGATAAGATCGCACTCATTCAGGAACGAATCAAAGCAGCTCGCGATCGTCAAAAGAGTTACGCTGATAATCGCCGTAGACCACTCGAATTCCAAGTAGGTGATCGGGTAATGTTAAAAGTGTCACCATGGAAAGGCATTTTCAGATTCGAAAAGAGAGGTAAACTTTCACCAAGATTTGTAGGGCCATTCAAAATTCTGGAACGAATTGGATCTGTGGCCCACAGACTTGAGTCACCTCCTGAACTTAGTAACATTCACGATGTTTTTCATGTGTCCAATCTGAAGAAATGCCTAAATGATGAATCATTGATCGTACCTCTCGAAGAGATTCATATTGATGAAAAACTTCAGTTCAGTGAAGAACCAGTAGAGGTAATGGATCGAGAAATGAAAGTATTAAAACGTAGTCGCATACCAATCGTTAAAGTGCGATGGAACTCGCAACGTGGGCCCGAATATACTTGGGAACGTGAAGATCAAATGAAATCAAAGTACCCACATCTACTCTCATAAACGATTGTCGTAATATAAGTCTTCACTAAATTTCGGGACGAAATTTCTCTAACAGGAGGAGACTGTGACAGTTGCATACGAGAATTACGTCATCAATGACGTGGGCACATTTGATCGTTCTAGAAATCCACGTTGTTCTAATACTTATAATTGTTACAGATTGATAGTAGGCGAGAAATGATGAACGTGGGCGAAAACCGTGCGCAAAACGGAGTCCTGGATTGCCCGGAATCGAAAAACGAAGAAAAATTTCTAAGTATTGAACAAATGGGCTCGTCGCGGTACGCGGAGGTGGGCTTGAGAGTCCTCCGCGGTACGCGATGCTTGGAAAATATCTTAGATTCCTCCGGAAATCGTCGCGGTACGCGAAGCCCTTTTTGGCTTTTGGTCGCGGTACGCGATGGGTGTGGCGGTGCAGTGATCTGATCTATTTCATCAGATTTCATGCAAGATAAAATTTTTATTCTTCTTCTCGTACTGTTTCGACCACCAGACAAAAACTCCGGCCAAACCACCATTAAATCACCACTTTCAAGCTTTCTGAACACAAGGATCGAACCAGGGATCATCTTTACAAGTTATGATCGTCGTTTTAGCCGCAGATATCCGTCAGATTAGGTAATGATCCGTTTAAACTTTCTGGTTTGATTTTGATTGATTAGATCTTGATTTTGAACGTAATGACATAGTTAGGATTGTTGATTATTCCCTAGATGATGGTTAGGATTGATTATAAACAAAGAACACGAAGTTTTAACGGTTAAATCCTTGTTTTGATCTGTTGTAATGCCCGATTTGCATGAAACCATACCCATGATTATAATGGTTTAATTTATTTGATTATAACAATGTAGGTGATTAGTTGGGTTAATCCTTGAAATGAAAGGTTAAATCCAAGTGTTTCAAACTAATCACAACCATTAACATACTCATTGGAATGATTATCTGATGTTTATGATAACAGTCAGATTAGTATGTTAAACCTGGTTATTATACCTATTCTGATGCTACATTGTGATATTTCATGATAATTGGGTAATCAATAACAAGGATTGATCATTCCTAAGCCATTAAATTATCTAGAAACTGTTACAGTATCATAATCAACAACAATAACAATTTGGTTAATCCGAGATTATTCTGATTAATCAAGAGTGTCATCAACCTTGTAATAGGAATCTAATGCAATGTAGGTTCCTACATTATCATACATTGTATGATGTAATACTAAATTAAGCAATTAAACATTTAATAACGGTTTGATGACTTACTAAGCAATGTCTTTGACATTGAACGTTCAGAAAGATCTAATCAGTAAACTAGAATATAAATAACTTATTAAATACAACTAAATGCAGAATCACCCTTTATTATCAGTTGGGAGATATTCTGCTACCTATATATCATCAGGTGAGTTTCGTACAACCCCCTTTTCTCTTTAATGTTTTATAAACATCGGGGTAACTCGGCAAACTGTTTTCTGAACATATGATATGCATCAATGATATATGTGTGATTTCATGTGACTTTTGTGGGATTTCATGGGATTTTGCCTGTAGAACTGAACTCTATCATGGAACTAAAAGTCCTCATTCTTGAACTGTATCTAGTGAACCCATGTGTGGCCGAACAGAAAACATTGATAGTACTATTGGTTGACACCCCATTCGCTGGGAGGATTGCATCTCCCCTTGTGTGAACGTTTGTTATTTGTTTCCTTAACTTCTTAATGGTATGATAGACATTAAGACGATGAGGCACTAAGATATGTACCAACGGGTAATATCTTGAGAACAGAACTTGACGTCCGAAAGGAACTAGATACGGGTCCCATGGTTATCCGGAACTGAACTTTTGAGAACATGCTTATCATATCATATTGTTTTAAATTGAACTGTCGAACTCACCAGCTTTGTGCTGACGTTTCAAACTCAAACCTTTTTGCAGGTAAACAGTAATAGCCAGTGAGGATGCACCTTTGGAGATATTTGCACTTGAATAATTATAGTTTGTAATTAAATAGACATAGCTGTAATGTAATTGTGATTGCGACATCCTTGTAATGTATTTACTTTAAGTTAATCTGTGTGCTTATGATATCGGTTCAAGTAAGTCACCCCTCACCTCTGAGACATCACCACTATGCTTCCGCAACCAGTTCAGTGACATCATGCACGAGGTGACGAGGGGTGGGGGTGTGACAACTATATTGTATGAGGATTGTTTTAGAGATGCAGAACTTATCAAGAACCTGGTTCTTGAATTCAGTCCCATTATCACTCCTTATTGTTTTGACAGGAAGACTAAATTGTCTTTCAAGTTGGGTGATAGGGGCAATTATTTAATCAGAACTCTCATCTTTGCTGAAGAGAAAGAAGGTCCAGCAAAATCTTGAGTAGTCATCCACAACAACTAAACAATATCTCTATATTGCCAAACTGGCTACCTTCACTTGACCAAACGGATCCATATGAAGCAAATTAAGACAGTTAGTTGTTTTGGATTCCTCAATAGACTTATGTGATGTTTTATGTTGCTTTCTTTTTAACAAAGATTCACATTGACCTTCAAAGTGAAATTCTTTGGAAGGTAATCCTCTTACTAAAGAAAGGGTAGAAAGCTTATGAAGAGATTGGTGGTTAAGGTGACTGAATCTTCTGTGCCAGAGGGCAGTTTTAGAGGATGATGCTTTGGCTACCAAACAAGTAGGAGAGGATGTTTGAGAATCAGTGGACATATCTACAACGTAGACATTTCCACTTCTTTTAGCCGTTAGCAAGGTGTGTTGATCAATTAAGATCTTTATTTTTTGTAAAGCCCGTTGAACGATGAAGACTGACAAAGTCAACACGGAAGAGTCAAATCTCATATTTCAGTTTAATTTTCGTGTACAGCATTTCGAGTACACGAAGTGGTCGTGTACTCGAACCTTTTTTGTATTTAGATTTCGTGTACACCTAGGCCTAGTATAAACAGACGCATTTTTTACAGGTTTAGGTTGGAATCCCGAGGCATACGCTCTCTAGACGTATTGAGGCGCTTGTACTCGAAGTTTTGCAATATTTATAAAGTTTGCAATTTTCTACTTGCTTTCTTGTTTCTAACTTGGATTCCGCACTTGTTAGAGATCAATGATGATGTTTACAGAGATAAAGTTTGGATCTTGATCTGTTTGAGGACCTACAAGTGGTATCAGAGCTTGAGTGCTCTTTTCATCATCAAGGTGACAACTTTTCTAGGCAAGTTTGCAACTTTATCATTCTTCTTTAATCCTACTAGCTACTGCATAAATTTGGGACTCTGAATCTTAAGAAATAATTTTATAAATTTTTCTTAAGTATTTTCGAGTTCAAAATTTTTAGAGTTCAGCTATTTCGAGTATAGGCAGAGTGTTTGAAGATCAGCTAGAGTTCGAATACAGAGTTTCGAGTACAACATCAATTTCGAGTACAGGATTAAATTTCGAGTACACAAAGTTTCGAATACAGCAAATTTTTCGAGTACACAGTTTCGTGTACATCAGTTTCGTGTACTCGAATTTCGATTACATCCAGAATTTGGAGTGTTGTTCACTTCGGGCAGCTTTATTGACTATCATCTACAGGGAAATACAAGGAATTCGTGTACAACACTTAGAAATTTTTCAGACTCACAATGGGTATAAAGAATCTGACAAATTTGTCTAATTTGCTCAGTCTTGACAATGAGATCGGCACCGGAACAAAGCCACCAAGGCTCGTGTCAGGAGATAACTTTCAAGACTGGAAATTTCGATTTCAGTCATTTATCAAGTATACCGACCCAAAGCTTTGGAGATCAATTGAAGAAGGTCCCTTTGTACCTTCATTCCAGAGTGAGCTCAATGGTCCTCTCGTTCCAAAGGATCCAGAACTGTATACTGACAATGACATACTCATGATGGAGAAGGATGAAAAGGCATATGCCTCGATCACAATGGCTTTGTCAACAGATGTTGCTCACGGATTCAAGGAACACAAGACTGCTAAGGAACTCTGGAATGCCTTAGTTGAAAGATTTGAAGGAAATGAGGACATGCGAGAGAGTCGCAAGGACATGCTCAGACAAAGGTTCAACATGTTTAATCATATCAAGGGAGAGTCTCTCGAAGCACAACTCAACAGATTCACTCATCTGATGACTGAGATGACTAGTTCTGGGATTGAGATGACTAAGGGAGAGGTAAACAAGAAGCTGCTGAATTCCCTACCTTACACTTGGAACTCTAACTGTACAACTATCAAAAGGACCAAGGACATGTACAAGACTTCTTTAAGTGAGTTGATCTCAATCATCAACTCATATGACATGGATGATAAGCAGAGAGCACTGAATCATGCCAGCTCAATGGGCATTGCACCTACTTCTGAAAACTCTGCTCTTCTGTCAGCAATTAATCATCAATCATCAGGAATGCATCATTATCAGCCTCCTTCCTCTCATGGAGTTCCTTTTGAGACTGCTTTTCTGTCATCTGGACAAGCTGGATCAGTGCCTAAAGTCAATCCAGAAAGTGAAGAGAATCTACTGCTATTTAAGGGATTCATGAATAGCTACAATGCTTTTATTGCAGGAGAATTGGCACCCTCAAATCTCACTCAAGACAATCTAGAGCAGATTAATCCAGCTGATGTTGAAGAAATGGATATCTCATGGCAGATGGCAATGGCTGTGTTCAGAGCAAAGAAGTTCATCAAGAAATATGGAAGAAACAGCTTTGGAAACGCTCCGGGAAAGAAGCTTGGCTTTGATAAGTCAAAATTACGATGCTACAACTGTGACCAACAGGGTCACTTTGCCAGGGAATGTAAGCAGCCAAAGGTGGCTAAGGAAGGGGGAGAAAAGAAGCCTGAAGAGAAGTCAGGAAATACAGCTGCTGGAGGAAGCGCTAGCACTTCTAAAGCGTTGGTGACTCAGGAGACTGACTCCTATGATTGGAGTGATCAAGTGCAGGAACTGGAACTGACTCTGAGTCATGCATTCATGGCTGAGGTGGACGACAAGCAAAAGGAGGTAACTGAAAATCTTTGCTCTACCTCATGCATAAATAAAGTATTTAAGTACAGGTCGCACAATGAATCACTAATCAAAGAATTAAACAAACTTAAATACTTTAACTCAGAATTTCTTAAAAATGAAGGAATTTTTAAAAGGAAGCTTGAAGCCGAGGGTCGGGATGTGGCAAGGCTAAAAGAACTTCTAAGTGATAAAGAGTCCAACTATCGAGAAGCTCGACGAAAAATCGATGAACTCACTCTAGAGTTGGATCAAGTCAAATCACAACTTTCTAAATCATCAATTAAATGTGAAAGATTTGATTATTCAAGCAAAATTTTAGAAAATATGACATCAATGCGATTTCGGGAAAAGAGGGGTAGTGGAATTGGGTATAATGAATGTGCACCACCTTTTAACCAAAATTACTCATGCATGCCAAGAATCAGCACATCCGTTGATGACTTGGAATTGGATTCTAGTCGTGCTTGTGATTTTCCCACCGAACCAGTTGTTATTACAGCTGACCCTGTTATAACTAATGATTCTGAGGTTTGTGCAGAAAAACTAAGTGTTGCAGGTTTAAAGGAGGAGAAGGTAGAAAGAAGTGCAGGGACGCGCACAGATTGTTCATCATCTACCAGCAAATCATTTTTTGTTCCAACAATTGATTTTGATAGAAAGTTTGATGAAATTAACATTAATATCAATGATATGCCAAAACATTTTCAGAAAACATTTGCTATAAAATCAACTCTCTCTCCTTTAACAACACAGACTGCACCGGCTCATTCCACAGTTACCAAAGAGGAAAGTTCATTGTTAAATCCTAACTGTGAACCTTATATTCCCACCTCTTTCTCTAGTCAAAGTAACTGTGATGTAAAGCCCTTTGACCCAATTGAATTTCACCAAAAGGTCTGCTGCTATGCATGTGGGAAACCAGGCCACATTGCTAGACACTGTCTGCACCGACCTACTGAATTCTTCTATGGGAAGAATCAAAAGGTCATACCTAAGGCTAAACTAGTTAACAAACATGTGAGGACTGTACCATCCTCCAAGCCTAAGGCAACCTCTCAAAAGGGGACTCAGATTCAGACTCCTTCCACTGCAAAAAGACATAAGAAATCAAACAAAACACAATATGGTTTTCGTAAGCAAAATCAAAGAATTTCCAAAAATAAGATAAAACCAGTTGACCAGGGCAGTGGAAGCATGACAAAACATATTAAGCTCAATTCAGAAAGACCCAAACCCAAACCCAAGGATAGAGTTTCTTCTATTACCAAAACACCTAAATCTGTTATGATTTGGGTACCTGTTTCTCATTAATTGAATGTATACTGTGCAGGGAAAGCCAAGCAAGCTTTAACACGTTTGGTATGTAGATAGTGGCTGTTCCCGGCATATGACTGGGGATTTCTCTCAGTTGCATGAAGTTACACCATTCAATGGAGGTTATGTATCATTTGCTGGAGACAAGGGAGGAAGGATAAGCATGAAGGGCACGGTCACTAATGGAACTCTTAGTTTTGAAGATGTGTACTATGTTGAAGAGCTCAATCACAGTCTTCTGAGTGTTTCTCAAATCTGTGATAAGAGTTTTTCCACACACTTCACAAACAAAGAATGTCTTATTCTGAAGCCTGGCTTTGTAGTGCCTGAGAAGTGGATTCTGATGAGAACTCCAAGGATAAACAATGAATACATTATCAACATGAGCTCAGATTCGTTTACAGAGAACACTTGTTTGTTTTCTAAGGCATCGGAGCATGATTGTCTGTTGTGGCATCGGAGACTGGGTCATGTAAACCTAAAGAATCTGAACAGACTCGCCAAGGGAGATCACGTCATTGGTCTACCTTCTAAAGATTTCTCCACTATTGAGAAATGTATCGCTTGTGCGAAAGGGAAACAACACAAGAGACCTCACAAGCCAAAATTGTTCAATTCCATCTCTTCAGTTCTTCAACTTCTTCATATGGATCTTTTCGGACCGATTAACGTAATGAGTATCGGGAAAAAGTCATATTGTCTCGTTGTGACAGATGATTATTCCAGATTCACTTGGGTGTTCTTTCTAGCCAAGAAAGATGAAGCTCCAGAGATTTTGAAGAAGTTCATTACCTTGATTGAAAATCAGAAGAATCTAAAGGTCAAGGTGATTAGAACTGATAATGGAACTGAATTTAGAAATCAGACTCTTATAGATTTCTGTGATGAAAAAGGGATAGCTAGGCAATACAGTGCAGCTAGAACGCCTCAGCAAAATGGAGTTGCTGAAAGGAGAAACAGAACGCTTATAGAAGCTGCACGAACGATGTTGTCAGAATCAAAGTTACCAATCTTTTTCTGGGCTGAAGCAGTTAACACTGCGTGCTATGTTCAAAATAGAGCACTTCTGAACAAGCATCATCATAAGACTCCCTACGAGATTCTATTCAATCAGAAGCCCAAAGTTGGACACTTCAAGTCATTCGGATGTCCTTGCACTCTTCTTCATACAGAGCCTAATCATAAGTTTGATGATAAGGCAGATGAGTGTTACTTTGTGGGCTACTCGTCTGAAAGGGCAGCATACAGAGTTTATAACAAGAAAACTCGGATGATTGTGGAATCATACTACATAGATTGGCAAGAAATGAACTCTACTGATGCTGGTTCTCGTCCAAACTGGCTGTTTGAGTATGACTCCACTTTTAGGCCCTTCAGTACTCCATCTGAGAATGCAGGAGGATCTGAGCAAGCTGATGAATTTTTCACAGGTGATAACATGGACTACAGGGTTGACTATGTTCCTTGTGATCCTAGTCATCTGACAGTTGATCCTCCAGGAATGTATAATCGTGCCTCTCCAGCTCAGCCAACCCCAATTCATGAAGTTCTTCCATCATAACCAGACAATTCTCAGTCGGTTCAGCCTCTTCCTGACACTGATCAAACCTCATCCTCTTCCCACCAGACCTTTGATAATCCACTCTTCTCAGATAGCATTCCTGAGGAACATTGTGTAGATCCTGGAGCTGAAGCAAGTGAAACTGCTCCTATTGACCACATTTCCTCTTCAAGTGAAGAACAAGTCAATAACATCAGCAACCTGCTAGATAATCTGGCTGTAGAAGAAGTGCCAACACTTAGTGTAAACAAGAATCATCCAGTGGAGAATATTATTGGACCTCTCTCAGAAGGCGTTCTTACTCGAAGCAAATCCATTACAATTCAGAACGCGTTGCCTGAAGAGACACTCACTCGAAGTCAATCAGGTCCTATTAACTCTTGTTTATATTCTTGTTTTATTTCACAGGTTGAACCCAAGAATGTCAAAATGGCTCTAAAGGAGTCCAGCTGGGTTGAGGCAATGCAAGAAGAGTTGATGCAGTTTCAGAAGCTCAAGGTTTGGAATCTGGTTCCTCTACCCAAGGGAAAATTGCCTATAGGAACCAGATGGGTTTTCAGAAACAAGAGAGATGATTCTGGTGTAATTATCAGAAACAAAGCCAGGCTGGTCGTTCAAGGATTTTATCAGCAGGAGGGGATAGATTATGAAGAAGTCTTTGCACCGGTTGCGAGACTTGAGGCCATACGGATTTTCTTGGCTTATGCCTCTTATATGAACTTTACGGTATATCAGATGGATGTGAAAACAGCTTTCTTATACGAAAGGTAAAGGAGGAGATATATGTGTGCCAACCCCCTGGTTTTGAAGATTCTCAGTATCCAGAGCATGTCTACAAGTTAGACAAAGCTCTTTACGGCCTTCATCAAGCACCGCGAGCATGGTATGCTACGCTTACTGATCACCTACTCGCAAATGGATATACTCGTGGAGCTATTGATCAGACCTTGTTCGTCCGTAAAGATAAGAATGATTTAATTCTCGTTCAAATCTATGTGGATGACATCATATTTGGCTCCACCAGCTCAGCGTTGTGCAAGGAATTTGAAGGGGTAATGAAGAAGAAATTTGAGATGAGCGCGATGGGAGAAATGACCTTCTTTCTGGGTCTGCAGGTAAAGCAAGATTGTAAGGGTGTGCTGATTCATCAAGGAAAATACGTCACAGACATTTTGAACAAATTCAAAATGACGGAGTCAAAGCCGGCATCCACTCCCATGGCTGCACGTCCTATCCTGACTTCGGATTTGGAAGGTGAAGATGTTGATCAGCATCTCTATCGCTCGATGATTGGTTCTCTGATGTATCTGACTGCTAGTCGTCCAGACATTATGTTTTCAGTATGTCAGTGTGCCAGATATCAGGCAAATCCGAAGGCATCTCACCTCATAGCTGTCAAGAGAATCTTTCGGTACCTAGTCGGGAAACCTAAGCTCGGACTTTGGTATCCAAAGAACTCTGAGTTTCAATTATTTGCATACTCAGACAGTGACTTTGGTGGATGTAACCTGGATAGGAAGTCAACCACGGGTGGGTGTCAGTACCTGGGAGATCGTCTTGTTTCATGGCAATGCAAGAAGCAGACCACCGTATCCACATCCACCGCAGAAGCTGAATATGTTGCTGCTTCCAGTTGCTGCTCTCAGGTTATCTGGATGCAACAACAACTCCTCGATTACGGTTTGAACTTTCTTGACTCTCCTATTTATTGTGACAATGAAGCAGCCCTACAGATCGTCAAGAATCCGGTACAACATTCCAAAACTAAACATATTGACATCCGGATTCACTTCATCCGTGACTGTTTCGAACGAAAGCTGATTCATCTTGAAAAGGTCCACACTGATGACAATCTAGCGGACCTTTTCACAAAACCGTTCGATACAGCACGCTTCCATCACCTGCTTGCCTCTCTCAAATTAATAAGCTTTAATTAAAAGCATTTTTGTACATACATTAAAATTTGTGTCCTCCTATAGTCACAAATTTAGGGGGAGAAAATTTACAAAAACAACAAAAAGATTTTTCATTCTTTGAGTCAGAAAATTTACAAAAACAACAAAAAGATTTTTCATTCTTTGAGTCAGAGAATTTACAAAAACAACAAAAAGATTTTTCATTCTTTGAGTCAGAAAACTTACAAAAACAACAAAAAGATTTTCGGTCTTTGAGTCAGTCTAAGATAATCTATAAGTTTAGGGGGAGTTAAGTTTTGAAATCTTAAGAAAAGGAAATGTTGTCTCTAGCTATTCATAGAAAATTACAAAAACATTTCTTTTAAATTTTAAATTTTAACTTTACAAAAACTTAAGAAAATACAAAAAGATTTTATTTGGACAAGCAAAGTGAATCGATCAAATTGGGAAGTGAAATAATCTCTAAGGATCAAAATTTCACTATCTTATTATGATCTCAAAAGAAATCACAACCTTGAATATCTATTCTATGCTAAGAAGTTGAAATGAGTTTTTCAAAACTTAAATAATCAGACTTGATCAAGCTTAAAATACATATAAATAGATAAATAAGTGTGAAATTGTGATCATTAGATAACTAGAAACGTGTGACAACTATTTGACTTCTTGTTTAAATCCTTTAATCAAAACAAGATTGTGTTTCCATAAACTTGAAATTGTGTTTGAAAAACTCGGGTATTTTCCATGTTTTGTGCAAACAAAGAACGGGAAATACCTACTGAAGCATTCTATGTTTTGCGTAAGCAAAGAACTGGATGTGTGACGTTAAGGCCAATGTGTCTGCAGATCAGAAAATAAAAGATGCCAATGAGCACAAGATGATAGAACCCATTCTTGTTCTTGATTCTAAACCGACTAGATCTGTTCTTTTCTTTTCTCATCTTAAAACTCTGTCAAAATAATTTGAAGTTCGTTGAAACACAATCAAAGTTTGAAACAAAGGATTTAACAAGACTGATAGGTTGCATATTAATCTAGTCTTACAATCTAATTGATCACAAATTTCCCAAAAGATATTTTCAGAAAAACTTGATCATATAACTGATCTTTAAGAGATAAAATAACGAGTGGAAATAATTGGTAGGGAATAGCTATTTAAAGGTTGTGCTTCTTTAAGAAATTATCTAATATAGTTAAAATTTTGATAACAGATTTGATCCCACAAATTTGAGCCGACTAAACTTTAAAACTTGTTCAAAGTTTATTTTATTTTATTTTATTTTATTTTATTTTATTTTATTTTAGAAAAGTTAGAATATTAAATTCGAAATAAGAAAATTAAATGGTGCGTATTCGAAATCGAGTACACGAAATTACGTACACGAAATCAGGTCTATAAATAGTTCAACTATACCCAATTTCGTGTACCATAATTTTCGTGTACACGATTTCAGTTTCGATTACACCATAAGGCGATTTTCATTTCCAGACCAGTTTTCGAAATTCTACTCCGGCAATCTTATAGATCATCACTAGGCGACTCTAGGTATAGATTTTTATCAAATTTTGACCGCGGGTTTGAAAGTTATGGTCAAAATAAAATTTCGAGTACGTGATTTTCGTGTACAGGAGGTTTTTGGTCAAATTGACCAAGAAATACTTAGAATTGAAAGTCAATTTGTAAATATGTTGGTCGCCTTTCAATTCCGAGTATATTGAATCGGTTTAGAATTTCTATGGAGCCAAAATGATAAACTTCTCTAAGGATTTTAAGTACACGAAATTTCGCAAGTTCGTGTACACGAATATTTCGTGTACAGACTACATTTCGTGTACAGAATGAACTTCGTGTACAGATCAGACTTCGTGTACTCGACTCAGTTCGTGTACACAACACACTTCGTGTACTCAATCTGTTTCGTGTACACCTGTTGCTCCGAGGAGATGGCTTCAACACTTAGAAAATTTTTGAAAAATTTTTGAAATTTTCGAGTATTGCTTCAACACTTCGTCTAACTTAATCAGTTTTCTGTTTCAGATGGCTGAATTACGGTTTGTACATGATCATAACATGACTGCTTTCCTTGGGGAACCACCAGCCAAGCACTCAGAGTTTCAGAGCATGATTGAAGGCCTGATATTGTCTCCCGTCAACTACGCTATCATGGAGTACCCTCAAATCGTTACCTCATTTATTCGAGATTTCTGGAGCACGGTTGAGGAAGGTATTGATGCGGATGGAAACATCAGTATAGTCGGAAAGATCCAGGGTCACTCCATCATCATTACAGAGCAAATCATCAGGGATTGTCTGCAGTTTGGAGACAAGGAGTCTGACCCTGTGGAGCTAGACCAAGGTCTGGTAAACCGAACTGTTTACCAGATGGGACACGAAGGAGCCTACCCACCTACTGAGAAGAAACTGTTACACCCGTACTGGAGGTATCTGGCACATGTGGTGACACAATGTTTATCCGGACGTAAGGGCGGATATGATGTGCTTAATCAGACACTGAGCTCATGCATGGTGGCCCTAGCACTTGGAGAAGACTTCAACTTCTCAAGGATGATTTTTCAGGATATGCACGCGAATATCAAAGGCAAGAGGAAAGAAAGATTCCTGGCTTTTCCAAGATTCATTCAGATTATCCTGGATAAAAGATATCCGAACCTGCAACGCACATTTGGTTCGCTGGAAGTTAAGAGGATGCGAGACGATATCTTCGGCTACATGAAGATGAGTAAACGGGGAAAGAAGCAATACACCGGTCAGAGACCCTTGATCAAATTTGGGAGATTTGTGGGAGATGGGATGGATGAGGATATGCCAGGGACCCCAGTGGCTATAGTGGCAGAAGAGCATGACACTCAGGCTACAAGTTCTAAAGCTAAAGCAAGTGAAGCTACAAAAGCTGCAGCTGATGCTTCTTCTTCTTCATCAAGTGAAGATTTTGTCCCAGAGGGGCCACCTCTCACAAGGCAAGAAAGGGAAGATGTTCAAGATGTTGATTATACTCCCACTCTCGAATCTTCGCCAAAGAAGAAAAGGCAAAAGACTATGGCACGAAAGGCAAGAGACCCAAGGCTTCAGTCTGTTCTCTCCAGCTTATCTTTCTCTTCTGCTGCTGCTGTCATGACACAGGCACCAGTTAAACCCATTCATGTCACCAAACCACCATCACCACCTCATGTTACATTACCACCATCACCACCTCACGTCACTAAACCACCATCACCGTCTCATGTCACATTACCACCATCACCACCTCATGTTACATTACCACCATCACCACCTCATGTCACAAAACCACCTTCACCACCACTTGTCACTCAACCACCTCCACCGCCTAAACCTTCTCAACCCATTAAGCCACAACAACCTAAACCTGCATCCAAACCTTCGAAAACCAAACTCATCATCCGAGTTCCCTCCACACGTCCATCAGTCACCATTCAGCCTAAAGCCAAAACCAAAGCCAAATCACCTACACCACAATCCGGAAGCAGCAAAGGAAAATCTCCTTTGCGTTCCGATTCACCTTACGAACCACAACAGGTGCCTGTGGATCTGATCGGACTTCAAGAGCGAGTCTATCAGTTAGAAAAGGATGCTGAGAGAAAAGACAAGATGATCATGAACTTGCGAGAAGGGAAGATCAAAATATGTTCTCATCTGAACAAGTGCAGAGGAAAGGTCAAGGCGCATGAGAAATTCATCAGAATTCTTCTGTTAGAGAACCACAAGATGCAGAGGGATATCAAACGACTCAAAGGAGAAGAAGTATCCGAGTCTGAAGATGAAGTCATGGATGTCAGTGATGACAGTGACGACAGTGATGATGATGATAATGATGGAAATGATGAACAAGATCAAAAGGAAGATAAAGATGAAAAGAAGGACAAGGATGATAAAGACGACCAAGGCGACAAAGATGATAAAGATGGAGATGACAAAGATAAAGACCAAGGTCCTCCTGATGACAAAGATCAGGGTGGAGACTCTGGGAATCCATCATCTTCCGAAAAGCCTTCTGGTCTGTATGATGATCTATTTGGAGACATTCCAGATGACATCCTTTTTGGCGATTGTGTACAGCCCGACGAGACTGGATCCAGACTTGACAGCATTTTTGATGATCTTCCAGATACTTTTGATTTTGGATCTCCGAGTGATGCGAAGAACGATCAAGCCAAATCTTCTGCAGGGGCATCTGTAGAAGAAGAACCAGAAAACATCATCCTTGGCAACGTTTCTTCAGACCCCTATATTGATTATTTGTATGCCCACAAATACATCGATGCATTGGGAAATGAGGTCACTTCACTAAATGAAGTGATAGATAGCTGGTTTGATCGTAAGAAAGACTGGACGCCAGCCCCTCCTGTAGACAAAGAGGCTTGGTTCAGAGAAATGGGAGATCAACATCCAGAGCATACCTTCATTTCTGATGACAGAAACCTTTTTGCAGTTCGCAATGATAGATCAAATATATGCTGCTGGATGTACGACAAACCGAGAGATATCTACTTGGTGAAACGGATGAGTGGAAAAGTCGAATTTTACAAGAAGCCTACAGATTTCTGTTCCTTACCTAGAGTTGACATCAGAAGCATCGACAAGGCTATGTTCTTCAACCCGTCTAAGGACTCACAGGCTGATTTGTTCGCAAAGTTTATCAAAGATCAGTGTGAGAAGGATTTTCCTGTCATGCGCACGGCTAAGGGACGACGCTTTGTCTCTTCGTGCATCATTGATCCAAAGACGAAGAAGCCTTGGGTGTACTATAGGTACCCTCCTCCTCATGTGATGCAAGCAGTTCCCGTCTCGCCAAGAGTTTCTGATAACTCTTTGGCTAACTTTCTGTCATGGTACTTTGATGATCTGAACCTTGCTGCAGTTATTCTTAGGAACATAGATGATGTTGATGACATCGACATGATTCTTGACCCTATGGATCTTCTGAAGTATGGTAAAGATGACATGATGAAGCTGCACAACTCTCCTATACGAGTATATTCCGGAAATGATGAGCTGGCTAAGCCATTTACACGAGTTGTTGCTTATGCCATGAAGCTGAAGCTGTATGCTGGAGCAGGGCCACACAATGTCTCTCTTTCGATAGGATGACTTCGCCAGTCTAGGGGGAGTTTGTAAAGCCCGCTGAACGATGAAGACTGACAAAGTCAACACGGAAGAGTCAAATCTCAGATTTCAGTTTAATTTTCGTCTACAGCATTTCGAGTACACGAAGTGGTCGTGTACTCGAACCTTTTTTGTATTTAGATTTCGTGTACACCTAGGCCTAGTATAAATAGACGCATTTTGTACAGGTTTAGGTTGGAATCCCGAGGCATACGCTCTCTAGACGTATTGAGGCGCTTGTACTCGAAGTTTTGCAATATTTATAAAGTTTGCAATTTTCTACTTGCTTTCTTGTTTCTAACTTGGATTCCGCACTTGTTAGAGATCAATGATGATGTTTACAGAGATAAAGTTTGGATCTTGATCTGTTTGAGGACCTACATTTTTGAATTTATTTCAGGAGAAAGAATTTTGCAACTGTCCTTGGTGAAAAATGAACTGAAGTTTTTGTTAGCTAGTTGAGAAACACTCAAGAGATTAAACTTCAGATTTTCAACTAAGCTTACATCTTTCAAATGCAGTTTTCCACTCAGGACAGAACCAGATCCTACTATCCAACCTTTTGCATTATTTCCAAAGGAAAGAAACCCTCCATTCTTTGGAATGAAGTTATTTAAAATGGATCTGCATCCTGTCATGTGCCTAGAGCCTCCACTATCCACATACCATAGATGATTTTTGTTTGAAGGTCTCTGCACATGAGAATTAATTGCAATAGGTTAGATATGGGTCTTGTTTTATTTTCAGAAGAAAGAGAAGATGTTTATTTGTTTTGCTGAGTGTTATTCATCAAATTCTGCATCTTCAGTATCAGCTGTTGCTGATTTTGATGCAAAATATTGATTTGTGAATCCACGGAAGAAGGGTTCACATCAGCAGCAGAATGGGCAGCAGGAGTCACCATGGGATAAAAAGGTGGTGCTCCAAGGATGGATGGCCCGGAAGAAGCAGATGGAGGAGAAGACAAGTGAAGAGATGGATGGGAGTTAGATCCTTTTGAACTGTTAGCTGAAGATCTATTTGCCTTCTTTGATTTCTTCATCTTATTAGGGAGGTTCCCTTTAGATGAGGAACCCTGTTCGGCTTTCAATCTTTCAGCATTCAGTTTGTCTCTAGCTTTCTCCAAGGGAGTTTTTTTCCAACAGTTTTCAGTAGTGTGATTATACTTGAAACACTTTAGACAAGTAGGAGATAGAGAGGAGTAGTTGGGGATGAAAGGCTTATTTGCCTTCATTATTGGATAGGGCGGATGAGGATGAGAAGGAGGAAATCTGATGTCAATCATGGGCCTCTTTCCTTTGTCAAGGCGGGCAACATGATTATCAGAGGTTTTAAGAAGACTTGTACCTTCCGATCTTTGAGTAGAGCTCATGGTTGGAGAAATCTTAGTTTGTTCAGAAGAATTATTATTTTGATCACTTTCCAAGGGTGTTTCCTCCAGTTTCTCAGCGTTAGTTTCAGTAGGATAAATAAACATAGGAAACTGTCGAGGTTGGTACACTCTTGGAGGTGTGATTGTTATGGATGGAATTTCATCCGGAAGAAAGGTGGGGGAGATAGGATCAGAATCAGTCTCTTTTATTTCATTGTCAATCGGGGTATCATCATCTGGAGGACTAGTATAATTATACCCGATTCCAAATTTGGCATTGCTATGAACTTGCTTACTTAAAAGCATTTTGAACCCTTTGCATGATTCAACCCACTTGTCACAGCTGACCTTGGTCTGAGACAGTTCATCTCTACAAGCAGCATATTTTTCATTTTGCAAATCAAATAGAGCTTGTAGGTTGGATTTTTCAGTCGTTAAGATAGAGATTTGACTGTCTTTATTCTTTATTAATTTTTCTATTTCAGAATTTTTATTGTAACATCACTGTATTTCAGGTATGTCCGTACGTATTTTATTGTACTGATAAAACCTGATATGATAAATTGATAGTTTTTATAATTTATTTGATGGCATTATCACCGGTATACATTGATGAGAACATATATTTAATATGCATAAACCATGGGGAAGTTAGTTTGAAATATAACTAAGCTGAACCACAGAGTTTAATGCAACTGATTAGTTATGAGGTGATTTGGTTTTGGTGAGAATGGTTAAAGGTTATTGGTTTGGTCACTAAATATAGTAAAGGACACATGGTCATGGTTTATCGAAATGGTGGTGGGACGGCGGCTGGATCGGTTGCGACCGACTCCTACGTATGCCCTATACATAAACTTATTTCGGTGTATCATGGATGTGTCAGTGATATAATTTAGTGGGATTGAGGTTTGGGAAACTGATTATTTATAAATATGATAAATAAAAATAATGAAAATATTATTGAGAATGATTACGCGAAAGTGAGGATACGAATATAAATTAAACCCGAATATTATTTCAGAAATA
The DNA here is from genome assembly GCA_009363875.1 of Mikania micrantha. Taxonomy (NCBI): domain Eukaryota; kingdom Viridiplantae; phylum Streptophyta; class Magnoliopsida; order Asterales; family Asteraceae; genus Mikania; species Mikania micrantha. The sequence continues at coordinate 20,897,002 of CM018680.1, forward strand.
TTAACTTAATAATGTATTCACGTGGGTGACGATTCACACGAATATAATTATTAGGAATAATATACTGAAACGATATTCCAAAAATCGTAAATCGAATCGAAATACGATACAAACGATGAATTCAGAAGGGTGACGATCTTTGCGAAATTCGTACGTAAGTAACGCGTTTCGATGAGATAACCGAAATAATATTTCACAATATTTAAATTAATTTAAAAACGTTTATTAGGAATTATTACCTTAAACGAATTTAAACAAAATCATTTTTGTTTATTTAAACGATATAAAACGTAATCATTTTATTAGCCGCTCGTAATTAAAAATATAAATTTTAAGAAAACCGAGCGAATAAATTAACTAAATGCTTAAATAACCGAAACCGAGCAAGTTGGATTAACGCGGAGTATAAAAAGGAGGGACATCTTAGTATTCACCATTTTTCACCTACACACTCTCTCTCTAAAATCAAAATCCAGAGCTTTCTCTCACTAGAACTTCTCACTAAGATTTCTTCTTCAATTCTTAACCATTGGAGCTGTTCTTGTGTCAAAACAAAGCCCTCGACATCTACAACACGAAAGTAAAAAGGATCGGAGCTTGGGATCATCACAAACAAGGTAAAATCGAGTTCAAAGATTCGGTTTTTAGGGTTTTCTCTAAAAACCGGGTATATGAACTTGTAACTCGAATTATAGTCATTGAACTTCATTAGATTCACATGAAGACTAGTTTTTTTTATGAGAGATTCAGTATTTAAAATGACTTAAAATGATGGTGTTTGAGGTTGAAGATGATGAACAGTGGAATCCTCTTCCTTTTATTTTTCTCGTTTTCATTCCCGACTGGTCAAAGAACCGAGAAGCCTTTAGGTTGACCGAGAACCCTTTTTCTTTCTTTTGTTGACCGAAAACCCTTTTATTTGACCGAGAACCCTCCTTTTCTTTAATATACTAGCAGAGCATCTATTTCTTTTTAATACTAATAGCCGAGAACACCACAAATTAAATGTTAGCCGAGAACTCGTTTTCTATGAATATTGGTCGAGAATATACAACTCCAATTGAGGAAAAACTGGTGGACCACACCACACCCGAGAACAATAAATCCAACCGAGAAATATTTCTACTTAATTGGCCGAGAACATATGGGTTTTGAATTGTTCTTGGAAGTGCCCCATACACCACTGTTATTCTCAATTATTTTAAGCCAAGAAAATTAGACAAATTAACTATGAAGTTCAATTATGTTGGATTCAAATGGTTTAAACTGGATTGGGATTGAGTGCAATCCGGTTAAGATGTTCTCGCTTATACTACTTAAACTTTGGGTTAAAAACATAGACAAACTTTAAAACAAGTGTCTTAATCATGAAACATGATTTAAAAACATGTCAATGGGTTATGACTAAATCCTATTTTGATCAAAGTAACAACGGGGTCTATTTGTAAAGTAGGTTAACCGATTTTACTACAAAGTGGGTGGACTCACTTAAGTGAGATACAATTGCTAAAACCTTTTGTAACCCATTAAACGATTATGTTTTTATAACATAATACTTATATAAACACACTTAAGTGATGATAACCCTTTCAAGTTGACACAGGGGTAATGTTCTAGGTATTAAAATAGGCATCTAAGTGCTTAGTTAGAACCTATTATGATTTCAAAACTGTTACAACACAAAGGCTAAGTCAAGTTACAACACATAAATTAATAATAAATAATATACTAACGCTTACTATAAAATTGTTAAGTGTTAGTGTATTACAATTAAGCGAGAGTAAATCAAAATAACAAAAACTTATAAAAGGTAACCAACTTTAGGGTTAACATACGAAATCATAACATATATTTATGAGTTGCAAACAATATTGAATCAAACACAGGTTGTTGATTCACCATTGATTTCACCTATGTGAGCACACGTTCTACAAAATACTGAATCTAAGATATTCAGGTGAGTTCTCATAACCCCCTTTTTAAATTGTTTTTGCTTTTAAACTCGGGGGTGGAACATGTATACCAAAACGAATATTATTTTGATAACACATGGTTGAACCCTGGATTATCATTGTGATATTCTTATTATTATTGAGATAATTATTTATTTATGTGGATTATCACAACTCCGTGAGTAATTGATGGTTGAGTTGACTTCGGTCCTCCGTGATGACTGAATTGATGTATGTTGAGTTGACTTCGTTCCTCCTCGGTGATTCCACTGTTGGTTCAGTTGACCACGGTCCTCCGCAGTGCATTGTATTGACACTTATACATATTAGGAATATCGTTGGTCGAGTTGACTTCGGTTGTAACATCACTGTACTTTCGGTTGTCCGTACGTCCGTACATCCGTACGAATGTACTGTTACGACCGGAGATTTATAATTATTAATGATTATGAAATTATTGACCTACATTACTGATATTATCACTGTACTGGTATGCATGTTATGGCACATTTATGATGCGCGTAAACCATGGGAAGTTTAGTTGTGATACAACCAAACCGACCCGTAGTGTTTATCGCAGTTACTTATTACTGATGATGATGGATTATTGGTCTGAGAATGGATTTGGGATGGAACTGGGAGTTTGTTAGAGTCTGGTTACTAAACATAGTCAAGGAACCATGGACATGGTTTATCGAAATAGCGGTGGGACGGTGGATAGGGCAGTTGCGACTGACCCTTACATATGCCCTATATATATGCATATTTCGGTCTATCATGGATGTGTCAGTGACTAGGGTTTAGTGGGGTTTTGGTTTGGGAAATGATAATATAAAAGTTATTGAATAATGGGAATTAATTACGCGATGTGAGGTTACGAACATTTATTTAAACGCGAGTATTGATTCAGAAACATTAACTTAATAATGTATTCGCGTGGGTGACGATTCATACGAATATAATTATTAAGAATAATGTTCTAAAACGATATTCCATAAATCATAAATCAAATCGAAATACGGTACGAGCATCGGATTCGCAAAGGTGACGATCTTTACGAATACGTACGCGAGTAACGTGTTTCGACGAGATCATTAAATAATATTAAACAATATTAATGTTATAAGTTAAAACTAAAAATATATATTAGGAATTACAACCTAAATTAAATTGGAATAATTTAATTTATTAAATAATTATTGAACGATAATGAAACGAAAGCGATTTACGAAACAACTTATTTAAATTTATTTTACTTAATTTAAACAACACCAATTTATTTAAAAATGATTTATTGTTTTTAATATGCTATGTTAGAAGGACCGAGCGTGTTATTACATTTCACACGTATTTAACAAAACATTTTACGAGACAAAGATTATTTAAAATCAATTTAAATAGTGAAAACCCATTATTTAAATGCTTTATGTTTGAATATGTTTAACGGGTAAAAACCGAACATTTATTTTGTTTATCATGATAAAAACGAGACCGGGCACGCGGGGAGTATACGCGATATAAAGGAGAAGCCAAGCTCCTTCTTCTTCATTTCACCAACTCACTCTCTCTCTCTAAGTTCCAATTTTCGTCACCCACAAAGCCTCCAACTTCTCTCTAGCTTTTCGAGCTCGTTCCTTGGCGGATTTGTGTGATTCTTGGCCCTAAACGACCACAAGAACGAGGAGAACAAGGAAGTACAAGGATCTCTCACGTTTCAGCAACAAATCGAGGTAAATTTAAGTTGTTATTTTCGGTTTTATAATGGATCTCGAACCCTTGCCTTGCTAATGTTATAATCGATTAAACTCACCCATAAAACCCTTCAACGAGTTGATGAGATCATGAGGATGTTGAGTATGGCTTCGAATCAGCTGAGATTAAGAATTTTGGGCCGAGAGAGTACAGGTTCGTGACCCATAGCTGCCATGGCCGAACCATGTTGGGGCGCCGAACCCTAAAGAGGGTGGCGAACCCTACTTCCCCGATGAGCCGAACCTTATGGGTGGCGAACCATGCACAGGTTGGGCCGAACCCTTTTTCTTTCATAACCGAACCATAAGGGTTCGTGGAGGCTGCATGTGCAGCGAATCTATGGTCTTCTAATCGGGAGAGCCTTAGCCGAACCGTCATCCTGTTAGCCGAACTCATGGGAGTCACGAACCATGCATAAAGCGGCGAACCCTACTTTCTTTATTGACCGAACCCTTGGTTGAGCATGAGTTGGCCGAACCATGACAGTTAGTCGAACCTTAACCTTTCACGAACCTTGAGAGCCGAACTATGCTGACAAACGAATCCCTATTTCCTTAGAACAAGCCGAACCTTTGGCTTTAGCCAAAAGGTTCGCTGCCCTCCGGGGGAAAACGAACCTAAATTCATTAAAATGGTCGGTTACGGGTAATAAGAGAACATGAACATATATATATATATACACATATATATGGATACTCATGCATGAAGGCAATACAATTCTAGTGGCCACTTGTAATTTAATAAACATAAATTATAAGCTTCGAAAGTTCATACATTTAATATAATTGATGAACAAGTTAAATTGGTTCTTAAATCTAAATTATATATTGTTAACTTGGATACCATGGTGGTTAGAATTATTTAAAGCATGCATGCGAGTACATCTACATATATATATATATATATATATACACATTATATATGAATGTGTGTGCATGAGTAACATAAGGGTTCATAATGGAATTATCTTCATTAGGTAATTAAGCTATCATGTATGAATCCCAATTATTAATAATAAATAGTGAAATCATGTGTTACCAATTTAACTTAGATAATAGAAACTAAGTTAAAGGGGCATTGGTAATTCTGAGTAAACACTTAAGATCGCTTAACTAAATGAAGACACGTATACTTATAAACATGAAACACTATAATTACAGATCTTTGAGTTGATTTGAGTTACGTACGCGGGTGCGCATAATACGAGAACCCGTATACTAAGGACTTCATGTGAGTTCTCATAACCTCCCTTTCTTTAAACTGTTTTAGTTTTAAAACTCGGAGGTGAAACATGTATACCAGTTTAAATATTATTTTGATAACACAAGGATAATACCTGTTTATCATTATGATATTCATTATTATGGATTATCACCGATTGTTAGTCATTGACTTCGGTCAATAACAAAGATTACATGTATTGTCTCATGCTCCGTGAAATCATTACTTTTAACTTCGGTTAATTGTTTTGACATCATGTATTGTCACGTGGATAATTTCCACATCCGTGAATCATTGCCTTTGACTTCGGTTAATTGCTTTGACTTCATGTATTGTCACATGGTTAGCGACCACTCCATGAATCATGTATTTAACTTATGTTAATTACATAATGATCATGTATAGTCACGAACATTAATTGAGAATATAATTGATGAGATTGATTGATTAATTTGTGTATTGATTATCTATGTTAGACTATGATTATTTGTGGTTGATTATGAATGATTGGATATGTGATTATGTGTTTTGTGTTGATTGAATGTTTGATTGTTAAATTGGTGGAGGTGTGTTGGATTATCTCATACAGGTATTCATATGGATTTTCTCAAGAAGATCATAAGTCTTATACTTGTTTTAAACAAAGCATTTTATAAAACTATTTTAAAACACAAACTTTTAAACTCATTTTACTAAAACATTTTTAAGTATAAAAACTTATGATTACTCACCAACTACTTTGTAGTTGACACTTGATTTTCTTACATGTTTCAGGTGATGGAGACAAGTAGGATGAAGAGGATGATCTCTTCTATTTTGGACATCATCATATAGGATCTTGGACTTAGCTAATTAACTAAAATTCTGGCGATTAGAGTTTAGTTAGTTTAGCTAATTCTTTTGTGTAATTGATGTACTTAATTCATGATGAACATGATTTTTGTGTAATTAATTTGGTTGATTGAATGTTATATGATGATTTGATTTAGATGCCCACGAGTTTTTGAACAATCTACACATCCCTCGTGGCATCCCGACGATTCCGCCGCCGGTCGGGGTGTTACAGATTGGTATCAGAGCCTGGGTTATAAGGAATTAGGTTACTAGAAATGGTTGACCTAGTCTATAACCGTAGGATACCCTAGTATGAATAAATTCATACTCTAGTTAGTATATTCAGGATTTCATGCTTATGTGTTTATTACATGTTAATTGAACTCCTGTTATACATCTGATATATATATGCTGCTTATTAATTTCTTGCTTACGTGTGCCCTAATGATTCGATAAGGACATGCACGTGGTGTATCATAAAGGTGGTGGGACGTTGGCTAGGGCAGTTGCGACTGACCCTTACATATGCCCTATATATATACCATTTACGGTACATTAGGTGGATGTCAGTATTGAAGAATGTGGGAACTACCCGTTTGGGAAATTATTTGCTTAGGAAACTGATTGCTTAGGAAATTATCTGCTCTAGAAATTATGTGATAGATCTTCTGATCTCCCGGCAAGGACACACTCGTAGTATACTACAAAGGTGGTGGGATGTTGGCTAGGGCAGTTGCGACTGACCTTACATATGCCCTATACATATACCATTTGTAGTATATTGGGGGTCTGTCAGTGTCAGGAACATAGGATATTATTAGGACCTTACTAGGAATGGTTGAGAGGATATGATTGTGGACTGTTGATGATATGTTCGATGGATTGACTGGGATTGACTCATGGATGATCATATTTGATAAATACTTATAAATTCACTTATGAAACACACGGATTGGACACGTAGGGTGCATAGGATCAACTAACAATACGAACACTTAGTAATGAAATGTAGACTTGGGTGATGATATAGACACTTGATGATAATATAAACGCATAGTGATGGTACTAACACTTAGTGATGGTATGGACACTTGATGAGAATAAACTATAGGGAGGATATGAACACTTAGTGACAATAAGAGCACTTTGTGATGATATGAACCCACATTGATGATTATTGACATTGGGATTGACATGGATTTTAGTGAACTTAGACAATTGGGGGAAACTTAATGTCAGGTGAACTTAGACATTAGGTGAACTTAGAAATAGGTAAACCTAAATGTCAGGTGAACTTAGACATTAGGCGAACCTAATTGCCTAAGGGAAATAGAGACCACTTCACTCAAAATTATCCTACCTAGGATAAGGTTTGTGAAGTGAAATTATGGTAGGATACATGACACACCCTAAATGCTAACAAGGGCATAATCGTGGTGCAATGGAACGGTGGTGGGACGGTGTAGGGGAGATTGCAATCTACCTCTGCATATGCCCTATATATAAGCTTGTTGCATTGCATCGGGAGGTTGTCAGTGTTGGTATAGGGTGAGAAATGTATGGCACTTAGGAATAGTTAGCTAATATTAGTTATGACCAACTAGGACACCTAGTATAATATTAGGAAATTTACTTATGATATGAGTTTAATGATAGATAGGAGAAAAATATAGTTCCTATATGTAATCCTAACTGTTTAAATGAACTCATTTGACCACTGTTTGTATGATTCCTATTATGAACGGTAGTAACATGTTTCTAACTTCTTCAGAAACATGCCTCGCCGTCACAACGGAGATGATTCAAACAATGGGGAGGCTAACAACAGTAATGCCAACGCAGGCATGCAAGAGTTAGCAACACTCATTACGGGATTGGTGAACCAACTGACTCAAGCCAATCAAACTCTCAATCAGAACCGAGGTGGTGCAAATCCGCCAACTTGCACATTCAAGCACTTCAACTCCTGTAACCCCCAGAAGTTTACTGGTGCTGATTCGGCCACTGGTCTGCTGCAGTGGTTCGAGAGTATGGAGAATACCTTCATCAACAGTGACTGCCCCGAGAACCTGAAAGTTCGTTATGCCACAAGTGTTTTCCAAAAGAGAGCACTAACATGGTGGAAGGGGGAAAAACGAACTAGGGGAGTTGAGACTGCTTTAGCACTGACATGGACAGAGGTCAAGAACCTGATGACCACTGAATTCTGTCCTAGGAGCGAGATGAGGAAGCTTGAGACTGAATTCTGGGAGCTCAAACAGGATAGTGGCGAGAATGTCATCTACAATACTCAGTTCCATGAGTATAGTCTACTGGTGCCTCATATGGTGACACCCATGGATAGGGCGATCGAGAAGTATATCGGCGGATTGCCGGTACAGATTCAGGACACAGTCTATGGGAGCAATCCCAAAACACTGGAGGCTGCGATCCGTTTATCTGCAACTCTTACTGATAATCACGTGAAGAATGGAACACTTACCCGGAAGGGATATAAGAAGACTGACACCAAGACTGCTGCAAAGGAAGTCAAAACTGAAGTCAAGTCTGAAGCTGCTAGCTCATCCAAAAGCAGCAACAAGAAGAGAAAGAATAAAAACTTTATGGTCACTGTACCTGCTGCTAAGTCTGCGCAGCAGTCATCCAATAACTCCACTGCAAGAAATTACACTGGGAACACTCCCCAATGTAATACTTGTAGATATCATCATGCACCTAACTTGCCATGTCGCGTCTGCAACAACTGTGGCAAGTTTGGGCACTATGCTAATGTTTGTCGGAGCACACCGCAAGCCCAAAGGATGCAACATGCACCGCTTGTACTGCCAGCTCCTCATGCACCACCTATTCCGGCTGTACCCATTCGCCAGGTACCTCAAGCACAGGCAAGAGCCTGTTATGAATGTGGTGAGGTGGGCCACTTCAGAAATCACTGCCCAAAGTTGACTGGAAATAATCAGAGGGTGGCAAGAGGCCGGGCATTTCAACTGAATGCTCCAGCTGCTCAAGCCAACCAGGACGTCGTCAACGGTACATTTCTGATCAACAACTCTTATGCATCTGTCTTATTTGATTCTGGTGCCGATAGGAGTTTCGTTTCATATGATTTTGAATGCTTGCTTGGTAGAACACGTACATATTTAGATAAACCGTTTAACGTGGAAGTGGCTGACGGAAACACTATTGATATTGACACTATTATCGTTGGATGTACGGTGAACTTAAATGATCACGTTTTCCCAATTGATCTCATACCTATGCATCTTGGTAGCTTTGACGTTATCATAGGCATGGACTGATTAGCCACCCACAAAGCGGAGATTGTATGCCATGAAAAGTACATTCGTATTCCCTTACCTTCGGGTGAAACTTTGAGAATATTTGGAGAAACTGCTAGTAAAGGTCTTAAGCTAGTGTCTTGCACTAAAGCATACAAGTACCTTAGGAAGAAATGTATAGCATTTTTAGCTCATATTGTGGAGAAGAAAGAGAAAGGAAAGAAGATAGAAGATGTTCCAGTGATACGAGATTTCCCAGAAGTCTTTCCAGACGATTTGCCGGGTCTTCCACCGGAACGTCAAGTTGAGTTCCGAATCGACTTAGTACCTGGTGCGAACCCAGTCGCCAAAGCTCCTTACAGACTTGCGCCATCGGAGTTGCAAGAATTGGCGAGTCAACTGCAAGAACTTACCGATAAAGGATTCATTCGCCCGAGCCATTCGCCATGGGGTGCACCGGTCCTGTTTGTCAAGAAAAAGGACGGGTCATTCCGGATGTGCATCGACTACCGCGAATTGAACAAGTTGACTATCAAGAATCGATATCCACTGCCGCGCATCGATGATCTCTTCGATCAGCTTCAAGGCTCGGCATGGTTTTCAAAGATTGATCTTAGGTCTGGGTATCATCAGCTTCGCGTACATGATGATGATATTCCCAAGACTGCATTCAGAACAAGATATGGCCATTATGAATTTTTGGTAATGCCTTTCGGCCTTACCAATGCACCTGCGGTTTTCATGGACCTCATGAACCGTGTTTGCAGGCCATACTTGGATAAATTTGTGATTGTATTCATAGATGATATCTTGATCTACTCAAAGACCAAGGAAGAACACGAGAAACACCTTAAGTTGGTTATGGAGATTCTAAGAGAAGAGCGACTGTATGCCAAATTCTCTAAATGTGAATTTTGGCTTAAGGAAGTTCAATTCTTGGGGCACATAGTCAACGAATACGGTGTTCACGTGGATCCTGCAAAGATCGATGCTGTGAAGAATTGGAGTACACCGAAGACACCGACAGAGATTCGATCATTTCTTGGACTTGCCGGTTACTATAGGCGGTTCATCTCGAATTTCTCCCGGATTGCTGTCCCTCTCACTTATTTGACTCAGAAGAATAAGCCATACGAGTGGGGACCGAAGCAAGAAGAGGCATTTCAGACCTTGAAGCAGAAACTTTGTGATGCTCCTGTCTTGATATTGCCTGATGGAAATGATGATTTTGTGGTTTACTGTGATGCATCCAACCTAGCTCTCGGTTGTGTTCTCATGCAACGGGGAAAGGTTGTGGCTTATGCATCAAGGCAACTGAAGATTCACGAGAAGAACTACACTACACACGACTTGGAACTTGGTGCAGTCGTGTTTGCCTTGAAGATATGGAGACACTATCTCTATGGCACTAAGTGTGTAGTGTTCACTGATAATAAAAGCTTACAACATATTCTCAATCAAAAAGAGCTCAATATGAGACAACGGAGGTGGGTTGAACTGTTGAATGATTATGACTGTGAAATTCGCTACCATCCTGGTAAAGCGAATGTAGTAGCAGATGCGCTTAGTCGCAAGAGTCAAGTTCAGATCCATAGTGTCCGTGTGCACAATAACCTTCATGATGATGTTCTCACAGCCCAACAACACTCATTAGCTCAAGATGACTTGAAAAATGAGATGTCTTGCGGGGCTGAAATAATGTTGGAAACTAAGGGTGATGGTTTAATGTATTACTTGAATCGGTTGTGGATACCGAACAGAGGTGATCTTAGGTTGGTGATTATGGATGAAGCACATAAGTCTTGTTACTCAATTCATCCAGGTTCTGACAAGATGTATCAAGACCTTAGGGGCTTGTACTTGTGGCCTGGAATAAAGAAGGACATTGCTGAATATGTGTCTAAATGCCTTAACTGTGCTAAAGTCAAGGCAGAACACCAGCGACCTTCTGGGATGTTAATACAACCTGAAATACCGATGTGGAAGTGGGAGAACATCTCTATGGATTTTATTACCAAACTCCCACGAACTGCAAACGGTAAAGATAGTATTTGGGTAATTGTTGATAGATTGACCAAGTCGGCTCATTTCTTACCGATACGCGAAACTTACCCTGTGCGAAAGTTAGCTCGTATCTACATTGATGAGATCATTAGCCGACATGGTATTCCCTTAAGCATAATATCAGATCATGATGCTCGTTTCACGGCACGATTTTGGGAATCACTACACGAAGCTTTTGGAACAAGACTGGATCTTAGCACTGCCTATCATCCTCAAACGGATGGTCAGACGGAGCGAACGATTCAGACATTGGAAGACATGTTGAGAGCTTGCGTCATCGATTTCGGTGGAAATTGGGATAGCCATCTACCATTGGTTGAGTTCTCGTATAACAACAGTTATCACGCGAGCATTGGTATGGCGCCGTTTGAAGCTCTGTATGGCAGGAAATGTCGGTCACCTATTTGTTGGACCGAGGTCGGTGATTCGCAGATTACTGGTCCAGAGATTATTCAGGAGACGACTGACAAAATCCGCCAGATCCGTGACAATCTGTTAGCTGCTCGCAGTCGACAGAAGAGTTACGCGGATAAACGGAGAAAACCTTTAGAGTTTGAGGTGGGAGATATGGTTTTACTTAAGAAAGTGCTTAGCTGATCAGGATCTTCAGGTACCACTCGATGACATTCGCATCGATGATGATATGCACTTTGTTGAAAAACCAGTGGAGATAATGGATCGTGAGGTTAAACAGCTCAAACGCAGTAGAATTCCAATTGTCAAAGTACGTTGGGAATTGAAGCGGGGTCCAGAATTCACATGGGAGCGGGAAGATCAGATGAAGCTTAAGTACCCACATCTATTTACTACGGTCGCTCCAAGTTGAATTTCGGGACGAAATTCCTTTAACTAGGGGAGACTGTAACATCACTGTACTTTCGGTTGTCCGTACGTCCGTACATCCGTACATCCGTACGAATGTACTGTTACGACCGGAGATTTATAATTATTAATGATTATGAAATTATTGACTTACATTACTGATATTATCACTGTACTGGTATGCATGTTATGGCACATTTATGATACGCGTAAACCACGGGAAGTTTAGTTGTGATACAACCAAACCGACCCGTAGTGTTTATCGCAGTTACTTATTACTGATGATGATGGATTATTGGTCTGAGAATGGATTTGGGATGGAATTGGGAGTTTGTTAGAGTCTGGTTACTAAACATAGTCAAGGACCCATGGACATGGTTTATCGAAATAGCGGTGGGACGGTGGATAGGGCAGTTGCGACTGACCCTTACATATGCCCTATATATATGCATATTTCGGTCTATCATGGATGTGTCAGTGACTAGGGTTTAGTGGGGTTTTGGTTTGGGAAATGATAATATTAAAGTTATTGAATAATGGGAATTAATTACGCGATGTGAGGTTACGAACATTTATTTAAATGCGAGTATTGATTCAGAAACATTAACTTAATAATGTATTCGCGTGGGTGACGATTCATACGAATATAATTATTAAGAATAATGTTCTAAAACGATATTCCATAAATCATAAATCAAATCGAAATACGGTACGAGCATCAGATTCGCAAAGGTGACGATCTTTACGAATACGTACGTGAGTAACGTGTTTCGACGAGATCATTAAATAATATTAAACAATATTAATGTTATAAGTTAAAACTAAAAATATTTATTAGAAATCACAAACTAAATTAAATTGGAATAATTTAATTTATTAAATAATTATTGAACGATAATGAAACGAAAGCGATTTACGAAACAACTTATTTAAATTTATTTTACTTAATTTAAACAACACCAATTTATTTAAAAATGATTTATTGTTTTTAATATGCTATGTTAGAAGGACCGAGCGTGTTATTACATTTCACACGTATTTAACAAAACATTTTACGAGACAAAGATTATTTAAAATCAATTTAAATAGTGAAAACCCATTATTTAAATGCTTTATGTTTGAATATGTTTAACGGGTAAAAACCGAACATTTATTTTGTTTATCGTGATAAAAACGAGACCGGGCACGCGGGGAGTATACGCGATATAAAGGAGAAGCCAAGCTCCTTCTTCTTCATTTCACCAACTCACTCTCTCTCTCTAAGTTCCAATTTTCGTCACCCACAAAGCCTCCAACTTCTCTCTAGCTTTTCGAGCTCGTTCCTTGGCGGATTTGTGTGATTCTTGGCCCTAAACGACCACAAGAACGAGGAGAACAAGGAAGTACAAGGATCTCTCACGTTTCAGCAACAAATCGAGGTAAATTTAAGTTGTTATTTTCGGTTTTATAATGGATCTCGAACCGTTGCCTTGCTAATGTTATAATCGATTAAACTCACCCATAAAACCCTTCAACGAGTTGATGAGATCATGAGGATGTTGAGTATGGCTTCGAATCAGCTGAGATTAAGAATTTTGGGCCGAGAGAGTACAGGTTCGTGACCCATAGCTGTCATTGCCGAACCATGTTGGGGCGCCGAACCCTAAAGAGGGTGGCGAACCCTACTTCCTCGATGAGCCGAACCTTATGGGTGGCGAACCATGCACAGGTTGGGCCGAACCCTTTTTCTTTCATAACCGAACCATAAGGGTTCGTGGAGGCTGCATGTACAGCGAATCTATGGTCTTCTAATCGGGAGAGCCTTAGCCGAACCATCATCCTGTTAGCCGAACTCATGGGAGTCACGAACCATGCATAAAGCGGCGAACCGTACTTTCTTTATTGACCGAACCCTTGGTTGAGCATGAGTTGGCCGAACCATGACAGTTAGTCGAACCTTAACCTTTCACGAACCTTGAGAGCCGAACTATGCTGACAAACGAATCCCTATTTCCTTAGAACAAGCCGAACCTTTGGCTTTAGCCAAAAGGTTCGCTGCCCTCCGGGGGAAAACGAACCTAAATTCATTAAAATGGTCGGTTACGGGTAATAAGAGAACATGAACATATATATATACACACATATATATGGATACTCATGCATGAAGGCAATACAATTCTAGTGGCCACCTGTAATTTAATAAACATAAATTATAAGCTTAGAAAGTTCATACATTTAATATAATTGATGAACAAGTTAAATTGGTTCTTAAATCTAAATTATATATTGTTAACTTGGATACCATGGTGGTTAGAATTATTTAAGGCATGCATGCGAGTACATCTACATATATATATATACATTATATATGAATGTGTGTGCATGAGTAACATAAGGGTTCATAATGGAATTATCTTCATTAGGTAATTAAGCTATCATGTATGAATCCCAATTATTAATAATAAATAGTGAAATCATGTGTTACCAATTTAACTTAGATAATAGAAACTAAGTTAAAGGGGCATTGGTAATTCTGAGTAAACACTTAAGATCGCTTAACTAAATGAAGACACGTATACTTATAAACATGAAACACTATAATTACAGATCTTTGAGTTGATTTGAGTTACGTACGCGGGTGCGCATAATACGAGAACCCGTATACTAAGGACTTCAGGTGAGTTCTCATAACCTCCCTTTCTTTAAACTGTTTTAGTTTTAAAACTCGGAGGTGAAACATGTATACCAGTTTAAATATTATTTTGATAACACAAGGATAATACCTGTTTATCATTATGATATTCATTATTATGGATTATCACCGATTGTTATACATCCGTGTAAATAGTGTCATTGACTTCGGTCAATAACAAAGATTACATGTATTGTCTCATGCTCTGTGAAATCATTACTTTTAACTTCGGTTAATTGTTTTGACATCATGTATTGTCACGTGGATAATTTCCACATCCGTGAATCCTTGCCTTTGACTTCGGTTAATTGCTTTGACTTCATGTATTGTCACGTGGTTAGAGACCACTCCATGAATCATGTATTTAACTTATGTTAATTACATAATGATCATGTATAGTCATGAACATTAATTGAGAATATAATTGATGAGATTGATTGATTAATTTGTGGATTGATTATCTATGTTAGACTATGATTATTTGTGGTTGATTATGAATGATTGGATATGTGATTATGTGTTTTGTGTTGATTGAATGTTTGATTGTTAAATTGGTGGAGGTGTGTTGGATTATCTCATACAGGTATTCATATGGATTTTCTCAAGAAGATCATAAGTCTTATACTTGTTTTAAACAAAGCATTTTATAAAACTATTTTAAAACACAAACTTTTAAACTCATTTTACTAAAACATTTTTAAGTATAAAAACTTATGATTACTCACCAACTACTTTGTAGTTGACACTTGATTTTCTTACATGTTTCAGGTGATGGAGACAAGTAGGATGAAGAGGATGATCTCTTCTATTTTGGACATCATCATATAGGATTTTGGACTTAGCTAATTAACTAAAATTCTGGCGATTAGAGTTTAGTTAGTTTAGCTAATTCTTTTGTGTAATTGATGTACTTAATTCATGATGAACATGATTTTTGTGTAATTAATTTGGTTGATTGAATGTTATATGATGATTTGATTTAGATGCCCACGAGCTTTTGAACAATCTACACATCCCTCGTGGCATCCCGACGATTCCGCCGCCGGTCGGGGTGTTACATCGGTCCTCCGCGATAATTCTACCTACCGTTGGTTGAGTTGACTAAGGTCCTCCGCGATACATATACTTGAGATAATTATGATCATTGATGATTATTGATTCATTGTGTTTGGTTGAGATTGACTGAATATACTTGGATGATTCTTTGAGAATTACTTGGATTGCTTGACTTGTTGTGTTTGTGATGTGTACAGAGTTGGAATATTCTCACAGGTTCACATGTGATTTTTCTTAAAACTTTGATACTTTTATAAACAGTCCTAAATATTTTAAAGAATGAAAATATTATGATTACTCACCAAATACTTCGTAGTTGACACTTGATTTTCTACATGTTTCAGGGAATGAAGAGAAGTAGGTAGAGCAGGGCAGCTCTACATCTTTTGGACTCATCATGTAACATCAGTGCCGGAACCGTCGCCGGAACAGTGATCTTAAACAATATCAAGAACAGTAAACAGGTATGAATCATACACATTTCAGTAATTTTCATATTCATATCATTTATCATTATCATGGTGAGTTGTCATAGAACAAATTCAGAAACATTTAACAGAAAATACAGTTCAGAACAATGGTTCTTGAGTCAGATAAATATTTGACAATACAGAACTATCATGGGATTGTTTGTTTAGGATTTATTATGTATAAACGTATGTGAGGTCTTACAGAACAAAACACACGAATATTGTTATGTGAATGCTAAATTGATGGGTTATTCGTATAGGTGACGATCTGTACGAATATATCTGGAAGTTTAACGTTCTGAATGATATTCTATAATTAGAAAACAAGATTGAAAAGTATAGTTATCGTCGTGTTCGTACGAGTGACGATTCGAACGAATACGCGCGACAACCGTACATTTCGATACGAATAACCCATCAATTTAGCATTCACATAACAATATTCGTGTGTTTTGTTCTGTAAGACCTCACATACGTTTATACATAATAAATCCTAAACAAACAATCCCATGATATATCTGGAAGTTTAACGTTCTGAATGATATTCTATAATTAGAAAACAAGATTGAAAAGTATAGTTATCGTCGTGTTCGTACGAGTGACGATTCGAACGAATACGCGCGACAACCGTACATTTCGATTTAAACAGTTAATTATATTTTAAATATTAAAATAAATAAGAAGATATTAGTTAATTTATTAGGAATTACAACCTAGAATAATTAAATGAATTCTATTTTTACAAGTCGTGTCGTTTCGTCGCGAAAACTACGCGAACCGACATTTCACGCGAAACCGAACGAAACCGAAAGAACGGGTATTTTCCTAAGCATTTAATGAGCCATTAAGGCTCCAACAACCACCACCAAGACTCACTCTCCTCATTTTCGTCCACCATCATTCTCTCACTAGAAATCGTTTCTCCAACTTCTCTCTAGAAGATCTCACTCGTTTCAAGTCGGATTCAAGTCATTTTGGTGTCACTACGATCCTCTCATCGTGTAGATTTCAGAAGTACAACCTATTCAAGCTTTCATCCACGGAAATTGAGGTAATGTTTAAGTTTAAACTCGGTTTTATAGGGTTTCACGAACTCATGTAAGTTTTGCTATGATAATCGACATTTAACACATGAAACACTTAGATAATGGTGTTTTGCATGTTTAGGAACTGTTAGGGGTGATTTAGTAACAGGTTTAACCTTCTAGGATGGAGATGATGATGCAAAAATCGTGACAGGTTTGTGGGTTCACTGGACGAACCCCTGGGTAGTCGGCCGAACCCTTTTGCTCCCTACTAGCCGAAACTTCACCTGCAACGAACCTGTAAAACCTCTGACGAACGAACCCTGCATGGACTGCAACGAACCTGTGACTTTCCTGTGCCGAACCCTGCATCATCAGACCACTGAACCCTAAAGAAATTGCAACGAACCTTAGGTCTCCCGAACCTTTAATCAGTACACGAACCAAGGGACTTAGTTTCACCGAACCCTTATGCATGCAACACCATAGAAACTGAACGAACCTTGAGGGTTCGTGGGTAGAAATTGAAAGCCGAACCCTAAGGGTTCGTTGGTGATGAGTGTAGCCGAACCCAAGGTCAGCCCTCCAAAGGTTCGCTGCCTTGGGATGATGTCTAATTCTAGACAACTTTAAAACGGAAATTTCTAAGGTGCAAGGGGATTAGATACATATGTATGTGTTAGGCAAGGATTGTGAGTGCATGGGAACCTACGTAATCTATGCATGGAGCAAATAACTTAGAAACTTCATGGGTTCATGGGTTAGGGATTACTATAACACTATAATTCTTAACATACAATAACAATGCAACGTGAGTTGTTAATGGACATGAGATGGTCTTATAACCGAATATCATGTTCATGGAATCATGAGAGTCAAAAGTTCACGTCTCGAAATCAAATAGAAATTCAAAGATATTTAATTGGGCCAGAGTGGGCCCAATGGGGCTTAATTAGCCCACCACATCTCAGATGTTTGATTGGACTCAAGTAATGATGTTTCATTGGACTCAAGTAATGATGTTTAATTAAAATGAAGACATTGTGAATTTATTTAAAACTTAGTTCAATACTTTTCTAAAATGTTGTTAATTTGAAATATAATTTATAATTGTCATTGGTACCTTTTAAAGTTTATTTAGTTATGAAAGTTAATTGTAATGGCATTGAATTGGGATTTGTTAAAATAGACAATGTAATTGTCTGGAATTGCTTTAAAAACAAAGGAAACTCTGTCGAAATTTCTTAAAAATTTAAAAGCAAGTTCATATAACTAGCCATGGGATTTGGGATCATAAGAAGGGTAACTAGGATAGGTTAGATCTTAGATGCACCTAGTATTAAGACACTTAGTTGCACACACAACAAGACTCAAAGTCTTAGGCACAACGACTACTACGCGTACTTATCATATCCGAAATTCTTATAAAATAACTCAGGAACTGAAGATACTTAGCTTACATACGGGAGCGCGCATTTTGTGTTAGATCAAATTACATAGCAGCACAGGTGAGTTCATTGCCCCTTTTCTAAACATTTTTGTTTTAAAACACGGGGCTGAGAAGCATGCGTAAACTGTTTATTTAAATTGTTTACTTAAATGCTTTTAAATTATATGTTTTACATATATATAAATGTTATCCTAGATCATGTCTAGGAAGATTTTATGCAGGTTATTAACTGATTTACTTATATATTAAGTGAACAATCGAGTTAAACTAAACTTTTCAATAAGTCAAAACATTTCAAACGAATCAAACCAAACATTTTGACAAATCAAGTGGGTGAATTCAAGGAATCAAATCAAACATTTTGACAAAACAAGTGTGGGACATCAAGACATCAACAAAACAATCTTTGCAAAGACAACATTCAATGTTCTACAAACCAAGTGTTTGTTGAACAATGAATCAAGTGTACAACCGATCAATGAATCTTGTATTCTATGATCAACACATCAAGTACATCTTGTGACATAATCAGACGAATCAATAAATCATTTTCAAGGGAAAGTCTGGGAAATATCAGAGATAGCATACGCCAAAAACATGACGAAACATAAAATCCTGCATTTCAAGAAGTCCTAGCTAGACCGTTTGACTTGTAGGTCGTATGTTTGAGGATATTTACAGTTTCCCTAACTACTAAGTACCTAGATTGACAGACTAGTCTACTCGAGTACGACCACAGGCCCCAATCATTAGGACTTAGATTTTATTAAATGTTTATTTATTTAATTAATTAAGCATTTATAACTGTTTATACAATTACTATGGTTGATCATATTGTGTGATGAACTTATGAAATCAACATGGATTTCAAATGATGGTAATTACAGGGACAACAAACAGAAGAACTTATGAGTTGTGTTAAGGGTAAAAATGCTTAATTATCATTAACAACAGTGTCATATGTATATTAGTATGTGGTGGGATGTTGGCTAGGGCTTGTCCCTTACATATGCCCTATATATAAGCATACCGATGTGGATATTACATGTGGTGTTAATGAGGTTAGGGTCTTTACCAAAGGAGGTTTTCAAATCATTTTCAATTACTAAAACTATATGAACTCACCAACCATGTGTTGACTTTTATTTTTGCATGACTTCTCAGGTGACGAACAGGTTAATTAGGAAGTCATTTCTTTTGGACTAGGACTTCATATAGAAGACTAGTATTTTGGACCTGCATACTTTTGAAGACATCATTATACAAATTATTTTGTATATCTTGTGTAAATACAAGATAGTCATTTATTCATGTTTTACAATAGATTTACATTGTTAAATTATAAACGATACTGCTGTAATTTAACTTTGTAATTCTATTATATTTAGCATTTCTCCTTTATATCATGTGTAATGTGAACAATCTGATCACTTTGATTATCACACACGATATCGCGCCCCGGGAACCTTCCGCCCGTCGGGGAAACCCGATCCTACCCCGCCGGCTCGGGGTGTGACAGATTGGTATCAGAGCCATGGTTATAGAGAAATATAGGTCACTTATTTAAATGATTTGGCCTAGACTATAACCTAGGGACCCTACATGTAGAGAAAAATAGGACTTAAGACTTATTTGCGTATTGTCTTCTGTATTCGATCATTGCACTAACCGATAACTTTATTGGTTATGATCAGAATGCCTCCGCGAAGACAACCTCCCTTGATACAGCTACCACCTCGAGACATGGCTCCACACTCCTCTACACCGTCTCCGAATGACTCTCCACCACCACCTCCTCCACCTCCTCCTCCCCCTCCTCCGTTGATTACTCAAGCATCGGGTTCAGGCACAACACCGACTTTGGATCCCGCTACTATCGCTCTGGTGACGTTACTGAGTAGCCAGATGACGAATCAGATGAAGGAAGCTATACCGGAGATGTTCCTTCGTCTTCGTAATGAGATCCTCAATACTGGCAACACATCAGGAGAAGCCAGTGGAAATACTGGAGATTCATCTCACTACTCCTACAAGTCCTTTGTAGGATGTAAACCACCCAGTTTCAGTGGGTCTGAAGGTGCCGTTGGATTAATCCAATGGATTGAGAAGATCGAGACAACTTTGGATCTTTGCAGCTGCCCTGAACAACACAAGGCCCGTTACTCAGCTGGAACATTCAATAAACGGGCTCTGACCTGGTGGAACGGTCAGATCAATGTCCGAGGAAGAGAAGAAGCCATGGCCATGCCATGGGAAGATTTCAAGACACTGCTGCGAACAGAGTTCTGTCCGAAGAATGAGCTGCAGAAATTGGAGGTTGAATTATCTAATCATGTGATGAAGGGGGCTGATCACATGAGGTATACAACTCGTTACCACGAGTTGGTTGCTTTGGTACCTGACATGGTACCAACATTGGAGAAAAGAATAGACAGATATATGGGTGGACTTCCCGCCTGCATTCAGGGTATGGTTGTTTCAGCCAACCCTACTACTGTTGAATCTGCAGTGAGACTGTCTGGGAAACTCACTGACCTCATGGTAGCCTCTGGAGTCCTAAAGAAAGAGGCTGAACCCAGCAAGAACAAAGCCGAATTTTCAAAGAAACCCCACCACCATCAAAAGAAGAAACAGAAGACCATCAAGAACTACACGGTGGCCACACCTCTCCAACAAGTAACAGCAGCACCACAAAACCCCAACCGCAAACCTTACACTGGCACGTTTCCTCTGTGTGCCAAGTGTCAGTATCATCACCCTGCTGACACTCCCTGCAAGCATTGCACGGGATGTGGAAGAAAGGGCCATTGGGTCCAATACTGTAGGATGACACCTAACCAAGCAGTCAACAATGCTGCTTTGGCTCTTCCTCCACCAGCAAATCAGAACAATGGTGGATGCTATAATTGTGGCGAACAAGGCCACTTTGCGAAGAACTGCCCTAAGAAGGCACAACCAGCAGTTCAAGCACCACGTGGACGAGCTTTCGCTATCGGAGCACCAGCTGCACGCCAGGACCCAAATGTGGTCACTGGTACGTTTCTCTTACATGACTTTTATGCATCTGTCTTATTTGATACTGGTGCGGATCAGAGTTTTATCTCTACCGGTTTTGCATGCCAACTAGATTCAGTAGAGGAACAGTTAGACTCCCCTTACATTATAGAAGTAGCTAACGGGAAACAGATTACAGTTAGTACAGTTTATAGAAATTGCCCATTGACACTTAATGGTCATACATTTGCCATCGAGTTGATACCGATGGAGTTGGGTAGTTTCGACATCATTGTTGGAATGGATTGGCTTTCCTCTAACCGAGTGGAAGTCATCTGTTCTGAGAAGCTGCTACGAATTCCATTACCGAGTGATCGTGTATTGGAAGTTAGAGGGGATCAAGCAAAGTGAAGTGTCAAAATCATTTCTTGCATAAAGGCGCGTAAGTGTCTACAGAAGCGGTGCGTGGCGTTCTTGGCTCATGTGGTGGAAAAGGAGAAGGTTAAGAAGAAAGTTCAAGATGTACCGGTAGTGAAAGAATATCCTGAAGTATTCCCCGAAGACCTACCTGGTTTGCCACCTGCGCGACCGGTAGAGTTTCGTATTGACTTGGTTCTTGGAGCAACTCCTGTTGCTAAATCTCCGTACAGGTTAGCACCTTCAGAGATGCAGGAATTGTCTAATCAGTTACAGGAGTTACTTGACAAGGGTTTTATTAGACCAAGCTACTCACCTTGGGGAGCTCCGGTCTTGTTCGTGAAGAAGAAAGACGGATCGTTTAGAATGTGCATAGATTACCGTGAACTGAACAAACTAACCATCAAGAATCGGTATCCATTGCCGAGGATTAATGATTTGTTTGACCAACTACAAGGAGCTCAATACTTCTCAAAGATAGACTTGCGGTCCGGATATCATCAGCTGAGAGTTCAAGATGAAGACATACCGAAAACGGCTTTCCGAACAAGATACGGGCATTATGAATTTATGGTGATGCCCTTTGGATTGACAAATGCACCAGCGGTTTTCATGGATCTCATGAAACGAGTGTGCAAGCCGTACTTGGATCAGTTTGTCATTGTTTTCATTGATGACATACTGATTTATTCCAAGACCAAGACAGAACATGAGCAACACCTTAAAAAGATCTTGGAACTGTTGAAAAAAGAACAACTCTATGCTAAATTCTCTAAATGTGAATTTTGGCTAAGAGAAGTTCAATTTCTGGGTCATGTAGTCAACGGTGAGGGGATTCACGTAGACCCTGCCAAGATCGAGGCAATAAAGAATTGGGACACTCCTAAGACACCGACGGAGATACGGTCTTTTCTGGGATTGGCAGGTTATTACAGAAGGTTTATCTCAAACTTTTCTAAGATAGCCTTGCCTCTCACTAAGCTAACCCAGAAGAGTGAACCGTTCGTCTAGGAGCAGAAACAAGAAGATGCTTTTCAGACATTGAAACAGAAACTATGTAATGCTCCTATCCTATCACTCCCAGAAGGCTGTGATGACTTTGTTGTATACTGTGATGCCTCCCATCAGGGACTCGGTTGTGTATTAATGCAACGGGACAAAGTCATAGCCTATGCATCAAGACAGTTAAAGGTTCATGAGAAGAACTACACTACTCATGATCTTGAACTGGGAGCAGTAATCTTCGCCTTGAAGATTTGGAGACATTACTTATATGGCACCAAGTGTACCATATTCACTGATCACAAAAGTCTGCAGCACATCTTTGATCAGAAGGAGCTCAACATGCGACAACGCCGTTGGGTTGAACTTCTGAATGATTATGATTGTGTGATCAAATACCATCCGGGAAAGGCGAACGTTGTAGCCGATGCCTTGAGCCGGAAGGAACGGGTCAAACCCCTACGTGTTAGAGCAATGGGGATAACCGTGCAGACCAGTTTAAGTGACAAGATTGTTCAAGCACAACAAGAAGCACTTGACCGAGGTAATCTGAAGAGGGAACTTGATTGCGGAGCAGAGAAACAGTTCGACACGAGGCCTGATGGAATGATCTACTATCGGGAACGTATATGGATCCCGGCGGTAGATGAATTGAGGAAACTTATCTTCGATGAAGCACACAAGACTAAATACTCTGTTCATCCAGGCGCTGATAAAATGTACCAAGACTTGCGTGGATTTTATTGGTGGCCGGTAATGTAGAAAGACATAGCCGAGTATGTCGGACAGTGTCTTACGTGTGCGAAGGTAAAGGCGGAACACCAGAGACCGTCTGGTCTATTGGAACAGCCTGAGATTCCGCTCTGGAAGTGGGAACAAATAGCTATGGATTTCATTACGAAACTACCCCGCACTTCCAGTGGTCACGACACAATTTGGGTGATCATCGACCGTTTAACAAAATCTGCTCATTTCTTGCCTATGCGTAAGACCTTCACGATGGATAAACTGGCAAGATTGTACATTAATGAGATAGTGGTACGCCATGGTGTGCCATTGTCTATTATCTCTGATAGAGACAGCAGATTCACATCCAGGTTCTGGCAATCATTGCAGAAATCTCTAGGAACACAGTTAAATCTGAGTACAGCCTACCACCCACAAACGGATGGTCAAAGCGAACGTACTATTCAAACCCTAGAGGACATGTTGAGAACATGTGTATTGGACTTCGGTGGAAACTGGGATTCCCATTTGCCACTGATTGAATTCTCCTACAATAACAGTTACCACAGCAGTATCGGATGTGCACCATTCGAAGCTCTTTATGGCCGGAAATGCCGATCACCGATCTGTTGGACTGAAGTTGGAGATAATCGAATAACTGGACCAGAACTTATCCAAGAAACCACTGACAAGATAGCTCAGATCCAGAGAAGACTACAAGCAACAAGGAGCAGACAAAAGAGCTACGCCGACAAACGGCGCAAGCCGTTGGAATTCCAAGTGGGAGACCGTGTAATGTTAAAGGTATCCCCATGGAAAGGCGTGGTACGCTTTGGAAAGAAAGGCAAATTAGCACCACGATACGTGGGACCGTTCGAGATCATCGAACGTATAGGTCCTGTAGCTTATCGACTGAGATTACCAGATGAACTCAGTGGTGTGCATGACGTGTTTCACGTCTCAAACCTGAAGAAATGCCTTGCTGACGAGTCTCTCGTCATTCCAATCGAAGAGATTCAAGTCGATGAACAGTTACATTTCATTGAAGAACCTTTAGAGATTATGGATCGCAAGGTTAAACAACTGAGGCGAAGCCGTATTCCTATTGTAAAGGTTCGATGGAATTCAAGACGTGGACCCGAGTTTACTTGGGAACGCGAAGACCACATGAAGTCAAAGTATCCCCAGCTGTTTGAAGAGGAAGCCGTACCCGATAACAACTCTTAAATTTCGGGACGAAATTTCTCTAACAAGGGGAGACTGTAACATCAGTGCCGGAACCGTCGCCGGAACAGTGATCCTAAACAATATCAAGAACAGTAAACAGGTATGAATCATACACATTTCAGTAATTTTCATATTCATATCATTTATCATTATCATGGTGAGTTGTCATAGAACAAATTCAGAAACATTTAACAGAAAATACAGTTCAGAACAATGGTTCTTGAGTCAGATAAATATTTGACAATACAGAACTATCATGGGATTGTTTGTTTAGGATTTATTATGTATAAACGTATGTGAGGTCTTACAGAACAAAACACACGAATATTGTTATGTGAATGCTAAATTGACGGGTTATTCGTATAGGTGACGATCTGTACGAATATATCTGGAAGTTTAACGTTCTGAATGATATTTTATAATTAGAAAACAAGATTGAAAAGTATAGTTATCGTCGTGTTCGTACGAGTGACGATTCGAACGAATACGCGCGACAACCGTACATTTCGATTTAAACAGTTAATTATATTTTAAATATTAAAATAAATAAGAAGATATTAGTTAATTTATTAGGAATTACAACCTAGAATAATTAAATGAAATCTATTTTTACAAGTCGTGTCGTTTCGTCGCGAAAACTACGCGAACCGACATTTCACGCGAAACCGAACGAAACCGAAAGAACGGGTATTTTCCTAAGCATTTAATGAGCCATTAAGGCTCCAACAACCACCACCAAGACTCACTCTCCTCATTTTCGTCCACCATCATTCTCTCACTAGAAATCGTTTCTCCAACTTGTCTCTAGAAGATCTCACTCGTTTCAAGTCGTATTCAAGTCATTTTGGTGTCACTACGATCCTCTCATCGTGTAGATTTCAGAAGTACAACCTATTCAAGCTTTCATCCACGGAAATTGAGGTAATGTTTAAGTTTAAACTCGGTTTTATAGGGTTTCACGAACTCATGTAAGTTTTGCTATGATAATCGACATTTAACACATGAAACACTTAGATAATGGTGTTTTGCATGTTTAGGAACTGTTAGGGGTGATTTAGTAAGAGGTTTAACCTTCTAGGATGGAGATGATGATGCAAAAATCGTGACAGGTTCGTGGGTTCACTGGACGAACCCCTGGGTAGTCAGCCGAACCCTTTTGCTCCCTACTAGCCGAACCTTCACCTGCAACGAACCTGTAAAACCTCTGACGAACGAACCCTGCATGGACTGCAACGAACCTGTGACTTTCCTGTGCCGAACCCTGCATCATCAGACCACCGAACCCTAAAGAAATTGCAACGAACCTTAGGTCTCCCGAACCTTTAATCAGTACACGAACCAAGGGACTTAGTTTCACCGAACCCTTATGCATGCAACACCATAGAAACTGAACGAACCTTGAGGGTTCGTGGGTAGAAATTGAAAGACGAACCCTAAGGGTTCGTTGGTGATGAGCGTAGCCGAACCCAAGGTCAGCCCTCCAAAGGTTCGCTGCCTTGGGATGATGTCTAATTCTAGACAACTTTAAAACGGAAATTTCTAAGGTGCAAGGGGATTAGATACATATGTATGTGTTAGGCAAGGATTGTGAGTGCATGGGAACCTACGTAATCTATGCATGGAGCAAATAACTTAGAAACTTCATGGGTTCATGGGTTAGGGATTACTATAACACTATAATTCTTAACATACAATAACAATGCAACGTGAGTTGTTAATGGACATGAGATGGTCTTATAACCGAATATCATGTTCATGGAATCATGAGAGTCAAAAGTTCACGTCTCGAAATCAAATAGAAATTCAAAGATATTTAATTGGGCCAGAGTGGGCCCAATGGGGCTTAATTAGCCCACCACATCTCAAATGTTTGATTGGACTCAAGTAATGATGTTTAATTAAAATGAAGACATTGTGAATTTATTTAAAACTTAGTTCAATACTTTTCTAAAATGTTGTTAATTTGAAATATAATTTATAATTGTCATTGGTACCTTTTAAAGTTTATTTAGTTATGAAAGTTAATTGTAATGGCATTGAATTGGGATTTGTTAAAATAGACAATGTAATTGTCTGGAATAGCTTTAAAAACAAAGGAAACTCTGTCGAAATTTCTTAAAAATTTAAAAGCAAGTTCATATAACTAGCCATGGGATTTGGGATCATAAGAAGGGTAACTAAGATAGGTTAGATCTTAGATGCACCTAGTATTAAGACACTTAGTTGCACACACAACAAGACTCAAAGTCTTAGGCACAACGACTACTACGCGTACTTATCATATCCGAAATTCTTATAAAATAACTCAGGAACTGAAGATACTTAGCTTACATACGGGAGCGCGCATTTTGTGTTAGATCAAATTACATAGCAGCACAGGTGAGTTCATTGCCCCTTTTCTAAACATTTTTGTTTTAAAACGCGGGGCTGAGAAGCATGCGTAAACTGTTTATTTAAATTGTTTACTTAAATGCTTTTAAATTATATGTTTTACATATATATAAATGTTATCCTAGATCATGTCTAGGAAGATTTTATGCAGGTTATTAACTGATTTACTTATATATTAAGTGAACAATCGAGTTAAACTAAACTTTTCAATAAGTCAAAACATTTCAAACGAATCAAACCAAACATTTTGACAAATCAAGTGGGTGAATTCAAGGAATCAAATCAAACATTTTGACAAAACAAGTGTGGGACATCAAGACATCAACAAAACAATCTTTGCAAAGACAACATTCAATGTTCTACAAACCAAGTGTTTGTTGAACAATGAATCAAGTGTACAACCGATCAATGAATCTTGTATTCTATGATCAACACATCAAGTACATCTTGTGACATAATCAGACGAATCAATAAATCATTTTCAAGGGAAAGTCTGGGAAATATCAGAGATAGCATACGCCAAAAACATGACGAAACATAAAATCCTGCATTTCAAGAAGTCCTAGCTAGACCGTTTGACTTGTAGGTCGTATGTTTGAGGATATTTACAGTTTCCCTAACTACTAAGTACCTAGATTGACAGACTAGTCTACTCGAGTACGACCACAGGCCCTAATCATTAGGACTTAGATTTTATTAAATGTTTATTTATTTAATTAATTAAGCATTTATAACTGTTTATACAATTACTATGGTTGATCATATTGTGTGATGAACTTATGAAATCAACATGGATTTCAAATGATGGTAATTACAGGGACAACAAACAGAAGAACTTATGAGTTGTGTTAAGGGTAAAAATGCTTAATTATCATTAACAACAGTGTCATATGTATATTAGTATGTGGTGGGATGTTGGCTAGGGCTTGTCCCTTACATATGCCCTATATATAAGCATACCGATGTGGATATTACATGTGGTGTTAATGAGGTTAGGGTCTTTACCAAAGGAGGTTTTCAAATCATTTTCAATTCTAAAACTATATGAACTCACCAACCATGTGTTGACTTTTATTTTTGCATGACTTCTCAGGTGACGAACATGTTAATTAGGAAGTCATTTCTTTTGGACTAGGACTTCATATAGAAGACTAGTATTTTGGACCTGCATACTTTTGAAGACATCATTATACAAATTATTTTGTATATCTTGTGTAAATACAAGATAGTCATTTATTGATGTTTTACAATAGATTTACATTGTTAAATTATAAACGATACTGCTGTAATTTAACTTTGTAATTCTATTATATTTAGCATTTCTCCTTTATATCATGTGTAATGTGAACAATCTGATCACTTTGATTATCACACACGATCCTACCCCGCCGGCTCGGGGTGTGACACATCACATAGGATTTTAGACTTAGCTAAATTAATTGGATCGAGGAACATTAGGATTTAGTTAATTTAGCTCCATCTTTTGAGTAATCATTGAAAATGCATTATGATGAACATGATTTTTGTGTAAATACTTTATTTGAAATTACTTGTTATGTGATGATACTTTAGATGTCCATGAGCTTGTGAACAATCTACACATCCCTCGTGGCATCCCGGCGTTTCCGCCATCGGTCGGGGTCTTACAGATTGGTATCAGAGCATGGGTTATAGGGAATTAGGTTACTAGAAATGGTTGACCTAGTCTATAACCACAGGAAACTCAAGTATGAGTTTTCTCATACACTAGTTATTATATTCAGGATTTATGCTTATGTGTTTATTACATGTTAATTGCAACCCCTGTTATATAATATACAATGCATGATAGTTATGTGTTAATTATTGCCTTATGTGATTCTGCCCGGACTACATGACAAGGACATACTCGTGATGTATTGTAAAGGTGGTGGGACGTGGGCCGCAGCAGTTGCCACTGACTTCTACGTATGCCCTATACACATACCATTTACAGTACATTGGGTGGATGTCAGTGTTAAAAAGTATAAGGGAAAAATATATGTTTAGGAAATTATTTGCTTATGACTACTTGCCTTATATACTAAAATGTTGTAATCGCCAGGCAAGGACACACTCGTAGTATGTTACAAAGGTGGTGGGATGTCAGCTGGATAGGTTGTGACCTACTCCTACGTATGCCCTATACATATACCATTTGTAGCATATTGGGGGTCTGTCAGTGTCAGGAATTAGGGAGTTATTAGGATATGTTGGATATGGTTGATGAGAATTGTTGGTGAGGATTGATTATTGATAATGATTTGGATGGACACATTTGATAACATATAGATATACTCACTTATGTTTACACTTATTGGATAGACTTGATGAATGATATGAACGCTTGATGAGAATGAATTATAGGGAGGATATGAACACTTAATGACAATAAGAGCACTTGGTGATGATATGAACCCTCATTGATGATATGAACTTTTAGTGAACTTAGACACTAGGGGAAATTTAATGTCAGGTGAACTTAGACATTAGGTGAACTCAGAAATAGGCGAACCTAGATGTCAGGTGAACTTAGACTTTGCTAGTACATATTTGTAATAGGTTGCTATTCAAACATGTAAATTATAGAAAGTTAATAAGGTTTGGCTTAGGTTCGTCTGGCCCACGAACCTTAGCAGGTTCGGCGAACCTATCATCTTGATAGGTTAGGCGAACCTATAACCTTGGAAGGTTCGGCGAACCTATTAGGTTTGGCTGCCTAGGTTCGTCTCGCGAACCTCAAGGTTCGGCTGGCGAGCCTAAGGGTTCGGCTAGAATAGGTTCGGCTGGCAGTCTGTATAAATTGTAGGTTTGTCTGATTTTGTCATAACTTCAGAAAACCTGTGAAGATCTGTGTGTATTCTCTGTGTGAGATTTCTCTGTGTGAGAGTTGTAATCATTGAAGATTGATTAATGAGATGAAGATGATTATTAAATGCTTGTTCTTCTTTGATTCTTATAGATCAAACATAGATTCCGCATGTGTTTGGTTGTTCGTAGGATTCCGTTATACGATCAAGATCAAGTTCAGTAGATCTACAGTGGTATAAGAGATTTTGGTGGAGTTCTATACAAGAATTGTCAAAGAAATACAAGTATTTGAAGATTTGAAGATTAGAAGATCAAGAAATGGATCAAAATTCTAGTTTTCTTTGTGTATGATTGCTGTTTTGAGTGCAATTTCATCATCAATTGTTGTGGAATATTACAATTCACGGATTTGTGGTGTTAATTTGAGGATTTTGAAGAATTTTCTTCAAATTTTGGAAGGTTTTCCCTCCAAAATTTCGAATTTTGCAGTACAGGTTCGTGAGCCGAACCTGTTAACAGCTGGAACAATAGGTTCGTTGTTATTGACATTTTTTGAGGTCCGTTTGCAGTTTTATGCAAAGGTTCGTTGCTTTTCAGCAGAGGTTCGTTGCTTTTCTGCATAGGTTCGTCTGAAGGTTTTCTGCAAGATTCTTCTGAAGGTTTTATGCAAAGGTTCGTTGCTTTTCAGCAGAGGTTCGTCTGACTTGAGGTTCGTGTGTCTCAAGGTTCGTGAAAATCAGATCTGTTTCAAGGTTCGTTGCATCAGGTTCGTGTCTCAGGTTCGTGTGACTTGAGGTTCGTGAATTGAGGTTCGTGACTTAAGGTTCGTGACTTAAGGTTCGTGACTGAAGGTTCGTTTAGATCAAAGATTGGTGAAGGTTCGCCTGATTGTTAGGTTCGTGAAGTGAAAAGGTTCGTTGATTAAAGTGTGAAATCATGGCTGAGATGTATGCTGCAGTAGCTAGTCAGAATTCTAAAATACATAGCATTCTGATTAGTGAAACTGAGGTTGGAAGTACAAACAAAGTTCCAAAGTTGCTAAATTTGACAGATTATGATAATTGGAAAGGTCGTTTTGAAACACACCTTAATGGAACGGACACTAATCTTTGGGAAAGGATTTTGTCTCCATATGAAAGACCTAGAGTCGTGGGAATAGACTTGTATCAACTCCTTGAGAGATTAGATGTTGATGAAAGAAAGAAATATGATTCGGAGAAGAAGGCGTATTGGATGTTGAGCCAAGCAATTCCAAATCAGATTTTACATCAGTTTGATGAGCACAAGACTTCTTATAGTCTATGGAATGCTTTGAAAGCAAGAGTTGAGGGAAATACCAATCTTTAAAAGATGAAAGCCACTGACATTCGCAAAGAGTTTGAAAACTTCAATTTTATTGGCAATGAAAATCTTGAAGCATTGATCACAAGATACAGACATCTATTGACTGAAGTTAGAAAGTGTGGAATCGATTATACTGAAGATGAAAAGATCTATTGCCTTGCAGATGCTTTGCCTGACAAATGGAATTCATTGGTGCTAATCTTGAGAGAAAATTTACCAGGAATGACATTGGTGGAATTTATTCAAAAGCTTGAAGAGCAATAGATGAAGGATAAGAGAAAAGCTAGAAGAGTGAATGTTACACACAAGATCCTTTGTTATACGGTGCATCTGTGGTTACACCACCGGTTTTGTCTACAAAGATTCAGACATCATTTGTTTCTAGTACTTCTGAAAGTACTCATGCACCTTCTGCATCTACAAGTTCTAGTTCATCTTATTCAGTGAACGAGAAGAAGTCTGACTCAACAACAACTCCTGTTCAGCTAAATACAACAAATCTGGGGAAAGTTACTGTAGAAGCTGTTCAGGATCATATGTCAATTCTGTCTTGTGTAGTCAGCGCGTATGATGAACAAATTGCAGGAAAGATTGGAAACTCTAATCTTACATTTGAAGATTACGAGCAAATTGATGATGACGAAATGGAGCTGATTAACACTCAATGGGCACTGGCAAGTGTGATTAGAAGAATCAATCGATATGAAAAGAAGACTGGCAAAAAATTCACTTTTGATCGAAACACCAAGTTTGGATTTAATCCATAGACTACTCAGTGTTACAACTGTGGTGAGTTAGGTCACTTTGCCAGAGAGTGTAAGAATCCGAAGAAACAAGGAAATTTAAACCCATTCAAACCAAAAGAAACCTATCAGCAGAAGAAAGAAAAGTCTGAAGAGTCATTGAAAGCTTTGGTTAGTCAAGCTGATGAAGGCTATGATTGGGGAAAGCAGTATGATGAATTGATGGGTGCTTTTATGGCTTCTTTGGATGAAGACACTGGTAAAGGCAAAGAGAAGGTTGATGAGGTAAATGAGGATCCTTTAGAGATCATTGATAAATTAAGAGATGAATGCTCAGCTAACTGCTGATCTGGTAGAGTGCACAGAAGCAAAAAAGAAGCTAATTTCAAGAGAAAAAGCTTTTGACAAAAAGATAATTGATTTAGGTAAAGAAAATGAAGATTTGAAAATCAAAGTTTTACAAAATAACCATGATGTGTCTGTGCATCTCGAATCAGTGCAAAAGCTGAAGGTTGAATTATCAGCAGCAAAAGCAGAAGCTGAGATGAACAAGAGCAAGCTGGAGATCAGAATTCTCAGTATGTCATTGATTACTTTGCTGCCATGCAAAGATCATCAAATGATTCTACCGGCTTGGGTTTTCACTCTGTTCCACCTCCTCCCAGCTATGTGCGAAGACCACAACTTGATCTGAATTTGGAAGTTCATCCTGTTTTTTGGATGGACATGAGTCTGAACATGTGGTTGCAAGTGCTGGAGGATCATCATCTGATAACATTGTGTCTCTTGATAGTGATGCTCCTATTATTGAAGACATCACTGAATCAGAATATTCACATGATATTCTGAGACAGAATGGTTATCAAGTGAAAACTGATGATAAAAAGAGTCTGAAGTCTCAGAAATCAAAAGCTGAGATGAAATCTGTTGAGAAAGTGGTGATTAAATCAAATCCAGTTTCCAAACCAGTGATGAAAGTCAAAACTACTACTACTCTCAAACCGATGGTGTATGTCAAGTCATCTAATATACATCAAGGAGAGTCTAGTGGTTTTTTTCAAAAGCAAAAAAATGACTTCTAAAAAGGTTGAAAAAGTGGATTTTTTCTTTGATTAATTTGGAATTGGACATAAAGACAAATCAAAGAATTTTCAAAATAAAAAGAATAATTCAAAGACAAAATCAACTGGTTTGAGGAACAGATTCTCATCTAAAAAGGTCGATTCTAAACCTTTCTGTTCATCTAAGTATTATGATGAACCAAAACCAAAGAATCGTTTGCAAAGAAAATGTTACCGTTGTGGTAAATTTGGTCATTTGATTGCTGATTGTGATTTGGATTTCAGTTCTACTGATTGTAGCAGCTTTAGGTCTTATTCACCAAAAGAAACACGAAAGTCTTTTACTTGTTGTGGAAAAGGACATATTTCTGCTAATTGTCCAAACAACAGAATCAGAACGAGTTCAGATGATGAGAGTTGGGCGAATGGTTCGGGTGGAAGTCCTAGGAAATGAAACCTAGTGAAGTGGAAATTGAGAGTTCTCAGGAAATTTGATCCTGAATGTGTTTGGGTAAAAGAATAAAAGA
Organism: Mikania micrantha; assembly: GCA_009363875.1. NCBI lineage: Eukaryota > Viridiplantae > Streptophyta > Magnoliopsida > Asterales > Asteraceae > Mikania > Mikania micrantha. Next base: position 20,930,858 of record CM018680.1, read on the forward strand.
AACAGAAGAAAAGAGTTTTTGATAACAAAAGAAATGTGAAAAAGCTTGTGAAAATTGTGACATCATCTGATGATGATTTTTTTAAAAAATGTTCTTCAAAATCATTTTCAAAACAAAATGGTAAGTCAAAATCTTTTTGGAAATTGAGATGCAGGTCAGGTGATCAAATTTCTGGGAAAAAGGATGAAAGCATTGAAGATGGGTCTTCAAGCAGTTCATCACAACAGAATGGCAGGAGTCCATTCAGGGAGACTCAAAGCCGAAATGGCGGGGGTCATCCCTTTTTATACTGATAAAATTTTAATTTATTGTGCAGGTGGCATTCATGGGCCATATCAATAGTCGCTGGATTGTTGATAGTGGATGTTCACGGCACATGACAGGAGAGTTGGGTTTGTTGAAGGATTTCAGACAAATAAAGGGAAGTTATGTTAACTTTGCAGGAGACAAAGGTGGTCAAATTACTGGGTTGGGTAGTTTGACGAATGGTAAAGTTTCATTTGATAATGTTAATTACTGTAAAGAATTAACTAACAACTTGTTGAGTGTGTCGCAGATTTGAGACAAAGAATAAAAAGTGATGTTTGATAAAGACATGTGTTATGTACTTAAGCAAGGATTTCAGATTCCTGAGGAGTGGATTCTGATGACTGCTGATAAGAGCAAGGATTTGTATGTACTTAACATGGCGAAAGCGGAGACGGTGAATAAGGTGGAGACGTGTCTGGTGTCTAAGGCAACTGAGCAAGATACACGGTCTTGGCACAGACGGATGGGGCATATTCATATCAGGAAGATGAATCATTTAGTACACAATCCTTTAGTTGAGGGTGTACCGGTTAAACACTTTAAACTTCCTGATGTGTGTGTTTCATGCAAGAAGGGTTAACAGAAAAGGAAGTCACACAAAACAAAGACAATGTTTTCTATTGATAAGCCACTTGAACTTCTTCACATGGATTTGTTTGCACCTATCGATGTGAAAAGTATTGGTGGGGAATCATATTGTTTTGTGGTGACTGATGACTTTTCTAGATTTTCATGGGTAATGTTTTTAAAGTTTAAATCAGAGACTTATGAAAATTTTGTGTTGTTGGTTAATAGGTTGGAGACATTATATAAGTTAAGAGTAAGGTGTGTTCGTTCAGATAATGGGACTGAGTTTAAGAATCATCAAATGGAAGAATTTTGTGATTCAAAGGGCATTCACCAGCAATTCAATGCACCATATGAACCTCAGATGAATGGTGTAGCTGAGAGAAAGAACAGAACGTTGATTGAGTCTGCAAGAACCATGCTTGCTGACTCTAAACTCCCCATTACATTTTGGAGTGAAGCTATGGCTACAGCTTGTTTTACTCTTAACAGAGTTTTGATTGTTAAAAGACACAATAAAACATGCTATGAATTGTTTCAAAATCGAAAACCTAATTTGGAACACTTGGAACCTTTCGGGGCTCCTTGTACCATGCTTAAGAAAGATTCAAAATTCACCTCTAAAGTTGAAGAAGGTTTCTTTCTTAGCTACAGTCTTCCCAAACGTGTGTTTAATAAACGTATGGGTGTTGTGGAATTATGGTATCATGTGGATGTTCAAAGACATACACCTATACCAGATGGAAAAGGACCATATTGGCTTTTTGATTATGATAAACTTTTTAAGTCTTTTAATTTGTCTCCAAATGTTTCTGATGATGAAATAACCTTACAAATGTTATATGATTTGCAGAATTCTGAAGATCAAGGTATTTCTCATCAAGTTGAAGATAATAATCCACATGAGGAAGGTGTTTCAGAAGCAATTAATGTTGATTGGTCATCTGATGATGATCATGATATTTTTGAAGATGTTATTTCTCATGATCAAGATGTTGATCAGAATATTACAAATCTTGATCATAATGTTGGGGTCCCGCAAGTGCCTGTCACTAGAGTCCATGTAAATCATCCTGTTGATCAGATCATTGGAAATCCTAATGCTGGAGTACAGACAAGACATCAAATCACAAATGATGCGAGTTTGTATGTTGAGTTAAAAAGAACTCATGGAACTCAACAGCTATGGATGCATTCTGCATTTATTTCTCAGATTGAGCCAAAGACTGTTACTGAAGCATTGCGTGAGCCTGCCTGGGTGGAGGCTATGCAAGAAGAGCTGAATCAGTTTCAGAAGTTGGGTGTTTGGCATCTAGTTGATTTGCCAAAGGGAGAGAAGAAAATTGGCACTTGATGGGTGTTAAGATGCAAAGGAGATGATCGAGGCGTAATTGTTCGTAACAAAGCACGTTTAGTGGTTCAAGGTTTCAGACAAGTTGAAGGAATTGATTACGATGAAGTGTTTGCACCTGGGGTGCGGCTAGAAGCAATTAGACTTTTTCTTGCTTTTTCTGCCCACAAGAAATTCAAAGTTTTTCAGTTGGATGTCAAGTCAGCATTTCTGTATGGTTCTTTGAAAGAAACAGTGTATGTTTGTCAGCCACTGGGCTTTGAGGATCCTATCCACCGGGATCAGGTTTATCTCTTAGACAAAGCACTGTATGGTCTACATCAGGCTCCACGTGCCTGGTATGAGACATTATCGACTCACCTTATTGAACACGGGTTCAATAGGGGTCAGATTGACAAGACATTGTTTTATCGGGAAAAGGGCAAGGATATTATTCTTGTTCAGATCTATGTAGATGATATTATCTTTGGATCTACCGATGAACAATTGTGCTTGGAGTTTAAAGAGGTGATGATTGAGAAGTTTGAAATGACTGCCATGTCAGACATTAAATTTTTCCTGGGTTTACAAATTGATCAAACTGATGATGGAATCTTCATTCATCAGACAAAATACATTCAAGATGTGCTAAAATGGTTAAGCATGCTTGACTCAAAACCAATTTCCAAGCCCATTCAGCCTAATCACGGGATTGAGCCTGATATTAAGGGGGAGATAATTGATGCAACTTTGTATCGTGGAATGATTGGAAGTTTGATGTTCCTGACTGCCTCAAGACCATATATTGTATTTGCTACAACTATCTGTGCTCGATATCAATCAAAACCTAAAGTGTCACATCTGATTGCAGTCAAGAGAATTCTTCGTTATCTGAAGGGTACACCAGACACCGGTCTGTGGAATCCTTAACTTTTCCTTCAATGCCTACAGTGACTCCGACTATGGAGGATGTAAGACAGATGCAAAATCCACAACTGGAGGTGCACAATTTTTGGGGGAGCGTTTAGTTTCTTGGCAGTGCAAAAAGCAAACATCTGTTGCTACTTCGACCTGTGAGGCTGAGTATGTCGCGGCTGCCAGTTGTTGTTCACAAGTTTTATGGATACAACAACAGATGAGAGACTATGGTTTGAATTTTCTGACAACCCCAATTCATGTTGATAACGAGGCTGCTATTGCTATAACTAAGAATCATGTGTATCATTCACGATCCAAAGACATTGATATTAGGTTTCATTTCATACGCGATTGTTATGAAAAGAAACTTATTGATGTGGTGAAGATACATATCAATGAGCAACGAGCAGACCTTCTCACCAAGGCTTTTGATAAAAACCGTTTTGAGTATTTGCTCAAATTAAATGGTATTCGGGTCATGGGTGAGGTAATTAAAAATCAACTTCCTTCATAATCAATGTTATTGAATTAACATCAGATATTTTAATTTTTGTTGGTTTGTGTTTTAGTTTTTAAGGGGAGAAAATTTTGAAAAATACAAAAACATTTGAAAAAACAAAAACACAAAAACATTAAAAAAATTTTAAAATTTTGAGAAATTGATTCGACCAAGTGAGAAATGATAGCACATTGTTTCGCAATTGGAAACACTTCTGTATCATACAAGACCTTAAACATAAAGAGCAGTTACAATTACTTAGTATGATATGTTGGTAGGTTTATAACTTAGTTAAGATAACATTTGACAAAATTTTGATTACGCTTTATGAAAAACAAATGCTTAAAACACAGTACTTAGTTTTGTCTTGAATGAGTGGTAGTTGATCTTACAAAATGTTTCTTGAACAAAAGTTAAATTACTAGTTTTGATCATGTGTTTAATTTTCAAAAGAAATTCTAATTTTGTTTTTCTTTTGTTTTAGTTTAAAGCTGAAACATTCTTTGCGTATACTTACGTATCGACCTGATTGTTATAGCTTTAAACATTCAAGTTTGTTTTCTTGGTTATTGATTAAGTTTTGGATAATCTCTGCGTATATGAGAATATCGATCTGATTGTTAAAAGCTTAATCTTAAATTATTGTTTCGTTCATTTTCTGGATCATCTGAGTATACGTAAGTATCAACCTTGATTCCAAGATTTTGAACATATTCAAATTGTTTTATATTTTGTTATTTTCTTAAGAAATTCTGCTTTGTTTTTACATGATCAAACTAGTTTAAATTGAAATGTATTGTTTCAAGAACATTTTGGTTTGATTAATTATTCACAAATCGGGGATGTGTTCAAGTAAATGGAAAACATAAAGTATTTGATAATGTTGTTTCAATTGATATCTTAACTAAGTAATTAAATTTAAAGAGGATAATTATACTGACAATCATCTTTGAATTGTAATTTGCTAATAAATACATTCATTAATTCAATCAGATGTGTTGATAATTGTAATACAATATGATCTCATGTGTGGATCTTTCTCAAACAAAAAGATGTGATTGTTTTGTTAGTAGATTTAGATTTGTTAAATTTGTAGTTTAGTTGTTCTAAAAATTTGAAAAATTAAAAAATGATTTTTTGTTTTTATCTGATGTTAAATCAATAATTTTTGATTATTTGTTTTGACTTTGAAACATTAAACATTGGTTTGTTTGAAATTTGAAATAAAATTGAATTTTTAAAAGGTTCGCCTGAAAGGTTTGTGAAAAGGTTCGTTGGACAGGTTCGTTCAATAGGTTTGTTCAATTGATTTGGTAGACAGGTTCGCCCAACAGGTTCGTCCAATAGGTTTGTTGGATAGGTTCGCCTGAGAGGTTCGTTGACAGGTTCGGTCAACATGTTGGTCAAAGGTTCGTGAAAAAGGTTTGTCAACAGGTTCGTGAAATACGTTCGTCACTTTCATCAGATATTGTTCGCGAACGTGCAAGTTGGATTTTTGATTTAGGAGCTCAGAAGCTTTTTGCCTGATATCATTAGATTCGAAATTGATTTGTATCATTTATAGGTAAAAATCTTGGAGTTTGACCGGCTAAATCAAAAGATATGACAAGTTTTAGGATTAGTTAGTCGAACCTTGTTTGTTGAGTCAAAATCTATTAAAAACTAAGTTCTGAAAAAACTGCTTTCATTAAAGTTGTTCATCGTTGTGTTACGAATCGTGGGATATAAATTTTATAATCTAATTCGAAGATTTGAAATTTTGATTTTAAAATGGATTAGGTTCGTTAGATGAACTAAGGTTCGCTGGAATCTTGAAGGTTCGTCTGAACATGATAGGTTTGGGACGAACCTCTGAATATTAGAGAACCGAAGCTTTGTTGGTCAAGGTTCGTTTGACCAAAAGGTTCGTTTTCTATGAAGGTTCATTCATTGAAGGTTCGTTCAATATTGAAGGTTCATTCATCAAAAGGTTCGTTAAGATTAATAGGTTTGTCTTGACAACAGGTTCGTCTAAACTTAGGTTCGTCTCAGGAGGTTCGCTGGTTTCAACACTTAGAAAATTTTTTTTATTTTTTTTATTTTTTTAAAATTTTTGTTTTAATTTTGTTTTCTTTCTGATTGTAGAAATGGTGAATCTTACCTTTGGAGATAAGCACAATCTATGTGCATATCTGGATCCTAATACCAAGAACGGCCAAGATTTCAGGCCGATGATAGAGTTTTTGAGACGTTCGAGAATCTATCATGCTATATCCAATTCTTGTCAGATCTACAGATCGCATGTACAAAGCTTCTGGGAATCAGCTAGATTCATCAGTGTAGATGAAGAATATGTGATTGAGGCGAATGTGCTTGGTCAAGCAATTCGTATTACTGAGGCTGATATTAGACGGGTTCTACAATTCGGTGGGGAACCTGCTGGGATGACTCTTATTCCAGAAAGATGCATCAAAGGCTGCTTCTTGAGGATACGGTACTTTGGAGTGTACAATGTGACATCTATCAAGAAAGGAAAACTTCCACTACAGTATAAGCTGCTTGCTCATGTGTTGCTACATTGCTTGAGTATGCGGAAGGGAACCTTTGATGAACTCCGAGACCTGATGAGGTCGGCTATGGTGGCTTTGATCTTGAACAAACCGTTCAATTTCTCTGCTATGATATTCAGATACATGTCTGACAATATCGCCAAAGCTAAGGATAGATTCTATATGTATCCCAGATTCGTTCAGATGCTTATTGATGAGAGGTTTCCTGAGCAGATGTTACCCAGAGTTGCTTCTGATTTACTTAAGCTTAAGCATATGACTGACTCAAGTCTTGGTTATGTCAGGGTGTATCAGAAGAGCAACGATGAGGTGTTCATTAAAGATTTAGTTTGTCACTGTGCCAGGGCTAACTATGTAGCTCCTGAGGATGATGCCTGGAGACATGTAGATTCAGGTTCTGATAATGAAGTATTCAGTGAAAATGATGATGACCAACAACCACAACCTCCTCCTCCTCATTCTAGACAACATGCAAGGAAATCACCAGCTCAGTCTTCCCGATCACAATCACAAAGTCAAGCTCAAGCTCAAGGGCCAAGTGTAACTCCTTCTACCTTGGTACCTCTTGTCACACCCCGAGCCGGCGGGACGGATCGACTTCCCGCCGGGCGGAAGGTTCTCGGGGCGTGAAATCGTGGGTGATAATCGTGATGATCAGATTGTTTACATAGTATCAACATTGAGAATAACTAAAGCACAATAAAGCATTAAGCTAGGATTACAGAGTTAAATTACAAATGTCAATGTTTGATAATTTAACTAAGTAAACCTATCAAAAGAATCAATTGTTTCTATCTTGTATCTGTACAAGATATCAAAAGTGACTCGCATCCATAACAAAATACGTGCTTCCCAAAAGTCAACTAGGTCCTCTAACTGGGCATCCTAGCATGCAATCCTGAGTCTTAGCTTACTCCTGTATATCACCTGAGAAAGCATGTAAGAAAAAAAAGTCAACACAATGGTTGGTGAGTTCATATAGTTTAATAGTTGAAAAATAGCTTTAGCAAACCTCTTTCGGTAAAACCTTAACCTCATTAACACCACATGTAATATCCGAATCGGTATGCTTATATATAGGGCATACGAAAGGGTCGAGCCTACAACCCGCCCAGACGCCATCCCACCACATACTAATCCGAATATGACACTGTTGCTAATGATAATTAAGCGTTTTACCTACAATCCAATTCCATCTTCGTCATAGCTTTTGCATACTGTTAAAAGTTTACAAGTTTATAGCATTCCCGTGGATTAGCTCGTTGTTGTGTTTGTTGTTTTCATGGTCCTGTATTGATTTCCCGTTGATTGCAACTTATAAGTACGAGTTGAAGTGATTTGTGTGTGCGTATGTGTTAGCCTTAAAGTTGGCTAACAATTGTGAGTCTCGGTCTCTATTCGGCTCCGGTTCTATTGTCATAGGCTTTCTAACACTTAACCATTTTGAATTAAATCTTTGTATATCACCCTTGACCTCTTTTGTTATTATGTTTGACGGAACAAACTTTATGATATATGTGATTCATTAATTTCCACGAAATTTCACCACCTTTGTAGTAACACATAACTATTGAGTACTATTACACATATTATCATAATTAAATTGTTTAAGTGTGTTAGATTATCTCAATAACCACAGGTGCCGAATAATTACTTGGACCATTTTAGTTATGTGGGCCAATTGGGCCTAATAACTTCATTGGGCTCGATCAAATGAACAAAGATTCATCATAAAGTTAGGGCCTACTAAGGCCTTAGGCCAATTGGTATGTGCATGGGCCGAAAGTGTGCTGTTGGGCCGAATAGGATGCATGGGCTGAACAAATGGTTTGGGCCAAGTGAATTATGGTTTAGTTGGTTAGCTGGTCGACGAAAGGTGAGTCCCACCCTAACTTCAGCGAACCTCATAGTGGAATGACCCAAGGTTCGGCCTCAACATGCCTAGCGAACCTTATAGTTCGCTCATATAAAGGTTCGGTTGATGGCATCAAAGGGGTTCAGCATGGTACAGGGTTTGCCTACGGGTGCGCCATTATTGTTCTTGATCCACAGGTTCGTGTGAATGAAAGACTCATTGGCCATAGGTTCGTTATTCACTGCTGGGCTCGGCTGGAAGGTTCGTGTATCCCTGGTTCGGGGATGGTTCGTTCAGGGCAGTGAAAGGTTCGGCCACGGGTTCGGTGATGATGATGCAGGTTCGTCCTTTTACAAAACCCAACACAGGTTCGGCTAGTTCCAGTCCCATGAACCTGTTCATCTTTTTCTTTCTTCGAGCTGTTGCAAGACGGTTCCCATGGTGGTGTTATGCTATGATGGTGTTTCGAGGTCGTGTGGTTCAAGGGGAAAGGTGGTTAGCCGACTAGGGTAGTGTTTTAACATAAGGGCTGAAAAACCCTAATCTTTCAAACATTTCAAGCCTCATACCTCGAAATCGGCTGGACAAATCTTCAGATCGATTGTACTTCTAGGTAGAGGATGTTGAGAGCTTCATGTGGACACCGAAAACACAAGATTTCACCAAGAAACGAGTGTGTTATGGAAGCTTGAAGTCTTGAATCTTAGAGAGAGAAAGGAAATGGTGGAGGTAGTTTATAGAGAGAGTGGGGTGTAATAAATGAGAAAATGAACTCATTTAGTGTTTATATACCCCGTGGGTGTTCGGGTTCGTTTCGGTTGCTCGGTTCTCGTTTTCGTAGTGATTCCGGCGCGTTACGCGCGTGTTTCGTAAATTAAATAAAAAGAGTTTGTTTTCCAATGTTTGGAAGGTGGTTATTCCTAGTAAATGTTTTAAATCCATTTTTCTTGAATTATTTATCGTGGTTGATTATTTTAAACGTTTCGTTAATTCGCGTCCATTGCGCGTATTCTATGTAATTAAAATGAGTTTATTTGTAATATTTCTAAAAGATTGTGATTCCAAATAAATGTTTAATATTAAATTTTCTTAATTTATTTTCGTTCGTTTCGTACTTCATTTTCGTTTAGTCAGAACGTGTCAGCTTCGCGCGTTTTCATTCAAATCGTCACCCGAACGAACACGGCGTTGGTTTCACTTTCTGATTCTTGTTTTCTACTTTTCAGTCATCGTTTCAAAATGTTAAACTTTCAGATTTATTCGTACAGATCGTCACCTATACGAATAATTTGTCGGTTTAGCATTCTGCAACGACATCTGTTATGGTTTTGTTTTATTTAACCTCGCATACGTTTATACATAACAACATCAAATCAAGCATTTGTGTATATGTTCAGTGTTGTCTGATGTGTTTCTGACTGTTAAACCCTAAGGCTTAAATTAGATTTCAGAAAAATTGCATAATAGTTTTGTGTCAAGCATCAAGTGTCAATAGCATATACATAGTGTCACGTAGGGTGTACCTGAGTTACTGTGCAAGTTACTGTAGAGATCACTGTTCCGGTAACGCTTCCGGCACTGATGTTACAGTCTCCCCTTGTTAGAGAAATTTCGTCCCGAAATTTAAGAATCGTTATCCGGTACGGCTTCCTCCGTAAACAGTTGGGGATACTTAGACTTCATGTGATCTTCGCGTTCCCAAGTAAACTCAGGTCCGTGCTTTGAGTTCCAACGAACCTTGACGATCGGAATACGGCTTCGCCTCAGTTTCTTAACCTTGCGATCCATAATCTCCAAAGGTTTTTCGACAAAGTGTAAGTGTTCATCCACTTGAATTTCTTCCATTGGTATAACGAGTGATTCGTCAGCAAGGATTTCTTCAAGTCTAAGACGTGAAACACGTTGTGTACACCACTAAATTCATCTGGTAATCTTAGTCTGTACGCCACAGGACCAATTCGCTCGATGATCTCGAATGGTCCCACGTACCGTGGTGCTAGTTTGCCTTTCTTTGTAAAACGGACCACGCCTTTCCATGGGGATACCTTTAGCATGACGCTGTCTCCCACTTGAAATTCCAACGTCTTGCGCCATTTGTCGGCGTAGCTCTTTTGTCTACTTCGGGTTGCTTGTAGTCTTTGTTGTATCTGAGCGATTTTGTCTGTAGTTTCTTGAATGAGTTCTGGCCCGATTATTCGATTATCCCCCACTTCAGACCAACAGATCGGCGATCGACATTTTCGACCATAAAGAGCCTCGAACGGTGCACATCCGATGCTACTATGATAACTGTTGTTGTAGGAGAATTCGATCAGTGGCAAATGAGAATCCCAATTCCCACCGAAGTCTAGAACACAAGTTCTCAGCATGTCCTCCAGGGTTTGTATAGTACGTTCGCTCTGACCATCCGTTTGTGGGTGGTAAGCTGTACTCAAGTTTAAGTGCGTCCCTAGAGATTTCTTCAATGATTGCCAGAACCTTGATGTGAATCTGCTATCACGATCTGAGATGATAGACAATGGTACACCATGGCTTACCACTATCTCGTTGATGTAGAGTTTCGCTAGCTTATCCATCGTGTAAGTTTCTCGCATTGGCAAGAAATGAGCAGATTTGGTTAATCGGTCAATGATAACCCAAATAGTGTCATGACCACTGGAAGTGCGGGGTAGCTTGGTAACAAAGTCCATAGCTATATGTTCCCACTTCGAAAGTGGAATTTCAGGCTGTTCCAGTAAACCTGACGGTTTCTGGTGTTCCGCCTTCACTTTGGCACACGTAAGGCATCGACCAACATACTCGGCTATGTCTTTCTTCATACCCGGCCACCAATAATACGCCCGTAAGTCTTGGTACATTTTATCAGCACCGGGATGCATAGAGTAATTGGTCTTGTGTGCTTCATCAAAGATAAGCCTTCTCAATTCATCCACTGCAGGAATCCATACTCGATCCTTGTAGTAGATGATTCCATCAGGCTTTGTTTCAAGTTTCTTTTCTGCTCCACAATCTAGTTCTTTCTTCAGGTTTTCTCGTTCAACAGCCTCTTGTTGTGCTTGAATAATGTTGTCGTGTAAGCTTGTCTGCACTGTCATCCCAATTGCTCTAACGCGCAAGGGTTTGTCTCTTTCTTTCCGACTCAAGGCATCAGCTACAACGTTTGCCTTGCCCGGATGGTACTTGATTACACAGTCGTAATCATTCAGAAGTTCAACCCAACGTCGCTGTCGCATGTTGAGTTCCTTCTGATCAAATATATGTTGCAGACTCTTGTGATCGGTGTATATGGTACACTTGGTGCCATATAAGTAATGTCTCCAAATCTTCAAAGCGAATATCACTGCTCCCAGTTCTAGATCATGAGTAGTGTAGTTCTTCTCATGAATTTTCAGTTGTCTTGAGGCATACGCAATGACTTTGTCCCGTTCCATTAGTACACAACCAAGTCCCTGATGGGATGCATCACAGTACACTACAAAGTCATCACAATCGTCTGGGAGAGATAAGATTGGAGCATCACATAGATTTTGCTTCAAAGTTTGAAAGGCATCTTCTTGCTTCTGTTCCCAAACAAACGGCTCGCTTTTCTGTGTTAACTTGATGAGTGGCAGGGCTATCTTAGAAAAGTTTGAGATAAACCTTCTGTAATAGCCTGCTAAGCCTATAAAGGAACGTATATCCGTCGGTGTCTTCGGAGTATCCCAGTTCTTTATTGCCTCGATCATGGCAGGGTCAACATGTATTCCCTCGCTGTTGACTACATGACCAATAAATTGAACCTCTTTTAACCAAAATTCACACTTGTAGAATTTGGCATAGAGTTTCTCTTCTTTCAACAGTTCCAAGATCATTCTAAGATGTTGCTCATGCTCTGCTTTGCTTTTGGAATAGATCAGTATATCATCATTGAAAACAATGACAAATTGATCTAGATACGGCTTGCACACTCGGTTCATGAGATCCATAAAAACCGCGGGTGCATTCGTCAATCCAAAAGGCATCACCATAAACTTGTAATGCCCGTATCTGGTGCGAAACGCCGTCTTTGGTATGTCTTCGTCTTGAACTCTAAGCTGATGGTAGTCGGACCGCAAATCGATATTCGAAAAGTATTGAGCTCCTTACAATTGATCAAACAAATCATCAATCCTCGGTAATGGATACCGATTCTTGATGGTTAGTTTGTTTAGTTCCCTGTAGTCTATGCACATACGAAAGGATCCATCCTTCTTCTTTACGAACAAAACCGGAGCTCCCCAAGGTGAGTAGCTCGGTCGGATGAAACCTTTGTCGAGTAGCTCCTGTAGCTGATTCGACAATTCCTGAATCTCTGAAGGTGCTAACCTGTAAGGAGACTTAGCAACAGGTGTTGCTCCAGGAATTAAATCAATACGAAACTCTACTGGTCGCACAGGTGGAAACCGGGTAGGTCTTCAGGAAATACTTCAGGGTATTCCTTTACTATCGGCACATCTTGTATCGTTTTCTTGTCTTTCTCCTTCTCCACCACGTGAGCCAAGAAAGCTATACATTTCTTCTGTAGACACTTACGTGCTTTTATGCAGGATATGATTTTGACACTTCGCTTCGCTTGATCCCCACGAACTTCCAATACACGATCACTCGCCAAGGGAAACCGAAGTAGCTTTTCAGAACAGAAGGCCTCCACTCTATTGAGAGATAGCCAATCCATCCCAACAATGATGTCGAAACTACCCAACTCCATCGGTAACAAGTCGATGGTACATGTGTGACCAGTGAGTGTAAGTGGGCGGTTCCTAAGTATAGTGCTAACTGTGATTTGTTTCCCATTCGCTACTTCGATAATGTAAGGGGAGTCTAAAGTTTCCTTAGTAAGACAAAGTTGACGTGCAAAGTCAGATGAAATAAACCTCTGGTTTGCACCAGTGTCGAATAGAATAGATGCATAAGAGTCATGTAAAAGAAATGTTCCAGTGACCACATTAGGGTCTTGGCGCGCTGCATTGGCTCCGATAACAAAAGCCCTTCCACGAGGTGCCTGTGCTCCTTGTTGCACTCTCTTTGGGCAGTCTCTGGAGAAGTGACCCAATTCTCCACAGTTGTAGCATCCCCTGTTGTTGTTATTGTTGTTGCCTGGGGGTGGTGGTGGAGGTAATGCTCTAGTAGTATTTTTAGTAGCTTGTGTTGCAGGAGTGCGGCACTGCGTAACCCATTGGCCAAATCGACCACAATTCATGCACTTCCTACACTGCGCTGTAGCAAGATGATGATACTTGCAGTGAGTACACTGAGGATGCACTCCAACATAGTTCTTAGGTGCAGCATTAACAGTTACTGCAGGGGCTTGTCTCAGAGGAGCGGCCATCACATAGTTCTTGACGACCTTTTGCTTCTTCTTTTGGTGGTGCTCGGGCTTCTTTGTCAGTTCTTCCTTAGCTTCTCCCGTGTCATTCTTCAACACTCCTGACTTCACCATCACATCATTGAGTTTAGCTGAGAGAGAGATGGCTGACTCCAGAGTTGCAGGGTTTGCAGCCAGCACAATGCTTTGAATGCAGGAGGGTAGTCCTACTACATATCTATCTATCAGCTTTTCCAGTGTTGGCACCATCTCTGGCACCAAAGCTACCAGTTCATGATAGCGTGTGGTGAAAGTCATGTGATCAGCCCCCTTCATCACATGGTTTAGGATCTCAACTTCCAGCTTCTGTAGTTCGTGCTTCGGACATAATTTGTTCCTTAGAAGGATTTTGAAATCTGCCCAAGGCATTGCCAGTGCTTCATCTCTGCCTCTTGCTCTGATATGGGAGTTCCACCACGTCAAAGCTCGCTTGCTGAAAGACCCAGCTACATAGCGAACATTATGATGTTCTGGACAACCACTAATGTCCAAGTGGTCTCCATCTTTTCCAGCCATTGGATCAGTCCAACAGCTCCTTCAACACCAGTAAAACTGGGCGGCTTGCATCCTACAAATGACTTGTAGCAGCAGTCAGAAGTAGTGCCAGTGTTTCCACTAGCTTCCCCTGTAGTGTGACCCGAATTGTTGCCGTGGCCTTGAATCCTGTTAATCATCTCTGGGATGACATCCTTCAGTTGGTTTGTCAGTAGACTGCTCAGAAGTGTTGCCAAAGCAACGGTAGCAGGATCGAGGACTGGAACTGCATTCGGGTTAGGAGGAGGGTTTAGTGGAGGAGGAGGAGGTGGCAGTGGTGAATCAGGTGGTGTAGGTGTCGATGAGTAAGTTGCAGAAGCTTGTGGAGTCGGTTGTCTTCTGGGCGGCATTCTGATCATAACCAAAAGGAAATTGGTTAGTGCAGTGATCGAATGCAGAAGACACAATGCAATCCTAAATCTTATGCTATCTACATGAGGGTCCCTAAGTTATAGTCTAGGCCAAACCGTTTTAAGTAAATGACCTATTATTATCTATAACCTTGAGCTCTGATACCAATCTGTCACACCTCGAGCCGGCGGGACGGATCGACTTCCCCGCCGGGCGGAAGGTTCTCGGGGCGCGATATCGTGGGTGATAATCGTGATGATCAGATTGTTTACATAGCATCAACATTGAGAATAACTAAAGCACAATAAAGCATTAATCTAGGATTACAAAGTTAAATTACAAATGTCAATGTTTGATAATTTAACTAAATAAACCTATCAAAAGAATCAATTGTTTTTACCTTGTATATGTACAAGATATCAAAAGTGACTCGCATCCATAACAAAATACGTGCTTCCCAAAAGTCTACTAGGTCCTCTAACTGGGCATCCTAGCATGCAATCCTGAGTCTTAGCTTACTCCTGTACATCACCTGAGAAAGCATGTAAGAAAACAAAGTCAACATAATGGTTGGTGAGTTCATATAGTTTAATAGTTGAAAAATAGCTTTAGCAAACCTCTTTCAGTAAAACCTTAACCTCATTAACACCACATGTAATATCCGAATCGGTATGCTTATATATAGGGCATACGAAAGGGTCGATCCTACAACCCGCCCAGACGCCATCCCACCACATACTAATCTGCATATGACACTATTGCTAATGATAATTAAGCGTTTTACCTACAATCCAATTCCATCTTCATCATAGCTTTTGCATACTGTTAAAAGTTTACAAGTTTATAGCATTCCTGTAGATTAGCTTTTAAGTATGTTGTACAAGTATAATAGTTTCACGAATCATAGTTTAGCTTTCACCAATCTCATGCATGGGTACAAGCTTTGCTCTAGCATAGTTTAGCATTTACGTAACCATTTCAATAATTGTTTAAAATGTATAACATGCTTCTCAGTCCCGAGGTAAAACAAATATGTTTGAAAAGGGACAAATGAACTCACCTTGTGTTTGAAGTGGTTGACTAAGTATAAACAGGAATACGCGCGCTCATTGTTGTGTTTGTTGTTTTCACGGTCCTGTATTGATTTCACGTTTATTGCAACTTATAAGTACGAGTTGAAGTGATTTGTGTGTGCGTATGTGTTAGCCTTAAAGTTGGCTAACAATTGTGAGTCTCGGTCTCTATTCGGCTCCGGTTCTATTGTCATAGGCTTTCTAACACTTAACCATTTTGAATTAAATCTTTGTACAACACCCTTGACCTCTTTTGTTATTATGTTTGAGGAAACAAACTTTATGATGTATGTGATTCATTAATTTCCAAGAAATTTCACCACCTTTGTAGTAACACATAACTATTGAGTACTATTATACATATTATCATAATTAAATTGTTTTAGTGTGTTAGATTATCTCAATAACCATGGGTGCCGAATAATTACTTGGACCATTTTAGTTATGTGGGCCAATTGGGCCTAATAAATTCATTGGGCTCGATCAAATGAACAAGGATTCATCATAAAGTTAGGGCCTACTAAGGCCTTAGGCCAATTGGTATGTGCATGGATCGAGTAACAACATATATGAGCCGAAAGTGTGCTGTTGGGCCCAATAGGATGCATGGGCTGAACAAATGGTTTGGGCCAAGTGAATTATGGTTTAGTTGGTTAGCTGGTCGACGAAAGGTGAGTCCCACCCTAACTTCAGCGAACCTCATAGTGGAATGACCCAAGGTTCGGCCTCAACATGCCTAGCGAACCTTATAGTTCGCTCATATGAAGGTTCGGTTGATGGCATCAAAGGGGTTCGGTATGGTACAGGGTTCGCCTACGGGTGCGCCATTATTGTTCTTGATCCATAGGTTCGTGTGAATGAAAGACTCATTGCCCATAGGTTCGTTATTCACTGCTGGGTTCGGCTGGAAACAAAGGTTCGGTGATCAGGGGGAGGTTCGTTCCTGTACAAGCTCGTGGCTGAGGTTTCGGGAGCTGCATGCAGGTTCGCGGCTCATAGCTCCAGCCCGAAGGTTCGTGTATCCCTGGTTCGGGGATGGTTCGTTCAGGGCAGTGAAAGGTTCGGCCATGGGTTCGGTGATGATGATGCAGGTTCGTCCTTTTGCAAAACCCAACACAGGTTCGGCTTGTTCCAGTCCCACGAACCTGTTCATCTTTTTCTTTCTTTGAGTTGTTGCAAGACGGTTCCCATGGTGGTGTTATGCTATGATGGTGTTTTGAGGTCGTGTGGTTCAAGGGGAAGGGTGGTTAGCCGACTAGGGTAGTGTTCTAACATAAGGGCTGAAAAACCCTAATCTTTCCAACATTTCAAGCCTCATACCTCGAAATCGACTGGACAAATCTTCAGATCGATTGTACTTCTAGGTAGAGGATGTTGAGAGCTTCGTGTGGACACCGAAAACACAAGATTTCACCAAGAAACGAGTGTGTTATGGAAGCTTGAAGTCTTGAATCTTAGAGAGAGAAAGGAAATGGTGGAGGTAGTTTAGAGAGAGGGTGGGGTGTAATAAATGAGAAAATGAACTCATTTAGTGTTTATATACCCCGTGGGTGTTCGGGTTCGTTTCGGTTGCTCGATTCTCGTTTTCGTAGTGATTCCGGCGCGTTACGCGCGTGTTTCGTAAATTAAATAAAAAGAGTTTGTTTTCCAATGTTTGGAAGGTGGTTATTCCTAGTAAATGTTTTAAATCCATTTTTCTTAAATTATTTATCGTGGTTGATTATTTTAAACGTTTCGTTAATTCGCGTCCATTGCGCGTATTCTATGTAATTAAAATGAGTTTATTTGTAATATTTCTAAAAGATTGTGATTCCAAATAAATGTTTAATATTAAATTTTCTTAATTTATTTTCGTTCGTTTCGTAGTTCATTTTCGTTTAGTCAGAACGGGTCAGCTTCGCGCGTTTTCGTTCGAATCGTCACCCGAACGAACACGGCGTTGGTTTCACTTTCTGATTCTTGTTTTCTACTTTTCAGTCATCGTTTCAAAATGTTAAACTTTCATATTTATTCGTACAGATCGTCACCTATACGAATAATTCGTCGGTTTAGCATTCTGCAACGACATCTGTTATGGTTTTGTTTTATTTAACCTCGCATACGTTTATACATAACAGCATCAAATCAAGCATTTGTGTATATGTTCAGTGTTGTCTGATGTGTTTCTGACTGTTAAACCCTAAGGCTTAAATCAGATTTCAGAACAATTGCATAATAGTTTTGTGTCAAGCATCAAGTGTCAATAGCATATACATAGTTTCACGTAGGGTGTATCTGAGTTACTGTGCAAGTTACTGTAGAGATCACTGTTCCGTTAACGCTTCCGGTACTGATGTTACACCTCTTCAGGTTATATTTTGAGATCAATCAGGAGAACAAAGGCAACAAGAAGACACTTCTTCTGTTCAAGTTGATGCTGAGAATGTTGAAGGTGAAAATGAAGGTGAAGAGTCTTCAGAGACAGAGTCTGAATTAGAGACTATTGTTAGAGGGAGTAGTGTGATTAAAAGATTGAAGAAAAGACCAGCTCAACATCAGAGTCAAGAAGCAAGGGAAGAAGAGAATGATCCTAGTTTTACTGCTGAAGAGCCTGAGTCATCAAGGCCAAAGAAAAAGAAAAGAATGGCTAAAGGTCCTACAAAGAAGAAATCTAAGACTCCTAGGATCATAGTATCCTCTCCAGTTGTTTCTTCTACAATTTCTACTCCACCTACTTCTGTTATCATTTCTACACAAGTTTCTGTTGTTTCAACAATTCATGAAGAAGCTTCTACAGTTCATGGCTCTACACCAGTTACTACTGTTTCTACAGTTCAAGGAGGATTTGGGCAAACTCTTGAATATGTGAATTTGGCTTCTTTTGTTCCTTCCTTCATGGATACTACAACAGTGACAACATCTTTTCAAGAAACTTCATTTCAAGATGATTTTGCTTCTAGGAGAGGATCTTTATATGAAAATTTAGATGACTTGGATCTAAATTTTACTGTTGATTATGATGACACTGAGCTTCGAAGAAGGATATCTATGTTATCAAAGGAGTTTGATCAGTATAAGATGGAAAAGGAGAAAGTGAAAGCTGATCAACCATCTTCTGCAGGTACAAGTGAATTAGATATGATGAAGAGTCAAATTTCTCAGCTGATAAAGTAGAGAGAAGAAGATGTGGCTGAGAAGAAGTTGATGAATGAAAGAATTACTTCTTTGGAGACTTTGATTGAAATACAAAATGTTGATATTGCTGAGTTGCAGAATGAAAATCGAGATTTGAGACAGAAGATTAAAGATTTTGAAGTTAAAGATTCTCAAGCTGAAGCATCTGGTGCTGAGAAGGTGTTTGTGAATGTTGATGATGAGGAAGAGGAAGAGGAAGATGAGAAGATTGACTATGGTGATTCAGATGTTGATGAACATCCAAGCTTAAATGCTAATGGTGATGATGAAGAAGATGATGGTGATGTGGCAGGATCAGGTAGATCTGGTGGTCTGAATTCAAAGTCTGGTGCTATTGTTGTTTATGATACTTCCAAGATTTCTCTGGATGCTACTCCAGTTTCTGTTGTTGCTTCTGATAAGGCTAAAGATTGTAATGATGTTGATGTTGAAGATTTGACAGAAATGGAATATCAAAAGGAGATTATTGATTATTCTCTGCCTACTTTTCTTGATTTATTTGAACAACATTCTGATATTGATTTGCAGAGAATGATTGTTGAAAGATCTAAAGATAAAGACTTAGAGGAAGGATAGATTGCTGGTGGTTATTCAAGAAATGATTTTTATGAGATGTTTGAAGTGGATTCTGATCAAGTATTTGATTTTGAACAAGATGATGAGCTAGAGTTATTTGATTTTGAGAAAGATGATCCAATGGATGAAAACTTGTACAATATGCAAACATTAAAGAAGATTTTTGATCTTGGAGGTGTATCCAGAACATCATTAGCTCAGATTAAAGAAAAGACTTACATGGATTTATGGAAAGAGAATCAAGATGAAAAGACGTACATAGTTGATCACTTGTACATATTAAAGCAAATGATTGAAGTTATAGAAGATAAAGTTCAAGACAACCAAGCTAAACAATTTACAAGATTCAAGATTGGATCTAAGTCAAAGATGATTGGAAGAATTGTTAGCTATGGTTACTTTCACAACATTCCAGGAAGCATTAATGATACAGGATGTTATGTGGTTAAAAGGATTGATGGATGTCAGTATTTTGGAAAGGCATTACATCTAATGTCTTTACCATCATTTGAATGTATGGAGTTATCTCGGTTAAAGATGATCAAGCCCATTCAAACTAAACACAATGAAACATTTGAGAAGCTATTAAAGAAAGAGGCTAAATCTGGGTGGAGTTTGTTGAGTCCTCAAGTCAAAGACAAGCTGCATGGATATTCAAAGCCTAAAGTTTTCAAAAGACCAAGGTTGAGGAAGATAGAACAGGATTGGAATCCATATTTCAAGTTCTGGTTCTATGATGAGAAGACATATGAAGCTGTGATTTTGTTAAGACAAGAAGATCAATGGAGGGTGATTAGAATGATGGATCCTGTTTGGATAGTCAATTGTTCAAAAGATGATATTGATTTGCTGAATGTGGCTGAGATTTTTGCTAATGATGGATATCATGATGTTGGAATCAGCTATAAAGACATGGCAGTTCAGTTTCAGACTATTGCTCAGATGTGTTATACTCTAGGTATACATTCTGGATGCAACTGGGAAGATGTCAACTATTTGTATGTTGAGTTGATGAAGGTACAGAAGGAGATCGATGATAGAGATGCTAAGCTGGAAGCTGAAAGATTATTCAAGATTCCTCGATCTGTTGTGATACGAGCTGTTGATAATGTGTGTGAAGAAACCAGTGGGGTATAAGACAAAGACTGAAGACGAAGACTGAAGATTTTGATAGCAACTATTAAAGGGGAGTTTGTTAGTACATATTTGTAGTAGGTTGCTATTAAAACATGTAAATTATAGAAAGTTAATAAGGTTTGGCTTAGGTTCGTCTGGCCCACGAACCTAGCAGGTTCGGCGAACCTATCATCTTGATAGGTTTGGCGAACCTATAACCTTGGAAGGTTCGGCGAACCTATTATGGTTGGCTGCCTAGGTTCGTCCAGCGAACCTAAGGGTTCGGCTAGAATAGGTTCGGCTGGCAGTCTGTATAAATTGTAGGTTTTTCTGATTTTATCATAACATCATAAAACCTGTGAAGATCTGTGTGTGTATTCTCTGTGTGAGAGTTGTAATCATTGAAGATTGATTAATGAGATGAAGATGATTATTAAATGCTTTGTTCTTCTTTGATTCTTATAGATCAAACGTAGATTCCGCATGTGTTTGATTGTTCGTAGGATTCCGTTATACGATCAAGATCAAGTTCAGTAGATCTACAGACATTAGGCGAACCTAGCTGTCCAAGGGAAACTTTAAACCACTTCACTCAAAATTATCCTACCTGGGATAATTGGAAGATATATGGTATACCCTAAATCCTAACAAGGGCATAATCGTGGTGCAATGCAACGGTGGTGGGACGTCGGATGATGCTACTTCGGTCAACTCTACGTATGCCCTGTTTATATATAAACTTGTTGCACTGCATCGGGAGGTTGTCAGTGTTAGTGTAGGGTGGGAAGATATTTGAATCTAGGAACAATTAGTTAATATTAGTTATGACCAAATAGGATGATTTAGTATAACATTAGGAAATTATTGCTTTATTATGGGTTTAACAACAGATATGAGAAAAATATAGTTCCGTATATGTAATCCTAATTGTTAAAAATGAGCTCATTTGACCTTAGTTTGTATGACTTATGTTGTAAACGGTAGTAACATGTTTCTAACATCCTCAGAAACATGCCGCCGCGCCGTCACAACGAAGATGATACAAAAACCAACAATGGGGATGCTAACAACAGTAATGCCAACGCTGGCATGCAAGAGTTAGCAAATCTCATTACTGGATTGGTGACACAACTGAATCAAGCCAATCAAACTCTCAATCAAAACAGGGGCGGTGCAAACCCACCTGTTTGTACTTTCAAATACTTTAACTCCTGCAACCCGCTAAAATTCACGGGTGCTGAGGGAGCCACTGGTTTGTTGCAGTGGTTTGAGAGTATTGAGAACACCTTTATCAATAGTGACTGCCCTGAAAATCTGAAGGTGCGCTATGCCACCAGTGTTTTCCAAAAGAGAGCACTAACTTGGTGGAATGGCGAAAAGCGAACTACGGGAGTTGATGCAGCCCTAACATTGACTTGGACTGAAGTCAAAGCTCTGATGACTACAGAGTTCTGTCCTCGCAGTGAGATGAGGGAACTTGAGGCTGAGTTTTGGAAACTTAACCAAGACAGTGGGGAAAATGTGATATATAATTCTCGCTTTCATGAGCTGAGTTTATTAGTACCTCATCTGGTGACACCATTAGAGAGAGCCATTGAGAAGTACATAGGTGGCTTACCTATGCAGATACAAGACACTGTCTTTGGTAGCAACCCTACCACTCTGGAAGTTGCAATCCGCCTATCTGTAACCTTGACAGATAATCATGTGAAGGCTGGTACTCTCACGAGGAAGGGAACAAAGAAGGCTGACACAAAGACGACTGCAAAGGAGGATTCAACGGAAGTCAAGTCTGAACAAGCTAGCTCGTCAGAAAGCAGCAATCGAAAGCGAAAAACTAGAAGTTTCGCTGTTACTACTCCTGCTGCAAAAACTACTCAACAATCATCAAGCAACTCAAACACTAGAAATTTTGTTAGGGTCATTCCTCAATGTAATGTCTGCAGATATCACCATGCACCTAACATGCCATGTCGTGTCTGCAACAACTACGGAAAGTATGGTCATTTTGCTAACGTGTGTCGGAGTGCACCGCAAGCACAAAGGATGCAACCTGCACCGCTTGCACTACATGCTCCTCATGCACAACCACTTCAAGCTGTATCCATTCGTCAAGCACCTGCACAGGCGAGAGCCTGTTAAGAGTGCGGAGATGTTGCTCACTTCAGAAATCAATGCCCAAGACTGACGGGTAATAATCAAATGGTGGCAAGAGGCAGAGCTTTTCAAATGAATGCTCCAGCAGCTCAAGCCAATTAGGACGTCGTTAATGGTACGTTCCTGATCAACAACATATATGCTTCGATATTATTTGATTCTGGTGCTGATATAAGTTTTGTTTCATATGAGTTTGAATCTATGCTTGGTAGAACACGTACGAAACTAGATAAATCGTTTAATGTGGAGGTGGCCGACGGAAACTTAATTGATATTGACGCTATTATTAATGGATGTACGGTGAATTTTAGCTATCACGTTTTCCCGATAGATTTCGTACCTATGCATCTTGGTAGCTTTGATGTTATCATAGGCATGGATTGGTTGGCCACTCACAGAGCGGAGATAGTATGCTTTGAGAAATTCATTCGAATTCCTTTACCATCGGGAGAAAGTATGAGTGTATTTGGAGAGACTCCTAGTAAGGGCCTTAAACTCATGTCATGTACCAAAGCTCAGAAGTGTTTAAGAAAGAAGTGTATAGCTTTTCTCGGGCATATAGTGAAAGATAAAGAGAAAGACAAGAGAGTTTCAGAAGATTTGACGGGGATTCCACAGGAGCGTCAAGTTGAATTTCTAATCGATCTTGTACCTGGTGCGAATCCGGTCGCCAAAGCTCCATACAGGCTTGCGCCTTCAGAGTTACAAGAATTGGTGAGTCAATTGCAAGAACTGCCGGATAAAGGATTCATTCGCCCAAGCCATTCGCCATGGGGTGCACCGGTCTTATTTGTCAAGAAGAAGGACGGGTCATTCCGAATGTGTATCGATTACTGCGAATTGAATAAGCTGACGATAAGAATGGATATCCGTTGCCGCGCATCGATGACCTCTTCGATCAACTTCAAGGCTCGGCATGGTTTTCAAAGATCGACCTTCGGTCCGGGTATCATCAGCTTCGCGTACATGAAGACGATATTCCCAAGACAGCTTTCAGAACGAGATATGGCCATTATGAATTTCTGGTAATGCCCTTCGGCCTTACCAATGCACCTGCGGTTTTCATGGACCTCATGAACCGTGTTTGCAGGCCATACTTGGATAAATCTGTGATTGTATTCATTGATGATATACTGATATACTCCAAGAGCAAAGAAGAACAGGAGCAACACCTTAAGTTGATTTTGGAGATCTTAAGGAAAGAGCAACTGTATGCCAAATTCTCTAAGTGTGAATTTTGGCTTAAGGAAGTTCAATTCTTGGGACACTTAGTCAATGAAAAGGGTGTTCACGTGGATCCTTCAAAGATTGAAGCGGTGAAGAATTGTAGTATACCGAAGACACCAACGGAGATTCGTTCCTTTCTTGGACTTGCCGGATACTATCGGCGGTTTATCTCGAATTTATACAAGATTTTTGTTCCCCTCACTTCCCTGACTCAAAAGAATAGGCCTTATGAGTGGGGACCGAAACAAGAAGAAGCATTTCAGACATTGAAGCAGAAACTTTGTGATGCTCCTGTCTTGACATTGCCTGATGGAAATGATGATTTTGTGGTTTATTGTGATGCATCCAATCAAGGTCTCTGTTGTGTTCTTATGCAACGGGGAAAGGTTGTGGCATATGCATCAAGACAATTGAAGATTCACAAGAAGAACTACACTACACATGACTTGGAACTTGGTGCAATTGTGTTCGCTTTGAAGATATGGAGACATTATCTTTATGGCACAAAGTGTGTAGTCTTTACTGATCACAAGAGTTTGCAACATATACTTAATCAAAAGGAACTCAATATGAGACAACGGAGATGGGTTGAACTGTTAAATGATTATGACTGTGAAATTCGCTACCATCCTGCTAAAGCAAATGTAGTAGCAGATGCGCTTAGTCGCAAGAGTCATGTTCAAATCCATAGTGTCCGTGTGCACACTAATCTCCATAATGATGTTCTGGTAGCCCAACAAAACTCATTGGCTCAAGGCAGCCTTCATGATGAGATGTCTTGTGGGGCTAAATTGCAATTGGAAACTAAAGATGATGGGTTATTGTATTATTTGAATCGGTTGTGGATACCGAACAGAGATGATCTTAGGATGATGATTTTGGATGAAGCACATAAGTCTCATTACTCAATCCATCCAGGTGCTGACAAGATGTACCAAGACCTTAGAGTTTTGTACTGGTGGCCTGGAATGAAAAAGGATATCGCGGAGTATGTGGCCAAATGCCTTAACTGTGCAAAAGTCAAAGCTGAACATCAGCGACCTTCAAGATTGTTAGTACAACCAGAAATACCCATGTGGAAGTGGGAGAATATCTCTATGGATTTTATTACCAAACTCCCACGAACCACAAGCGGTCACGATAGTATTTAGGTGATAATAGATCGATTAACCAAGTCGGTTCATTTCTTGTCGATACGCGAGACGTACCCTGTGCATAAATTAGCTCGTATCTACGTTGATGAGATCGTTAGCCAACATGGGATTCCTTTAAGCATAATATCGGATCGTGATGCTCGTTTCACGGTATGATTTTGGGAATCACTACATGAAGCTTTTGGAACAAGATTGGATCTTAGCACCGCATATCATGCTCAAACGGATGGACAAACGGAGCGAACAATTCAGACATTAGAAGATATGTTAAGAGCTTGTGTCATCAATTTCGGTGGCAACTGGGATAGCCATTTACCATTAGTTGAGTTCTCGTATAACAACAGTTATCATGCGAGCATTGGTATGGCGCCTTTCGAAGCTCTTTATGGTAGAAAATGTCGATCACCTATCTGTTGGACTGAGATCTGAGAATCGCAGATCACTGGTCCTGAGATTATTCAAGAAACGACTGACAAGATTCATCGGATTGGCGACAATCTGTGAGCTGCTCGAAGTCGACAGAAAAGCTACGAGGATAAACGTCGTAAACCACTAGAGTTTCAGGTTGATGATTTGGTATCACCTTGGAAGGGAGTTGTACGATTCAGGAAGAAGGGTAAGCTTGCTGCACGTTATGTTGGTCCTTTTAAGATTCTTGAACAGATTGGGAAGGTTGCCTACAAGCTGGAACTTCCTTCTGAACTTAGTAATGTACACCCAACTTTTCACGTGTTCAATTTAAGAAAATGCTTAGCTAATCAGGATCTTCAGGTACCACTCGATGATATTCGCATCGATGATACCATGCACTTCGTTGAAAAACCCGTCGAGATAATGCACCGTGAAGTTAAGAAACTCAAACGCAGTAGAATTCCAATTGTCAAAGTACGATGGGAGTCGAAGCGTGGTCCAGAATTCACCTGGGAACGAGAAGATCAGATGAAGCTTAAGTATCCACACTTATTCACTACGGTCGCTGCAAGTTGAATTTCAGGACGAAATTCCATTAACTAGGGGAGACTGTAACATCACTGTATTTCAGGTATGTCCGTATGTATTTAATTGTACTGATAAAACCTTTTATGATAAATTGATAGTTTTTATGATTTATTTGATGGTATTATCACGGGTATACATTGATGAGAACATATATTTAATATGCATAAACCATGGGGCAGTTAGTTTGAAATATAACTAAGCTGAACCACAGAGTTTAATGCAGCTGATTAGTTATGAGGTGATTTGGTTTTGGTGAGAATGGTTAAAGGTTATTGGTTTGGTCACTAAATATAGTCAAGGACACATGGTCATGATTTATCGAAATGGTGGTGTAACGGCGGCTGGATCGGTTGCGACCGACTCCTACGTATGCCCTATGCATAAACTTATTTCGGTCTATCATGGATTTGTCAGTGATATAATTTAGTGGGATTGAGGTTTGGGAAACTGATGATTTATAAATATGATAAATAAAAATAATGAAAACATTATTGAGAATGATTACGCGAAAGTGAGGATACGAATATAAATTAAACGCGAATATTATTTCAGAAATATTAACTTAATAATGTATTCGCGTGGGTGACGATTCACACGAATATAATTATTAGGAATAATATACTGAAATTATATTCCAAAAATCGTAAATCGAATCGAAATACGATACGAACGATGAATTCGGAAGGGTGACGATCTTTGCGAAATTCGTACGTAAGTAACGTGTTTCGATGAGATAACCGAAATAATATTTCACGATATTTAAATTAATTTAAAAACGTTTATTAGGAATTATTACCTTAAACGAATTTAAACAAAATCATTTTTGTTTATTTAAACAATATAAAACGTAATCATTTTATTAGCCGCTCGTAATTAAAAATATAAATTTTAAGAAAACCGAGCGAATAAATTAATTAAATGCGTAAATAAGCGAAACCGAGCAAGTTGGATTAACGCGGAGTATAAAAAGGAGGGACATCTTCATCTTCACCATTTTTCACCTACACACT
This sequence comes from Mikania micrantha, assembly GCA_009363875.1. Taxonomy (NCBI): domain Eukaryota; kingdom Viridiplantae; phylum Streptophyta; class Magnoliopsida; order Asterales; family Asteraceae; genus Mikania; species Mikania micrantha. Next base: position 20,957,639 of record CM018680.1, read on the forward strand.
CTCTCTCTAGAATCAAAATCCGGAGCTTTCTCTCACTAGAACTTCTCACTAAGATTTCTTCTTCAATTCTTAACCATTGGAGCTGTTCTTGTGTCAAAACGAAGCACTCGACATCTACAACACGAAAGTACAAAGGATCGGAGCTTGGGATCATCACAAACAAGGTAAAATCGAGTTCAAAGATTCGGTTTTTAGGGTTTTCTCTAAAAACCGGGTATATGAACTTGTAACTCGAATTATAGTCATTGAACTTCATTAGATTCACATGAAGACTAGTTTTTTTTATAATAGATTCAGTATTTAAAATGACTTAAAATGATGGGTGTTTGAGGTTGAAGATGATGAACAGTGGAATCCTCTTCTTTTTCTTTTTCTCGTTTTCATTCCCGACTGGTCAAAGAACCAAGAAGCCTTTAGGTTGACCGAGAACCCTTTTTCTTTCTTTTGTTGACCGAAAACCCTTTTATTTGACCGAGAACCCTTCTTTTCTTTAATATACTAGCAGAGAACCTATTTCTTTTTAATACTACTAGCCGAGAACACCACAAATTAAATGTTCGCCGAGAACTCGTTTTCTATGAACATTGGTCGAGAATATACAACTCCAATTGAGGAAAAACTGGTGGACCACACCACACCCGAGAACAATAAATCCAACCGAGAAATATTTCTACTTAATTGGCCGAGAACATATGGGTTTTGAATTGTTCTTGGAAGTGCCCCATACACCACTGTTATTCTCAATTATTTTAAGCCAAGAAAATTACACAAATTAACTATGAAGTTCAATAATGTTGGATTCAAATGGTTTAAACTGGATTGGGATCGAGTGCAATCCGGTTAAGATGTTCTCGCTTATACTACTTAAACTTTAGGTTAAAAACGTAGAAAAACTTTAAAAAAAGTGTCTTAATCATGAAACATGGTTTAAAAACATGTCAAAGGGTTATGACTAAATCCTATTTTGATCAAAGTAACAACGAGGTCTATTTGTAAAGTAGGTTAACCGATTTTACTACAAAGTGGGTGGACTCACTTCAGTGAGATACAATTGCTAAAACCTTTTGTAACCCATTAAACGATTATGTTTTTATAACATAATACTTATATAAACACACTTAAGTGATGAAAACACTTTCAAGTTGACACAGGGGTAATGTTCTGGGTATTAAACTAGGCATCTAAGTGCATACTTAGAACCTATTATGATTTCAAAACTGTTACAACACAAAGGCTAAGTCAAGTTACAACACATAAATTAATAATAAATAATATACTAACGCTTACTATAAAATTGTTAAGTGTTAGTGTATTACAATTAAGCGAGAGTAAAACAAAATACCAAAAACTTGTAAAAGGTAACCAATTTTAGGGTTACACTACAAGAAATCTTTTCTGATACGACGCCCTATCCCGACGACATGTCGTCGGCACAGCCTATCCCGACGACATGTCATCGCCACTGTGTTCGACGCTATAGCTTCGTCGCTATAGAGTATTTAGGTCGTCGGGGAAAGCTTCGTCGGTATAGATTGTTTTTCCCGACGACATGTCGTCGCCCAAAACCGTCGGCGGAAATTAATAATTAATTTAAAAATAAATTAAAAAAAATAATGCCCCCTTTCCCGACGACATGTCGTCGGCAAAGGTCACACCAAAAAAAAAATTTTTTTCCCTATTTTTTGTATTTTCCAGTTTATATGGAGAAAACCTGCAATTTCTTCCCAAATAACCTGTTATATTTACATGAATATGTACTAAAATCTAACCAAACACAAAATACAAATAATCAAACAAAACACAACATAAACCACACAACAATGTTTACAAAGTGTCAAATACACCCGAACAGTTATATAATCTAACTTAATGTTTTCCAAACCATCATAATATAATATTCAATGTTTCCAAGCACATTAGTCTTCTTCCGAGTCTGTTGACGTGGCATGTTTCTTTGATTTAAGTGCATCAATCTCCTCTTGCATTCGTCGCATATTCTCATTCATGAGACGAATTGTCTCTTGCATGTCAGACAATTTGGACTGCGAGTTTGATACATAAGAAACATCAGGGGCTATATTTCTAAGTCTTCTGCCAACACCCCTGTTCCATATTCTTTACGCATCCGAGCAGCTTCTTCCTCAAGTCTTTCCTGTTTTTAGATAGTACAATAAATACAAGTTAGTTTTTAAAAAAAACCGACAGCATAACTGCTAGGAATTAGATAACCATCCTGTTAAATTTAGAGCAAAATAGCATAAACATATCTCAACATAAGGGGCAAAATAAGCCAAACAAGCTTTAATTCACTAAGTTCACCTTAATGTGTTGAAGTCATTTTGACACAATCAAAACAATAACTTGCATATACTTTATTTGACAAAACATATGCAAGAGTTTGTTTAAATAGGTCAAAATGATTCACTAAATCTAAAACAATACACATAGTTTCTAAATTCTCTATCTACTTGCATAAACATGTGCAATGTAAGATACTTTAAATTTATCTATTTACTGGCAATATACTCTAAATGGTAACCTAAAAGTAATATATTTACCCAGTCATCTTCTGCTGTTTCATTCACCCATCCACCTCCTTTCTTTGTGTGCATCTTCTTCCAGTCCTTGAGCATGCTTGAAGTTCCTGTATCTCGCATCTGTAAACAAGAAAAATATTCATCATTTCAATGAATTGTGAATAAATATGTGATAATACTAATTATTTTTCTTACATCTTCATGTCGCATCTGAGCATACGACCTACTTCCACCAGCAGTTGCGTAAAGTTGTTTTGATCTGTTTGATGCATTTTTTACAGATCGTTTCATAAAGTCAGCGTTGAGGAATAATTCATCAATAATTTTCTCCCAAGCTTCTTGAGTTTGTGTGTCAGGCGGGTGATTTTTTGCATTTTCCACATTATCGTAACCACCATAGTTATCAAAATGCCTTTTTAATTCATTTTTTCTATCCCGGTATCTTCGGGCACAATCCTCGTTTATTCCTGCCCTTATTCCATCCCAGTCGGGCGTTCCTAGCCAGCTTTGAAGATCAAAGTAATGCTACAAAAACAGATAACTTGAAAATTGTTACATTACTTGTCAAATATATATTTAAATAAAACATTACATTGCATACTTACATGCAATGTGCGATATATCCCAAGCTTATCGTGCTCGGGAACTATGTCCCAACTGGGATAGTGAAATGGAACTCTAGCCACCTCATTAGATATACATCTAATAAAAAGGCTAGCGTTTTCCCCAACAAACTTATGTGTGCCCCCTTTGGGGTCAAGATCGAGTTCCAACGGTTTATTGTTGTTACTCGCAAATTTTTCTAATAAATTTTTGTTTTTCCCACGTCCTCTCACTTTTCTTGGTTGAGCTACATCAAATCATAAAAATGAAAACTAGTAAAATGATAAAATATAAAACAATATATACAATTGGAGTTAGCCACAAATATTTTAATAGATCATTTTTCTTACAGGACTCGCAATTAGATGGAATTCTGCTCGAGTTGCCATGAGGAGGTCGATCCCCACCATCTCCTCCATGTCGTCGAGCATATGTAGCCATACCTTTAACAAAGATCATTAATAATATATAAAAGAACAATTAATAACATATATATATATATCACATTTAATAAAAATAAAATACCTAACTACATTTATAATCAATCAGAATTATCACTAAGATAATGTGGATCTACAATATCAACATCACTGTCTTCCTTGTCATCATCTGAAGTGTTTGTATCTTCATCTTTATCATCATCATCATCATCATCATCATCATCATCACTTAGACATTCATCTTCTACAATCGCGGTAGTATGATTTAATTCACCACCTTCATTTGTCGTCTGCACCATAGGCAAGTAGCCTAAGTCGATAAATAAATTACCATGAAATGGTTCAGTATCATTTACGACTGGTATTGGGACAATTTGGGGGTTAACACTTGCATCAAGACCTTCTAAGCTTGAATTTACAGTCAAGTTATAATCAGATGACCGAGTATCATGCAATACATCAATCTCGTTAACAATACTAATACTTGGATAATCCCAAAGTTTTCGATGGTGAACGTCTTCTACAACCCTCCAATTGTCATTGCTTTTGGAAGGATCTTCAAGATAAAAGACTTGTTTAGCTTGTGTGGCTAAAATATATTGTTGATCATCATACCATTCACTACATACATAGCTTTGACGAGTAACGTCGATAACAACGATGTTGTTTTTCTTAATTAGTCGACCTTTACCTGACGTGTTGAACCATTTACAACGAAAAAGTACAACCGAGTAATCACTCAAATAGTTCAACTCTATGATGTCCTCAAGTTGACCATAAAATGGTGTACCATCTTCTCCAAATGAAACAACACCACTGTTCTGAGTAGTGCGTCTAACATCTCGATTGTGTACGACAAATCTAACACCATTGACTATGCAAGCAGTATAAGAATATGCACTCAATGGACCATGTGTCAATGCCGTTAGTTCGTCTGTACAGTCTGAAGACATGCTTACCTTCTCATTAAGCCATGATGAAAACTCCACTTTTACATTTCTTTCAGGAAATTGTGATTTAAAGTCCCTATATGAGACACAGACAAAATGTTCAAACAAGTTATGAATAAAAGCAAAAATTTAAATAAAAGAATTAACAAACTTACGAAAAGTAGCTTTTAAGTTCATCACAGTTGTCCAACACGAACCATCCCAATGAATTTTTGGCCTTTTCGCAAAGTGTAGTGATTTTCTTTGATGAGAGTGGTCGACATTGTGATGAAAACACAGAGTATTGCCTCTTTGGAATACCAGCATCTGTATTTCTGTCAGGACGGTTGAATCTAGTTTGTATACCCTCAAGATACATAGAGCAGAATGTCAGTGCTTCTTCTACAACATAACCCTCTGCGATTGAGCCTTCGGGTCTAGCTTTGTTTCTGACAAATGCTTTTAGTTTTTTCATGTATCTTTCAAAAGGATACATCCATCTCATATACACTGGCCCCCAAGAATAGCCTCTTCAGGTAAATGAAGAATTACATGAACCATTATGTCAAAAAACGCTGGAGGATATATTAATTCCAAATTGCATAGTATCTTCACAATTTCATCATGTGCTATATACATATCATTCACATCAACCGATCGTGCACATATTTTTTTGAAAAAGGTGCAAAGGTCGATTATCGATTTTGAAACATCCGTAGGAAGACCTGCTCGAACTCCTATCGGCAATAATCGTTGCATGAGAATATGATAATCATGAGACTTTAAGCCAATTACATTTGATTCAAGCACCTTATTTTTAAAATTGGAACCAAAACCATCAGGTAGTCTTACCCCTCCAATGAACTTACAAAAACGTTCTCGATCTCTAGGTTTGAAACAGTAAGAGGCATGTGGTTGATGAACCTTGTTGTTTTTTGTTGTTAACCATTGATTTTCTCGAATGCCCATATTTTTCAAGTCTTCTCTAGCTTTACGTGTGTCTTTTGATTTTTCATTCATTAACAAAGTACCCAACAAACTCTCACATACATTTTTCTCAATATGCATTACATCAAGATTGTGTTTTAGTTCAAGTGTTGACCAATAATCCAGCTCGAAAAAGATACTTCGTTTGGTCCAATTCAATTCTGATTCACCACGCTTTCTTTTCACACCTCCGTAGCTTGGATGTTTACCTGGAACACGATATGGAAGGTTTTCTAATTGTTCTAAAATTTGTGCATTAGTCAATCTTCTAGGAGGCTTTCTCTTCTCTTTTTCCCCATTAAACAAGAGGCTATCTCTGAATTTATGTTTGGAAGGCAAGAATCGTCTGTGACCAACATAAGCTATTTTACTAGTTACACGACACGATGGTGTGTCTAGGTTACAAGTAGGGCATGCTTTGTAACCTTGACCACTCCATCCAGACAAGCTGCTACGAGCAGGATAATCATTAATAGTCCATAATAATGCCGCACGCATTGTAAATACAGTATTGGTTGATGCATCTCTCATTTGAACTCCTTTCACCCATAACATTTTCAACTCATCTATCAAAGGCCTTAGAAATACATCAATGTCCTTTCCTGGTGATTTTGGCCCAGGAATTAGCAAAGCTAACATAAAAGAAGACTCTTTCATGCATAACCAAGGGGGTGTATTGTACGTTGTTAACACTACTGGCCACATACTATACGACTGAGATAGATTCCCGAACGGATTAAAGCCATCGGCAGCCAAACCCAAGCGAACATTCCTAGGTTCTTTGGCAAAATCAGGATAACGCTTGTCAAATTCTTGCCACTCTTTCCCATCAACCGGATGACGCATCATACAATCTGTTGATTGTCCAGTATTATGCCAAATCATGTCTTTGGCAGTGAATCTAGAACTATACTTTCGCCGAAGACGAGAAGTTAGTGGAAAGTACCGTAAAACTTTTTGTGGTACCTTCTTCCCGTTTGTGGTTTTGTCAATCCATCTACTTTCATTACAAACTGGACAATTTTCTTTGGATTCATTCTCTTTCCAAAACAAAGCACAATCATTTATACATGCATGGATAGATTCATATCCTAAACCAATCTTTCTTAGTTTTTTCTTAGCTTCATAGTGTGAGGCTGGAATGTGATTTGCTTTCGGAAATGCAACTCTTAACAACTCTAAAAGTTGATCAAATGAAGTATTCGTCCACTTGTTGATAACTTTAATATGCATCAATTTTGCCAAGAAGTTTAAAGAAGACATCCAACTACATCCGGGGTATAACTCAGTACTGACCTCAGCAAACAATGCATCAAATTCCGGGTCTACACCACCTACATTTTCATTTATGTTTTCTTCATTTGTATTTTGCTCTGCTATAACATCATCAAGTACGTCAAACATCTCGTTATCTGCTGTTGGAACGTGTGTTTTTGAAGACCAAAGTGCGTTTATGACTGAAGCATCATGATATTCCTCACCATGATAAATCCATGTGTCATATGATTGTAGAAACCCACGGTCACGTATGTGGGCATAAACCAAAGTCGGAATATGTCGATTCGAATTGACGCATCTTTTACATGGACAATAAATTTTCCCTTCACTATCCACATGGTTTTTGGCAATCTCTATAAAGTTTTCAAGACCTTCTATGAAAACCGGATCATTTCGATTTCATAGTGTTATCCAACTCTTATCAATTGTCATAACTGTTTTAGTATAATTATAAATTGTTATCTTCATTAAGATGATAATAATATATTTACGTAATATATACAAACATGCACACATACAACACACATACACATATACATACATATAAATATGGTTTAAATTAGTTTAAGATTTTATTAGGTTTTATGAATTATTAGTTTAAGGTTTGATTAGTATAAGGTTTAGATTTTACTAGTTTAAGGTTTTATTAGGGTTTTATTAAATAATAATTTAAGATTTGATTGGTTTAAGGTTTTATTAGGGTTTATTAATGATTAGTTTAAGTTTTGATTGGTTTAACGTTTTATTAAGGTTTATTAATTATTAGTTTAAGGTTTTGATTAATTTAAGGTTTTATTAGGGTTTATTAATTACTAGTTTAAGGTTTTGATTTGTTTAAGGTTTTATTAGGGTTTATTAATTACTAGTTTAAGGTTTTGATTAGTTTAAGGTTTTATTAAGGTTTATTAATTAGTAGTTTAAGATTTTGATTGGTTTAAGATTTTATTAGGGTTTATTAATTATTAGTTTAAGGTTTTGATTAGTTTAAGATTTTATTAGGGGTTTATTAATTATTAGTTTAAGGATTTGATTAGTTTAAGGTTTTATTAGGATTTATTAATTATTAGTTTAAGGTTTTGATTAGTTTAAGGTTTTATTATGGTTTATTAATTATTAGTTTAAGCTTTTGATTAGTTTAAGGTTTTATTAGGGTTTATTAATTATTCGTTTAAGGTTTTGATTAGTTTAAGGTTTTATTAGGGTTTATTAATTATTAGCTTAAGGTTTTGATTAGTTTAATGATTAGTTTAAGATTTAGGTTTAATTAGTAAAGTCACATGTAGTTAATTAAATGAGGTGGGAGTTTGGGTTGATTGAGAAATGAAGCAATTTGACCCGACCGACCTGCCTCCCAACCCCACATGCCGTCCCAGTTTGCATCCACCAAAAAAATTGGAACAACCAATATAACAAAGAACAATTGTTTCCTTTATATTTTATAATCCTTACGTGTTTACAGTTTTTAAATTTGTGTAGCTTTTTTTTGGTTATTGTTTTGTGTGATATATCTTACAATGTGTTTTATAATCCTTTATATTTTATAATCCTTTTGTTTCTCCAAATGCTAAAAACTGATTTTAATGAATTCAACTCGCAACAATCAAATTATCACTTTCATATGACATCCAAACACAAACTTACATAAAAATTGTCATTTTAGAGACACTTGATTAAAATCAATATAACCTATGTGTTGGTTAAACAGTTGTATATACAAGTATATACATAAAAACACAATTTTCTTACATACATATATACAACTACACCAACCTACATATATACATACAAATATATATATATACACACACACACAACCACACATACATACAAACATATATACAAAAATACATACATACATACTTACAAAGATAAACACAAAAATTCAGAAAATGATATAGCCATTCAAACTTACACATATACATACAATATATACATACATACGTTCATGTAAAAAAAAACAATCTAAAGAATGTTACCTTAAAATTCGGATTCTAGACGAGGTGTCGTCGGGACAAACCTTTTATCTTCACAAAGCCTCCTAAAATCATCTGCATACCATGGATTTAAGCCCTAATTAGCAAAAAAAATGAAAACCCCCAAATTATAAACTTTAACTTTGCTTACATGGTGAAGAAGATGACTAGGATGTAACAAATAGCTTCATTCTCGCATCTAGCACTCCAAACTCAAGCAAATCCAACGAAATCGTGTTTTGAGGGTAATAGCCGCGAGTTTTGGGAAAGAGAATGAGGGATCTGTGGTTAAACTAAGCTGAATAAAGTTTTCTAGGTCGCCATCACCTGTCCCGACGACAGGTCGTCGGCCAAGTGAACATCAAAACGACCACGTTCCACTAAATGAGCAGCGAAAAAAAAAAAAAAATTTTTTTCATCTGTCCCGACGACATGTCGTCGCGACAGGTCTCACCCAATTTTTTTTTTCTTTTATTTAATGATGAACTATTTATTTATTTTATTAATTAATTGGTCTTGCTCTTTGCCGACGATGTGTCGTCGGGACAGGTCTCAGAGAAGCGGGAATATTTTTGGCAAACGCGCGCTGGTGTGTGAAATTCCCCGGGGTTTATCTATGCCGACGAACTGTCGTCGGGAAAAGTGAAATCCGAAAAAAAAATAAAAACAACCTTGTGCCGACGATCTGTCGTCGCGTGTTTTAGTCTATGCCGACGACATAATGTCGTCGGGACAGCCTCGTCGTATCAGAATAACTTCCTTGTAGTGTTAACATACGAAATCATAACATATACTTATGAGTTGCAAACAATATTGAATCAAACACAGGTTGTTGATTCACCATTGATTTCACCTATGTGAGCACGCGTTCAACAAAATACTGAATCTAAGACATTCAGGTGAGTTCTCATAACCCCCTTTTTAAATTGTTTTTGCTTTTAAACTCGGGGGGTGGAACATGTATACCAAAACAAATATTCTTTTGATAACACATGGTTGAACCCTGGATTATCATTGTGATATTCTTATTATTATTGAGATAATTATTTATTTATGTGGATTATCACAACTCCGTGAATCATTGATGGTTGAGTTGACTTCGGTCCTCTGTGATGATTGAATTGCTGTATGTTGAGTTGACTTCGGTTCTCCTTGATGATTCCACTGTTGGTTGAGTTGACCACGGTCCTCCGCAGTGCACTGTATTGACACTTATACATATTAAGAATATTGTTGGTCGAGTTGACTTCGGTCCTCCGCGATAATTCCACCTACCATTGGTTGAGTTGACTAAGTTCCTCCGCGATACATATACTTGAGATAATTATGTTTATTGATGATTATTGATTGATTGTGTTTCGTTGAGATTGACTGAATATACTTGGATGATTATTTGAGAAATACTTGGATTGCTTGACTTGTTGTGTTTGTGATGTGTACAGAGTTGGAATATTCTCACAGGTTCACATGTGATTTTTCTTAAAACTTTGATACTTTTATAAACTGTCATAAATATTTTAAAGAATGAAAATCTTATGATTACTCACCAACTACTTCGTAGTTGACACTTGATTTTCTACATGTTTCAGGGAATGAAGAGAAGTAGGTAGAGCAGGGTAGCTCTACATCTTTTGGACTCATCACATAGGATCTTGGACCTAGCTAAATTAACTGGATCGAGGAACATTAGGATTTAGTTAATTTAGCTACATCTTTTGAGTAATCATTGAAAATGCATCATGATGAACATGATTTTTGTGTAAATACTTTATTTGAAATTACTTGTTATGTGATGATACTTTAGATGCCCATGAGCTTGTGAACAATCTACACATCCCTCGTGGCATCCCGGCGTCCTTCCGCCATCGGTCGGGGTGTTACATTTATTATCTAGCAGTTGCTCCAACTCCTGATTTTGTTGTTAAAGCAACATGTTGGCATTATTTATTTTTGCAAAAGCCTCTATGCACGCATCGGTACATAGTTTTTCGAGAGTAGAAGAAGATACATGCGCATCAGGAGTGTCTGCAGCAGGTTGTTTAGAAGGAGAAGAGTCGTCACCAACTGCCATGTGAGAGAAATCTGTTGGTTCAGAGGTGATGAGGGCATAGCCTACATCTTCAGGAAAGCTGCTCCAGTCGACGTACCCTTGGGTGAAAAGAGCCGGTTGACTGGAAGAAAGGGACTGGACAGCAGGGCCTGGTATATTTATTTGAGAAGGGGATGGTGCAACAATTTGAAGAGGTGTAGGAGTAAGTTGATACATGCTACCATTGGCAGCTTGTGCAAATTGTACATTGGTAGGAGGAGGGGTCTGTACAATGTGTGTTGACTCCTGAGAATTGTTGTGCCTTCTGGAAGATGAGGAAGAAGAAGAAAAAGAAAAGGTGCAGAAGAAGTATGTGATAGTGAGTTAGGGAAAGTCACATACGGTGAAGAATTTGAGTTGGGAGCATTTTTGCACTCCCTGGCAAAGTGTCCAGTGCCATGACATCTATAGCGTTGGACCTTAGCCTTATTTAGGCCAAACCTGGTTTTCCCATGAATGCCAGGAAATTTACTTCTGGTCCTCTTGTAGAACTTATTCGTTCTTATGCTAAAGAGGGCCAGTTGGTGAAGAATGTCCATCTCTTCCAAGTCATTAGTTGAAACTTGATGGAGATCATCCATGATAAAGCACAGATGATCAAAGATAGGAGAATGGTCATCACAGGAAGAAGAAGAAGTGATGCGAGTGGTTATGTCTATGTATTCATCATAACCCTGATCATTTGTCTAAGAGTTATGACTCAGTAGAGTTGTGTTCCCTTGAACATACTCTTCAGTTGATTTACAAGACTTTATTAGTTTTCTTTTATGGTCAATCCCTCGCTCAAAGGTGAGCAACTTACCATGAAGTTGGGTAAGAGAGAGTTTGCCAAAGTTTGGAGAGGATCTCATGACAATGAAATAAGTTTCCCATTTTTCAGGCAGAGATCTCATGAAACGATTCAGAACAGAGACAGGGGGTACACTTGACCATCTAGTTTTAATTCACTTAAGAGAGAAGTGAATCGTTCAAACTGTTGAGCGAGTGACTCATTATTTAGTTGGGAGAATGTCTCGTATTGTTGAGCTAATATCTCCCTGGTATTAGCCGAAACATCTTTGGTGCCACCGAATTGCTCTTTTAGAGCATCCCACAAGTCTTTAGCTGACTAATGGTGAAGAAGACTAGAGTATATTTCATTAGGGTGGGTCATAGCCAATTGAGCATGTGCCTTTGCATCAAGCTCCAACTTCTGGTAATCTTCTTCGGTATAATTCCGAGGATCTTTCGGGACATTGTCTCCGATCTTCGTGTCCAGGACCGTTGGTTTATGCGGTCCGAACATGACAGACTTCCAACATCCTCTATGATTATTGGACAGGAAGTGTAACATCCGCCTCTGCCAAATGTTATATTGGTGCCTAACCAAGATTGGTGGATTCGTGGCAGAACCGGTGTTATGAGGGTCTAGGGTGAATTTCTCTGCCATTGGTTCACAAATAGTTATGAGCAAATCAACAAGTGATGAGTTCTCAAAGTGATTTGTTAGAATGATTTTTGAACACAGTTTAGTTCAAAAACCAAACTCCTACAGATTTAAAAAAAATCGAAAGACAGAAAAGATAGAATGCAGAAAACTAAAACAACAAGATATCAGTGAGAGCTTTGAGTTTGAGTCTTGATGGTTTAACCAAGACTAAGGACAAGGCTCTGATACCAATTGTTGAACTACAGAAACCTCGAGGAGTAGCTGTTTCACCAGGAACAAGGCTTTAGACATTTAGTCAAAGCTTTGGTTTTAGCTCCCTCTAAAGTTTTACACAAAGTTATTTCCGTTGTTTAGTTTTCTTGCTTAGAAAGAGAGAAGAGAATAGATACAAAGCACAAGGAATTTTGGGGGAGATGATTCATTATATTTATAGAATATTGGGACTTAAATACCCAAACATTCTGAGATACAAGACAAGAAATAATAAGACAAATAGCTGCCATTGTTACTGACACTGAAACAACATACTAGTACAATTACAAAGTCAACAACAACGGAAACAAGAGTCTTCAGGAGTCTTCAGGTCTTCCGACGTTGAAGTAGTTGTACTAGGGTTCAGCGGTTATTGTTTTGGAAGATGATCATCGGAAGCTGATTAACTAATCATTTATTTCGGATGAGGAGATTGTCTTTCGAGTCACTTGACTTCTTCCGATGCAATGGTTGCCTTCCGAATATGTCATGATCAGCTAATATCTTCTAAGGTAGACAAGTTCAGCGACAATTCTTTTTGGCGAAGCTTCTGTTGTTGTCCTACCGATACTGAAGCAGTTCTTCAATCGGAAGAGAAGCATCCGCGGCTTGTCATTCCGCGGTTTTATTCAAGTGTCTTGCTTCAGTGATTTTGCTCATCAGTCCTTATTTTCCAACAGAATTCAAGAACCAGGTTCTTGATAAATTCTGCATCTCTAAAGGATTCCTCAGACAATATAGTGTTCCTAGAACTCCTGCTCAAAATGGAGTTGTGAAAAGAAAGAATAGGACACTTATTGAAGCTGCAAGAACTATGCTTGCAGACTCAGGATTACCTTTATCTTTCTTGGCTGAGGCAGTAAACACTGTTTGTTACGTCTTAAACAGAGTTCACATTGTGAAGAGACACAACAAGACTGCCTATGAAGTCCTTCATAACATTAAGCCTCTCATTTCTGTCTTCAAAGTTTTTGGGTGTCCTTGTTTCATTTTGAATACAAAAGACTCTTTGTCCAAGTTGCTGCTAAAGTTGACTCTGGATATTTTGTTGGATACTCTCATACCTCTAAGGCTTACCGAGCTTTCAGTCTCAGGACCAAAATTGATGAGGAAACTATTGATGTTAAATTCAATGAATCTACATCAACTTCCTCTTTCCCATCTGCTCCTGATGACCTCTTTGATCTTGAAAGCTTCACCTACATTTCTCCTACCTCTTCTTCTTCTCCTTCTTCAGAATCGTGTCAAACCTCTGAAGATCTATCCTCTCTTGAGGAAGGTTTAGTATCTCAATGCTTCCCCACTAGAAAAATCTCCTGGCCCCATTGAAAATTCATCTTCTTCCGACAACTGTTTGGACATCATTCCCTTCAATAGAAATCATCCTCTAGAGCAAATATTAGGTGATTTAAATAAAGGTGTTCAAACCAGGAACCAGATTTCAAACTTCTGCCTTCATGCAGCCTTTTTGTCCCAAACTGAGCCTTCCAAATATTAGGAAGCTCTTAAAGATAATAATTGGGTAGAGGCTACGCAAGATGAACTATTGCAGTTCAAAATGCAAAATGTTTGGACTCTCTGCCCCTTGCCAGCAGGAAAATACCCTATCAGAACTAGATGGGTATTCAGAAATAAAACGGATGACAGAGGCATCGTGATAAAAAATAAAGCCAGATTGGTAGTACAAGGGTATTGCCAAGAGGAAGGCATCGATTATGATGAAACCATTGCTCCCATGGCCAGACTAGAAGCCATCAGACTCTTCCTAGGAATTGCTATATCCCATAACATAAAGGTATATCAAATGGATATAAAAAGTGCATTCATGTATGGGAGTATAAAGGAGGAAGTCTATGTCTGTCAACCTCCAGGGTTTGATGATCTTCATCATCCTGATTGGGTGTACAGACTAGACAAAGCATTTTATGGTCTGAAGCAGGCACCCAAAGTATGGTATGGCACTCTTTCTCAATTTCTTCTTTCTAATAAATTTTCTCGGGGAACCATTGATAAGACTTTGTTCATCAAGAGGGTAGACAAGGAACTTTTGCTGGTCCAAATATATGTAGATTATATCATTTTTGGATCAACAAAACCTTCCTTGTGTGAACAATTTTCTAAATTAATGTCTTCTAAGTTTGAAATGAGAGCTTTAAGTGAATTACAAACATTTTTAAGACTCCAAGTCAAACAAACCCCCAATAGGACTTTCATTCATCAATCTAAATATGTAAAGGATCTTTTAAATAAATTTGATATGAATGATTGCAAAATAATTTCTACCCCCATGGCAACAAGTCCAGGAATAAGTCCAGATGAAAATGGTGAACCTGTAGATCAAACCCTTTACAGGTGCATGATTGGATCTTTGATGTATCTTACTGCATCAAGGTCAGACATCATGTATGCAACATGTGTCTGTGCAAGATACCAGTCTGCCCCCAAACAATCCCATTTGTCATTTGGGAAGAGGATACTCAGATATCTTAAAGGCACTCATATGTTAGGTATCTAGTATCCTGGTAATCAAACTTGTAAGCGTGTTGGTTTTTTAGACAGTGATTATGTTGGATGCTCGCTCAATAGAAAGTCTACTTCGGGAGGATGTCAGTTCTTTGCAAATTGCGTAGTGTCATGACGAAGCAAAAACCAAACGTCGGTGTCAAATTCAAGTGCTGAAGCTGAGTACATTGGAGCAGCCCATTGCACTGGCCAAATCCTTTGGTTACAATACCAACTGCTGGATTTTGAAATAATTGAACTAAAAACACCTCTCCTAATAGACAGTGAAGCTGCCAAAAACATAATAAAAAATCATGTCTACCATTCTAAAATCAAACACATTGAAAAAAGGCATCACTTTATTAGGGACTATTTTGAAAAGGGACTAATTGTCCCGAAACATGTCTCTACAAGTGACCAGATAGCGGACATATTTACCAAACCTTTGGACTCTTCAACCTTTTCTAAGTTTGTGGCCAAATTGGGAATGATAAATATGAGCTAATAAACATGCTTAAGAATATGTTTCTTAAACCTTTCAATAAATATATAAATGGATAATTTTCAATATTTATCCTAACAATGGATATTTGATAAACCACTGATGAAGAGACCTTGGTCTCTCTCTCAGTGGTAATCGCAAAACACGGATAGGATCAGTGGTTATGCTAGCCACCGCTTCATATCTATCCACGGTTAAAACCTTTCGTTGTTACATTTTAAACCTTCCGTGCTTTATTTCCCTTCCGATGTCTCTATTCCTTCCGTGACTTTTAACCTCATCACTTATCCATGGTTACTTCTCTTCCGAGAATAAGGCTCTTCCAATGTTAAAAATCTCTTCCGTGATTTGACCGTAACTAATCACTCTACAGGATTAGACTCCCTACAATTAATTGAATTGACCCTCATTAATTGTTCACATGGTTCGATAATATCTTCTTATTTAACCTTTCTACCCTTCTCCTCTCTAATGACCACTGATCTTATTTATATCAGTAGTTATCTTCTTAAAGTCTTCAGTTCTTTCATAATAACTTAACGAAGTTTCTTGATCTTCTTTTGTTCAAGAAAACCCTTCGTTCAAATTCAAATCTTCTGAATGCTCCTTATGGCGAAGGACAACTGCTTGTCAGGCATGTCTCCTAGCACGACGCACTAACACTGATTTCGTCTGATCTTGATGCTCATGATGATGGTGTAACTGCATCGGACCAGGCTTCGTTCCTTACAAAGCTTGGCCTGTACATCAGGGTGTGCATGAACGTACTCATTTGTCGTTTGTTCTTCTCTCTCTTGCTCACAGGTTTGCCCAATGGGTAAAAACCATAA
The DNA here is from genome assembly GCA_009363875.1 of Mikania micrantha. Lineage (NCBI taxonomy): Eukaryota > Viridiplantae > Streptophyta > Magnoliopsida > Asterales > Asteraceae > Mikania > Mikania micrantha. The sequence continues at coordinate 20,973,990 of CM018680.1, forward strand.
GGTAAAACTTTTGGTAAGTTATAAGTAGTGGAGGCCTTTATTTTTTAAACCGCTCTTGTGTACAAACAGTTAAATTTCTTCGTCTCTTTTTCTCAAAATTTAAGGCAAATATTTGTAATCTAACTTTGCACTCATAACTGCTCGGTGTTCATCTTCGCAAAAATAGCTCTGAAGCTCTAAAAATCAAGCAGATTCACAACCTCGGAGCCTGCCTTGTTAAATCTGCTGAGTACCCTCACTATAACGAAGCAATTGACATTCTGGTAAATTCCTTCGTTCATACTGCTCTCATACTAAATCCCCCTATCTCGGAAGTTGCTCTAAACCAGTTTTGGGCAAACTCAACCTTGGTGACGAAGGATGACTCTGTTAAAAGCATCGCTTCGGTGGTCGCTGGTCAATAGGTTACCCTCACCCCGTCCAAAATAAGTGTTGCTCTAAATCTGAATGACATCGAGGCTCCCACCACCATTTCTTTAAAATTTCTCCATAATGCTTTTGTTTAGTGTGATTATCAGGGTGACCTGAAAAACAGGACCTTGTACAAAGCTTTCTTCTAACCTAAGTACAAGTTACCGTATCACACGATTTTACAGTGTGTTTCTCAAAAGTTGACAAGTTGGGGAGAAATGCCATATGACATGCAATATGTCATGTATGCTATTCTGTCCAACAAAAAAGTCAACTTGTCACAAATAATTTTTGATCATCTGGTACATCACCAGAAGAGCCCCAAATTTCTGTTGTATCCTAGATTTGTGATGGCTTGCCTTTTTGCTGATTTAAAGAATGTTTGTCATATTACTCCACTTTCTACTATTAAGAGCATTGAAAAACAGGTGTTCACAAGATTGAACACTGATGCAAGACACATGGATGACACTTAGAATACACCCATCCTTGGTGAACCCACATCCACCTTTTCTTTCACACCTGTACAGGTACCAGCCAAAAGGAAAACTTCTACCAAAGCCTCTAAACCTAAAAAGCCCAAAATGACTGTACAGGAAGATGAGATCCCTGAATATGTCTCTACCTCCACTAGCAATTGGATAATTCTGTTCCATCCTCACAGATGAATCAAGCATGTCCACCCCATCGAGCTCCTCATCAATCCTCTCAACATGATGATGTTGTATTCCTATAGGAACCCTCTCTAACCAATGAAATGTCACTTGACTCACAGATGGCAGTCCAATCTCCCTAGGACATCTCAATTTCTTCTCCACAAATAGCCCCTCACTCTCCCACCCATGTTCTCCATGAGATTGATTCTGTTTTTGAGCAACTTGGTTCTCCTCCACCTTCACCAATAGAGGAACAACCACATCAAACCTTTGCTCAAATTCATAAATCCCCTACCCATGGAGAAGAGGATGAGATAAGGATGACAAGTCCATCTAGGCATCTTTATCATATATCTTGAGCATCCATCTCACATGAGACCCCAATGGGATCACATCTGAATGGATCAGGCAATAAGACTCCCGATATGGAAACAGCCCATGAAGTTCTTGAAACTAAGGCTGGAAATCCCCGACAATTCCTCACCACTCAAAAGATCCAATTGGATCTACTGAAAATTTCAGTAGAAACCAAAGTCTCCTCTTTACAACATGAGGTTTCTAACCATACTCGTTTTCTAGAGTCTCTTACGGGATTGCTCCTCCTTCTCATTGGCTCTTGTTTGTTACCCAAGCTGCCAAGAGGGAAGAAGACAAAACTGAGCGAAGGAGGATCAAGGAAATAAGGTGGAAAAATCAGGAGGCACTCCTCAACGCAGCACTGGATCAACAGTTTCAGACTGAAGCTGCTAAGGCTAGCTCTAAGCAGAAGCACAGGGAAGCTGAAGCTCAAATAAACACTTGCACATCTGGTGTATCCAGAAAACCCAAACCCTCCAATTTAGCTCCCACTGAGACAATAAAGCCCACAACCGCTGCCCCATCTTCTTTTGCCTCAACTACACATGACATACCAATTCCAACTGGTTATGTCCAATTTGAGCACAACCCCATCTTTCCTAAACAAATCTCTCCCACCATATCTATCCTTTCTTCACCCATACACATAAATAAAGAAAACTCACCTACCCTTTCCCCAAATTATGCCTCTCAAACCCTCCTAGAACTATCCTCACAAACCTCCCTTCCTACTACTCTCAATGCCTCGAAAATTGGCCAAAAACCAGCCCCAATAATCACTCAGTCTTTCTCAAGAAGACAAAAGAGTGTGGCTAGAAAAACCAAAACCCTCAATAACATATCTTAGAAACCTCTAACCCCTGCTCAAGAACCTAGCTCAGACTTAAATGATGATCAGCCCATTGCCAATAAAGAGAAGGCTCATACTGGCTGATGATGATGAGTCTGATCTGCCCAAAACCACCACAGCTCCCTCACCAATAAGGTCAGCAGATGCTGAGAAATCTCAAACTTCTCCAATAAAGGAATCCTATTCACCTGTAAGGACATTCCATTCTGATGAAGACCATCGGAAGACAAAGCATAAAGAAACGGAGAAGGAAAATAAGATCCTAGCTGGTCTAGAAGCCACTGGTCTCTCAGGAGATGAGCTGGTAAAGACCTATCAGGAACAAGTTGCTGTGTTGGATCGGCAGCAAGATAAAGCCTATCAGGCTGAGAGGGAGCAGCTGAGCAAGTTTCTGCTCGATGAACGGAAGTACAAAGAATACAATAACAAGATGGAGAGATGATGTTCTGTTTGATGAATGGTCCAAGTTCAAAAAAGAGAACAATGATCATCCTGAGCTTTGGAAAGAAGTCACTTCACCCTCTCCCAATATAGTGACTCAGCTCAAGGATGCCAACCCAAGCACAATGCTTGATCATTTACTAAATGCACCTATGGGAAGCCTAGGTGTTGGGTCTGCAGAACCTCCATCTGCTATCAAATTCAGACCCTGGGTTGATGTTGATCAGGAAATTCTTTTAGATCTTCTGAGGAACTACGAGCCTCATCAACATGCTGTAGTAAAGAAGGTACTTGATTCAAATGATCAAGTGAAAAGAAGAGAAATAATACATTGGCCGGCTGGAGCTCCTCTTCCTTTGGGTCTACCTTCTAAATCCCAGCCTCCTCAGATAAAAAAACTCCAGACCCAGAATAAAAAGATGGTTTTATGACTCTGTCTCCAAGAGCATGATCATTGCAAGATATAATGGTTCAAGAGCTTTCTTCTCAAATTGGGATGAAATTCTCACTCTACCAAATAATGATCTTAAGGAACTGTAGCACAAGACTCTGGATAATGCTGATACAGAGTATGAAGTTCTGAACTATGTTCGAACTCTTAGAAATAAAATTGGTCTGGCTTTAAAACAAAAATAAATGGTTTTGGCTTCATCAGTCCAGAGGGAGATTGTTGGAAAATAAGGACTGATGAGCAAAATCACTAAAGCCAGACAAATAAACAAACCGCGGATTGACCAACCGCGGATGCTTCTCTTCCGATTGAAGAACTGCTTCAGCATCGGAAGATCAACAGCGGAAGCTTCGCTAAAAAGAACTACTGTTGAACTTCTCTACCTAAGAAGACACTAGCTGACCATGATACCTTCGGAAGACAATTATTGTACCGGAAGACATCAAATGACTTGGAAGACAATCTCCTATTCCGAAATAACTGATTGTTTAATTAGCTTCCGATGAACATCTTTTGAAAGAATAACCACTGAGCATCAGAAAAACTACTTCAGCCTCGGTGGACCTGAAGACTCCTGAAGACTCTTGTTTCTGTTGTTGTTAACTTTGTATTTGTACTAGTCTGATGATTCAGTGTCTATAACAGTGTCAGCTATTTGTTTTATTATTTCTTGTCTTGTATCTAAGAATGTTGGGTATTTAAATCCCAACATTCTCTAAGTAAAATGAATTACTTCCCCCAAAATTCCTTGTGCTTTCTATCTGTTCTTCTCTTTCTCTCTAGCTAGAAACTAAACAACGAAAATAACCTTGTGCAAAACTTTAGAGGGAGCTAATACCAAAGCTTTGACTAAGTGTCTAAAGCCTTTGTTCCTGGTTAAACAGCCTCTCCTCGGCTTTCTACTTTCGACATAGCATTTCTCGTTATATATCATGTGCCACATAAACACTTTGATCACTATTATTATCACACGATATCGCGCCCCGAGAACCTTCCGCCCGACGGAAAAGTCGATCCAGCCCGCTGGCTCGGGGTGTGACAAATTGGTATCAGAGCCATAGTTATAGAGAAATATTTGTCATGTCACTTAAACGGTTTGGACTGGACTATAACTTAGGCGCCCTTCATGTAGAGAACATGAGATTTAGGACTTTATTTGAATATGTCTTATGCGTTCGATCATTGCACTAACCGATGTTCTTTCGGTTGTGATCAGAATGCCACCTAGAAGACAACCACCACCGTTACTACCTCCTCCACATTCACCTCCACCATCACCACCTCTATTTCCTCAACCTCCTCCTCCTCCTCATACCCCACCTCATCAACCACCACCTAACTACGAGTTAGATCCGGCTACCATCGCACTGGCTACTGTGCTGACCAGTCAAGTGAGGGAAGTGATTCCCGATATGATGAACCAGATTAATTCCAACAACAACAATAACAACAGCAACTCAACTGGTGAGGGCAGCGGGAACACTAGACATCAACAAGACTACTCCTACAAGAGCTTTGTAGGATGCAAGCCAGCTGTCTTCATTGGCAATCAGAGAGTTGTCGGCTTAATCAAATGGATCGAGAAGATGGAGTCGATCCTCGATATCAGTGGTTGTCCTGAACAGCACAACGTGAGGTATGCAGCAGCCTCCTTCAACAAACGAGCGCTGACCTGGTGGAACGCTCAAGAGTAGAACAGGGGACGAGATGAGGCATTATCTATGCCTTGGGAGGAATTCAAGGTTTTGATGAGGGCTGAGTTTTGCCTAAGGAACGAGTTGAAGAAGGTTGAGACCGAGTTGCTCAATCATGTCATCGTTGGTGTTGGACATCTGGCCTACACCACCAGCTTCCATGAGTTAGCAACACTGGCACCGGATATAGTGCCAACAATGGAGAAACGGATTGCGCGGTATGTCGGTGGACTACCGGCTTGTATCCAAGGGCACGTGATTTCTGTCCACCCAACTACCTTGGAGATGGTTGTTACTCTGTCAGCAACATTGACGGATGTAATGGTTGCCTCCAAGGCACAAAAGAAAGAGGCTAAGCAGCCAAGACTGGAAACTTAAAGAAAACGGGTAAACGGCCGGCCAAGAAACAGAAAGTGGTCAAGAACTTTGCTACAACCACTCATACTCAACCAATCACACAAGCACAACCACTACAGATCAAGAAGCCGTATACTGGCGCGGCTCCTCAATGCAACAGCTGTCAGTTTCACCATTATCCGGGAACCCCGTGCAGGCAATGCACTGGGTGTGGAAAGTTGGGGGGTTAATCACTACAGAAACCCAGCTTCCTAAAACAGGAACATCAATGCAGTAGTGATGGCTGCTGCTACTGATAACATGTCTTGCTACACTTGTGGCGAACTTGGACATTTCTCGCGGGATTGCCTCAAGAAAATTCCACCAAGGTCTCCTGTAGCCAGAGGACGGGCCTTTCAAATTGGGGCTGCTACTGCACGACAAGACCCTAATGTGGTCACTGGTATGTTTCTTTTACATGAATTTTATGCATCTATATTATTTGACACTGGTGTGGATAAGAGTTTTATCTCTTTCAACTTTGCACATAAACTTAGTCATATAGAGGAATCATTAGAATCCCCTTACACTATTGAAGTAGAAAGTGGCAAGCAAATAACAGTTAGTACAATACTTAGGAACTGCTCATTGACGCTTGATGAACATACATTTTCCAATGATTTAATACCAATGGAACTGGGCGGTTTCGATATCAGTGTCGGAAAGGACTGGTTGTCCCTTAATAGGGTTTAAATCATCTGTTCCGAAAAGTTATTGCATACTCCAGTGGAGAACAATCGCGTGTAGGAGATTCATAGAGATCAAGCAATCATAGTGTCAAAATAATATCGTGCATGAAGGCGCGCAAGTGCTTAAGGAAATGGTATGTAGCTTTTCTCGCTCATGTTATGGAGAAAGACATTAAGGCGATCAAGATTCAAGATGTACCAGTTGTGAAAGACTTTGCGGACGTGTTTCCGGGTGATCTATCGGGATTGCCACCCGAGCGATCGGTGCAGTTATGAATCAATTTTATTCCGGGAGCAGTTCCTGTGGCTAGGTCTCCCTACAGACTTGCGCCATCAGAGATGCAGCAACTGTCCAACCAATTACAAGAATTAATAGATAATGGGTTCATCCGACCGAGTTTCTCACCAAGGGGTTTGTCAAGAAAAAGGATGGGTCCTTCAGGATGTGCATTGATTACAGAGAGCTTAACAAGCTCACCATCAAGAATCGGTACCTGTTACCGAGGATTGATGATCTGTTTGATCAATTGCAGGGAGCTCAGTATTTCTCTCAGATAGACCTGCGTTCAGGTTATCACCAGCTCCAGATCAAGAAGAAGACATACCCAAGACGGCTTTTCATACCTGATACGGTTACTATGAGTTTATGGTGATGCCATTCGGTTTGATGAACGCACTGGCTGTGTTCATGGATCTTATGAACTGGGTGTGTAAGCCGTGTTTAGATCAGTTCGTTATTGTCTTTATTGACGATATTCTGATCTATTCCAAAAGTGAGAAAGAACATGAACAACACCTCAAAACAGTCTTGGAACTTCTAAATACATAACGAATCTATGCCAAATTCTCCAAGTGTGAATTCTGGCTAAGAGAAGTTCAGTTCCTGGGTCACGTGATCAACAACAATGGGATTGATGTGGACCTTACCAATATCGAAGCAGTCAAGAATTGGGACGTGCCCACAACACCTACAGGGATCAGATCATTTCTGGGTCTGACTGGTTATTATAGGAGATTCATCTCGAATTTCTCAAAGATAGCCTTGCCACTCACAAAGCTAACTTAGAAAAGCGAACCGTTCTTGTGGACGCAGAAACAGGAAGAGGCATTCCAAACACTGAAACAAAGATTGTGCAATGCTCCAATCTTAACACTCCTTGAGGGCAATGATGACTTTGTGGTATATTGTGATGCTTCCCATCAGGGACTCGGATGTGTTTTAATGTAACGAGACAAATTTTTTTCCTACACGTCACGACAGTTGAAGATGCATGAAAAGAATTACACTACACATGACATAGAATTGGGAGCTGTTATCTTTGGTTTAAAGATTTCGAGGGATTACCTTTATGGTACGAAATGCACAATCTTCACAGATCACAAGAGGTTACAACATATATTTGATCAGAAGGAGCTTAGCATGAGACAGAGATCTTGGGTTCAGCTCCTAAACGATTACGATTATGTGATCAAATACCATATGGGCAAAGAAAATGTCGCTGCCGATGCTTTGAGCCGGAAGGAAAGGGCCAAACCCTTGCGCGTTAGAGCAATGGGGATGACTGTGCAAACAAGTCTGAGAGATCATATTCTAATAGCACACCAAGAAGCAATGGCAAGAAACAACTTGAGAAACTAGCTCGACTGTGGAGCTGACAAACATGTTGAGACAAAACAAGACGGGGTTATCTATTTTAAGGACCGTATATGGATTCCGGTAGTGGATGAACTCCGGAAGCTTATCCTTGAGGAGGCACACAATACACATTATTCTGTTCATCCTGGTGCTGATTAAATGTATCAAGATCTCAGGTCATTTTATTTGTGGCCAGGTATGAAAAAGGATGTGGCTACTTATGTTGATAAGTGCCTCACTTGTGCTAAGGTCAAATCTGAACACCAGAAGCCATCAGGTTTGCTAGAACAACCCTAGATACAACAATAGGAGTGGGAACAAATAGCAATGGAATTTATTACCAAGCTACCCCGTACTTCCATCGGACATGAATCCATATGGGTCATCATTGACAGGTCGACCAAGTCCGCACATTTCATACCAATTCGGGAGAATTATAAGAGGGAGAAACTGGCAAGACTCTATGTCAACAAAATAGTAGTGCGGCACGGTGTGCCACTATCTATTATTTCAGATCAGGATAGTCGATTTCCATCGCGGTTTGAAAAATCATTGCAATAATCCCTAGGGAAAAGCGTGAACTATAGCACCGCTTACCATCAACAAATAGACGGTCAAAGCGAGCGAACAATTCAAACCCTAGAGGATATCTAGAGGACATGAGTCCTGGACTTTGGTGGATGTTTGGGACAATCATTTACCACTCATTGAGTTCTCCTACAACAATAGCTACCATAGCAGTATCAGATGTGCTCCGTTCAAAGCATTATATGGTAGAAAATGTCAGTCTCCAATTTGTTGGACCGAAGTAGGAGATAACAAAATCACTGGGCCTGAACTTATTCAGCAAACTAATGATAAGATTTCCTAGATTCAACAAAGATTACAATCAACACGTAGCCGCCAAAAGAGTTACGCAGACAAACGGTGAAAGCCTTTGGAATTCCAGGTGCGAAACCGAGTCATGTTGAAAGTGTCCTCATGGAAAGGCGTGGTTCATTTTAGGACTAAGGTTCCTGATGAACTCAACGGGGTAAACGATGTGTTTCATGAGTCCAGTCTCAAGAAATGCCTCGCTGATGAATCGTTATTCATACCATTGGAAGAAATACAAGTTGATGAGCAACTACACTTCATTGAAGAACCTGTAGAGATTATGGATCATGAAGTCAAGAGACTGAAATGAAGCCATATTCCTATCGTTATGGTTCGATGAAACTTCAAGCGCGGACCAGAATTTACCTGGGAGCGTGAGGATCACATGAAGGCAAAGTATCCCCACTTGTTAACAGAAGAAGTAGTACCTAACAATGATCCTTAAATTTCGGGACGAAATTTCTTTAACAAGGGGAGGCTGTGACAACCAGTACCAGATAGTCCGGCAATCCGTACTGTATGTGTACTTTCACAATAACTATGTGTAAATGACTATGTGTGAATAACTATTTATGAATAACTATGTGTTAAACAGTTGTGTGACAATAGGGCTATAAAACATATGACAGTTGTATGTATTTTGATGGAAATCAAAATACAGAAATACAACAAATCCTGTGAAATAACAAGTGCGAGAGCAAATGAAAAAACATATATGTTGCGATCTGATTTCCATAAATAATAGAAATCAGATGGCCGATAATTCAGTGATAAAACAGTGTGAAATAACTCATAGCAATGTGGAAGTAGTTTAGTGTAGTTGAGTCCGTCGGTGAGAATGTCTAATTCCAAACAGTATCTCAGTATCGTTTCAGAATAATAAACTGACAGTGTGTTTGCGTGAGTGACAATTCGCATAAACATATCTGTGGTTTTAATGTTCTGAACGATAACTGAAAAGTAGAAAACAAAATCAGAAAGTAAAAACAATCGTCGTGTTCGTTCGGGTGACGATTCGAATGAAGACGCACGATGGTAATTCTATCTAACGAAACGGTATTAAATAAATGTTTTCGAATAATAAAATAAGGAAAATAAATAGAAAACATTTACTAGGAATAATCACCTTAAAAAGCTTATAGAAATCTATTTATTTACATTTCGTAATTTCGCGTGTTACGTTCCGTTAACGTAACAAAAACGAAAACTGAGCAAACGGAAGGAACCCGAACTTAAGTGGGGTATAAAAAACCCTCCCAAGCCATTAATTCTTTCATTTATTACTCAACCACCTTCTTTCTCTCTCTAAAACCTGGTTTCGGTTTCTCATTCTAGAAATCCATCGCAAAAATCAACCTATCTCCCTTAATTCTTGGCCAAAATCTTCAAATTTGGTATCAAAACGAAGCTCTCGACGATTAAAATGTGAAAGTACAAAGCATAGGGTCTGAAAATAACTAATTTGAACAAGAGGTGAGCTTGAAATCTCGTTTTTAGGGTTTTTACAAAACCCAGCCCTTTGAGTTTTGAGATCAAATTTTTACCATCAAAATGTGTTGGATTTGCATAAAATAACTTCACCCTGCTAGGATAACATGATAATAGTTATTTGTGTGATTGGCTTGATAATATCGACATAAGCATGATTAAAATTGATGGATGAATGAAGGCAGCTTCAATATTGACGAGTTGGGGAAGAGGAGGAACTCGTCGAGATTGGCAGTATCAAGGGGGTAAGTATCGACCAATGCGTGGTCGATACTCTTAGTGTCGACAGGTCCAAGAGTTTTAAGGCTGTATTCCACCAATACTTTCATCGATAGTTGGGTATCGACATTAAACTGTTGTCGATACTACTAGTATCGACAGGAAGCTGATGGCACTTACACGTCGATATTAGAGGTTCGAAGCCATGCTCAGGTCACCAAGTCCATCGATATTAACATGGTGTAGGACCTAATGAACCCTAGGAAACAACTCGGTTCCTTGGGAGATCTGCTCAACAGCCACTAGAATAGTGCGGAATCCTATTCCAGGGTTTTCCAATCGAAACCACCAGTCCCCGTGGCATTCCGACGATGAGGAGTGAACGTTTTGATCGAAATCGAACACCACGGGGTGAGAATCGAAGTTGGACAGCAAGGAGCGGCTCAAAACCCTAAGGGTATGACAGAGGAGTGCACAGGGGGGAGAGGGGCTCGGAGAGTTGTGAAAAATTCTGTTTGCAGCTATATATATAAGGTGTACTCATTCGGCCGAATGAGTAGTTCGAAACACTCATTTAGCGAATGACTCAGCCGAATGAGCTTAGTCAATCAAATGAGTCATGCGGATGACTCAGTCGTTCACCTTAGTCATTCGCTAGGCGTTTATTCGTCCGAATGAACTCATTCTTAGGTATCATTCGCACGAATGGGTCTGAAACATAGTCAAAGTCAAAGTCAAACATATATAAACATAATAAACTCAATTAAACATATACGAACAATATAGAATGACTAATTTCATTAATAATATCAACTTTATACATCAAATCGTACAAAATACTGAACTATGGACATTCTATGGACTAACATACTCCCCCTTGGACCTAGTTCTTCACTTATCAGCATCTTTCTTGAAATACTTGTCTGAGATAGCCTTCCAGTCAGTGCCGGCATGAATTCCAAACACTATGCATATTCGGATAACTCTCATCAACTGTAGAGCCTGCTCCATGTCTACAACTTCAAAGATAATCTGACATCTGCACAAGGCTTTCACATCTTTGTGTGACAAATTTGTCAACCACATGGGATCAAATATGCGTACAGTATCCCATTTGTTGTCTTTGCACAAAACAATCACTGCCTCAGCAGTCTCCCATCATAGTACCACCATCGAAAATTGTCCAGAAAGTCTTGAGGCATCTTTCGTAACGGAATCTTCTTCATGACTTTCGGAGGCAGCCACTTCAGGATGACTTTATGTCTGCAGGTATCTGCATTAATCTCTGGTTGATAATATCTCTCTGGTTGCTAAGGCTTGAAATTTATCCATCTCTTCCGGTACTCATATTGAATCTGTCTTGAGAACCAAGATGACATCCCTGAGTCTTCACTGTAAAGCATCTTGAGACGTGCAAGTTGATATACCTCGAATCCGGGAAACGTCTTGAAGTCATGGGGATGTTTGAAGTACTGGATCCCTTGTTCCCTTTTGACTGCATAGCATTGCCAGTCGTGAAAGTATGCCCAACTCAGAATTTGACCTCCGGCCTTATATCCTTTGCTCCTGTACACTTTGGTGTGCGTAGTTGGCATCTTTGCAACACTGTCCTTCTTCAAAACTTCCCAATACGCTTTCCATTCCTCTTTCCTTTTCTGAATGTCTTCTATTGAAGACTCGCTGCCGCTGACCTTTTCGTCTATCTTACGTTTTAGCTCCTCCTCAGAATGTAGACCAAATAAGTCAGAAAGAGTAGGCAGCTCATCTTCAGCTGAAGTGTACTTTAAGTCCTCTTCCTCTGTAATGTCCTCCAGAATCACCTCATCAATGTCATCAAATGATTCTGGAGTAGGAAGATCAGAAGCAGGAATGGAAGAATAATCCAGAATCACCTCATCAGGATTTAACCTGAAAAGCTCTGCAATTTGCTCCTTGGTTAGGCAATATATAATTTCGCCTTCCTCCTTGTCATAGCTGATAGAGTGTTGAATGATGCCCTGAGCATCCAAAATCATTGTCAAGTTTTTGTCCAAAATCCGTCTCACTGGCATCACTTCAACCTCTTCTGTAGCTTTAGGCTCTTCGGTTTGAGGTGGAGGAGGCTTTGCAGCTTTATCATGCTTAGTCTTGGTTCTGACTTTAGTGGCTAGAGTTGGCTCTTCTGCACTGGAAGAACTTGCAGAGCCACTACCAGCACTGTTGTCATCATCACCAGAGTCATCATCCTTGTCAGTATCATCATAGTCGACCTTCTCCTCATCAGACTCATCTTCTTCTTCTTCGTCTTCTTCTTCTTCCCTGTATGAATCATCAGAGGCAGGCTCGGAGGCCTCAAGCCTAGGAGTAGCATCTTTAAGACTTTCAACTTGCTCAAAGAGATGCAAGTTTTCAGCCTCAAGAGTTAAGATCCGGTCATTGAATCCCGAGGCAGTCAAAGCTTGTTAGTGCATGAGATGTCCCTAGTTCAGCTTTTTGTATGATCTAAATGTATAAAGTTTATCTTATTAATGAAGATCAGTTATTCTATATTGTTGTTTAATGTTTATTCAAGTTTATATGTGTTTGTCTATGTTTAACTTTGATTATATTTGTCTTATAGACCCATTCGTGCGAATGACCCAAAGAACGAGGTCATTCGAGCGAATCAACGCCTAGCGAATGAATAGGGCGAACGAATGAGTCATCCGTATGACTCATTAGGTTGACCAAGCTCATTCGGCTGAGCCATTCGCCGAATGAGTTGTTTCGGCCACTCATTTGGCCGAATGAGTACAGTCTATATGTACTTGTTCAAACAGATTCAAACCTAACTTTTCCGAGCCTCCTCTCTTCCCAGAGCTCTCCAGTGTCATACCCTTAGGGTTTTGAGCGGTTCTTCCCTGTCCAACTTCGATTCTAACCCCGTGGTGTTCGATCTTGATCCAAACGTTCACTCCTCACATTCGGATCGCCACGGGGCCTGTGGATTTCGATTGGAAAACCCTGGAATAGGATTCCGCACTATTCCAGTGGCTGTAGAGCAGATTCCTTGGTGAACCGGATTGTTTCCGGGCTCCAAATTGGTCCTACAAAGTGGTATCAGAGCTTTGGCTCTTGATTCTGCTCGATTTTCAATCCAAATCATCAAATCTGAGATTGCTTGTTCGAGATCTGTGAAAACCCTAACTTTCTTGCCCTTCAAGTTACTGTTTCATTCCAAATCCGTGGGTTTTTGTGGATCTTTTGATAAATCGATCATTCCAATTGCATGGTGATGATGTCTTGAATTTCTGTACCAATTTTGGTAGTTAGATTCACTCTAGATCGAAAGTTATTGCGGTTTTTGTTGCTGAAAACCCCAGATGGTACGAATGAGTCGTTCATCCGAATCACCGTCCAAATGGCCCTCTTTCGGCCGAATAGCTTCATTAGCCGAATAGCTCTCTTTCGGTCTTACATTCATTCGGTCTTCTACTCATTTGGTTAATTCATTTGGTCTCCTCTCATTGGGCAGACACTCTTTCGGTCTTAAAGTCATTCGGCTACCAGTTCATTCTGTTCTCTGTTCATTCGGCTAATTCATTTCATTCGGTCAGTTCATTTCCATTCGGTCCCCGACATTCGGTCAACTTATAGACATTCGGCCAATTAGTTTGGAAATTTTTCCAAGTGTTGGACACATTTGTTCTTGACATAGTGAAGGATCTAGCTTTGATGGCTAACCAGAATCATCGGATTCAGACATTGCTACTCACGGAGACAGAGACTGAGACAGAGAACTCTGATAAAGCTCCTAAGTTGCTTTCATTAGATGATTACCCTCACTGGAAGTACAGATTCGAGATACATATCAATGGAGTTGATACAAACTTATGGATGATGATAGAGGGTGGCTATTTGAGACCTCTGAATGAAGATGGAACTCCTATGTTAGTCACCAGGATGACTGAATCCCAGAGGAAGTTATATGACTTTGAGAAGAAAGGCTATGCTATTCTGTCCCAATCCATTGCTACTGATATCTTTCATCAGTTCAGACAATTTACCTCTTCTAAGTTACTTTGGGATGCGTTGCAACAGAGATACGAGGGAAATGATGTTTTGAAGAACATAAAGTCCAAAGCTTTGAGAAAGGAGTCTAATAGTTTCATGTATGTGGGAAATGAGTCCCTAGATGATCTGATTGCATGATTTTATCATCTTCTGAGTGAGCTGTTCAACCATCAGGTCAAGACTACAACTCAAGAGAAGATTCAGTGTTTGGAAGATGCTTTACCTTCCAAATGGGAGTCATTCCTCATGGTTTTGAAGCAAAATGAGATGATGGCTAGTATGGATATCAATGAGTTTATCCAGAAGCTGAAAGAACAGGAGATTGAGAACAAGTGGAAAGCTAAAAGAGTTGCTCAAGTTCAGGACCCTTCATTGTATTACTCTACTCCTACTGTAGAGAGAGCTTCTTCTCATGCTCCACTAAAGACTGCCTTTGTCTCTCAGACTAAAGAAGCACCTACTCCAAACCAGAATCACTTTTGTCAATCATCCTCAACATCAACCTCTCAGAAAGAAAATAGTCATAGAGTCACCAATCTGAAGACAGACCATTTTGATAAAGTGACTGCAGAGGTTGCAAAGGAGCATATGGGTCTTCTGTCTACTCTTGTTAGCTCTTATGATGGATTACTAGCCGGGAAGATTGGTAATCCTCACTTGACAAATGAAGATTATTCTCAGATTGACCCGGATGATATGGAGAGGATAGACATCATGTGGGCTCTAGCCAGTGCAGTAAGAAGATCTAAGGATTTTGTGAGAAGAACTAGAAAAGATATTAATCTAAACAAGGTTTCAAAATTTGGTTTTGATATGGCATCTGTCACTTGCTAAGGATTTTGCAAGACAGTGCAACAAACCAAAGAAGACAGGCAACAAGAATCCTTTTCAGAATCAGAGATCTTCTTAAGCAAATCTAGAGGGAAGACTTATGCCTATTGATACTCCCACTCATGCAAGTTCTTCAAATGCAAGCAAAGCCTTGATGGTACAAAATTATGAAGGCGAAAACTGGGATTTCAGATTCAATCCTGATCAGGGAGGACGAGATAAAGCATGTGTTGCAGAAATTCAGAAGGCTGATGAATCCAGTGAAGAAAGCACTTCAGAAGAAATCAAGACCAGTCTGGAGGAATCATCTGGATCAGAATCAGAAAGCACTTCAGACTCAGACAGTCAAGGAGATTCTAATGCTGAGCTTGAAGAACCTGCTACCCAGTTTGCTATGATGGTGAACACTTCTGCTACCTCTCAGACATATCAGGTATTTCATGACTGTTCTTCTTCTCATTCCAAATGCTTTAACTATATTGACCTTGACAGTAAGGTCTTGGCTTATCAGAAGCACAATGCTGACTTGATTAGCGATCTCAACTAAATGATTGAAGTAAACAGGATTTTAAAATCAAATGAAAAAGATTTTCCGGCTAAAATTGATTTGTTAAACAGATAGTTACATGAGGCTGAGATCGCTGTAATCAATAAGCAGGATGCAGTTACTTCTTATCTCAATACTATTAATGAGACTAAGAAGAAACTTGCCATAGTCGAGTGTGACTGTGAGACTTTAAGCCAGAAGCTCAAGAGCTATGAGAGCTCTTCATACATGTCACACCCCTGCGCCGCGTGCGGAATCCACGGCGCGGTGACGTATGAACAGTTGAATCATGCACAAGTATTGAATAAGAACAACCACAACGGATTACTATGTTTCATAATGTTAAGACAATTGTTTAGTTACAGACAACTATCTACCAAAAGAAAGACAACTACAGACCCAAAATATAGTTACAAAATAAGACTTCAAACAAGACAATTAAACAATCAGGATTTAGTATGTTTCTAATCCATCCTAGCATGTTTCTTCATCTTGTTCTATCTTAGAATGGTCTCCTTAGTTGTCCCTGAGAATGTCTTAAACCTGATTACCTGAAACACGTGAAAAGTAACTGTCAACTACAGACGTAGTTGGTGAGAACAATAGGTTTAAACATTTGTAAACATGAATATATGATTTAAGGCATAGGTAAGTTAAAGCAACATAAGATTCACACGGATGAGCTGCAACCCAAACTAACATCAAGTAAGAAAATGAGTGTAAACAGTCCAATCACTGTTCGCACGAAAGCCAACATATAATATCAAGTCCCAAACCACGTTTGGAGTTAGATAATGTATAGCAATTTTGAAAACCATAATGACACCAGACCTGCAGTTAGCTTTTAAAACCAATTTAAAAGCTAACTCCATCCTGGATAAGAACCAATGTGTCCGCTTTCCCTTGTTGTGATCACCCAGTACTAACGCTAATGAATATGATACTTGATGCTTTTACAAGTTTGTTTACAACAATAGACACCATGTTTCTGAATCTTACTTTAACCAAATGTGTTAATGCCTTATTTGATAACATGAATTGAAAACCTAGATTTAATTCCACGAATTAAATCCTTTGTTTTGAATACCATGAAATGAATCTCTTGATTTGAATACCATGAAATAAATCCCTTGATTTGAATACCATGAAATGAATCCCTTGATTTGAATACCATGAAATGAATCCCTTGATTTGAATACCATGAAATGAATTCCTTGATTTGAATACCATGAAATGAACCTCTTGATTTGAATACCATGAAATAGTGACCTTGTATAATAACAAGGTTTATGACAAAAGAGTTTGTAAAATCCTTTATTTAAAAGTGTCTATCCTTTATAAAAACATTTGGGTAAATCTGTTATAAAAACAGCTCAAAAGGGTCTTTATAAAACCTTTTTAATAAATGAGTTTAATAGTTGATAAATTCTTCAAAACAGTTGACAATTTCCTTTAAAACAGTTGATGAATCCCTTGGATTCATAACATGAACCTGAAATGTTTATAAGAATACACACATCCGGTGTAATGAAATAGGTTTGTAAGTAGCGGGTTTGATCACGTGTTCCACCCCAAAACAGTTATAAAACAGTAAAAGAGGCGCTAAAGTTCTCACCTGTCTGCAGTAGACTCTGAACTAAGACAGATAGCAAGTAGCAAACAGGACTTCTAATTGTTTCCTATAACATTGTAATCATACATAAGATATAGGATTTATAATTGTATAAACTTTGATTCATTGATTGACTTGTGTTCTCTTGAACTTGATTAACACTTGATTACTTGATCATGATTATGATTGTTGTGAAAACTTGAAAGTTATACTTTGAATTACTTGAAGGATCATGGGTCCAAGAAACGAATATGAAATGTTCTTTTGTGTTCAAACTTGTTGGTACACATCATATGTGTTTGAGAAATTGATTAACCCTCGATCAACATGAAAGGTATGAATATGTTTAAGTGTTTTAAACTCTTGAGTTTATGAATTGACCTCATTATTAATTTAGGTTAATCTTAACCCAACTAAGTCAATTCATAGACATTTTGCATTGTAGACCACCACATCGGCCATTTAAGTTAATGATGGCCCAATTGGATGTGGTGTTGGGCCAATTAGGATAATAATGGGACTAACGGGCTTGGATTAGGCCTAAAGAATTTAATTGGGCCCATTAAGGTGTATGTAAGCCACACAAGTTTCCAAGACAATATTGGGCCAATTAAAACCATAATGGCCAATCTAACTCTATCGTGCTTGGTTTAAACCTATGGGCCATGTCGTGAATGGAATTGGGCCTTGTAGCATTGGTTTGGGCCGAATGGGTTTTTGGATTGGGCCGAGGAGCTATGGGCTGCCACCATTGGCAGCGAACCTATTGGGTTCAAGGGCCTAGGTTCGTGAAGCTGGTGATGGCCAAGGGTTCGGCCAACTAGCATAACAAGGTTCGGCTACTTGTTAACGAAGGGTTCGGCTCTCTTGAGATAGCTTGCATGGTTCGTTGCGAAGTGACCACATGGGTTCGTTGATCATTCAAGGTTCGGTGAAGGCTCGTGAGGGACTTCCTAGGGTTCAGATGTGCATGCAGCGAACCATGCAAGGTTCGTTTAGGGTTAGGGTTCGGCCGAGGAAACCTGGAATGGTTCGGTTCTATGCAAGGGTTCGTGAAACTTCGCCATAGCCTAAGGGTTCGTGATGGTTCGTGATGCACCTCAGGGTTCGTCTGGGTTAGGATCAACGAACCATTGGTTCGTTACTGATGCAGGGTTCGCCATTGTCAACAGTATGAAGGCTCGTTGCCTTCATTAGGGTTCGGCTCCAAAACCCCCAGCGAACCTGTCGACTTGCAGCTTCATCTTCACCAAATGTTCAGTTCTAGACCACGATCCATGTTATTCTAACATCGTAGGGTGTTACTCCAGGTGCGAAAATGGAGAGGGGGTGCTAGAACCGGCTAAGTATCGAATTTTCAAGCACACACATATAGAAAACCCTAATTTCCAGATTTTTCAAGCTTCAATACCTCGTTATTGGATGGATGAATCTGCGAAAATCTTGTACTTTCGTGTAGATGATGTTGAGGGCTTCGCGTGGACACCAAAAATGACGAATTCCGTTGAGAAATGAGCGAGTTACGAACTTTTAAAGTTTGGTTTTCTAGAGAGAGAGTGGGTAGACGAAAATATAGAGAGAGAAAGGGTTGTTGGTAACATAAATGAGCATTTAAGCCTTGTTCAAGGCTTTTATAGCCCGCGTGGTATTCGGGTCCGTTTCGGTCGCTCGGTTCGCGTTTCCGGAACGTAACGCGTATTTTACGCGGTTTGAAATAAAAAGAGTTGTTAAACTCAAGTAAATGATGAGTTTGAAAATTATAAAAATATAAAATAATTAATTAAATTATTTTTACTCTTCGTGTGTTGACGGATCGTTAAACATTTGCAATTACGTGTATACCCGCAATCGCGTACGTTTTTCGATCGTATTAAATATTTAAAGTCGTTTAATCATAATTATAAGTTCAACATTCGTATCATTATGGATCGTCACCCATAACTACACTCAGTCTCGCTTACGTATTACGATTCTTGTTGAATTAATTAGTTGTCATAATATTCGTCTCAACACTACGCACTAACACTATCCTGTTACACCGAACGCAGTATATATATAGGGCTCACTCTCGCTGCCCACCACTGTTTCGATATAACAAGATACTGTTCTTGCCTAGTGAACTCGACTGTAATTAAGTAATACATACTTGTTCCTGAATAATAAGATCCTGTAACACACAAGCACACATTATGAACATATGAATCACATTGATAAACTGAACATGGTCACACACTGTTCTAACACTGTTTATGACTACTATGACTAAATGCACAAATGTTACAGTCTCCCCTAGTTAAGGGAATTTCGTCCCGAAATTAACTAGCCGAAGATACTGTAAAAAGATGAGGGTACTTAAGCTTCATCTGGTCTTCACGTTCCCAGGTGAACTCAGCACCGCGTTTGCCCTCCCATCGTACCTTTACGATCGGGATACGGCTGCGTTTAAGTTTTTTGACCCCATGATCCATGATTTCAACTGGTCGTTCTATGAATTGCATGTTGTTCTGAATCTGTATGTCTTCCAGTGGAATCTGAACATCATGATCCGCCAAGCATTTCTTAAGATTTGATACATGAAAAGTATCATGAACATTGCTTAGCTCCACTGGAAGTTTGAGTTTGTAGGCTACGGGACCAATCCGTTCCAGGATCTCAAAAGGTCCAACGTACCTTGGTGCAAGTTTCCCTTTCTTCCCGAATCGGACAACGCCTTTCCAGGGAGAAACTTTGAGTAATACTCGGTCACCGACTTGAAACTCAAGTGGTTTCCTATGGTGATCTTTTATCCTTGTATCTTTGTCTGTGATCAGCATAACTCTTTTGCCGATCTCGTGCGGCCTTAAGCCGTGACTGAATGATTGTGATTTTGTCTGATGTTTCCTGAATGAGTTCTGGTCCTACGACCTGTGAGTCACCAACCTCGGTCCAGCAGACCGGTGATCGGCACTTTCTACCATATAAAGCTTCGAATGGTGCACATTGAATGCTTGTATGGTAGCTGTTGTTATACGAAAACTCGATAAGTGGAAGATGAGTGTCCCAACTTCCACCGAAGTCTATGACACAAGAACGAAGCATGTCCTCGAGTGTTTGGATAGTCCTTTCGCTTTGACCATCGGTTTGGGGATGATACGCCGTGCTAAGATTAACACGCGTTCCCAAAGCCTTTTGCAATGATTGCCAAAAGCGAGAAGTAAAACGACTATCCCGATCAGAAATGATTGATGTTGGTGTACCATGACGCGCAATGATTTCGTTGATGTACAGAGTGGATAGCTTCTCCATTTTGTAATCCTCTCGGATAGGGAGAAAATGAGCAGATTTGGTGAGTCGATCAACGATCACCCAAATCGAATCGAAACCTCGTGGAGTTCTCGGCAACTTAGTTATGAAATCCATGGAAATTTGCTCCCATTTCCATTGAGGAATTTCAGGTTGCTGTAGAAGTCCCGATGGTTTTTGATGTTCTGCTTTGACTTTTGAACAGGTAAGACATTTTCCCACGTACAGTGCTATGTCTTTCTTCATTCCCGGCCACCAGTAAGATGTGCGCAAATCTTGGTACATCTTATCTGCTCCAGGATGAACTGACTATCGCGACTTATGAGCCTCATCACAGATGAGTGTGCGCAATTCTTCAGACTTTGGAATCCATATACGGCCATTGAGATATAACACCCCATCTGATCGAGGTTCTAGTTTCTTCTCAATGCCGCAATCCAAATCTGTTTTGAGTTGGTTGTCTGTTACTACTTGTTGTTGTGCAATGTGAATCAAGTCTTTCAAGTTTGGCTGTGTGTTGATCTCCATGACTCTTACACGAATTAGTTTGACTGGTTCCTTGCGACTAAGAGCATCCGCCACCACATTGGCTTTACCAGGATGGTAACGAATCTCACAGTCGTAATCAGTTAGTAACTCAACCCAACGTCGTTGTCTCATGTTGAGTTCTTTCTGATTAAGGATGTGTTGTAGGCTCTTGTGGTCTGTATAGATGACACATTTAGTACCGTACAGGTAGTGTCTCCAAATCTTCAATGCAAAGACCACAGCCCCCAACTCAAGGTCATGAGTAGTGTAATTCTTCTCGTGAACCTTAAGTTGTCTTGAAGCTGTGACACCCGGCAATTTCAGGTAAATTGCAACTCTTATATTCTTTACATTTCACATTCATACTTGTTGCATTTCATTTAATTATGTTTAATTAGATGAGTTGAACACAAACATCTTCGAAACGATAATCATACATCGCACATTGGTTTTGGAAACCAAGTGTGGCAACCACAACACTAACACCAGACAATAGTTCGGATAATTATTGAATTGTGCACTACACGTTGATTAGGATTAATCAATCGTGCAAACACTTCGTAGAACACGAACACAAACTATCTTAGATAATTCGAGGAATTATCGAAACACACACACGAGTCTCACGAACGTTGGTGATCAAACTTATATGTTACTATATGATTATGTGCTAAACGTGTATTAGATGCTTTGGATAAACGTTAGGAATCGAGTACGAGCGAAATCGTATCATCGAAATCGAAAAACAATGAAGTTGGCCTGTCGCGGTACGCGATACCCCCCTTCGGCGAGAAGCTTCGCGATACGCGAAGCAAACCGGGAGTCGAGACTCCCGAATTACATCGCGGTACGCGATGATGATTTTTGATCGGCCTCCGCGGTACGCGAAGGCCATGCAGATCAGATTTTCTTTATAATCAACCCCATATCATTTCAGTCGAATTCCTTCACCATTTCCTCCGATTTCTCTCATCTTCCAGCGACCAAATCACCGGAAATCAGCCCTTAAACCTCTGTCAAACATCCTAAGCACATCCTTGTATCCTTGGAGTGATTTGAAGACATTGAAGCTCGAATTGAGTTCGTGGAGGCCATCGACACGCAAGAGAGCCTTCATCCGTGCTTGTAGTTTCTGTCCAGAGCAAATCCACCCACTTAAGGAGCATCTAAGGTAGTTTTAAATGTTTACATAGTGTTAGATCGTACATGCAAGGGTTAAAAACCCACATGCAACTCCATGTGACTATTGTGCTTGAAATCGTCGGTGATTTGTTGAATAGATGTTATAGATTTACTGGTTTGATAATATTAGAATGTTAGATTTGAGTTTGATTGAGTTATTGGTAGATTTGATGATGATTTGGACAAACTTGCCATAAAAGGAAACTTTTATGTGCAAGTCTTGGATTTGTGATAATCTAGACATGTTAGACATGTCTAGATGTTGTTAAATGTGTATTGAAGTGTTTAGAAACACATTGGGGTATTTGATTTTGTCAAAAACTTGGTTTTATAGAAACTTACTAAAAATGGAAACTTTTAGAAATCAAAAGAGGGCTTTTGATGTTTTAAAGTGTTTTGATGAACTTGGGATATTGAAATATGTTTAGAAATGATTTCTAAGCATATTGGAAACCTTGATTTGCGAAAACGAGTTTTAAACGGATACTTTCCAAATAAGGAAACTTTATTTGGGCAAAACGGCATAAATGGTGATTTATGCGCAAACGACGTGTTTTAAGAGTTTAAACATGTTTTATAAACATATTGGAAGTTATTAGTTTATGAAATGGGATTTCATAACCACACTTTCCTAAGTTGGAAACTTTCTAAAAATAGCAACTTATGTGATTAGAGTCATAGGATGCATTTTGGTGTCTTATGTGCATCAAGGCACATAAACACAACGATCGTGTCACCAACGATTCGTCGAGTCTCACAAGTTAACACACGCACTCGGTTGAGCACACCGACACTTGGAGTTGTATGGGATACAACACAACACATAACACATACTCACACCTATATGGTTATAGGTGCTTACTAGCAGGACTGCTAGCTTTCGCAGACGCGAACACACGAACATACCGGAACTGCTAACCAGGTGAGTTCACGGCCCCTTTTTCTATTTTCTACCTTTGGGGGAGAAAACATTGCAAACAACTGTTTTGAACAACTTACACACTTTTGGTTATTTTTGTACATGCTAATATCGTATATGCATATGTGTGGCATTCATCCACAAAACTGATAAGTCCTCATTAAACACACCTCGAACCGTTAATAGCGCGTAGCGCTCAGCGTGGTAATTCTGAATAGTACTATTTGGGCCTGACAAGCCCCACTGTTGCGAGCCGTATGGCCACCCCGACTGGAGGTCGGAACAGTGCATAATTGACCAAACAACATTTACCATATCTTGGATGGATATGGCGGGAGGCAGCATGTTAGCTTCGGTTGCGAACCCGCATATGATATAAAACATATTGACTAGCTATCAATTGATATTGCATTGTATTGAAAAATAGACCTGTTAAACGTTTACTTTAAACATTTGATGTTTACTGCTGATTACAAACCTGTGCTCTCACCAACCATTGTGTTGACCTTTTACTCACATGTTTTCTCAGGTAACTAAGGCACGCGCACCAGGAATAGGATGCTAGGCCGGAGTCGCATGCATCTATTTAAGTGTCTTAGTTTATCAAACATTTATTATCATTTGGTTGTTATGTAATGTTAATCAGCTTTAATCGCTTCCGCTACTATTGTCACGTATCGCTTTGAAAACCATTTTGATTTAACGCTTCCGCAACTATGAATGATTAAACTGTTTTGTTAATTTATACTTCACTTCCGCAACTCTGATATTATTAAACTGTTTTATCCAAATTACTGGATGTACGTACGAAATCAGACATATAGGTCTCGCACGTTGTGTGACCGGAGACTGCGATCCTGACAATCTGCCGTCGCTCGCGCCCCGAAAGGGACGGAATTTCTCGGGGTGCGACAGATTGGTATCAGAGCCTCCGGTTATTGCGAATTAGGTTTGCATTTAGTGAACTTAGTCTATAACCACTAGTCTCCACACAACACATAGAGCTTAGTATTGTGATGCTTGTATACATGATTACACTCACACTTAGTATACACACTTACTATATGATATCGCCATCAACACCGTATGTGACTGCACATGACGGACAAGAGCCGATAGTTTTACATACTTCTTTACAATGCCTACCACACACACTACATTAGTCATTAGTCAAACACTAACACGTATTCTCGCTATGAAGATCATGGCTGGAAGACGTGGAGGACGCAGGAATGCGGGCGGACGTGGAAACATCAACTTGACTCAAGCCGAGTTGAACGCCCTCATCAACGAACGGGTTGAGGAGGTACTTGCTGCACGGGAAGCTGCCCGTAACCAAAACCTACTGAACCAAGGTGATGAACCCTTTTCATATTCACCTTGCATCACAATCACTTGTTTCCAATTCAACACGCTTACCTAACACCTAACTCAACTCTACACTTTACATATTTCAGGAGCAAATCCTAACCCACCTCTCTGTACGTTCAAAATGTTTCTGGACTGCAAACCTCACTCGTTCAGCGGCACCGAGGGAGCTGTTGGTCTACTGCGATGGATCGAGAAGGCGGAATCAGCTTTCGCCATGAGCAACTGCAGGAACGAGGACAGGGTCAAGTTCGCTGCAGGGACGTTCGAGGGAGCTGCCCTCACTTGGTGGAACGCCAATGTCCAAAACCTAGGGCTTGATGCAGCCAACGCTCTGCCTTGGGAAAATTTTAAGCAGATGTTGAACCGCGAATACTGTCCCCGCGGTGAAGTGCAGAAACTTGAGACGGAGTTCTGGAACCACAAAATGATAGGTTCCGAGGTTGAGGCCTACACTGCCAGGTCTTATGAACTGGCAAACCTGTGCCCGGAGATGGCAATCCACCTTTCAAGCACATAGAGAAATATATCGATGGATTGCCACCTCAAATCCAGGGAATGGTACTCTCTGCTGACCCCATTACCATGCAACAAGCCGTACGACTTACCCACAAACTCACTGACTCGGCGGTTGCACAAGGACTCTTACCACCACGTGGTGCTGTGACCACAACCAACGATAAGGGAAAACGAAAATGGGATGACACCCTGAACAAACCAACCACTCTCCAACCACCACCGCAACAGCGCAAGTTTGGATCAACCCAAGCTTATGCCCCACCCATCCCAACCACCCAGAACCAAGGAGGTTATGCTGGAAAACACCTCAAATGCCACAAGTGCAACTTCCATCATGCACCGGGTCAATGTGGCCGCTTCCAATGTCAACGCTGCGGAAAAGGGGGACATGCAGCCAAAGACTGCAGGGGTGAACTAATGACAAAAACCCCGCAACAGCCACAACAACAGCAACAACTTGAAGCACCGAAGGGTTGCTTCGAATGTGGTAAACCAGGGCACTTCAAGAAGGATTGCCCGCACCTGAAAAAGAACAACAACCAACCGAACAACAACGGGAACAATGGAGCGAGGGGACGAGCCTTCGTGATTGGGGCCAAGGAGGCCAGGAGGGATCCCAACCTTGCAACCGGTACGTATCTCTTAAATGATAATTATGCTACTGTATTGTTTGATACTGGAGCTGAGAAAAGCTTTATATCTAAGGACTTTAGTGAGATACTTGCCATAACCCCAACACCCTTAGAAGTTGAATATACAGTAGAGCTAGCTGATGGTAAATTGATTGTAACTAAGCACATCCTGAGAGAATGCACTTTAGAGCTAGCAGGCCATAAATTTAAGATTGACCTCATGCCAGTTACACTAGGCAATTTTGATGTCGTAGTGGGCATGGACTGGTTGTCTGAAAACCAGGCTGAAATCATTTGCCACGACAAGGTTGTGCGCATACCTCTCCCTAGCGGAGAAACTCTAGACATCATGGGCGAAAGGAGTGACACTCCTCTGAACATCATCTCGTGCATGAAAGCTCACAAATGCTTACGAAAGGGATACACTGCCATATTGGCGCTTATCACCGACAAGACTGAAGAGGAGAAAAGGATAGAAGACATCCCAGTCGTATGCGACTATCCCGACGTATTCCCGGAGGATCTACCAGGACTTCCACCACCTCGACAAGTGGAGTTCCGCATAGACCTTGTGCCGGGAGCAGCACCTATTGCACGAGCACCATATATCGACTTGCACCTTCGGAGATGCAGGAACTGTCCAACCAACTGCAAGAGCTGTTGGACAAGGGTTTCATTAGACCAAGCTTCTCACCTTGGGGAGCTCCGGTCTTATTCGTAAAGAAAAAGGATGGCACGTTTCGTATGTGCATCGACTACCGGGAGTTGAACAAAGTGACAATCAAGAACCGTTACCCCTTACCCCGCATTGACGATTTATTCGATCAACTGCAAGGATCGAGTTACTACTCTAAGATCGATCTGCGATCTGGGTACCATCAGTTGAGGATTTAGGAGGAAGATATACCCAAGACTGCTTTTCGCACTCGGTATGGCCATTACGAGTTTTTGGTCATGCCGTTTGGGCTAACCAATGCACCTGCAGTATTCATGGACCTCATGAATAGAGTGTGCAAACCATACCTCGACAAGTTCGTCATTGTCTTCATAGATGATATTCTCATTTATTCCAAAACTCAGGAGGAACACAAAGAGCATCTTCAATTGACTCTTGAACTGCTACGAAAAGAGAAGCTGTACGCTAAACTCTCAAAATGCGACTTCTGGATCCGAGAAGTCCAATTCTTGGGACATGTTGTTAATGAACAAGGGATTCATGTGGATAAATCTAAGATAGAGGCAATCAAGAACTGGGAAGCACCAAAGACCCCAACTGAGGTGCGACAATTCCTAGGCTTGGCAGGCTATTATCGGCGATTTATCGAAGGATTTTCAACGATAGCCCAACCACTCACAGCCTTAACCCACAAGGACAAGAAATATCTCTGGACTGAAAAGCAAGAAGCTGCATTCCAGCTTCTCAAGCAGAAGCTTTGTAGTGCACCTATTTTATCGCTTCCTGAGGGAACAGATGATTTCGTAGTATATTGCGATGCCTCGATACAAGGACTCGGCTGCGTGCTGATGCAACGTGACAAGGTAATCGCATATGCTTCTAGACAACTGAAAGTCCACGAGAAGAATTACACCACCCACGACTTGGAACTTGGAGCCGTGGTATTTGCACTCAAGATCTGGAGACACTACCTGTACGGCACAAAGTGTACGATATACACCGATCACAAGAGTCTCCAACACATATTCGAGCAGAAGGAACTGAACATGCGACAACGTCGCTGGCTCGAACTCCTAAACGACTATGAGTGTGCCATCAAGTATCACCCGGGGAAAGCCAATGTTGTGGCCGATGCCCTAAGCCGGAAAAACACATCGAAACCCAAGAGGGTACGAGCTTTACAACTCACCATCCATCCCAATCTTCCTGAACAGATATGCAGTGCCCAGGTGGAGGCACTTAAACCTGAAAACTTAGCGGGTGAATCACTGAGGGGAATGGAGCAACAACTTACGGAAAAAGCCGATGGCTTACAGTATTTCATGGAACGCATCTGGGTTCCGCATCATGGGAACCTACGCGACCTTGTGATGGACGAGGCTCACAAATCCCGATATTCCATTCACCCTGGATCTGATAAGATGTATCACGATCTGAAGATACTTTACTGGTGGCCGCACATGAAAGCTGACATCGCTACTTACGTAGGCAAATGCTTGACTTGTGCCAAAGTCAAGATCGAGTACCAGAAACCATCTGGATTACTCACACAACCAGAGATCCCCATGTGGAAGTGGGAACAAATATCCATGGATTTCATCACCAAATTACCCCGTACCCCAAGTGGGTGTGACACAATATGGGTGATTGTGGACCGACTGACTAAGTCAGCACATTTCCTTGCGATCAAGGAAAATGACAAGATGGAAAAACTGGCCAGAATCTATGTCAAGGAAGTGGTCTCGCGACATGGAGTGCCGATCTCCATTATTTCGGATCGAGACGCCAGATTCACTTCTAACTTCTGGAAATCACTACAAAAGTCGCTTGGCACGCGGTTGGATATGAGTACAGCGTATCACCCACAAACTGATGGCCAGAGCGAACGCACGATACAAACCCTTGAAGATATGCTACGAGCGTGCGTAGTGGACTTCGGTAACAGCTGGGAAACTCACCTACCGTTAGTGGAGTTTTCTTACAACAACAGCTATCATACAAGCATAAAGGCAGCGCCTTTTGAGGCACTCTATGGCAGGAAATGCCGATCACCCATCTGTTGGGCAAAAGTGGGCGATAGTCAGCTCACTGGCCCGGAACTTGTACACGAAACAACGGAGAAAATCGTGCAAATAAGAAACCGCATGGCAGCAGCTCGTGATCGACAAAAGAGCTATGCCGACAAACGCCGAAAGCCTTTGGAATTTCAGGTAGGAGATAAAGTCCTTCTGAAAGTTTCACCCTGGAAAGGCGTCATTCGTTTTGGTAAACGAGGCAAACTGAACCCACGGTATATTGGACCTTTCGAGATCCTGAAGAGGATTGGTCCGGTGGCATACCAACTCAACTTGCCAACCGAACTCGACGGAGTGCACAACGTATTTCATGTCTCGAACCTGAAAAAGTGTTTATCGGATGAAACACTTATTGTTCCACTGGATGAGATCCAGGTGGATGAACAGCTACGGTTCGTGGAAGAACCGGTAGAGATCATGGACCGTGAGGTCAAACAACTCAAACAGAGTAAGATTCCTATTGTCAAAGTCCGATGGAACTCAAAACGCGGACCTGAATTCACGTGGGAACGTGAAGATCAAATGATGCGCAAATATCCCCATCTCTTCAAGCAGACAACGTCGAACGTCGACAACAACGAATAAATTTCGGGACGAAATTCCTTTCAACAAGGGGATGATGTGACAATCGGAAAATTTTTGTTTCTCAAACACTCTTACTTCTCAAACACTACCAACAACAACCAAATTTCGGGACGAAATTTCTTTCAACAAGGGGATGATGTGACACCCGGCAATTTCAGGTAAATTGCAACTCTTATATTCTTTACATTTCACATTCATACTTGTTGCATTTCATTTAATTATGTTTAATTAGATGAGTTGAACACAAACATCTTCGAAACGATAATCATACATCGCACATTGGTTTTGGAAACCAAGTGTGGCAACCACAACACTAACACCAGACAATAGTTCGGATAATTATTGAATTGTGCACTATGCGTTGATTAGGATTAATCAAGCGTGCAAACACTTCGTAGAACACGAACACAAACTATCTTAGATAATTCGAGGAATTATCGAAACACACACACGAGTCTCACGAACGTTGGTGATCAAACTTATATGTTACTATATGATTATGTGCTAAACGTGTATTAGATGCTTTGGATAAACGTTAGGAATCGAGTACGAGCGAAATCGTATCATCGAAATCGAAAAACAATGAAGTTGGCCTGTCGCGGTACGCGATACCCCCCTTCGGCGAGAAGCTTCGCGATACGCGAAGCAAACCGGGAGTCGAGACTCCCGAATTACATCGCGGTACGCGATGATGATTTTTGATCGGCCTCCGCGGTACGCGAAGGCCATGCAGATCAGATTTTCTTTATAATCAACCCCATATCATTTCAGTCGAATTCCTTCACCATTTCCTCCGATTTCTCTCATCTTCCAGCGACCAAATCACCGGAAATCAGCCCTTAAACCTCTGTCAAACATCCCCTAAGCCACATCCTTGTATCCTTGGAGTGATTTGAAGACATTGAAGCTCGAAGAGAGTTCGTGGAGGCCATCGACACGCAAGAGAGCCTTCATCCGTGCTTGTAGTTTCTGTCCAGAGCAAATCCACCCACTTAAGGAGCATCTAAGGTAGTTTTAAATGTTTACATAGTGTTAGATCGTACATGCAAGGGTTAAAAACCCACATGCAACTCCATGTGACTATTGTGCTTGAAATCGTCGGTGATTTGTTGAATAGATGTTATAGATTTACTGGTTTGATAATATTAGAATGTTAGATTTGAGTTTGATTGAGTTATTGGTAGATTTGATGATGATTTGGACAAACTTGCCATAAAAGGAAACTTTTATGTGCAAGTCTTGGATTTGTGATAATCTAGACATGTTAGACATGTCGAGATGTTGTTAAATGTGTATTGAAGTGTTTAGAAACACATTGGGGTATTTGATTTTGTCAAAAACTTGGTTTTATAGAAACTTACTAAAAATGGAAACTTTTAGAAATCAAAAGAGGGCTTTTAATGTTTTAAAGTGTTTTGATGAACTTGGGATATTGAAATATGTTTAGAAATGATTTCTAAGCATATTGGAAACCTTGATTTGCGAAAACGAGTTTTAAACGGATACTTTCCAAATAAGGAAACTTTATTTGGGCAAAACGGCATAAATGGTGATTTATGCGCAAACGACGTGTTTTAAGAGTTTAAACATGTTTTATAAACATATTGGAAGTTATTAGTTTATGAAATGGGATTTCATAACCACACTTTCCTAAGTTGGAAACTTTCTAAAAATAGCAACTTATGTGATTAGAGTCATAGGATGCATTTTGGTGTCTTATGTGCATCAAGGCACATAAACACAACGATCGTGTCACCAACGATTCGTCGAGTCTCACAAGTTAACACACGCACTCGGTTGAGCACACCGACACTTGGAGTTGTATGGGATACAACACAACACATAACACATACTCACACCTATATGGTTATAGGTGCTTACTAGCAGGACTGCTAGCTTTTGCAGACGCGAACACACGAACATACCGGAACTGCTAACCAGGTGAGTTCACGGCCCCTTTTTCTATTTTCTACCTTTGGGGGAGAAAACATTGCAAACAACTGTTTTGAACAACTTACACACTTTTGGTTATTTTTGTACATGCTAATATCGTATATGCATATGTGTGGCATTCATCCACAAAACTGATAAGTCCTCATTAAACACACCTCGAACCGTTAATAGCGCGTAGCGCTCAGCGTGGTAATTCTGAATAGTACTATTTGGGCCTGACAAGCCCCACTGTTGCGAGCCGTATGGCCACCCCGACTGGAGGTCGGAACAGTGCATAATTGACCAAACAACATTTACCATATCTTGGATGGATATGGCGGGAGGCAGCATGTTAGCTTCGGTTGCGAACCCGCATATGATATAAAACATATTGACTAGCTATCAATTGATATTGCATTGTATTGAAAAATAGACCTGTTAAACGTTTACTTTAAACATTTGATGTTTACTGCTGATTACAAACCTGTGCTCTCACCAACCATTGTGTTGACCTTTTACTCACATGTTTTCTCAGGTAACTAAGGCACGCGCACCAGGAATAGGATGCTAGGCCGGAGTCGCATGCATCTATTTAAGTGTCTTAGTTTATCAAACATTTATTATCATTTGGTTGTTATGTAATGTTAATCAGCTTTAATCGCTTCCGCTACTATTGTCACGTATCGCTTTGAAAACCATTTTGATTTAACGCTTCCGCAACTATGAATGATTAAACTGTTTTGTTAATTTATACTTCACTTCCGCAACTCTGATATTATTAAACTGTTTTATCCAAATTACTGGATGTACGTACGAAATCAGACATATAGGTCTCGCACGTTGTGTGACCGGAGACTGCGATCCTGACAATCTGCCGTCGCTCGCGCCCCGGAAGGGACGGAATTTCTCGGGGTGCGACAGAAGCATACGCAATGACCTTATCTCGTTGCATAAGTACACAACCAAGACCAAGGTTTGAAGCATCACAGTAGACAATGAAATCATCACTGCCTTCTGGAAGACTAAGGATAGGGGAATTGCATAACTTCTGTTTAAGAAGTTGAAATGCATCTTCTTGTTTCTGTCCCCATATAAAGGCTTGACTTTTCTGAGTTAGTGTGGTAAGTGGTAAGGCTATCTTAGAGAAATTCGCAATGAATCTCCTGTAATAGCCCGCCAGACCCAGAAACGAACGAATCTCTGTTGGAGTAGATGGAGTAATCCAGTTCTTAATCGCCTCTATCTTTGCTGGATCTACATGTATTCCATCCCTGTTGATGACATGTCCTAAGAAGTGAACTTCCTTTAGCCAAAACTCACATTTGGAGAATTTAGCATATAGTTGTTCAGTTCTTAGTAACTCTAAGACTTTCCTCAAATGATCCTCGTGCTCTTGTTCTGACTTGGAATAAAATAATATATCGTCAATGAAGACAATAACAAACTGATCCAAGTATGGCCTGCAGACTCGGTTCATCAAGTCCATGAACACTGCGGGGGCATTGGTCAGCCCAAATGGCATAACCACAAACTCATAGTGTCCATATCGAGTCCTAAATGCAGTCTTTGGTATATCCTCATCATTTACTCTTAACTGATGATACCCAGATCGTAAGTCAATCTTAGAGAAGCAAGTTGCTCCCTGTAATTGATCAAACAGGTCATCGATCCTGGGCAGAGGATATCTATTCTTGATTGTCAACTTGTTTAACTCACGATAGTCGATGCACATATGAAACGGACCGTCTTTCTTCTTGACAAAAAGAATTGGGGCTCCCCAAGGAGAGAAACTCGGTCTTATAAAACCTTTGTCTAGAAGTTCTTGAAGCTGACTAGACAGTTCTTGCATCTCAGACGGTGCTAATCGATACGGTGACTTCGCCACTGGGTTTGCTCTAGGGACGAGATCAATTCTAAACTCCACTTGTCGGACTGGTGGTAGTCCAGGCAAGCCTTCTGGAAATACTTCTGGATAATCTCTGACAACTGGAACATCTCCAACTGCTTTCTTTTCAGGTTTCTTTTCCACTACGTGGGCTAGGAAAGCATAATATTTCTTGTTCAAATACTTCCTCGCCTTGATGCATGATACAATCTTCAATCCGCGGCATGGTTTCTCGCCGTAGACTATCATCGTTTCGCCGGACGGTAGAGGAATTCGAATAAGTTTCTCAGAGCATACGATTTCAGCATTGTTTTTGGATAACCAGTCCATTCCTATCACAACTTCGAAACTTTCAAGTGTCATAGGAATAAGATCGATGAGGAAAGAATGGTCGTTTAATCTTAATTCACAACCATGGATTATGGAATCTACAACTATAGTCTTACCATTCGCTACTTCTACAGTATAGGGAGCAGTAAGTATGGATAGTTGCATATTAAGCAAAGAAGCAGTATGAGCAGAGATAAAGCTTTTATCAGCACCAGTATCAAATATGATAGAAACGTAGTGATCATTGATAAGAAATGTACCCGTGATGACTGCCGGATCCTCTCGTGCTTCGGCAGTCCCAATAACAAAAGCACGAGCAGCAGCAGTAGTGTTGTTGAGTTTTGGACACTGGTTTCTGAAGTGTCCCTCTGCCCCACAATTATAGCAGGCTCTTCCACCTGTAGCCGTAGTGGTAGTGGTAGCAGTTGTTGCAGCAGCAAGATGAGCAGCTCGGCACGTAGCTGCAAAGTGTCCCATACGCCCACACTTGAGACACTTCTTGCAAGGAGTGTTGGGTAGATGATGATACTGACATTTGGTGCAAAGTGGAAACTGGCCAGTATAAGGCTTTCTGGAATTAGCAGGTTGTGGCATAGCAGTAATAGGTGTGGCATGAGTAGGAGCAGCTGCAGTCAACGCTGCAAAGTTCTTGATTGTCTTTCGCTTTTTCCTCTTGTGATGGTGCTGTTCAGGCTTCTTGCCCTCCTCAATCTGTGCCCTTTTGAATCCCTTTTGGGTGAGCACTCCAGATTTAACATACTCTTCAGTAAGAGTAGCACCAAGTTGAATCGCGGCTTCCAGAGTAGTGGGGTTGTTCCCCATAACAGTTCCTCGGACAACTAGAGGCAAGCCTTCAATGTATTTCTCTATCATGCGGGATAGAGGAGTAACCAAGTGTGGTACCAAAACGCACAACTCATGGAAACGAGTTGTATACTTAGCACTTTCGCCACTGTCCTGCACCAGATTCCACATCTCAACCTCCAGTTTCTTTAGTTCATGACGTGGACAAAACTTTTCCACAAGTAAGTTCTTGAAACCGTCCCACGGTAAAGCTAGAGGGACTTCACGTCCTCTGGTGTTCTTCTCAGAATTCCACCAGGTGAGTGCGCCTTTGTGAAAAGCGCTTGAGGCCATCTTGACCTTCAGATTCTCAGGACATCCAGTGAAGTCGAGAATGTCTTCAATGCTTTCCAGCCATTGCAGTAGGCCGGTAGCTCCCTCGGTACCAGAGTACTTAGGAGGCTTAGCATCGTTGAACTGCTTGAAAGTAAAGTTAGCAGTTCCAGCGTTAGTGGCATTTGAGTTGTGTGCGGAATCACTGGTACTTCCCCGAAGATTTTGGGTGATATCAGTGACCATACCAGGAATCACATCCCGCATATGAACCGCGATAGCTCGGGCAATCTTGTTGATCTCATCATCATTACCACTTGTCGAGTCCCCAGCATTAGGGTCACGTCGAGGAGGCATTCTACGAATAGAAGCCACAAGCGGGTCAGTAATGAGGAAGGATACAATTGAATGTTCATGATAAGGTCAGTAATATATCCATACTACTAGTATTATCATTCAATTGTAATATGATCCAGTACACGTATAAGTTATCAACTTATTTGCATACTTATCATGTGAATATGTACAATGTCCCATGATCTCTCCACCAAACCTACACACTGACACTTTCCCGATATACCGAAAATAGCTTATATATAGGGCTCACTCTCGCTGCCCACCACCGTTTCGATATACCACGATCATGCCCTTGCTAGCATTTGGCAACACGTTTGTACTGATTTGCAAGTGTGTTCCATTGATTAAGAATCCCATGATCTTTGATCAACTTGAACTATGATTGAATCCATGATTGAACTATGATTATGTTTTGCGTGCACCTACTAACAGTTGTTAACATGTAGAACTAAATCATACGTGTGCTCTACATTTTTCTTGTTAAACTATGTTAGTAAGTACTAATGATGTAATTACTTAAGAATTTCACTTAAGGTTTACATTTAAAGAATGTTCACAACTTGATTGATTCATCATACTGTTTGGTTCATACAAGTTTGAATTGCACTATGATTTGATTCACCAATGATTGTATCTCCAATGTTTGTATCCCATGTGTTTGACTAATGTTCAATGATTCCAGTTGCTCCCGAATCTTCACTTCAAATACGGACGCCGGATTCCCCCTGATATACCGAAATAAGCTTATATATAGGGTAAGCTCT
This sequence comes from Mikania micrantha, assembly GCA_009363875.1. Lineage (NCBI taxonomy): Eukaryota > Viridiplantae > Streptophyta > Magnoliopsida > Asterales > Asteraceae > Mikania > Mikania micrantha. The sequence continues at coordinate 21,009,326 of CM018680.1, forward strand.
CACCGACCCACCACTTACCGCAACACGTCAGCGTTAATCCGTCGTTTATATTTGAAGCTAAGATTCCAACTGTTGATTGATTATGATTGATTCACGCTTGTCTCTTGTTCTCAGAATATGATTATGATTATGTAAACCATGGTTCTTAATTTACTAGAAATTAAAACCTTAGGTTTTAGCATGTGTGTCCTAGGTTAATTAACCTAGGTTCTCAATACCTACAGTATCGAGTATAATGATCTCCTGTGAGAACTTCAACTAAAGAATACTGTTACACAGATTCTAAGTTATAAAGTTCCTAAGATAATGAACACCTGATAATGATAACATGACAAGGATCTCAAATCAAGATTCTAAATTAATAGCTCTTGATCTTTGAATTCCTATAATGAATATGACAAGGATTTCAAATCAAGATTCTAAATTAATAGATCTTGACCTTTGAATTCCTATAAAGAATATGACAAGGATTTCAAATCAAGATTCTAAATTAATAGATCTTGACCTTTGAATTCCTATAATGAATATGACAAGGACTTTAGATCAAAGATACAAATCTTTGCCTCTAAATCCTATAATGAATATGACAAGAAATTCATATCAAAGATACTGATAATACAGATCTTTGCCTCCGAATTTCTATAATGATCTCTGTGTGAGAATTTCAGATCAAGGATACTAAGAATACAGATCCTTGCCTCTGAAATCCTTAAATGCATATGTGTGAGAATTTAATTCGGTTTCTAAAATTATAGAATTCCGATTCAAATTCCTTGACTCGATGTCTAATCTTAGAAAAATGTCCCTAAGATCTTTCAAGCTTATTGTAGACTTAATGCTCATTTAAGTTACTTAGATCCTAAGTATCCTCAAGCCTATAGCACTTAGTCCTATTGGGTAGCTTAGGTTATAGTCTAGGTCATTAAACATTGGGTTTTTCCTAGTTCTCTACAACCTTGGCTCTGATACCAACCTGTCACACCCCTGCGCCGCGTGCGGAATCCACGGCGCGGTGACGTATGAACAGTTGAATCATGCACAAGTATTGAATAAGAACAACCACAACGGATTACTATGTTTCATAATGTTAAGACAATTGTTTAGTTACAGACAACTATCTACCAAAAGAAAGAGAACTACAGACCCAAAATATAGTTACAAAATAAGACTTCAAACAAGACAATTAAACAATCAGGATTTAGTGTGTTTCTAATCCATCCTAGCATGTTTCTTCATCTTGTTCTATCTTAGAATGGTCTCCTTAGTTGTCCCTGAGAATGTCTTAAACCTGATTACCTGAAACACGTGAAAAGTAACTGTCAACTACAGACGTAGTTGGTGAGAACAATAGGTTTAAACATTTGTAAACATGAATATATGATTTAAGGCATAGGTAAGTTAAAGCAACATAAGATTCACACGGATGAGCTGCAACCCAAACTAACATCAAGTAAGAAAATGAGTGTAAACAGTCCAATCACTGTTCGCACGAAAGCCAACATATAATATCAAGTCCCAAACCACGTTTGGAGTTAGATAATGTATAGCAATTTTGAAAACCATAATGACACCAGACCTGCAGTTAGCTTTTAAAACCAATTTAAAAGCTAACTCCATCCTGGATAAGAACCAATGTGTCCGCTTTCCCTTGTTGTGATCACCCAGTACTAACGCTAATGAATGTGATACTTGATGCTTTTACAAGTTTGTTTACAACAATAGACACCATGTTTCTGAATCTTACTTTAACCAAATGTCTTAATGCCTTATTTGATAACATGAATTGAAAACCTAGATTTAATTCCACGAATTAAATCCTTTGTTTTGAATACCATGAAATGAATCTCTTGATTTGAATACCATGAAATAAATCCCTTGATTTGAATACCATGAAATGAATCCCTTGATTTGAATACCATGAAATGAATCCCTTGATTTGAATACCATGAAATGAATTCCTTGATTTGAATACCATGAAATGAACCTCTTGATTTGAATACCATGAAATAGTGACCTTGTATAATAACAAGGTTTATGACAAAAGAGTTTGTAAAATCCTTTATTTAAAAGTGTCTATCCTTTATAAAAACATTTGGGTAAATCTGTTATAAAAACAGCTCAAAAGGGTCTTTATAAAACCTTTTTAATAAATGAGTTTAATAGTTGATAAATCCTTCAAAACAGTTGACAATTTCCTTTAAAACAGTTGATGAATCCCTTGGATTCGTAACATGAACCTGAAATGTTTATAAGAATACACACATCCGGTCTAATGAAATATGTTTGTAAGTAGTGGGTTTGATCACGTGTTCCACCCCAAAACAGTTATAAAACAGTAAAAGAGGGGCTAAAGTTCTCACCTATCTGCAGTAGACTCTGAACTAAGACAGATAGCAAGTAGCAAACAGGACTTCTAATTGTTTCCTATAACATTGTAATCATACATAAGATATAGGATTTATAATTGTATAAACTTTGATTCATTGATTGACTTGTGTTCTCTTGAACTTGATTAACACTTGATTACTTGATCATGATTATGATTGTTGTGAAAACTTGAAAGTTATACTTTGAATTACTTGATGGATCATGGGTCCAAGAAACGAATATGAAATGTTCTTTTGTGTTCAAACTTGTTGGTACACATCATATGTGTTTGAGAAATTGATTAACCCTCGATCAACATGAAAGGTTAATCTTAACCCAACTAAGTCAATTCATAGACATTTTGCATTGTAGACCACCACATGGGCCATTTAAGTTAATGATGGCCCAATTGGATGTGGTGTTGGGCCAATTAGGATAATAATGGGCCTAACGGGCTTGGATTAGGCCTAAAGAATTTAATTGGACCCACTAAGGTGTATGTAAGCCACACAAGTTTCCAAGACAATATTGGGCCAATTAAAACCATAATGGCCAATCTAACTCTATCGTGCTTGGTTTAAACCTATGGGCCATGTCGTGAATGGAATTGGGCCTTGTAGCATTGGTTTGGGCCGAATGGGTTTATGGATTGGGCCGAGGAGCTATGGGCTGCCACCATTGGCAGCAAACCTATTGGGTTCAAGGGTCTAGGTTCATGAAGCTGGTGATGGCCAAGGGTTCGGCCAACGAGCATAACAAGGTTCGGCTACTTGTTAACGAAGGGTTCGGCTCTCTTGAGATAGCTTGCATGGTTCGTTGCGAAGTGACCACATGGGTTCGTTGATCATTCAAGGTTCGGTGAAGGCTCGTGAGGGACTTCCTAGGGTTCAGATGTGCATGCAACGAACCATGCAAGGTTCGTTTAGGGTTAGGGTTCGGCCGAGGAAACCTGGAATGGTTCGGTTCTATGCAAGGGTTCGTGAAACTTCGCCATAGCCTAAGGGTTCGTGATGGTTCTTGAAGCACCTAAGGGTTCGTCTGGGTTAGGATCAACGAACCATTGGTTCGTTACTAATGCAGGGTTCGCCATTGTGAACAGTATGAAGGCTCGTTGCCTTCATTAGGGTTCGGCTCCAAAACCCCCAGCGAACCTGTCGACTTGCAGCTTCATCTTCACCAAATGTTCAGTTCCAGACCACGATCCATGTTATTCTAACATCGTAGGGTGTTACTCCAGGTGCGAAAATGGAGAGGGGGTGCTAGAACCGGCTAAGTATCGAATTTTCAAGCACACACATATAGAAAACCCTAATTTCCAGATTTTTCAAGCTTCAATACCTCGTTTTTGGATGGATGAATCTGCGAAAATCTTGTACTTTCGTGTAGATAATGTTGAGGGCTTCGCGTGGACACCAAAAATGACGAATTCCGTTGAGAAATGAGCGAGTTACGAACGTTTAAAGTTTGGTTTTCTAGAGAGAGAGTGGGTAGACGAAAATATAGAGAGAGAAAGGGTTGTTGGTAACATAAATGAGCATTTATGCCTTGTTCAAGGCTTTTATAGCCCGCGTGGTATTCGGGTCCGTTTCGGTCGCTCGGTTCGCGTTTCCGGAACGTAACGCGTATTTTACGCGGTTTGAAATAAAAAGAGTTGTTAAACTCAAGTAAATGATGAGTTTCAAAATTGTAAAAATATAAAATAATTAATTTAATTATTTTTACTCTCGTGTGTTGACAGATCGTTAAACATTTGCAATTACGTGTATACCCGCAATCGCGTACGTTTTTCGATCGTATTAAATATTTAAAGTCGTTTAATCATAATTATAAGTTCAACATTCGTATCATTATGGATCGTCACCCATAACTACACTCAGTCTCGCTTACGTATTACGATTCTTGTTGAATTAATTAGTTGTCATAATATTCGTCTCAACACTACGCACTAACACTATCCTGTTACACCGAACGCAGTATATATATAGGGCTCACTCTCGCTGCCCACCACTGTTTCGATATAACAAGATACTGTTCTTGCCTAGTGAACTCGACTGTAATTAAGTAATACATACTTGTTCCTGAATAATAAGATCCTGTAACACACAAGCACACATTATGAACATATGAATCACATTGATAAACTGAACATGGTCACACACTGTTCTAACACTGTTTATGACTACTATGACTAAATACACAAATGTTACAATACATTATTGAGCACATGATCAGTAATGGGACTAATCAAATTGGGAAGGGTAAAGAAACAAAGTATAATCATTGTCCCCTACCAGCCTTGAACTGCTTTGTCAATTCACCAAATGACAAAGAGATCAAAGACTTTCAGGTGAAAACTCCATTAGTTATTGATCCTATTGGGATTATTTCTGATGAGGGTTCCACAATGTCTGAGGAATCTTTTGTGAAGGGCGTGGTTGAAGATTGGGTTTCTGATTCTGAGGATGAATCTGATGTTTCTCCTCCAGTGTCTTGTATTAAGAATCAGACATCTGTTGCCAAAAAGGCCAACCCAATCTTACGCAAAACAAACATGGCTTCAAAGTTATCCAAAGCCATTTGTTTTGTGAAGTCTTCACAGAATGGTGAAGCAAGTGAGACCAAAGAAACTAAAAAACATGTTTTTAATGGCACAAAAGGTTTGGGTTTTGTGCAAGATAAGGCTAAGAAAATTGTTTTTCAAACTAAAAATTCTCGGTCAAAAGCCAAACAGTTTTCTCACAAAAACAAAAGAGTTTGCTTTGAGTGTGGGGCACCTGGACATGTTGTTAGAGTTTGTACACATCTGATAAGACCTAAGGTTGCACCACCCAGAAAACAACATCAGAATTTTATCAAACAAGTCAAATCTGATTGTAAATCCTCTCAAGCAAAGCCCAAACAACCCATTCTTGTCAAGCCTTTGGATAAGGGTAAAGGGAAAGTTGTGAACTTGGATTTTCCCAAGGTTGTCAATATCAATCAATCGAAACCATCATTCATTTACTTGAAAAACTCTTTCAGTAAAAACACAGTCTGGAAAGTTAAGTCTTCTGAGACTTCAGTTTCAAATATTCCAGACAAGGCAACCCCAGATGGTAAATGGATTGATGTTTGGATCCGAGACTCATTGGGTCAACCCAAGACTGTAAAGGCTTGGGTTCCCAAATTGAACTAATTGTTTGTGTTTGTGCAGGTTTCCCCAACTGCTGCTCTTAACAGCCCTTGGATCGTTGATAGTGGGGCTTCAAGGCACATGACTGGAGATATTTCGCTGCTCACCAATGTTAATTCAATTTGAGGTGGATATGTAGCGTTTGCCGGTGACAAAGGCTGGTTCATTATAGGAGAGGGTATTCTTTCAAACGGCCAAGTTTCAGTGTCACAGATTTCTGACAAGCAGTACAAAGTTCTTTTTGATGACTCCAGTTGCTACATCCTCAAGCAAGGCGTCACTATTCCTGAAGACTGGATTTTGATGTCTGCACCCCGTAAGCAGGATTTATATGTACTCAACATGGCTACAGCTTCAACAACATCCTCCTCAGCATCATGTTTTATGTCAAAAGCCACAGAGAAAGATTCTATTCTTTGGCATAAGAGGATGGGCCATTTGAGTCTACGTAAGATGAACCAATTGGTACACAACAACTTGGTTGAGGGTGTCAGTCTAAAGAATTTCAAGCTGTCTGGTATCTGTGTCTCGTGCAAGAAGGGAAAGCAGACCAAGCAGTCTCACAAAAAAGTAACATTCAATCACTGTTCCCCTTGAGCTTCTCCATATGGATTTATTTGGTCCAGTAAACCGCAAGAGTATAGCTGGAGATCAATATTGTTTAGTCATCACTGATGAGTATTCCAGATATTCTTGGGTTTTCTTTCTAAAGGAGAAATCAGAAATGTTTGAGTGTATTCAAGTTTTGGTAACTAAACTTTGAATCCCTTTATAAGCTCAAGATCCGTATGCTCAGAACAGATAACGGGACAGAGTTCAAGAATCACAATATGGAGAACTTCTGTAATGAACGTGGCATTGTCCAACAATTCAGTGCCCCATATGTCCCGCAAATGAATGGCGTTGCTGAGCGCAAGAACAGAACATTGATTGAGGCTGCTCGGACCATGCTTACTGGTTCATCCCTTCCAGTTCAGTTCTGGAATGAAGCTGTTACAAATGTTTGCTACACACTGAACCGGGTTTTGATAGTCAAGAGACATGGGAAGATTTTCTTTGAGCTGCTGCTAAACAGAAAACCTAATCTTAAGTATCTTGAACCTTTTGGTGCTCCGTGCACGATGCTTAAGGAACATGAGCAGGGCAAGTTCAATGTGAAGGTGGAAGAAGGGTATTTTCTTGGGTACAACACTCCTAATAAAAGGGTCTACAATAGATCAACTCAAAATGTGGAGGAGTGGTACCACGTGGACGTTCAGAGACACTTTATGCCCCCACCTGGGAAAGGTCCCGACTGGATGTTTGATTATTCAGACCTTTTCAACTCTTTTAATATGCCTCCCTTGTACTCAGATGAAGATGTTGATGTTCAAATGATGTATGATGCACAAAATGCACCTTATGAACCTGTGCAACCTTCATCAGCTACAATTCCCATACAGATACATGATGACAACTCAGACACAGATGATAACCCAGTTCAACCAGCTGCCCCCGAACCAAATGTTGACAACATTGTACCTGCTCTTGAGGACTTGAATCTGAACAACCTTGATCCATAGGTTGAGGTTCCTGCTCATCCTGTTGGAAGAATTAATCGCATTCATCCTCATGAGAACATTATTAGAAGTCCACTTGATGGGGTTAAAACAAGAAATCAGCTATCTTCAGGTGGCCTTGCAGATATTCTTGACTTTGCAGATGTGAACTATTGTGCCCATTATTGCTTCATCTCTCAAGTTGAACCACGAACCGTCACTGAAACGTTGAGAGAAGAATCACGGGTTGATGCCATGCAAGAATTACTCTTACAATTCAAGAAACTCGATGTTTGGCAACTTGTTGACAAACCGAAAGGTGCAAAGGTTATAGGCACAAGATGGGTTCTTCATTGAAAAAGGGACGATCACGGGATCGTTGTGAGAAACAAAGCACGTCTGATGGTGCATGGATACAGACAGATTGAGGGACTTGACTGCAATGAAGTGTTTGCACCGGTTGCTCGTCTTGAAGCAATTCGTATTTTCTTGGCATATGCATCCTTCAAGAAATTTAAAGTTTATCAAATGGATGTCAAGGGTGCATTCCTTCACGGTGTGATCAATGAAACTGTGTATGTCAATCAACCTCCCGAGTTTGAGGATCCATTGCATCGTGACCAAGTCTACAAGCTAGACAAGGCTTTATATGGATTGCATCAAGCTCCGCGAGCGTGGTATGAGTCACTGTCTACTCACCTTCTGAACAAAGGGTTCAGAAGAGGTGTCATTGACTGCACATTGTTCATTCGAGAGAAGGATGGTGATTTACTCTTGGTGCAAGTTTATGTGGTCGACATCATTTTTGGTTCTACAAATGATAGTATGTGAAAGGAATTCGAGAAGGTTATGAAAGACAAGTTTGAAATGAGCTCAATGGAGGAGATGAAAATTTTTCTTGGGTAGCAGGTGGATCAATCTGAGGCAGGAATCTTCATTCATCAAACCAAATATGTTGGTGACATTCTAAGCCGGTTCAGTATGTCGGATGCAAAACCTGCTGGTACCCCACTGGCTGTGAATCACGGGATTACACCAGACGAAAAGGGGAAGTTAATCGATGCCACTCTGTACCGAGGAATGATTGGATCTCCCATGTACCTTACTGCTTCTCGGACAGACATCATGTTCGCCACATGCTTGTGTGCTCCTTATCTGTCCAAGCCAAGAGTATCACATCTGATTGCTGTGAATAGAATTTTGCGTTATCTGAAGGGTACACCGGATCTTGGCTTATGGTACCCTAATGATGTTAACTTTGAACTTACTGCATACAGTGATTCAGACTATGGCGGATGTAAAAGAGATTTCAAGTCAACATCTGCAGGATGTCAGTTCTTTGGAACCCGTTTAGTTACCTGGTAGTGCAAGAAGCAGACGTCGGTGTCTACTTCAACATGTGAAGCTGAATATATTGTTGCTGCTAGTTGCTGCTCACAAATCATCTGGATACATCAACAACTCATGGACTATTGGTTACATTTTCTAACACTCCTATTTATGTTGATAACACTGCCGCCGTTGATGTCACTAAAAATCCAGTCCAGCACTCGAACACCAAACACATCGACATAAAATATCACTTCATACGTCATTGTTTTGAAAAGAAACTCATCGATGTTGTTAAAATTCACACAGATCACCAGAAAGCCGATCTTTATACAAAAGCTTTTGATAAACCCAGATTTTTATATCTGCTATCGGCTAATGGTGTCTTTCAAAAGGATAAAGTTATTCCTTCATCTGAAACAAACAAATGATCATTGCTTTTATTAGTTAGTTTTCTTTTGTTTTATTTTATTTTTCTTTGTTAATATTTTTGTTATTCTTCTTTCACTTAATCAAAAACTCAAAAAGATTTTCTGTTTTAGGTTTTTAGGGGGGAGAAAAAGTAGTTTAATTTGAAAAACCAAAAACATTTGAAAATTTTGAAAATCCAAAAACATTTAAAAAATTGTAAAAATGAGAAAGTCTTATTTGAGAAAGTGATGTGTTAATCTATCATGTCTTAAAAGCAAAAGTGAATGCATAAACCGAAAACACATGAGAATTGTGATTTGATGTATTGATAGGCCAACTTTACCAAATATATAGACTATTGGTGATTACTTAGAAGGTCTGATTTGTGGGATTCGTTTAAGAAAACCAGCTAAGTGATAAATAGTTTTTGACTCAAATCAGGCATACACCTATTATCATAGGATCTAATGAGGTTTCTAATGATTCATGAATTCAAGTCTGTACACGTGCCATATTGCTGTGTAAAGACCTAGCTGAAGCCGTCCATTTAGATGAGAATGATTGAATCACAAGAAAATAAAAGTAAATCTGGTTTTGTACACGTGCCATATTGTTGGGTTGCAGCCTAGCTGAAGCCGTCCATTCAGATAGGATAAGCTAAGAAAAATACAAAAATAAAATAAGTTCGATTCCATATACGTGCCATATTGTTTTGTATAGACCTAGCTGAAGCCGTCCATTTGGATAGAACAAGTTGATCATTTCAACACAGTTCTGTATACGTGCCATATTGCTTTGTAAAGACCTAGCTGAAGCCGTCCATGAGAATGTGTTGAACATGAGAGACAAATCAAAAAGAAAAATACAAAAAGAAAATAAATTGGAACCTTATAGAACTTATGATGTTAGGTATTAAGTTATGCAGAGATGAGTTACAAACTGGTTTTGATCTTTATTGGTTAAATAAAATGGGTAACTCAGTCACAAAATATGAGTGATCATTAATTTATTTAGAAATGATGTATTGCCAGGTTTAATGTGGACAAGTATATCAGTAATCAAATCATAAGACAAATGTGTCTGAAGTGCAATATTCATTAATGCTGATTTGATGTGATTAGGTGTATTTGTCATTTTCTTGAAAGACTGGTCACAAAAATATGTGCTTTTTAACTGTTTTTAGTTTTAGGTGTTAGCTGTACAGTTGTCTTTCGTTTCAGAAAATTACAAAAAGATTTTATATTTTTCAAATTTGTTTTAGATGATCATTTGTGTGTTCAGATGTTCAATCGTATCTGAATCCATCACCAAATCAGACTAATCTTCATAATGGCACTCGTTTAAATGTTCATAATGTCAAATTTGAAATTAATTTGTGTTTGTGAGTGATAAGTTTCATTCATGCGAATGAAACAGGCGAATAGCTCATTCGACCGAATGACTTCACTCATGCGAATGAGTCATTCGGCCGAATCAATCTGATGCTTATGAATTCATTCGGTTGACCTCTCAGCTGAATGAATCTTACTATATATTGTGTTCTTTCGGCCGAAACAAGTCATTCTCCCAAATTACACTTTCGGTTCTACTGAGTGTTCCTTTCGGCCGAATCAACTTCTCTCATCTTTTTTTCAAGTTTCCACTAATTAACCCGTTCATTCTGTTGATATTTCATCTTGTGGTTGTTACAGGTACTAATGGAACAAAGATTATCAAATTTTGTCCATGGATTCGCTATAAACAGACCTCGACTTAGGGTTTTAGGGCTCGTAACCGTCGCCTCAAAATAAATGGCCAAATTGAACACTAAATCACCTAAGACTTGTTCTAAAAAGCTTAATCGGTCGTATCTGAACATGTTGGTGTGAATTTTGTGGTCTAATTTGTGATTTTGGCAACTTGGAATTTTGAAATCCTTCGGCCGACCGAATGAAGCCCATTCGGACTTCAGGGTGAGCCGAATGAAATGCAGCGACCGAATGAGGCTCTTTCGGCCATTGGCCTCATTCGTTGATCATTCGGATGACTTGACTCTTTTGGTCAATGAGTCAACCGAATGAATTCATTCGTCTATCATTCGGTTGACATGACTCATTCGGTCATTGGATTCATTCAGTCATTGCAGTGTCATTCGCACATGTTGTTGACTTGTGTAAAATTTCTGTTTTTACCCAATTGGTTAACTGAATTGAACTGACATGTTTATTTTCTTGTTTTTCAGAATGGTTGACTACAAAGCAGTGATGAAGAACAACATATGTGTTCACTTGGATCTTGCCACCAAGAACGCCAAGCATTTTAGAGAGATCATTACTTTTCTCAGGCGTTCTAGGATCTTTGCTACCATATCTACTGTTTATGATCCCTACTTGACACACCAGCGGGATTTTTGGAGATCAGCAGATATAGACTGTGAGGTTGAGCCTCCTATGATCAGAGGCAAGGTGCAAGGGCATGATGTTTTAGTTTCTGCAGAGCACCTCAGGAGAATATGTGGATTCCAGGATGCACCTGATCATCCTTTCTTACTTGATCGCTATCTTGCTCGAGGATGCTTTATACGATGCAAGTACGATGGTGACTTGGGAGTCGGAGTTCTCAACAAAGCCTTTCTATCTCCGCAATTCAAGTACCTGGCTCATGTACTGATTCATTGCCTAGGTTCGAGACGCGGGGGATTTGATGAGTTCAGGGAAACTATACAGTGTGCTTTTGTTGCTTTGGTGCTGAATTTACCATTCAACTTCTGTGAGATGGTATTCACACATACGAAGGAAAATGTCGTTCTCATGGGTGACAAGAAGTTCCTCATGTACCCTAGATTCCTTCAGCAGATCTTTGATGCTCAAGTACCTAACCTACCGAAGACCAGCTCAGACATCATTCTGTTAGAGCACATGAACGACATTACTCTTAACAGAGTATTATCATACAGAGGAAAAGAGACGAAACCTCTAGTTCGTGCTCTATTTGGTCATCTTCACAACCCTGAATACATTGCACCTGGTGGAAGGAAATGGAGACATGACGATTCTGATTCGGATGTAGAGGATATTATAGTACCAGGTGATGATGATGGAGATGATGGTGATTATGGTGGAGATGCTGGTGCTGGTGATGTGGGTGGTAGTGGTGCAGGTGTTTCTGGTGGTAATGATGTTGTTACTGGAGCTGGTGGTGATGCGGGTGCTCGAGTTAGTGTTTCTGGTGCTGGTGATGAGGATGTAGATGTTGATGCCTTACTTGACTTAGATTTTATGGCTACCACTGAGGCCACTGTCTCTACTCCACTAGAGATGGCTGGTACTACATCAGCTGAGGATGAGCATATGGAAGATGTAGATGATGAGGATGAGGATAAGGATGCCTTAAATGGTTCTGATTCTGAAGACACTGGGCCACAGGTGGTGACCACATGCTTTAGATCTCAAGTTGTTTTTCTTGAGACAAGAGATATAGAGCCTGATAAGGAGGAGATCAGGGATCCATCATTTATCCCTGAGTTTGACTTTTCTCCTCCCCCACGTACTTCCATTTCTACATCTACTGCTGCTGCTGCTACTGTTCTGGCCACATCATCTCCTCCTGCCAAGAGAAGAAGGACTAAGTTTGTCCTACAGAGGCGGTCAGAACTGTCTTCTGTTGCAGCAACCACTGTTACATTAGCTGTAACAGTTGCAGTCTCTTCACTGACCAGGTCAAGGACTACTACTTCACGTATTACTATTGCCCCTCTGACATCCTCTGGTGCTCCCACTGCAGTTTTTACTGCTGCTTCTTCTGGTCCCACCACCACACGAGTTGATCCATACATTCCTACTGTTTCAGTGATTAAACACCTCAGTACACTGAACATCTTGGTTCTTAGGCTGATGGAGAGGAACCACTAGCAAGAGGAAGCCATTGCCCAACTCACTCAGAGGGTCAGTGAGCAAGATGCTCTATTGTTACAGGCTGCTGACCAGCATGCTGATTTGAGGGCTAGATCTGCTCAGCAGGAGGAGCAGTTGCTCAAGTACATTGATGAGCACAACCAGTTGGCTTTGACTGCCTCTGGTTTCAGTGACAGGATCCTAGCTCTTGAGGCCGAAAACTTGCGACTTACAGAGCAAGTTGAAAGCCTCAAAGAGGCTACTCCTAGGATCGAGGGTACTGAAGCTGCCTCCCATGATTTAGATCAAGATGAAGAAGAAGACTAAGAAGAAGACGAATCTGATGAGGAGAAGGTTGACTACAAGGATTCTGATAAAGACAATGATTCAGATGATGATGATGATGATAGTTCCGGAAGTGGGTCTGCCAGTTCTTCAAGTGCAACAAGGCAACAGTCCCCTCCCACTGAGATCCGGACCAAGACAAAGCACGACAAAGGTGCCAAGCCTCCTCCTTCTCCTCCTCAGACTGAAGATCCTAAAGCTACTGAGGAAGTTCAAGCTGTGCCTCTGAGACGTCGTTTGGATGAGACGTTGACCATAATTTTGGACACTCAAGGCATCATACAGCACTCAGTTAGCTAAGACAAGGAGGAAGGAGAGATCATTCATTGTTTGACCAAGGAGCAGATTGCTGAGCTTTTCAGGTTAAATCCTGAAGAGGTTGTCCTTGATGACTCCTCTGCTCCTGTTTCTGATATCCCTTCTCCTGAGGCCTTTGATGATGTTGATGAGGTGATTTTGAAGGATATTACTGAAGAAGAGGACGCAAAATATACTTCAGCTGAGGATGAACTACCTGCATTTACTGATCTTTTCGGACAACACACTAAGGAGGAGCTAAACAAAAAGGTTGAAAAAAAGGCCAGCGGTAGTGAGTCTTCAGCAGAAGACATCTAGAAAAGAAAGGAAGAATGGAAAGCCTACTGGGAAGTTCTAAAGAAAGAGAGTGTTGCAAAGATGCCAGCTACACACACCAAAGTATATAGGACCAAAGGATACAAGGCCGGAGGTCAAATACTTAGCTGGGCATACTTTCATGATCTGCAATGCTATGCTGTCGAGAGAGAACAAGGGATTTAGTATTTCAAGCATCCCCATGACTTCAAGACGTTGCCAGGATTTGAAGTCAATCAACTTGCACGTTTGAAGATGCTGTATAGTGGAGATTCGGGGATGTCAGCTTGGTTCTCACGACAGATTCAGTATGAATACCGAAAGAGGTGGATCAATTTCAAGCCTCAGGAACCAGAAAGATACTATCAGCCAGAAATCATTGTAGATACCCGTAGACACAAAGTCATCCTGAAGTGGCTACCTCCAAGAGTAATGAAGAAGATTCCTTTACGGAAGATGCGTCAGGACTTCTTGGACAGCTTCCGATGGTGGTATTATGATGGGCGAACTGCAGAGGCAGTGATTGTGTTGTGCAAGGACAACAAGTGGGATTCGGAACGTATATTTGATACTATGTGCCTGACTAATTTGTCACACAACGATGTCAAAGCTTTGTGCAGATGTCAGATTTTCTTTGATGTTGAAGACATGGAACAAGCTCTACAATGCATGAGAGTTATCCGGATCTGCATTGTTTTTGGAATTCATGCTGGAACAGACTGGAAAGCTATATCAAACAAGTATTTCAAGAAAGATGCTGACAAGTGAAGAACTAGGTCCAAGGGGGAGTATGTTAGTGCATGAGATGTCCCTAGTTCAGCTTTTTGTATGATCTAAATGTATAAAGTTTATCTTATTAATGAAGATCAGTTATTCTATATTGTTGTTTAATGTTTATTCAAGTTTATATGTGTTTGTCTACGTTTAACTTTGATTATATATGTCTTATAGACCCATTCGTGCGAATGACCCTAAGAATGAGGTCATTCGGGCAAATGAATGCCTAGCGAACGACTAGGGCAAACGAATGAGTCATCCGTATGACTCATTCGGTTGACCAAGCTCATTAGGCTGAGCCATTCGCCGAATGAGTTGTTTCGGCCACTCATTCGGCCGAACGAGTACAGTCTATATATACTTGTTCAAACAGATTCAAACCTAACTTTTCCGAGCCTCCTCTCTTCCCAAAGCACTCCAGTGTCATACCCTTAGGGTTTTGAGCGGTTCTTCCCTGTCCAACTTCGATTCTAACCCCGTGGTGTTCGATCTTGATCCAAACGTTCACTCCTCACCTTCGGATCGCCACGGGCCATGTGGATTTCGATTGGAAAACCCTGGAATAGGATTCCGCACTATTCCAGTGGGTGTAGAGCAGATTCCTTGGTGAACCGGATTGTTTCCTGGCTCCAAATTGGTCCTACAAAGCAAACTAATTATGCTCATCAACATACTTCAGTAAACGTTCCTCCATCTCAGCAGATCGGGCTCTCAAGTCCGCCCTTTGGTCAGCAGCTTGTATCAACAGAGCATCCTGCTCACTGACCCTCTGAGTAAGTTGGGAGATAACCTGATCCTGCTCGTGGTTCCTCTCCGTCAATCTAAGCACCAAACTGTTCAGTGTGCTGAGCTGTTCAGCAACTGAAACAGTCTGTATATAAGTATCAGCCCGTGTAGTGGAGGGACCAGACAAAGCTGCAGTGAAGACAGCTGTAGTTGCAGCAGACGAGGTCAGAGGGGCAATAGTAACACGTGTAGGAATTGCCCTTGACCTGGTCAATGAAGAAGATGCAACTGTTGCAGCGGATGTAGCAATGGTTGCTGCAACAGAAGACAACTCTGACCGCCTTTGTAGGACAAATCTAGTCCTTCTTCTTTTGGCAGGAGGAGAGGTAGACTGAGCAACAGCAGCAGCAGCAGTAGATGTAACAGTGGAAGTACGTGGGGGAGGAGAAAAATCAAACTCAGGAATAAAAGATGGATCCCTGATCTCCTCCCTGTCAAGCTCTGTCTCACTAGGCCTCTTCCTCTTCTTCACTAGCCTTGTCCCAACCATGATGTTCTCAAACTCATCATCAGGCTTATCAGAGTCTAGACTGTCAGAACCCTCTTCATCATCATCTTCACCACCAGCCTCATCTGATTCATCAGAATCATCTCTCTCCTCAGCTGATGTAGTACCACCCATCTCTAATGTGGTAGAGACAGTGGCTGTAGAAGTATTCATGAAATCTAAGTCAAGAAGAGCCCCAACATCAACATCATCGTCAACAGCACCAGAAACAACAACACCAGCACCACTCACATCAGTACCACCAACATCAGTAAAACCACCAGCACCACCACTCACACTTGCACCATCACCAACATCAGCAGCACCACTAGCACCAGCATCACCTCCATCACCATCATCACCACCTGGCACAATAATATCCTCCAAGTCAGAGTCTGAATCCTCGTGTCTCCATCTCCTCCCAACAGGTGCAACGTAATCAGGGTTGAGGAGATGGCCGAACATACCACGAGTGGGAGGCTTCCTCTCCTTCCTCTATATGCAAGAAATCTGTTAAGAGTGGTATCGTTCATGTGCTCCAATCTGAGAATATCTGCATTGGCCTTAGGCAGATCTGGAACTTGTGCATCAAAGATCATCTGGAGAAACCTCGGATACATCAAGAACTTCTTGTTTCCCTTGAGGTAGACATTCTCCTTCATATGAGTGAAGACCATCTCCGAGAACTTGAATGGAATGTTCAACACTAGGGCCACAAATGCTCACTGGAGTGTCTCTCGTAGGTCATCAAAACCACCACGCCTTGAGCCCAAGCAGTGAATAAGGACATGGCACAAATACTTGAACTGCTGGCATAAAAAGGCCTTGTTCAAGACTCCGCCCTCTAAGTCTCTATCATGCTTGCATCGCATAAAGCAACCTCGAACAAGATATCTATCAAGAAGAAAAGGCTGATCGGGAGTGTCCTGGAATCCACAAACCCATCTAAGATGCTCAGTAGATACTATCACATCATGTCCTCGGACCTTCCCTCTGATGACAGGAGGCTCTACCTCACAGTCAATATCAGCAGAGCTCCAGAAATCTCTCTGATGTGATAAATATGGAACATGGACAGTAGATATGGCTGGAAGTATCCTGGACCACCACAAGAAAGTGATAATCTCTGTAAAGTGTCAGGCATTCGCCGTGGTAAGATCAAGATGAGCACATATGTTGTTCTTGGGAACAGCTTTATATCCTGCCATACTGAAACAAAGATAAAATAACAACATGTTAGTTCAGTTCAGTAGGCAATTGAATCAAACTCAAAAATTTTGACCAAGTGTTCAAGTAGTGCGAATGAAGCCCTGTCACACAAATGAGACCCAGCGAATGAGGATAGTGGCCGAATGAATGGTGTCATCCGAATGACACGTGAATGAGGTCATTCGGTTGAACCAACTCATTCGCATGACCACATGCTCCGAATGACTTCATTCGGCTCAATCAACTCATTCGGTTGAACCTGTGGTGCGAATGAGTCTCATTCGAGCGACCAATGGAATTCGAACACACAATCTTCCAAAAATGAAAATCAGACCCTAAAAACGGTGATATTCAACACAGAGAGGTCAGATTAAGTTTATACAACTGATTTTAAGTGTTTTAAGGTTCATTTACATCGAATATTGGACTTGTATGTTGTTCGAACCCTAAAACCCTAAAATTTGAACGGTTCTGGTTCAATCCACGGTCAGAAGTTGAAGATATTTGTTCCAGCAGTACCTGAGATGATCACGATTACAATGATGATGAGAAAATGGAGGTTTTGTGGTGAAAATCAAAGAGAATGACTAAGTGTGTGTTTCGGGCGAAGGAGAGCACACAGTGGGGTCTGAATGAAGAAATGAGGTGAATGAGCTCATTCGGCCGAAGAGCGTCCTTAAATAGGAGAACTCATTCGGTCTCAAGAGCCGAATGACCCCATTCGCATGAATGAATCAAGCGAATGACTCATTCACATGAATGAGTTCATTCGTTCGTATGAGCCATACTCACACTCATTTGGGCGAAACAAATCAGCACGCCAAAAACGCAACTCATTTTCAAATGTTGACATTTTGATCACAAAAAGATTATTGCTATGAAGTTCAGTCTGGTTTGGTGATAGGAAAATATGATTGAATATCTGAACCAACAAATGATCATTTAAAACAATTTCAAATGAAAATATTTTTGTATTTTCTGATAATCAAACAACTATACAAACTGAAACTGAAATAAACAAAAATGCACATATTTTTGTGAGTAGCCTTTCAAGAAAATGACACATACGCCAGATCATGTCAAATCAGCATTCAAGAATGTTTTTACTTCTTACACATTTGATTTATGAAATGATTACTGATATATTTGTCCACTTTAAACCTTACAGTACTTTGCTTCTAAACTAATCAATGATCAATAATGTTTTCTAACTGAATTACCCATTATAGTCAACCTATTCTAGATCAAAACCAGTTTATAACTCATCTCGGCATAACTTAGTACCTAGCATCATAAGTTCTATAAGGTTTCAATTTATTTTCTTTTTGTATTTTTCTTTTTGATTTGTTTCTCAAGTTCAACACATTCTCATAGACGGCTTCAGCTAGGTCTTTACAAAGCAATATGGCACGTATACAGAACTGTGTTGACAAGATCAACTTGTTCTATCCAAATGGATGGCTTCAACTAGGCTGCAACCCAGTAATATGGCACATGTATGGAATCGAACTTATTTTATTTTTTTAATTTTTATTAGCTTATCCTATCTGAATGGACGGCTTCAGCTAGGCTGCAACCCAGCAATATGGCACGTGTACAGAATCGGATTCACTTTTATTTTCTTGTGATTCAATCATTCTCATCTGAATGGACGGCTTCAGCTAGGCCTTTACAAAGCAATATGGCTCGTGTACAAGCTTGAATTCATGAATCATTGAAAACCTCATAAGATCCTATGATAACAGGTGTATGTCTGATTTGAGTCAAAAACAGTTTATCCCTTAACAAGTTTTCAAAAATGGATCCCACAAATCAGACTTTCTAAGCAATCACTAATAGTCTATTAACTTTGTAAAGTCGGCCTATCAGTACATCAGATCATAAATCCCATGTGCTATCAGTTTATGCATTCAATCTTGCATTTAAGACATGACAGGTTAACACATCACTTTCTCTAATAAGACTTTCTCATTTTTTCAATTTTTCAAATGTTTTTGGTTTTTCAATTAGACTATTGTTTCTCCCCCTAAAAACCTAAAACTGAATTTTTTTTTTTTGAGTTTTTGAATAAGTGAAGGAAAAATAACAGAAGTGCTAAAATGAAAAATCAAACAAAAAGAAACAAACTAACAAAATAATGATCATTTGTTTGATTCAAATGAAGGAATGACTTCATCTTTTTGAAAAACACCATTAGCTGATAACAGATAAAAAAATCTGGGGTTGTCAAACGCTTTACTGTAAAGATCAGCTTTCTGGTTATCGGTGTGAATCTTAACAACATCGATTAATTTCTTTTCAAAACAATCACGTATGAAGTGATATTTAATGTGGGTGTGTTTTGTTTTAGAGTTCTGGACAGAATTTTTAGTGACAGCTATGGCAGCAGTGTTATCAACAAAAATAGGAGTGTTAGAAAACTGTAACCCATAGTCCCTGTGTTGTTGATGAATCCAGATGATTTGAGAGCAACAACTAGCAGTTGCAATGTATTCGGCTTCACATGTTGAAGTAGACACCGACGTTTGCTTCTTGCACTGCCAGGTAACTAGGCGTTTCCCAAAGAACTGACACCCCGTAGATGTTGACTTGAAGTCTCTTTTGCATCCACCATAATCTGAATCACTGTAAGCAGTTAGGTCAAAGTTATCATCATTAGGGTACCATAAGCCCAGATCTGGAGTACCCTTCAGATAACGTAAAATCCTCTTCACAGCAATAAGTTGAGAAACTCTTGGCTTTGACTGATAGCGAGCACACAGACAAGTAGCAAACATGATGTCTGGACGAGAAGTTGTGAGATACATAAGAGATCCGATCATTCCTCAGTATAGAGTGACATCGATTAACTCCCCCTTTTCATCTGGAGTAATCCCGTGATTTACAGCCAGTGGGGTACCAGCAGGTTTTGCATCCAACATACTGAACCGGCTCAGAATGCCACCAACATATTTGGTTTGATGAATGAAGATTCCTGCCTTAGACTGATCCACCTGCAATCCCAAGAAAAATTTCATCTCCTCCATGGAACTCATCTCAAACTTGTCTTTCATAACCATTTCAAAATCCTTACACAGAACATCATTTGTGGATCCAAAAATGATATCATCCACATATACTTGTACCAAGAGTAATTCCCTATCCATCTCTCTAATGAATAGTGTGCAGTTAATGACACCTCTTCTAAACCCGTTGTTCAAAAGGTGAGTAGACAGTGTCTCGTACCACGCTCGCGGAGCTTGATGTAATCTATACAAGGCCTTATCTAGCTTGTAGACTTGGTCACGATGCAATGGATCTTCAAACCCGGGAGATTGATTGACATAGACAACTTCATTAATCACACAATGAAGAAATGCACTTTTCGCATCCATCTGATAAACCTTTAACTTTTTGAAGGATGCATAAGCAAGAAAAATTCGGATTGCTTCAAGACGAGCAACCAGTGCAAAAACTTCATTGTAGTCAATCCCTTCAATCTGCCTACAACCTTGCACTACCAGACGTGCTATGTTGCAAACCACAATGCCATGATCATCTCTTTTGTAGTGTAGAACCCATCTAGTGCCAATAACTTTTGCACCCTTGGGTCTATCAACTAGCTGCCAAACACCAAGTTTCTTAAACTGCAGCAACTCCTCTTGCATGGCATCCACACAAGATTCTTCTTTCAAAGCTTTAGTGATGGTTCTTGGTTCAACTTGGGAGATAAAACATGAATGGGCACAAAAGCTTACATCTGCAAGATCAAGAATGTCAGCAAGACCGCCTGAAGATAACTGATTTCTCGTCTTCACTCCATCAGTTGGATTTCCATTAATATTGTCTTGAGGATGAATTCTGTTAATTCTGCCAACAGGATGAGCAGGAACCTCAACCTGTGAATCAAGATTGTTTATGTTAAGATCCTCAAGAGCAGGTACAATATTATCAACATCTGGTTCTGGAACATCTGGATGAGAGTGATTATCATCTAAGTCTGAGTTGTCATCATTTTCTTGTACTGGAGTTTGAACTGAAGAAGGTTGCACAGGTTCATCAGGTGCATTTTGTGCATTATACATCATCTAAAAAGCAACATCTTCATCAGTATACATGGGAGGCATGTTGAAAAAGTCAAATAAATCAGAATAGTTAAACATCCAGTCAGGACCCTTCCCAGGTAGTGGCATAGAATATTTCTAAACATCTACATGGTACCACTCCTCCACATTTTGGGTAGATCTGTTGTAGACCCGCTTATTTGGAGTATTGTACCCAAGAAAGTAGCCTTCTTCCACCTTTTCATTGAACTTTCCTTGCTCATGTTTCTTAAGCATCGTGCATGGAGCACCAAATGGTTCAAGATACTTAAGATTTGGCTTTCTGTTATGGAGCAATTCAAAGCAAGTCTTCCCATGCCTCTTCTCAATCAATACCCAGTTCAAAGTATAGCAAGCATTAGCAACAGCTTCATTCCAGAGTTGAACCGGTAGGGAAGAATTAGCAAGCATCGTCCGAGCAGCCTCAATTAATGTTCTGTTCTTTCGCTCAGCAACACCATTCATCTGTGGGACATATGGAGCACTGAACTGCTGAATAATACCACATTCATTGCAGAAAGTCTCCATATTGTAATTTTTGAATTCAGCCCCATTATATGTTCTGAGCATGCGAACCTTGAGCTTATACAGTGATTCAAACTTGGTGACAAGAACTTGAACACATTCAAACGTTTCAGATTTCTCCTTCATAAAGAACACCCAAGAGTATCTAGAGTACTCATCAGTGATAACCAAGCAGTATTGATCTCCAGCAATGCTTTTGCGATTGACAGGACCAAACAGATCCATGTGGAGAAGCTCAAGGGGAACAGTAATTGAATGGTACTTCTTAGGTTTGTGAGACTGCTTGGTTTGTTTTCCCTTTTTGCATGAAACACAGACATCAGACAGCTTGAAAATTTTCAAACTCACTCCTTCAACCAGATTATTATGAACCAGAGGATTCATCTTCCTCAAACTCAAATGACCCATCTTCTTATGCCAAAGAATAGAATCTTTCTCTGTAGCCTTGGACATAAAACATGAAGCTGTAGAAGATGTAGTTGAAGCTGTGGCCATGTTGAAAACATACAAATCTTGCTTTCTTGGAGCAGACATCAGAATCCAGTCTTCAGGAATAGTAATGCCTTGCTTGAGAATGTTACAGCTGGAATCATCAAACAGAACTTTGTACTTCTTGTCACAAATCTTTGAGACTGAAAGTAGATTGTTCTCCAGCTGCTTCACATATCTGACCTTGTCAAATGAAACTTTTCCATTTGAAAGAATACCATCTCTTGTAATAAATTGACCTTTGTCACCCGCAAAAGCCACATATTCTCCTTTAATAGAATGAACATCAGAAAGAAGAGATATGTCTCCAGTCATGTGCCTTGATGCCCCACTATCAACGATCCAAGTGTTGTTAAGAGCAGCATTTGGGGCAACCTGCACATACACAAATGATTAGTTGAATTTGGGAACCCAAGCCTTTACAGTCTTGGGTTGACCCAAAGAGTGCAGGATTTTCATCTCAATCCATTGTCCATCTAAATTTGATTTATCAGGAGGTTTTAAAACAGGAGTTTCAGAGGACTTAGCCATCCAAACATTGTTTTTGCTGAAAGATTTCTTTAAATACACTAATGATGGCTTGGATTGTTTCTCAAAAACAATTTTGGGTGTATCAAGATCAATTACAACCCGTTTACCCTTATCTTGAGATTTGATGGGTGAAAGATGTTTGGGTTTAACTTGAGATGAGGGACAAGCAGATTTGACCTTTTTGACAAAATTCAGATTTTCTTTTTGATAAGGTGTAGCATGTGGTATAATCAATTGAGGACAAAATCTAGCAAAGTGTCCATGTGTACCACACTCAAAAGAAGCTCTTTTATCTTTGTGATAAAACTGTTTGGTTTTAGAAAAAGACTGTTTTTTTTTTTATGAAAAATATTTGTTTTTGTCTTGTCATGCTTAAAACCCAGATCCTTTGTCCCATTGAAAACAAGGTTATCAGCCTTGTTGGACTCACTTGCTTCACCATCCTGTGAAGACTTCACAAAGCATATAGCTTTGGATAACTTTGAAGACATGTTTGTCTTAGATGAGATTGGGTCAACTTTTGTGACACTAGATGTCTGATTATTAACACAAGACACTGGAGGAGAAACATTAGACACATCCTCATAGTCAGAGACCCAATCTTCAACCACTCCCTCCACAAAAGATTCCTCAGACAACGAGGAACCTTCATCAGAAATAATCCCAATAGGATCAATAACTAATGGAGTTTTCACTTGAAATTTTTTAATCTCTTTGTCATTTGGAGAATTGACAAAGCAATTCAAGACTGGTGGAGGGCAATGATTGTATTTTGTTTCTTTTCCCTTACCCTTTTGATCAGTCCCTCTAATGATCATATGCTCAATGTTATAAGAGGAGCTTTCATAGCTCTTGAGCTTCTGACTTAAAGTTTCATAGTCACACTCAACTATGGCTAATTTCTTCTTTATCTCATTGATGGTGTTGAGATAAGAAGTAATAGCATATTGCTTATTCAGCACAGCAATCTCAGCCTCATGCAATTGTCTGTTTAATAACTCAATTTTAGCTTGAAAATCATTTTCATTTGATTTTAAAACTTTGTTCGCTTCAATGCACTGTTGAGATCGCTAACCAAGTCAGCATTGTGTTGCTGATAAGCCAAAACCTTACTTTCAAGGTCAACACATTTAAAGCAATCAGAATGAGATGAGGAACAGTCATCATATTCCTGATCTGACTGAGATGAAGCAGAGGTATTCACCATCAAAGCAAACTGTGTAGCAGATTGTTCTTCAAATTCATCATCTGATTCTCCTTGAGTTTCTGAATCTGAAGTGCTTTCTGATTCTGATCTTGATGATTCATCCAGACTTGTCTTTGTTTCTTCTGAATGATCTTCATCCCTGGATTCAACAGCTTCTTTGATCTCTGCAACACATGCTTTATCTGCTCCACCCTTTTCATATTTGAATCTGAAATCCCAGTTTTCTCCCTCATCATTCTGTACCATGAGTGCCTTGTTTGCATTGGATGAACTGGCTTGAGTAGGAGTGTCAATTGGTACTAATCTTCTCTCTGGATTGGCTGCTGATGATCTTTGATTCTGAAAGGATTGTGATTACCCATCTTCTTGGGCTTGTTGCACTATCTTGCAAAATGACCTTTGTCCCCACGGTTATATCAAGTAACAGATGACATGTCAAATCCAAACTTGGAGTCTTTGTTAAGATTGATGCCTTTCCCAGTTCTCTTAACAAAATCTTTTGCTCTTCTAACTGCACTCGCAAGTACCCACATAATGTTAATCCTTTCCATATCATCAGGATCAATCTGAGAGTAATCTTCATTTTTCAGATATGGGTTGCCAATCTGCCCAGCTAACAGACCATCATAAGAACTCACAAGTGTAGACAACAAACCCATATGCTCCTTTGCAACCTCCATAGTCACTTTATCAAAGTTGTCTGTCTTCAGATTTGTGACTGTATGACTATATTCTTTCTGAGATGATGAGATTGTAGCTAACTGACTGAAGTGTGTCTCGTTTGAAACAGGAACTTCTTTGGTCTGAGAGACAAAAGCTGTCTTCAATGGTGCATGAGAAGAAGCTCTTTCTACAGTAGGAGTAGAATAGTATAATGAAGGATCTTGAACTTGAGCAACTCTCTTTGCCTTCCACTTGTTCTCAATATCTTGTTCTTTCAGCTTTTGAATAAAATCATTGATGTCCATATTAGCGATCATCTCACTCTGTTTTAAAACCATTAGAAAGGATTCCCACTTGGGAGGTAAAGCACAGCCAAACACTGGATCTTTTCTTGTGTAGTGGTCTTGACTTGATGATTGTAGAGCTCACTCAAGAGATGATAAAATCTAGCAATCAAGTCATCTAAAGATTCATTCCCCACACACATGAAGCTATTGAACTCTTTCTTCAAGGCTTTAGACTTGATGCTCTTCAATGCATCATTCCCCTCATATCTTTGCTGTAAAGCATCCCACAATGACTTGGAAGATGTAAATTGTCTGAATTGATGAAAGATGTCTGTAGCAATAGACTGGGACAATATGGCATAGGCTTTCTTCTCAAAGTCATACAACTTTCTCTGAGGCTCTGTCATCCATGTGACAAGCATAGGTGATCCATCTTCACTCAGTGGTCTCAAGTAACCACTCTGTAACAACCGAAAATTTAGCAACATAATAATAAACGTGCGAGATTTCGGTAACTGTTTGTGTTCGAAGAATTACGTTATCAAAGAAATAAGCACATTTGATCGTGCTTGAAATCCACGTTGAGTTGACAAAATAAATTATTCCAGGATGATAGTACGTGAGAAATGGTGAACGTGGGCGAAAACCGTGCGTGAAACGGAGTTACGGATTGCCCGGAATCGCGAAACGAAGATAAAATCGAAAAATGGACGAAAATTGCCTGGGGCGGTACGCCCCGAGCCACATGTCGAGCCTAGGCGGTACGCCGGAAGCCAAGAAAATATCTGGAATCATCTATAACCCGCGCGGTATGCCCCATCCCGAAGTTCCACGTGGGGCGATGCGCCTGACGTCAGCGAGTCGGATAATTGGCTTAAAAAGTCAGCTTTCATCTAGAAGGCATAGTTTCTTGCTTCCCTTCGACGTTTCGGCAAGCCAGACGAAAAACCCACTTTAAATCCACCAAATCTTCAATTTTGAAGCCTCTTGATCACGTGGATCGCACCAAGGATCGTTAATACAAGTCCTGATCGTTTTTTTTACGCGCAGAACTTCGTCTGAATAGGTAACGGTTCATTTTAACCTTCTAGATGGATAATGATTGATTAAATCTTGTTTTTGAACGTAATGATATAGTTAGGGTTGTTGATTATTGCCTAGATGATGGCTAGGATTGATTATAAACAAAGAACTCGAACTGCTAACGGGTAAATCCTTGTTTTGATCCGTTGTAGTGCCCGGTTTGCATGGAATCATAACAATGGTCATAATGATTTAAACCATTTGATTATGACAACGTAGGTGATTAGTTTGATTAATCCTTGACATGCAAAGTGAAATTCAAGTGTTTCAAACTAATCACAATCATTAACATACTCATTGGAACGATTATCTGATGTTTATGATAACAGGCAGATTAGTATGTTAAACATGGTTGTTAGACCTATTCTAATACTACGTTGTGATATTTCATGATATCTGGGTAATCAATAACAAGGATTGATCAATTCTAAGCCATTAATGTGTTTAGGAACCTGAGTTAGCGTTATAATCAACAACATTAACTATTTGATTAATCCAAGATTATTCTGACTAATCAAGTGTGTCATCAACCTATTATTAGAAACCTGAATCAATATAGGTTCCTATATTATCATACATTGTATGATATGACATTAACATTAATAATTAAAAATCTAATATCGGTTTGATGACTATCAAGGCAATGTCTTTGACATTGGACGTTCAGAAAGATTCAATCAGTAAGTTTAGCAACACCTAAGACGAATTAATTAAGTAAGAGAATACGCTTGTCTAAGCCGAGAAAGTAACTAATCTTTAAGCATAACAAGAATGTTGAGATAAAAAGGATCAAAATGAGTGTAAGCGAAATTTTGAAATAAAGCTCCGAATGAAAGTTACGACATGCCGAAGTTTCGAGCGGTAATCGTAAATTTGAGCACCTTCATGGTAAGGTTATAATCATGATGATATATTCATATTAATAGGATATCATTCTGAAGTGAGAAAGTAAGGAAAGGAAGAAAAGTTAGCAAATTGTGCTTTAGCTCAGGTGAGTTCTTCGTAGCCATATTTTAAATGTTTTATCATTTTGGGCTGGTATGCATGTTATAAAGTTATTGTATGAAAGTGATTGTTTTACCTGATTACGGTCAGATAAAAGAATATGTTAAAGTAAAGAACGTTTTCAAGTAAAGAATGTTTTAAAGTAAATAACGTTTTAAGTCTCAACTGCTGTTGAGAAGTAAATGATTTTAAGAGTTTCAGCTGAGGTGTCAAGAATGTTTTAAGTCTCACCTGTGGTTGAGAAGTAAATGATTTTCAAAGTCTCGGCCGAGGTCGAGTAGGAAAGGTGGTTTTGCCGGCTGCGGTTGGGCAAAACTTGAGCACTGCGGTGCGAGGAACCGTTTATGATTATGATGGTTTAAATGATTAAACCATGTTATGGATATGATTGATGTATGTAAAGAAGTCTTGTACCGGTATGAGCTGTCAACTTCGGTTGAAAGTTTAAGAGTCTTATGGAAACACAAGCCTGTCGACTTTGTGTCGCCAGTTGAGGAAATCTTATGCATGCATGATTTATCGACTTCGGGTTGATATTTCAGGAGTCTTGTGCTGCCACTACAAATAAAATGTCATTTAATGGCATACAAAAAGTGCCTCAAAAGACCAAAAAAGTGCCACTAGAAACCCTTTGAAGTTTCTGTGGCACACAAATAAAGTGCCACTAGAAGTGGTGATGCTAAAGCCTTTTAGTGGCACTTTTTCAATGTGCTGCACAAAGTATTTAGTCTTTTAGTGGCACTTTTTTTCTGCCACAAATAAAAAGAGACTTTTGTAGCACAATTTTTGTGCCACTAAAAATTAGTATTAGTCACATATTCATGTTGGTTTTAGTGGCACTTTTATTTTGCCATAATATAAAAACACCTTTAGATGCTCAAATTTTGTGCCGGTAAAAAGCATACATAGTTCGTTGTACAACACATTGTCACAAAGACGTATTATTTTACAATATAAGTATAAAATAAAAGGTGAACAACCTTGTAAATAATAACATTAAAAATTTGATCCGAAATATAATACAAAAAATGTCAAAAGCAATGTAATAAGCAACATCTTTCGGTTTTCAAACGTTTACATGTCACACTTAATTTAATCATTGATGAACATTTCACTCCCATATGACTTAGCTCGAAAACTTCTCATGATATCAACCCTGCCATATGAACATTTCACTCCTCCGAATTTATCACCAGCAAGCAATGAACCTATATGCAAAGAGACCAGCTGTTCAAATTATTTATACAAATTTGTAATTTTGGTGAAAATGCTACTTTGGTAGTTAAATGATAGTTTAAAAAAACAAAAACTTGTTATAAACTTACAGTTCTTGAGAGGTTCAGGAACATCTCCACGCACAATTCTTTGAGCTAATCTGCACAAAATCTTTAAATTACTTTGAGGAAGCTACCTGTGGTTTTCTTTCTTTGTTAGTAGTAATTCTGTGATTGTCCCTCATTTTATGGATTGAAACTTGCAAGTAATTTTATTCAACTGAATAGAGTTTACTAGAGGAAATGATGTCTTACTGTTTAGCAGATCCAATGGCTTGACACTAACTATGGTCACACTTAAGCATTGATATGCACATCCTTGTCAACATGCTTGTTAACCTACAGACCACAAACTCTTCACAAATTAGATCATAATAGTAATTAACCCATCGAAAATATATATTTTAAGACAAAATTCTTTAGTGCTATTTGTGCAAGTTGTATCCATATGTATACGAACACCTCAAGTTATAAACCATCAAGGAGCCAATGGCATTAAGATCTACTCAGCCCCCTAGATATTGTAGCTGCAACCTAACAATACATACAATCTGTTGAGATACCCTCCAACAAGACATGACATAGAGATTAATTCCACCAAATCATAAAACTAAAACAAATTTATGTACCAGATTTATGTATCTAACATTTCATCTACATGTTAAAAAGCAATATTTTCGGGTTCACATATGTTAGTTATGACATCGAATAATTAAGATTTGCAAGACTGTATTAAAACAATAAACATCAAGTGGGCCTTAGTGCCTTACTATAATGTTATCAGAAATGTACATCCTGGCTGCCATCAAGTTGTGAAATAATCTTCAAGCCTATTGACGGTGTAAAAGGTAGTCAAACATTTCGATCATTACTCATTTGAAAAACTATGTTACGCATTTAGTATAACTTGCTAGAAATGCTACAAGAGTTATGAATTTCTTCAAAATCATCTTCTTTTGAAAAAATGAATCTTTTTTGCTTTTTATTTCAAAATTCTTGTTTTTTGTTCTTGGTTTTTGTGGCAATTTACTTTCTTCTGCTTCAAGATGCAATATGGTCATTTTCAAGGGCGGGTGCTTAACTTTTATGTCATCAGTATGGTCATCTTCATGGGCAGGTGTTTTACTATTGATGCCATTAGTGAAAGGATTATAAAAAACAATATTTTTATAGTTTTATTATGCATTCATAGATACCTATAAATATAACCCTTTAAAATGCATCTGAATTAGCTAATTCTGAAAAAATAATACACAAACAAAAAATATACATACAAGTATCAACTATACATACAGAAACTAAAAATGAGGTTAAACAAATTCTGAGATATATACATACAGAATATACATAAAGAATATACACATAAATTCTGAGGTTGAACATTTGTATTAGAAACTATATAAGTTTTGCAAAATTTCATTTTGTTTCTGTGTAGCTAAATCATATATGTGGGATTTAAAAATGTTTCCTAGCTTTTCATACTAAACCCTTTTTCTGCAATTTAAAAGAGAATGCAGATTATAATAGTCATTTATTTTTATTATTTTGTTAACTTTCATGTCTAAGATAGTAAATTTTCAAGAACTAAAGTATATTTCTAACTTTAGGCCCATGATATTGGCAAGTAATTGAAATTTAATTTCAAGTCTACTGGCAAGAGATAGTATGATACAACTATGAAACTTGTTATGTTATTGAGTTACCACCAAGAGATTTGCTGCAAACAAACATGTAGAATTGTAGATATTTCTAGGTCCATGTATGTTAGTTATGGCCTCAAATAATTAACACTTGCAAAACTAAATTTAAACTATATACATCAAGTGGGCCTTTATATAATGCTCTCAGATTATCAGTAAATCCAAATTGGTTCAATCCATATAATTTTGTGATTGCTATTTTCTAAACTATACGAAATTATACTAACATTCTTAATGTAAATGTGCAATTTTAACTTTTAAAGTCAACGTTAACAATTTCATATGTGATAACAGAAAACAAAAATGACTTAACATTGTCCCACTATAGTTCAAAAATCCAATATTATACATAAATTCTTGTGATACTTGTGCAATTTTAAGTTTTGATGTCAAACATTTATAATTTCATACATTAAAAAGAAAACAATTATGTCTTTAACATTGACCCATTATAGTTCAATAATCCAATATTATACTTAAATTCTTGAGATAATTATGCAATGTTTACATTTTTCTTTAACAATGAATGTTTGTTTCATTAGGTTATTGTTCCTTTTTCTATGTGTTTAACATTCACAGGTTTACAAACATTTATGCAAGAAGCTAAAAAATAACATTCTAGTCTCAAACATTTACAATGTTAGTATCATAGATATGATTACAAAATATATATCGAATTAAATACTTTAGTCATTTTGAATCAAATATTCACAGAGGATACAAAACATTCACAAAATGAATTAATTTTTTAAGGAATTCTTTGAAGAATGTGTGTCATATATTCTAGTCATATTTGAATCAAACATCCAGAGAGTGTTGATCCAAAGGATTTTTCTTTATTATTTTTAATGGAAAAACAAGCATGCAAGATATGATTACAACATACACACACACACATTCACAAAACGAATGAAATTTTATATAGAATTTGACTAAAATATATACAGAACATTATGGTCTCAAAACATTCTTCAAAGAATTAGGTTAAACAATGTATAAAAATTAGGTTAAAGAAATTTCTGAGGAGGCATACCACTTTCTGAGACAGCATTGGAGAGGCAAACGCAAGAGAACCCTTTGGAGGCGCGGTGGGGGTCCGATTTAAGAGAAGCATCCCTCTTTTAAGGAGAGATCCGAGTTTTGAAATATTCAAATGTGGAGCCATTTCTTGATTGCTCTTTTCATGTATGACTCCCTGACTGACACAGAAACGAAGAAGCCAAGAAAAGAAGACTACTTCTTTGGTGTTCCTGATTCATAAGCGAACACATCAAGAAGGCTTGGGTCGTTCGATTTCTAGGGGTGAGAAATTCCATTTGGTTGAGATGCATTCTGATTATGGAAAAAAAATGATCAAAGCTCAAACCTAGAGATCAAAAGATTTCTTCAATGGGAGAAAGAAGATACAGTAAATGAATTTTCAAGGGAAAATGGAAAATTAGGGTTGAAGGGACTAAAAGAGATTCAATAAAACACACATTTAGAATTGACGCATTGAACGGTTGTAACACAAGCAACATCTCTTGTACTTTTCTTAATTTAAAAAAGTAGTAAGATATATTATATAATATAATCTAACATATATAATTAATAAAAATAATATATTTAAATATCAATTTGGTTTAAACGGTATAACGGAATAACCGAACAAACCAAATTCAAAAAAATATATGAAACCGTAAACCGAAGCGAAAACCGTATTCGCAATCCAATTGAGGTTTTTTGGTTATATATATGGTTCGGTTAACGGTGCTATACTTTTTTTCGGTTTTTTTGAACACCTGAATTACCAGCATCTGTTGCACCTCTTTATGAAGATTGAAGATTAGGGTTTGAGAAAGAAATTAAGAAAAAAACTCTGGATTCGTTTATACCTTTAAGAGGAAATGAATTTTAAGAGGGAATGATAAGTGTGAAAATGTTAAATTGATTTAGTGGTATAAGTTAAATGCCATAAAAATACATGTTAATTATGTGTGGCATATATAAAGTGTCACTGAAAGTATAATTTAAAGGCATAAATAATAAGTGCCATTAAAAGTATGGGTCAGACAAATGTGGCACACTCAAAGTGCCACCAAATCCTATAATAGTGGCACAAAAGTTAAATGCCGCTAAAAACGTGTGCCACTAAATGGCATTTTATTTGTAGTGCACAAGCCTGCCGACTCCGGTTAGCAGTGAAGGCTAAAGTTTTTGCACCGTGTGAATATTGTTATGATGACATGTATGTTATGTATTTGAATTATGTTATGATATGAATGAGTAAAGTTTTTTTTATAAGAAGTTAACTTAGAACTCACCAGCGAAAGCTGACTTGTTTTAGCATGCATGTCAGGTTGAGCAAGTTGTGATAAGGATATGATGGCTCGTGGCATGGCATAAGGACTACCTATTCAAGAACTGGCATTCCTATTGAGATTAAAGACTAATTTACGAATAGGGTTTAGATGTTTTAATTATGATTAAATATTATGTGATAATTTGCTCTGCTATGATATATGATTATTCTACGGTTTAAGAACTATGTTTTGATGCTTAACCAACCGAGGGACTCTCGGGGAACGGGGCCTCTCAAGTTGGTATCAGAGCCATATTTTGAGAGATTCTGGCATAACCTGATGCCTGAACTTAAACTGAGAATGGGACTAAATCTAAGGAAGCCAGTCAAGGGTAGTTCAATGCCACGAGCGTCTTGATAAAGTAAAGAATATATGTCATGATATAGTTGAAGTAGATTTAATGTATATATGTGCCTTAAAGTTAATGTGAAGTTGTTAAAGTGAAATGCATGTATATGTGCCTATATGTGTTAAGATGCATGAATATGTTGGATTGTTTAGACAATGGATAATAATAATGTTTATTAGGAAATGAACTAAGCCTGTGGTGGAAGAAACCCCAGATACACGAGTACAGATAAATAGTGACCGCAATTAGCTACTGCGGTTAGGGATTTATCTATATTACTAATGCTCGGGTTTCATCTGTCATATGACTTGGACAAAAGGAGGGATTCAATGACTGAACGAATTATAACTATTCGATGCCAATAAAGGTAAAGAACAAAATGCGATTAGAAAGGTTGAAAGAGTTATAGAAAGAATTGGGAATGCTTGTTTGGTCAGATGGATACTGGTTAAGGTCTTACCTTATTGGTTTGACAAAGATTCATGGATTAATTTATATAAAGTATGAATGGGAATAATAGAAACACGGTTGGAAAAGTAAATGATTAATGACATTCCGGACACTGTTATTAATGATTTACTATACAACTGAGTTTGTATTATTGTCTATCATACGAATACCTTATATATCCTAAATTGCATTATGGTCATGTTGACTTCATCATTGAAGTTATTGGGAAGCTAATGCTGAATGACATACCCTAAGGAATTGTAAATGTGCTAATTCAAAGGTCGATCAGGAAGGAAACCATTAGAACATGGAAACAGAGTTCGATCAATGGTAGAAATGTAGTTTAATTTGAAAACGATTACGGTCCAAGAAGTAAAGCAGGCATGGGAAGTGATGAGGAAAACAATGGTGGATGCAACGTATTGTGTAACCATTCGGGCAACGATAACATGATAATGATATGAATGTACGTATATCAATATGGATGAAAGAAATCAATTATGGATGAAAAGAATTAGTACGGGTGACTGAGTTTATGTGTAGAAGATTCAATGGATTTGTAAATGATGGAACTAATTTACGAATGAAGGAAATGGCTTATAAACGAACTAGGAACTTCATTTATGGATAAATTATTCATCACTTGTGAATGAATAATATTATAATGTAAGGATGAGTACATCCGATTGAGGTAATGTAATTCAAATTTGACCTAGAGATTTGATGAAATTATTCTCTATGTCATGAATGATAATGCTTTGTTAGTATCCTAAATCCTGACAAGGTCTCACTAGGTTGAGGAATACATGTTGACAATAGGAATTAAGAATTGTACCTATGTTTACTAAACGTGGAAGTGAGATATTAAAGCTGACTACACGAACATAGGTGATAAAGGTGTGATTAGGGATTGATAAGCAAAGATAAATGATGCTAAATGAATGCATACCTGGCATTAGGTATAAGTGAATGCAATGTCTAGAGTTAGTTTTTGTCAACTGTGAATGAAAAGAAAAGTTAAACTATCAAGATAATTTAAAGATTATGAAAGGTTGAAATGACACGACTTGCTTTTGATAAGAAGTGATGTGAAGACCAATCGAACCTAGAACTGTTATGCTAAGGATGTTAGAGATGATTTTAATAACTCTAACGGGAAGCTATTTATGCTAAAAGAGGATACATAAGTGTTGCAACATTGTTATCGTTTAATGAACTGTATTGTCTTCACAAGATAATAGATGTTGAACATTCATAGAATATGTATAGAGCTTAAAGTATAGATTGTAAAGTATGGGTTTAATACAGTTACAGGTGTTGAGGGAGTCTTGCATCTGTTGCAAGAAACTACTTAAGGAACTTTGTATTAGTACAAGCTTAATGATAAAGGATAATTTCCATTGTCTCATGTATAAGAAAATTCATGGTATTGTTATGTGATAGTGTGCATACGTATGTTATCAAACGAAAGTTTTATGATAAGATTGTCAAGCATAAAGTGGATCAAATGATGAAGTCCTCTTAATGAGGCAAATGATGAGGTAAACGATGAAGCCTTCTTATTGAAAGAAACAAGAAATCCTCATTATAAGGCGACTAATGAAATATTGTAACAACACCAAGACTTGGTTTTGGTCTGTTTATGCAATGAAAAATTTGGTTGGCTTTATGCATTGACAACCTTATGTGTTAAGATATGTATGTAAGTTATGTTAAGAAAATTTATTAATGATCAACTTCCAACGAGTGCTCTATAAATGGTTTAATGCCAAGAGAGATAACTGTTTGTAAAGACTAAATGGAAGAAGATATGAACCATATTCTCTCGTTAACATGTAAATGATACGAGAAGCACAAGAGTACAGTAAAAAGGGGAAAGGTAATAGCATATGCTTCAAGATAATTAAAAGTTTGGAAGAACATGAATCGGTGTTAAGAGCCGATTTGATAGAGTGTAGGTTCCGCGGAATAAGGGCAACAGGTCAAGGATTTTAGATAAAGAACATAAGTCACGTTACTCTATTCATCCTGGTGCAACGAAAACGTATCAAGATATCCGACAGGTTTACTGGTAGCCAGGTATGAAGTTAAATGTAATGTAATACGTAAACAAATGGTTGACATAAGCGCAAGTGAAAGCGGAACATCAGAAACCCTATAGTTATGTGCAACCTTCAGAAGTCCCAGAAGGGAAGTGGGAATACATCACCATGGGTTCAATTATTAAGGCAAAATGTCGCGATACTACTTGAGTGAGTGCAGACCGATTAATGAAGAGTGCTCATTTCTTGTCTATGCGTGAGCCTTATACGTTAGAGAAATTGTCTGAATTAATTGTGAAAGAAAAAGTTACAAGACATAGAGTTCCAGTTTTATAGTGTTAAATCGTGATACGCGATTTGTTTCAAGATTTTGAAAACAATTTCTTGAATCGATGGGCACAAGATTAAATAGCAGCACTGTGTACCATCCTCAAACAGATGGACATTTCAGAAAGAACTATACAAATTTTAGAAGATATGTTTGGAGCTTGTTTTATTGATCTTGGGAGAATCTGAAATGATCATTTACCATTAGTGGAATTCTCATACAACAGTTATCATGCTAATAGTAAGATTAACCGAAAAAGTTTCAACTAGTTAAAGTACGAATGAAAGCTGCACAGGATCGACAAAAGTCCAATGCTGACAAAAGGCGAAGACCAATAAGAGTTGAGGTAGGCGATCAGGTATTGTTTAAGGTTTCAATATGAAGAGGAATTATTAGATTTATAAAAGAGGAAAACGGAGTTTGAGTTTATTGGACCTTTCTGAATAATGGTACGGGTTGATAGGATAGCCTATCGATTAAAATCCTCCAGATAAATTGAGTGAAATTCACCCGACATTTCACGTCTCACACTTAAGAAAATGTCTGGCAGATGAGGTAGGATATGGGCCATTATACGATATTGAAGTTGATGAAATGTTAAATTACATAGAAGAACATGTGGCAATTGTTGACATAAAAGAAAAACAATTGCGTAACAAGCCGATTAGACAAATTAAGGTTCAATGGAAACACCGAAAAGGATCTGAGGCTACATGGGAGACTGAAGACGAGATGAAACGACTCTACCCACATTGTTTGAGACGTAACAGGTTTCAAGGACGAAACCTATTGTAAGGAGGGTAGATTTGTAACAACCAAAAATTTACCAACCTAATAATAAACGTGCGAGATTTCGGTAACTGTTTGTGTTCGAAGAATTACGTTATCAAAGAAATAAGCACATTTGATCGTGCTTGAAATCCACGCTGAGTTGACAAATGAAATTATTCCAGGATGATAGTACGTGAGAAATGGTGAACGTGGGCGAAAACCGTGCGTGAAACGGAGTTACGGATTGCCCGGAATCGCGAAACGAAGATAAAATCGAAAAATGGACGAAAATTGCCTGGGGCGGTACGCCCCGAGCCACATGTCGAGCCTAGGCGGTACGCCGGAAGCCAAGAAAATATCTGGAATCATCCATAACCGGCGCGGTACGCCCCATCCCGAAGTTCCACGTGGGGCGATGCGCCTGACGTCAGCGAGTCGGATAATTGGCTTAAAAAGTCAGATTTCATCTAGAAGGCATAGTTTCTTGCTTCCCTTCGACGTTTCGGCAAGCCAGACGAAAAACCCACTTTAAATCCATCAAATCTTCAATTTTGAAGCCTCTTGATCACGTGGATCGCACCAAGGATCGTTAATACAAGTCCTGATCGTTTTTTTTACGCACAGAACTTCGTCTGAATAGGTAACGGTTCATTTTAACCTTCTAGATGGATAATGATTGATTAAATCTTGTTTTTGAACGTAATGATATAGTTAGGGTTGTTGATTATTTCCTTGATGATGGCTAGGATTGATTATAAACAAAGAACTCGAACTGCTAACAGGTAAATCCTTGTTTTGATCCGTTGTAATGCCCGGTTTGCATGGAATCATAACAATGGTCATAATGATTTAAACCATTTGATTATGACAACGTAGGTGATTAGTTTGATTAATCCTTGACATGCAAAGTGAAATTCAAGTGTTTCAAACTAATCACAATCATTAACATACTCATTGGAACGATTATCTGATGTTTATGATAACAGGCAGATTAGTATATTAAACATGGTTGTTAGACCTATTCTAAAACTACGTTGTGATATTTCATGATATCTGGGTAATCGATAACAAGGATTGATCAATTCTAAGCCATTGATCTGTTTAGGAACCTGTGTTAGCGTTATAATCAACAACATTAACTATTTGATTAATCCAAGATTATTCTGACTAATCAAGTGTGTCATCAACCTATTATTAGAAACCTGAATCAATATAGGTTCCTACATTATCATACATTCTATGATATGACATTAACATAAATAATTAAAAATCTAATATCGGTTCGATGACTATCAAGGCAATGTCTTTGACATTGGACGTTCAGAAAGATTCAATCAGTAAGTTTAGCAACGCCTAAGACGAATTAATTAAGTAAGAGAATACGCTTGTCTAAGCCGAGCAAGTAACTAATATTTAAGCATAACAAGAATGTTGAGATAAAAAGGATCAAAATGAGTGTAAGCGAAATTTTGAAATAAAGCTCCGAATGAAAGTTACGACATGCCGAAGTTTCGAGCGGTAATCGTAAATTTGAGCACCTTCATGGTAAGGTTATAATCATGATAATATATTCATATTAATAGGATATCATTCTGAAGTGAGAAAGTAAGGAAAGGAAGAAAAGTTAGCAAATTGTGCTTTAGCTTAGGTGAGTTCTTCGTAGCCCTATTTTAAAAGTAATGAACGTTTTCAAGTAAAGAATGTTTTAAAGTAAATAACGTTTTAAGTCTCAACTGCTGTTGAGAAGTAAATGATTTTAAGAGTTTCAGCTGAGGTGTCAAGAATGTTTTAAGTGTCAACTGTGGTTGAGAAGTAAATGATTTTCAAAGTCTCGGCCGAGGTCGAGTAGGAAAGGTGGTTTTGCCGGCTGCGGTTGGGCAAAACTTGAGCACTGCGGTGCGAGGAACCGTTTATGATTATGATGGTTTAAATGATTAAACCATGTTATGGATATGAATGATGTATGTAAAGAAGTCTTGTACCGGTATGAGCTGTCAACTTCGGTTGATAGTTTAAGAGTCTTGTGGAAACACAAGCCTGTCGACTTTGTGTCGCCAGTTGAGGAAATCTTATGCATGCATGAGTTATCGACTTCAGGTTGATAGTTCAGGAGTCTTGTGCTGCACAAGCCTGCCGACTCCGGTCAGCAGTGAATGCTAAAGTTTTTGCACCGTGTGAATATTGTTATGATGACATGTATGTTATGTATTTGATTATGTTATGATATGAATGAGTAAAGTTTTATTTATAAGAAGTTAACTTAGAACTCACCAGCGAAAGCTGACTTGTTTTAGCATGCATGTCAGGTTGAGCAAGTTGTGATAAGGATATGATGGCTCGTGGCATGGCATAAGGACTACCTATTCAAGAACTGGCATTCCTATTGAGATTAAAGACTAATTTACAAATGGGGTTTAGATGTTTTAATTATGATTAAAGATTATGTGATAATTTCCGCTGCTATGATATACGATTATTCTACGGTTTAAGAACTATGTTTTGATGCTTAACCAACCGAGGGACTCCCGGGGAACGGGGCCTCTCACACTCTCAATCATCATCCAAAGATTGGTGTCAACTCCATTGATATGAATCTCAAATTGGTACTTCCAATGCGGATAATCATATAAAGAAAGTAACTTTGGAGCTTTGTTCGAGTTCCCTATCTCTGTCTCAGTAAGAAGCATGTTCTGAATCCTGTTGTTCTGATTAGCCATCAAAGCAAGTTCTTCCATCTTGTCAAGATAAAACTGATCCAACACTTAGAAAATTTTCCAAAACTAACTACCGAATGAATTCACTCTGGCCGAATATCGAGGGTACGAATGTGTTCGAATGAAGTAATTGGGCCGAATGACAAGTCTAATGAGAATGAGAAGTCAACCGAATGACTTGTTGACCGAATAAATTCTTCTGATGCGAATGAGTATAAAATCGAATGACAACTCAGCCGAATGGATAGTTCTTCGCACAAACACTTGGACCGAATGAGGCTTATTCGGCCGAATGACTGATTCGCATGATGATTATTCTCATGATCGGCTCATTCGCATAAACTCGGGTTTTTCAGCAACAAAAATTCGATATCTCACGATTTTGATTGAATCTGACCACCAAATTTGGTATGGAACCTCAGGACAACATTACTAAGCTATAGGAATGATCGATTTACCAAAACATCCAGAAAAACCCACTCATTTCTAATGAAACAGTAACTTGAAGCCAAAGAAACTTAGGGTTTTCAAAAATCTCGAACAGACAATCTGAGATATGATGATTTAGATTAAAAATCGAGCAGAATCAAGAGCCAAAGCTCTGATAGCACTTTGTAGGACCTAATGAACCCTAGGAAACAACTCGGTTCCTTGGGAGATCTGCTCAACAGCCACTAGAATAGTGCGGAATCCTATTCCAGGGTTTTCCAATCGAAACCACCAGTCCCCGTGGCAATCCGACGATGAGGAGTGAACGTTTTGATCGAAATCGAACACCACGGGGTGACAATCGAAGTTGGACAGCAAGGAGCGGCTCAAAACCCTAAGGGTATGACAGAGGAGTGCACAGGGGAGAGAGGGGGCTCAGAGAGTTGTGAAAAATTCTGTTTGCAACTATATATATAAGCTGTACTCATTCGGTCGAATGAGTAGTGCGAAACACTCATTCGGCGAATAACTCAGCCGAATGAGCTTAGTCGACCGAATGAGTAATGCGGATGACTCATTCGTTCGCCTCAGACATTCGCTAGGCGTTCATTCGTCCGAATGAACTCATTCTTAGGTATCATTCGCACGAATGGGTCTGAAACATAGTCAAAGTCAAAGTCAAACATATATAAACATAATAAACTCAATTAAACATATACGAACAATATAGAATGACTGATTTCATTAATAATATCAACTTTATACATCAAATCATACAAAATGCTGAACTAGGGACATTCTATGCACTAACACATGGTTTTGTTGTCCAAGCATCTTAAACTCAGAATCAAGCAATTTGAGCCACAAACAAACTCACAAGGTCGATGAGAATAGGGCGAGGTCGATGGACTGATTAGGGTTAACCAGTTTGGGGTTATGTCCACCGATATTGCCATGTTGCCATCAACACTAACCTAAATCAATTAAAAACTTATGTAAACCACAAATTAAATGTTTAAAACTAATGATGTAATCTAGAACAACAATATGAAGGATAATAAGACATGTTTTTGGCAAAAACATCATTAGGCTTTCTTACAAAAGGTGTTAAACTATTTTTGAAAACTAGTTAATGAAAACACTTGTTAATTATGTAATTAACATATAAAATAGCTAAGTTTCATAACAACTTACTTACGTTAACATATTAAAATGATGATTATCATTTTAAGTTAACTTAAGGGTAAAACACTAAGCTTTAACCTATAAACCTAAGTTTTGTACTTAGAAAATATATTTGATTTCATGACGCTTATAATGGGTTAAGGTTATAAGTTAAGTTTAAAACATGTGAACAATAAATACTTCATTATATTAATATTTAACCTAAAATTGGTCAAATTTTAGTATATGACACTCCAAGGGAATTAAGATTAAACAAATAACAAAGGTCTATAAGAGTTAACCAACTCTAGGGTTAACTCGCAAATCCATAACTTATGATTATAAGTTACAAACAACCTTGAATACAACACAGGATCGGGAATACAACATCAACAACAACAAGTGAGCGCGTGCATTCTAGATTTAATTAGTCAACCACTACAGCATCCAAGTGAGTTCATATTCCCCTATTTCTAATCTTTTGATTTTAAACCGCGGGACTGACAACATGCTAAAACCTTTTCTTAAATGTTTTAGTACACTTTATGATAATAAGGTTTTACTTTGTTATTACATTTGTATGCCTTGTTATGCTAATATTTATAACTGCCAGATTATAACTTTTATTCATGTTAAGCCATATCTATGATTTCTATGAGTTTATAACTATTATTCCTTTGAGACAATATCTGTGACTTCTAAGAGATTATGACTGATATTCCTCTGTGATTACAACTGTGATCTTTTAGAGGTATGCTTGTTACTCCCGTTGAATTACTTTGTTAATTCTAAGGGGTTATATCTGCTATATCTATGGAATTATTTTTGTTAATTCTATGAGAACATATATGTGATTCCTTTGAGACCATGTGTGTTATTACTATGAACTTCCTATGAGATGATACCTATGAAACTATGAGATGATGCCTATGGGATGATGGCTGTAAACAACTCTTTTGATTTTTATTTAGCCTATTCCAACTATAACATTTCCAACATGGGTGATAATAATATGATAGTGTCTGCTAATAATCTCACCACTTCTATTATGTGGACTGGCAGACTGAGAGACTGACCTCACTCATGTCATAAGCTAGTGGCGGATAGTTGTGAGGTCTTGTGAAAACTAATGAATAGGAATGAATTGAGGACATTGTTGTTTGCCTTTTTGGTGGCTACAACATGGTCAATTAAATTCTATTCATCAATTGGGATATAACTACGTGTCAGACTTACTCTCACTTCGTAATCCGATGTGAGTAATAGTAAGTTCCAATGAATGAGAAATCAGTTACGAAGGGGCAAGATTGATAAAATATATACCTTTGAAACTTAAAGAGTATACCACCCTTGATCACTATGGTAATACCACCATTTATGACTCTGGTAATCCACTATTTATGACTGTGGATACTTTTACTCTTTAAAACTTATTATGCTATGTAAATATCTATGTGGGGAAATGACTTATCATATGGGGATTTCTAATTGTGATTAAGCCTATGTGTGACGAAATAGGTAACTATAGTTGCAATACAGGTGGTATTGAGTTCGGTTAAGTGTGTGGTGGGCTAGCGGCTTCATTCGTGATACATATGCCCTATATATAAGCATGCTTAACTGGACGATGTCCTATCTATAGGTGTATCTATAGAGAGGACATTGGAATGAGTTAATGCCAAATGAGAATAATTATGACTTGTGTGTGCCAAAATGTTGTGAAAACAAATCCAATAGTTTTTAATAACTATACTTATGAACACACCAACCTAGTGCTGACTTTGTTTTAAATGCATGTTTTCTCAGGTGACGAACAGGTCTAGTCACCAAGCATCAGGGTTAAGCTAGTGGACTTTAAAGAAGACCTAGCTTACTTTTGTGTTGTGCATATTTTTGAATGACATAACTTTCAATCATCTTTTGTAAATCTTGTGCAAATACAACATATTAACTAAATGATTCTTTTTGGGTAAATTTACTTAGTTAAATTATGAACATGTACTGTGTAATTTAACTATGAAATTCTATATTAATGTCATGTTAGCATTTCTCATTATATATATCATATGCCATATAAACAATCTAATCACTATGATTATCACACGATATCCGTGAGTGTTGCATACCATGCTCGTGGTGCCTGATGAAAACCGTACAGGGCTTTGTCTAGCTTGTAGACGTGGTCGGGAAACTGCGAATCCTCAAACCCGGGAGGTTGACATACATATATTTCTTCCTTAACCTTTCCATACAAGATAGCCGTCTTCACATCCATCTGATAAACTGTTAAGTTCATATAGGAAGGATAGGCCAAGAAGATGCGGATTGCTTCAAGTCTTGCAAACGGTGCAAAGATTTCCTCATAGTCGATACCCTCCTGTTGATAGAAACCCTGGACTACCAACCTTGCTTTATTTCTAATTATTACACCCGAATCATCTCTCTTGTTTCATAAGACCACTTTGGTTCCGGTTGGCAGTTTCCCCTTGGGCAACGGAACCAGATTCCACACCTGTAGCTTCTGAAACCGCATCAACTCTTCTTGCATCACTTCAACCCAGCTTGAATCCTTAGGAGCCATCTTGATGTTCTTGGGTTCCACTTGTGAAATAAAGCAAGAATATAAACAAGAATTAATTGGACCTGATTGATTGCTTGTGATGGTTCCTTCAGGTAAGGAGGTTTGAGCCGGAATAGATCTGCTCTGGGTAAGAACTCCTTCTGAAAGTGGTCCAATAATAGTCTCCATGGGGTGATTCTTGTTGACGCTTGAAGTGGGTACTTCCTCCACAGCTAAATTGTCAAGTAGGTTGCTGATGTTAGTCAGCTGATCTTCACTGGAGGAAGCGGTGTTATCAGTGGGAGCGATTTCACTAGCATCAGCTCCAATATCCACACAATGTTCCTTAGGGATTTGGTCTGAGAACAGTGAGAAGAAGAAGATGTTTGATATGTCTCCGGATTCGGTTGAGTAGACTGAGAAGTCTCCGTGTCTGATGGGATGACTTCA
The DNA here is from genome assembly GCA_009363875.1 of Mikania micrantha. NCBI lineage: Eukaryota > Viridiplantae > Streptophyta > Magnoliopsida > Asterales > Asteraceae > Mikania > Mikania micrantha. The sequence continues at coordinate 21,052,676 of CM018680.1, forward strand.
TTGATCGGTTGAGCTCGATCATACATGCCTGGCGGGTCAACTGTTAAAAGCTTAGGGTCACATGGAACATAGTCAACTCGGTAGTTCATGTCGCCACTCTTCTAGAAACTGTCTTCAGGCTCAGATGGTCCTACACTCTCAGATGTAGTGTTGAAGGGCTCAAATGTAGAATCATACTGAAATAGCCAGTTTGGACCTGAACCGGCATCGATGTTGCTCATCTATTGCCAATCAATGTATTATGATTTCACTATCTGTCGAGTCTTCTTGTTCTACACCCGATAAGCAGCTTTCTTAGCAGAATAGCCCACGAAGTAACACTCTTTAGCTTTGTCATCAAACTTGTGATTCGGTTCAATGTGGAGGAGAATGCAAGGACATCCAAATGATTTGAAGTGATCGACCTTCGGCATCTGATTGAAGAATATCTCATACAGAGTCTTCTGATGGTGCTTGTTCAGTAGTGCTCTATTTTGAACATAGCAAGTTGTGTTAACAGGTTCAGCCCCCTAGAAGATTGGCAGCTTTGACTCAGACAGCATGGTCCGTGCAGCCTTGATAAGTGTTATGTTCCTTCTTTCAGGAACTCCGTTTTGCTGAGGTGTACGAGCTACACTGTACTGTCAAGCAATTCCCTTCTCATCGCAAAAATCAATAAGATTCTGATTTCTAAACTCGGTGCCATTGTCAGTTCTGATCACCTTCACTTTCAAGTTCTTCTGATTCTCAATCAAGGTGATGAACTTATTCAGGATCTCTGGTGTCTCATCCTTCTTAGTAAGAAATAACACCCAAGTAAATCTGGAATAATCATATGTAATCACAAGACAGTATGACTTCTTCCCGATGCTCATGACATTGACTGGTCCGAATACATACATATGAAGAAGTTGCAGAATTGATGAAATTGAATTGAACAATTTGGGCTTGTGGGTCTCTTGTGTTGCTTTCCCTTGGCACATGTGATGCACTTCTCAATGGCAGATAAGTCCTTTAGAGGAAGTCCAATGACGTGATCTCTGTTGGCCAATCTGTTAAGATTCTTCAAGTTGACATGACCCAGTCCGCGATTCCATAATAAGCAGTCAGTCTCTGATGCCTTAGAAAAAACGCAAGTGTTTTCTGTGTATGAATCAGAATTCATGTTGATGATGTAGGCATTGTTGATTCTCGAAGTCCTCATCAAGATCTACTTCTTCGAAATGACAAATCCGGGCTTCAATATTAGACACACTTTGTTGGTGAAGTGTGTTGAAAAACTCTTGTCACAAATCTGGGAGACACTCAACAAGTTGTGGTTGAGTTCTTCCACATAGTACACATCTTCAAAACTCAGAGATCCATTTGTAACAGTGCCCTTCATACTTATCTTCCCACCTTTGTCTCCAGCAAACGAGACATAACCTCCATTAAATGGTGTGACATTGTGTAACAAAGAAAAACCTCAATTATGTGTCGGGAGCAACCACTATCCACGTACCAAACATTCTTCAGCTTATTTGGTCATCCTTGCACAGTACACACACATTTAATGAGAAACATGTACCCAAATCATAACAGATTTAGGTACTTTTAGAACTTTGGGGCTCTGTTTGTTCTTCCTCTTGGGTTTGTCTGACTTGGCCCTCACACTAACAGGCTTGATTGCACTGCCATGATCAGCTGGTTTTAAAGGAGGTTTCACTTGTGACTTACTCTTCCACTGTGGTTTACTTTTAGATTTGAAAAACTTTGATTTTTGTTTATGAAAACCAGATTGCTTTTGTTGTGTTGGTTTGGTCCTTTTGGCAATGGGATGATTTTGAGCCATCTTCTGAGGTTTCACCCTAGGCTTGGAGGAATGGTCAGTCCTCATTGGTCTACTTGCAGGTTTCGCCTTAGAGTGTGACCTTCTGATTCTTCCCATAGAAGAATTCAGTATGTCGGTGCAGACAGTGTCTTGTAATGTGGCCTGGTCTCCCACATGCATAGAAACATACACTGTCATGAAACGCCTTTGGGTCAAATGGCTTTACATCACAATCACTTTGACTAGGGGAACAACTTGTGGTGGGTTGTTCCAATGACCCAGTTGGAACATAAGGTTCATAGTTAGGAGTTAAATTTGAACCCGCCTCTCTAGTGATTGTGGGATAAGCCATGTTTACCTTTTCTGTCAAATAAGAAGAATTTGATTCAAAGACACATTTGTTTTTAACATTGTCACCTGTCACACCCCGAGCCGGCGGGAACGGATCGACTTTCCCGTCGGGCGGAAGGTTCCCGGGGCGCGATATAGTGATGATCAGATTGTTTACATAGCATCAACATTGAGAATAACTAAAGCACAATAACATTAAACTAGGATTACAAAGTTAAATTACACATGTTAATGTTTGATAATTTAACTAAGCAAACCAATCAAAGAATCAAAGGTTTACTATCTTGTATCTGTACAAGATATCAAAATAGATTCACAACATTCATCAAAATATGTACTTTTCCAAAATCCACTAGGTCCTCTAACTGGGCATCCTAGTATGCAATCATGGGCCTTAGCTTAATCCTGTACGTCACCTAAGAAAGCATGTAAGAAAACAAAGTCAACACAATGGTTGGTGAGTTCATATAGTTTAGTATTTGAAAAATACCTTTTGCAAACCTTTTTCGGTAACAACCTTAACCTCATTAACATCACATGTAATATCCAGATCGGTATGCTTATATATAGGGCATACGAAAGGGTCGAGCCTACAACCCGCCCAGACGCCATCCCACCACATACTAATCCATATATGACACTGCTGTTAATGATAATTAAGCGTTTTACCTACCATCCAATTCCATCATAGTTTCAAGCATCCTGTTTAGAAGTTTAAGATATCTACCCAATAGCATTCACAAACATTTCGGTAACAACCTTAATCTCATTAACATCACCTATAATATCCAATTCGGTATGCTTATATATAAGGCATATGTAGGGTCGAACTTACCGCCCGCCCAGCCAACATCCCACCACATACTAAATCACATACGACGTTGTTGTTAATGATAATTAAGCGTCTTACCTACCATCCAACCCCATCATAGTTTTGAGTACCCTGATTTATGAGTTTCAACACGCACAGAGTAGCATTTGAGTATCAAGTTTTGAGAGTTACCATTATGGACAGCTGAACACCCTAAGGAATTCAGCATCCATCCATAACGGAACTAAGTAGGACTCGCGACATCGGTGTTTTGATAAAGGAGTCTTCAAGATAACACAAAGTCAACTAGAAGAGACCAAAATCATCCTAGTCACTCGTCACAACCATGCATGAATCAAGAAGAACACTGAATGACTAGTAGGGCTTGACCAATGTCAAGACGCGGCGGCCAATCACTCTGTCTTACATGATTCTAACAACGAAGAGCACTGATGACTAGTAGGGCTTGACCAATGTCAAGACGCGGCGGCCAACCAGTCTGTCTTACGATGTCCGATAGCTTAAGCATACAAGTTTATAGCATTCACATAGTCTTACTGATGACTAGTAGGGGTTGACACATAGGTCAACACGCGGCGGTCATTCAGCCTGTTGTCTTAGCATTCCAAGTATATCAAGCATTCAAGTGTTTCAAGTATTCCAAGCATATTAAGCGTTCAAGCGTTTTGAGCATTCCAAGCATATCAAGTGTACAAGTGTTTATAGCATTTCAAGCATATAAGTCTTTATAGCCTTTTGAGCATGTGAGTCTTTCTGAGTTTAAGTTTTCAAGCTTCCATAAGTATGGTTTTCAAAAGCATTCCTAGTTCTAGTATTGTCTTTCTTATGCATTTAAAAGCTTCAAAATTTTTAAGCAAATAAGTATAAGTGTAAGCAGCATTAGCATTAAGATTAAGAATATAAGATATTAACTTTTAAAAATAAGAGTGTAAAGTATTAGTATTTAGAGTAAATGTATATAGTATTAACCTTTAGAACGAGTGTATCAAGTATTAGCATTTAGCATAAGTGTTCAAGCCTTAGCAATTAGAATGAGTGTTCAAAGCATTATCATTTACACTTAGCATGTAGCATTAGTATATAGTATCAGCATGTAGCATTTGCGTATAACATTAGAATGTAGTATTAGCATATAGACTTAACATGTAGAATTACCATGTAGCATTTAGATTAGGAGTATAAAGTATTAGAATAAAGCATTAGCACTTAAGTTTAAGTCTTAGCCTTTAGCTTTTAGAATAAGAGTAACAAGCTTAAGCATTAGTATTAGCATCATGAATACATGTAAAAGCATTGATAAAACATTTCAATACTGGTTTAAAATGTATAACATGCTTCTCAGTCCCGAGGTAAAAACAAATATGTTTGAAAAGAGACAAATGAACTCACTTGTTGTCGAAGTGTTTGACTTAGCTTATACTAGAATGCACGCGCTCGTTGTAGTATTTGTTGTTGTTTTCACGATCCTGTATTGATTTCATGTTGTTTGTAAGTCGCAAATATGAATTGTATAGATTTGTGCGTGTGTACGTGTTAGCCCTAAAATTGGCTAACACTCGCGAGTTCTCAGTCATCATTCGGCCATGTTTACTTGGTATTAATTTAATGTTCAACTTGATTTAGAGTCATAACAATAGGATTTTTAGGCGTGAAAACTTAGACTTTAGGTTAAAGATTAGAAACCGGTATCATCTTATAAAAGAGTTGGTATCATTTAGTTTGTCTTAGTACCTTTTAAATCCCTTGAAATTACTTGTTAATATTCTTGAAAAGTACCCGAGCCGACGGGAACGGATCGACTTTCCTGTCGGGCGGAAGGTTCCCCGGGCGCGATATCGTGAGTGATAATCGTGATGATCAGATTGTTTACATATCATCAACATTGAGAATAACTAATGCACGATAACATTAAACTAGGATTACAAAGTTAAATTACACATGTCAATGTTTGATAATTTAACTAAGTAAACCTATCAAAGAATCAAAGGTTTACTATCTTGTATCTGTACAAGATATCAAAATAGATTCACAACGTTCATAAAAATATGTGCTTTTCCAAAATCCACTAGGTCCTCTAAATGGGCATCCTAGTATGCAATCCTGAGCCTTAGCTTAATCCTGTACGTCACCTAAGAAAGCATGTAAGAAAACAAAGTCAACACAATAGTTGGTGAGTTCATACAGTTTAGTATTTGAAAAATACCTTTTGCAAACCTTTTTCAGTAACAACCTTAACCTCATTAACATCACATGTAATATCCAGATCGGTATGCTTATATATAGGGCATACGAAAGGGTCGAGCCTACAACCCGCCCAGACGCCATCCCACCACATACTAATCCACATATGACACTGTTGTTAATGATAATTAAGTGTTTTACCTACCATTCAATTCCATCATAGTTTCAAGCATCCTGTTTAGAAGTTTAAGATATCTACCCAATAACATTCACAACCCTTTTGGTAACAACCTTAATCTCATTAACATCACATGTAATATCCAATTCGGTATGCTTATATATAGGGCATATGTAGGGTCGAACTTACCGCCCGCCCGGCTAACATCCCACCATATACTAAATCACATATGACATTGTTGTTAATGATAATTAAGTGTCTTACCTACCATCCAACCCCATCATAGTTTTGAGTACCCTGATTTATGAGTTTCAACACGCACAGAGTAGCATTTGAGTCTCAAGTTTTGAGAATTACCATTATGGACAGCTGAACACCCTAAGGAATTCAGCATCCATCCATAACGGAACTAAGTAGGACTCGCGACATCGGTGTTTTGATAAAGTAGTCTTCAAGATAACACAAAGTCAACTAGAAGACACCAAAATCATCCTAGTCACTCGTAACAACCATGGGTGAATCAAGAAGAACACTGAATGACTAGTAGGGCTTGACAAATGTCAAGACGCGGCGGCCAATCAGTGTGTCTTACGATGTCCGATAGCTTAAGCATACAAGTTTATAGCATTCACATAGTCTTACTGATGACTAGTAGGGGTTGACACATAGGTCAACACGCGGCGGTCATTCAGCCTGTTGTCTTAGCATTCCAAGTATATGAAGTATTCAAGTGTTTCAAGTATTCCAAGCATATTAAGCGTTCAAGCGTTTTAAGCATTCCAAGCATATCAAGTGTACAAGTGTTTATAGCATTTCAAGCATAAAAGTATTTATAGCCTTTTGAGCATGTGAGTCTTTCTGAGTTTAAGTTTTCAAGCTTCCATAAGTATGGTTTTCAAAAGCATTCCTAGTTCTAGTATTGTCTTTCTTATGCATTTAAAAGCTTCAAAAGTTTTAAGAAAATAAGTAAAAGTGTAAGCAGCATTAGCATTAAGATTAAGAATATAAGATATTAACTTTTAAAAATAAGAATGTAAAGTATTAGTATTTAGAGTAAATGTATATAGTATTAACCCTTAGAACGAGTGTATCAAGTATTAGCATTTAGCATAAGTGTTCAAGCCTTAGCAATTAGAATGAGTGTTCAAAGCATTAGCATTTAGACTTAGCATGTAGCATTAGTATATAGTATCAGCATGTAGCATTTGCGTATAACATTAGAATGTAGTATTAGCATATAGACTTAACATGTAGAATTACCATGTAGCATTTAGATTAGGAGTATGAAGTATTAGAATAAAGCATTAGCACTTAAGTTTAAGTCTTAGCCTTTAGCTTTCAGAATAAGAGTAACAAGCTTAAGCATTAGTATTAGCATCATGAATACATGTAAAAGCATTTATAAAACATTTCAATACTGGTTTAAAATGAATAACATGCTTCTCAGTCCCGAGGTAAAAACAAATATGTTTGAAAGGGGACAAATGAACTCACCTTGTTGTCGAAGTGTTTGACTTAGCTTATACTAGAATGCGCGCGCTAGTTGTAGTATTTGTTGTTGTTTTCATGATCCTGTATTGATTTCATGTTGTTTGTAAGTCGCAAATATGAATTGTAGAGATTTGTGTGTGTGTGTATGTGTTAGCCCTAAAATTGGCTAACACTCGCGAGTTCTCAGTCATCATTCGGCCCTGTTTACTTGGTATTGATTTAATGTTCAACTTGATTTAGAGTCATAACAATACGATTTTTATGCGTGAAAACTTAGACTTTAGGTTAAAGATTAGAAACCGGTATCATCTTATAAAAGAATTGGTATCATTTAGTTTGTCTTAGTACCTTTTTAAATCCCTTGAAATTACTTGTTAACATTCTTGAAAAGTAGAATCTTGTGCGTTTACAGGTTTTGCTTAACCACTTAGTTATCACCTTTCTAGTATGAGGTTACCCACTCCCATTCATCTTATGTTAAGTTCAAATGTTTCAAGTGTTTGCTTCCATTAACCCCAAGTGGGCCGAATAACATTTGCATGGGTCGATTTGGGCCATGGTGGGCCGAGGTACTGTTGTTGGGCCGAAAATGGGCCTTGGGCGAACCAAGCCGAATATGGGCCGAATGTTTGTGCATGGGCCGACTCAATGTATACAAAAAAAAAAAGTTTTGGGCCAAGTATTTGCGCCGAGAGAATTTCATGGTTTCAATCATTATGGGCCTACTATGATGGGCTGAAATCGTTAGATGGAACAAAACAGTGGTTTGGGCCAAATGTTATAAGGGGTGTGTATGCTATCCGGTTAATTAGAGGGTGGTTGAGAGAAAGGGTTAACCCACTCCGAAACCAGAAAACCTTAAGGTTTATGTGGCTAAGGTTCGGCCGACTTCTAGGTTCGCAGAGGAAGGTTCGCGGCTAGCAAGAAGGGTTCGTGGATACTACATAAAGATTCGTGGCTCTTTAGGTTCGTGAAACCTTGCTTTATAGGTTCGGGACCAGCAGCTTTTGCCAAGGTTCGCTGCACATGATGATAGGTTTGGTTCTCCCAGGTGGGTTCGGCTGGACTCAAAGGTTCGGCTGGTGGTTCAGGGACACCAGGTTCGGCCAGGTTCGGCCACTGTAGGTTCGGTGAGCCTCTAGGGTTCGTTGGTTCACGGGGGCTTCGCCCATGCAAGCAGTGCAACCGAGTACAGGTTCGGTGATGATGGTTCGCCCAAGAAGGGTTCGGCCAAAGAAGGTTTTCTAGGTTGAAGGTTCGGCCACCATAGCATCCAAACCAAATAGGTTCGGCCGACCTCATGGTCACGAACCAGGGCTCATCATCCTCACCTTCGACTTTCTGCAACATGTAAACCCAACCGTGACCTTCCCCACTCGCCTAATAGTTCGTTTTAGGCTTAGGACGTGTTAGAAACATCTCATGAAGTGACTATCTTAACTGGTTAAGGGTTGGGTGTGAAACAAGTGCCAAAAACCCTAATTTTCGTGTGATTCAAGCTTCATTACCTCGAAATCGGCTGGACAAACAATCAGATCGGTCGTACTTCTAGATAGAGGAGGTTGAGAGCTTCGTGTGGACACCAAAAACTCTTGATTTCATCCACAATTGAGCAACTTATGGGGATTTGAACTTCAAATCTTGTAGAGAGAGAGAAAACGGGTTGGTGGATTTAGAGAGAGAGTGAGGGTGAATTAAATGAAAGAAAGAGTTCATTTAGGGTATAAATACCCCGTGCGGTTTCGGGTTCGTTTCGGTTGCTCGTTCCTCGTTTTCGTCGTGTTTCTGGCACGTTACGCGCGTGTTTTGTAACTAAATTAAAAAGAATTTATTTCTAACTATTTGGAAGGTGGTTATTCCTAGTAAATCTTTTAAATTAACTTTTATTGAATTATTTATCGTAATTGATCTTTTTAAGGGTTTCGTTAACTCGCGTCACCATTGCGCGTGTTCTATGTATTTTAAATAAAATGAATTTATTTTTTTAAAGTCTTAAAAGATTGTGATTCCTAATAAATGTTAAACATTTAATTTTCTTAATTTATTGTCGTTCGTTTCGTTTTTCGTTTTCGTTTCGTCAGAACGTGTCACCTTCGCGTGTATTCGTTCGAATCGTCACCCGAACGAACACGACGTTGGTTTCACTTTCTGATTCTTGTTTTCTACTTTTAAGTCATCGTTTCAGGACGTTAAACTTTCAGATTTATTCGTACAGATCATCACCTATACGAATAATTCGTCGGTTTAGCATTCTACAACGACAATCTGTTATGATTTTGTATAGTTTAACCTCACATACGTTTATACCAGATAGCATTAAATCAAGCACCTGTGTGTCAGTTCTATGTTGTCTGTTGTGTTTCTGACTGTTAAACCGTGAGATTTAATAAGATATCAGAAACAATAGCATAATAGTTTTAGTGTCAAGCATCAAATCTCCATAGCATACAATAGTTCACGTAGTTTGTACCTGAGTTACTGTGCAAGTTACTGTACAGATTCCTGTTCCGGTAACGTTTCCGGCACTAATGTTACATCACCAGTTTTAACAAAATTAGTCTTAAAATTCTTCAACATTTCATTTGGTTCAATTTTGATTGTTTCGAACTTTCCAACAAAGTCAACTTTTGGAACAAACTGTGATTTGCTAGATAAAGCTGAACAATCTGTGATCCTTCTAGCATTTCTTTCTTCTTCGTTCTCACTTCGACCTGTAACACTTAATCCTTATGTTGGAAAATAAGGACTGATGAGCAAAACCACTGAAGCCAAACAAATGAATAAAATCGCGGATTGACCAACCACGGATACTTCTCTTCCGAAAACCTTCTCTTCTGACTGAAGAATTGCTTTAGCACTGGAACATCCACGGCAGAAGATTCGCCAAAAAGAACTACCGCAGATCTTCTCAACATCGGAAGACATTAGCTGACCATGATCCCTTCGGAAGACAACAAATGCTTCGGAAGACATCCAATGATTCGTAAGACAATCTCCGATTCCGAAATAACTGATTGTTCAATCAGCTTCCTATGAACACCTTCCGAAAGAATAACCACTGAGCCTCAACACAACTATCTCAACCTCGGAAGAACTGTAGACTTCTGAAGACACCTGAAGACTCTTGTTTCCGTTTTTGTTGACTTTGTATTAGTTGTACTATTCTGATGATTCAGTGTCTGTAACAGTGTTAGCTATTTATCTTATTATTTATTTTCTTGTAACTCTGAATGTTGGGTATTTAACTCCTAACATTCTCTGAGAAAATTGAATTACTTCCCTCAAAATTCCTTGTGTTATTATTATGTTCTTCTCTCTTTCTAACAAAAAAACTAAACAACGAAAATAACTAAGTGTTAAACTTCAGAGGGAGCTAATACCAAAGCTTTGACCGTGTGTCTAAAGTCTTTGTTCCTGGTTAAACAGCATCTCCGAGTTTTCAACAATTGGTATCAGAGCCTTGTCCTTAGTCTTGGTTTAACCATCAAGACTAAAACTTAAAGCTCTCTTCGATATCTTCTTGTTTAGTTTTCTGTGTTCTGCTTCTTCTGTTTTCTACTTTTCAAAATCTGCAGGTGTTTGGTTTTGAACTAAGCTGTTTTCCAAAACCACTCTAACAAACTACCTTGAGAACTCATCACTCTTTGATTTGCTCATAATCGTTTGTATACATATGGCAGAAAAATTCACTTTAGACCCTCATAACACCGGCTCGGCCACTAAGCCACCAATCTTGGTAAGGCATCAATATAATATATGGCAGAGAAGGATGTTACATTTCTTTTCCAACAATCATACCGGATGTTGGAAGTCTGTGATGTTCGGACCTCATAAACCAATGGTCTTGGACACATAGACCGAAGACCATGGCCCTAAGGACCCTCGGAACTACACCGAAGAAGACTTCCAGAAATTGGAGCTTGATGCCAAGGCACATGCCTAGCTGGCTATGGCCCTCCCGAATGAAATTTATTCTGGTCTTCTTCACCACGAGTCCTCTAAGGACTGGTGGAATGGTCTAAAAGAGCAGTTCGGTGGTACCGATGATGTTGTGGCCAATACAAGGGAGATATTGGCTCAACAGTATGAGACTTTCTGCCAAATAAATAATGAGTCACTGACTCAGCAATTTGAAAGGTTCACTTCTCTCTTAAGTTAACTAAAATTAGCTGGTCAAGTGTACCCCACTATCTCTGTTCATAATCGATTCCTGAGATCTCTTCCTGATAAATGGGAAACTTATTCCATAGTCATGAGATCTTCGCCAGACTTCGGCAAACTCTCACTTACCAACTCCATGGTAATTTTCTCACCTTTGAGCGAGAGATTGACAAGAAAAGAAAACTAATAAAGTCTGGTAAATCAAAAGATGAGTATGTTCAAGGGAACACTGCTCTTCTTAGTCATAACTCTGAGATCAATGATCAGGGTTATGATAAGCACATTGACATAACTGCTGACATCACCTCTTCTCCTTCTTGTGATGACCATTCTCTCATTTCTGACCATCTGTGTTTTATCATGTATGATTTCCATCAGATTCCAAGTGATGACTTGGAAGAGATGGATATCCTTTATCAACTTTCCCTCTTGAGCATAAGAACTAACAAGTTCTACAAGAGGACAGAAAGAAAATTTCCTGGTATCCATGGGAAAACCAGGATTGAATAAGGCTAAAGTCCAATGCTACAGGTGTCATGGTACTGGACACTTTGCTAGGAAATGCATAAATGCTCCCAACTCTAATTCTTCACCTTATGTGACTTTCCCAAACACACACTCACTTACTTCTGTCGCAACTTTTTGCTCTTCTTCTTCTTCACATTTTTAAAAGCACAAAAACTCTCATGAGATAGCTCATATTGTACAAAACTCTCCTACTACCAATGTACAGTATGTACAGGCTGTCAATGGTTGCGTGTACCAGCTCACTCCTACTCCACTTCAGATTGTTGCACCTTCTCCTCCTCAAATAAATGTACCAGGCCCTGCTATCCAGTCTTCATCTTCCAGTCAACCGGCTCGTTTCACTCAAGAGTACGTAGAGACTTTCCCAAACACACACTCACTTACTTCTGCCGAACCTTTTTGCTCTTCTTCTTTTTCACATTTTCAAAAGCACAAAAACTCTCATGAGATAGCTCATATTGTACAAAACTCTCCTACTACCAATGTATAGTATGTACAGGCTGTCAATGGTTGCGTGTACCAGCTCACTCCTGCTCCACTTCAGATTGTTGCACTTTCTCCTCCTTAAATAAATGTACCAGGCCCTGCTATCCAGTATTCATCTTCCAGTCAACCGGCTCGTTTCACTCAAGAGTACGTAGACTGGAGCAGCATGCCTGAAGATGTAGGCTATTCCCTCATCACTTCTGAGCCAACAGAATTTGCTCTTATGGCTATTGGTGATGATTCCACTCCTTCTGATCAACCTGAAGCAGACTCTTCTGATGCGCAGGTATCCTCTTCTACCCTTGAAAAATTGTGCACAGATGCATGCATTGATGCTTTTGCAAAAACAAAGAAAGCCAATATGTTGCTTCAACAACAAAACCAAGAGTTGGAGCAACTACTAGGTAATATAAATTCAGAAGTAGAAAAGTTAATAAAGAATAAAGATAGTCAAATTTCTATCTTAAAAACAGAAAAAACCAACCTACAAGCATTATTTAATTTGCAAAATGAAAACTATTCAGCTTGTAGAGATGAACTGGCTTAAACTAAAGTCAGCTTATGAAAAGTGGGTTGAATCCTGCAAAGGATTCAAAATGCTTCTAGGTAAGCAAGTTCACGGTAAGGCTAAGTTTGGAATCGGGTATAATCACACTAGTCCTCCAGAGAACTATGCCCCGATTGACAGTAAAATAAATGAGATTGTTTCTGAACCTCTATCCCCCACCTTTCTCCCTGATGAAATTCTAGCCATAAAGATCACACCTCCAAGAGTCTATCAACCTGGACATTTTCCAACGTTTGTATATCCCACAAATACTAACTTGGAAAAACCGAAAGAGATACACCTGGAAAGTGATCATAACAATAATTCTTCTGAACAAACTGAGATTGCTCCAACCATGAGCTCTACTCAAAGTTAAGAAGGTACAACACTACTTGAAACCTCTGATAACCATGTGGCCTATCTTGACAAAGAAAAGAAGCCCATGGTTGACATCAAATTCCCTCCTTCTCATCCACACCCACCTTATCCTATAATGAAGGCAAATAAGCCATTCATGTCACACCCCGAGCCGGCGGGCCGGATCGTGTGTCCCATCGGGCGGAAAGGTCCCGGGGCGCGATATCGGGAATGATAATCGTGATGATCAGATTGTTTACATTGCACATGATATATAATGAGAAAATGCTAAATAAAATAGAATTACAAAGTTAAATTACATCAGTTTTGTTCATAATTTAACAATGTAAATCTACTATCAACATCATACTTCTTCTATCTTGTATCTGCACAAGATATACAAAATAATCTGTATAATGATGTTCAAAAATATGCACGTCCAAAATACTAGGTCCTCTATCTGGGCATCCTAGTCAAAAACACAACTTCTTAGTCAGCCCTGTTCGTCACCTGATTAGTCATGCAAAAAGATCAAGTCTACACATGGTTGATGAGTTCATATAGTTTTATATGAAAATGAATTTAAATAAACCTGTCCGAATGACAACCTTAGCCTCACCATTAACCACCTATACCATCTGATTCAGTATGCTTATATATAGGGCATATGTAGGGTCAAGCTTACCGCCAGCCCACCACATACCAAACCACATGATATATTGTTCCTGGCGATAATTAAGCGTTTCATCCCATACCTTTGATTCATAACGTTTGAATAACCTGAAAATCTGTTAACACCGATCACCCGAAATGACAACCTTAACCTCATCAACAACCACCTATGTTATTCAATCAAATATGCTTATATATAGGGCATATGTAGGGTCAAGCTTACCGCCAGCCCAGCCACCAGCCCACCACATAACGGACTACATAACATATTGTTGTTAATGATAATTAAGCGATTCATTTCACACCATCGACATATTAGTTCTTGAGTTCAACAAATTTGAAATTCTATTGATTCCTTGAGTTCATCACACATTCATGATCAACCATAGCATTTGTAGAAACATAATATTAAATGCTTAAATAAATTAACATTTAATAAAGTCTAAGACAAAATGATTGGGTCATAGTCAACTCAGTCGGCTATTCTTAGTTTATTGGTGGTGTCCAGTCTGTATCATCTCACATGTGGCCCATATCAAGCTTGACCCAAAGGAGTCTACCTGTATGTGTCGGGACTTTATGATGTGCCCATATCAGTATGACCTTCCAGGTCTACTGTATATGTCGGGACTTTAGGATATCCTTATATCATTGTTCACCTCTGTTTTCTTGTAGTTAGTATGATTGTTTAATTTGTACCTAAGTTAGCATGACTATGAAAGTCTACTATATGTGTCGGGACTTTCAGTTGTTTTACACGTGGTCTTGATCGGCATACGACTAACAACCACCTAGAATTGTTCTTTGTTTAGCTCATTAGTTCTTTGAAACACAACAATGAGAATAGTTCTTTGATTTGTATCCTTAATTCTTTGAACTCGTCACTGAAAATAGTTCTTTGATTTAGATCTTTAGTTTCTTTGAAACACATCTTTGAAAATAGTACATTGATTTAGATTTTTAGCTCTTTGAAACACATCGCTGAAATTAGTTCTTTGTTTTGAATTAGTTATCTTACTCATGGTGAGTAAATGATTCATTTTGCAAACCTGTACATAGTTTACCTAGACGGAATCTAGGATATCAATTATGCATATAAAACATACATGAAGTAAAAGCATTGATGTAAAATATATTCCAAGAAAATAATTTACGCATGCTTCTCAGCTCCGCGTTTGTAAAACAAAAATGTTTAGAAAAGGGGCAATGAACTCACCTGTGTTGCTATGTAATGAATCACAACAGATATGCGTGCTCGTTATTTGCAGATTAAGTATCTTCAGTACCTAGGTTGATTTATTATGAATTGAACACTATAAGTGTCAAGAGATAACGTATATAAGGTTTTGGTCTCGGTGTGCAACTATGTGTCCTAAACTTTACTAGTGTGTTGCTAAGTTTCTCTAATTGTTCTATGCTAGTTACCCCATTGCACTATTGTCCCGTAGATATTCGCATTTAAACCTTACTTATGTAAGATCTACATTACACTTATTCTAGATCTTTCAGTTGATAAATCATTTATAAAATCCGTTTTAAGTTGAAATCTTTAGTAAGAAATCATATCATTTATTTTAAAACATTTTAAATAAAGTGTTTTGTAAGTCATTTTGTTTAATTTAAAAGAAATAAGTTACTTTTTAGAATAATACAAATTAAACATGTTAGGACTTAAGTTAATCTCACTCAATTAACTCTAAGTCCTTCGTTAGTTCGTTGTCCATCCTTGAGTATAATCTACATTAGACTATTTAGTTAAATAATCTAATATAGTTATACGATTGTATAAAATCACTAAGTATGGAGTATTGATACATAAGATCAACACATCACGACTTAGTTTGTTTCCCGTTCCTCCATGGATTGTAACTCGTTCCCTTAGTTCTTTGATCTCATATGTAAAAATATCATATTATCCTTTGTACTGACTTACTAAACATGAGTTACACTTATAACTCCCATGTTTACTAGTTTAATGTTTATGGACATCACTCAATATTTGTTTAACCCTAGCTTCTACATTGCTCTTTGTAACCCATAATTTTAGTTAACCAAACACGAAATTTATTGTCAAGACTCATGTTTATGTGTTGAAGAAATTTAGAAACTCCGGGATTGAAAACTTTAACGTATAAAGTTGCCAAAACCGGTTAACACCTTTGAAAACCCTAAGGGTTTCCCATGCATGCATGTAGTGTGTGAAGAGGTTTGTTCGTCAAATACAAGTTCACCCAGAGGTCATTCTTTTAACACTCCCTTTCGGTTGTGATATTAGGCGAATGATGAGGCCATGCGAATGGAGTTTGTCAGCCGAACCATGGTTATCATGCGACTGAATCATGGGAACCGATTGAACATGGCTTGCGAATGTGAATTGTTGACGGAATGAGGAGGTGCATGCGAAACAGAGGTTCCATTCGGATGTGATGATCACACGAATGTGGTGGCATGCGAATGGGAGCCCCTTCGGTCGTGATGGTCATTCGCTCATGAGGTTTCCTTCGCCCATGGCCATTCGGCCGAGCTGATGGGCTCCTTCGCCTGGTTCGCGGCCGTGCACTTCTATGCTACCAATCTCAAGTTTTAGACTAACACAAGGTGTTTCCCAAGTTCCTAACTAGTTGTCTACTCATTTTGTGAAGTTGCTAAAGGTTTTTGAGGGGTTTAAAACTGGTTCAAGTGGGTGCTCAAACCAAGGGTTGAAAAACCCTAAAATCGCGACTTGGGTCTCGAATTAACCTCGTTTTTGTTGGTTTGAAGCTCAGATTTCTTGTACTTTCACTATCTACAAGTTGTCATGGTCGTTTTGACACCAAAATCACTCGATTTGGTGGAATATTGAGAATTCTAGGGCTTGAATTTCTAGAGAGAGAGTTTAGAGAGAGAAAGTGACGAAATGGGGAAAGAAAATGGTAAGTGAGGGGTGATAAATGGAATTTAATGCCATTTGTTTCTTTTTAATCGTTCCGATGTGTTCGGGTTCGTTCGGTTTCGCATAACAACGTCGGTTTTCGGTCGTTTTCGTAACGAATCGTTACGGTTTTAAAAATAGAGTTTACTAATGTAATTTAGGTGGTAATTCCTAGTAAATTAACTGATATCTTTTGTTTATTTTAATTTCCTGAAAACGTTTAATTTATCTGTTTAAATCGAATCATACAGTCGTCGTGCGTATTCGTTCGGATCGTCACCCGTACCAACACGACGATAACTACACTTTTCAATATGATTTTCTAATTATTAGACATCATTCAGAACGTTCAACTTTCAGATTTATACGTATAGATCGTTGTAAAGCCCGCTGAACGATGAAGACTGACAAAGTCAACCCGGAAGAGTCAAATCTCAGATTTTGGTTTGATTTTCGTGTACTCAGGTTCGTGTACACGAACCTGGTTCGTGTACTCGAACCTGAACTTCGTATACTGCTGGATCTAGTATAAATAGACGTATTTTTGTACAGATTGTAACACGAATCTCGAGGTGTGCTCTCTAGACGTATTGAGGCACATTTTCGTATACTTACTGAATATATTCAAAGTTTTGATCTTTCTTGTTCATCTTGCTTCTTATTTCACTCTATTATGGATTCCGCACACTATAGAGGTGATTGATGATGTTTGTAAACAAAAAGCTTGGATCTTGATCAGTTTAAGGACCTACAAGTGGTATCAGAGCTTGAGTGCTCATTTCATCATCAAGGTAACGCCTTTTTGAAGCAAGTTTTATACTTTATTGCTCTTCTATACTCCATCTAGCTGCTGTGTAAATTTGGAACTCTAACTCTTAAGAAAAATTTATATAAAATTTTTCTTAAGTATTTTTCAAGTTCTAAATTTTCGAGTAGTACTATTTCGAGTACAGTCAGAGTATTCGAAGTATAAATACTTTTCGAGTACAAGAAAGAAGTTCGAATACAGGAAGAATTTCGAGTACAGAAGCATTTTCGAGTACAAGGAAATTTCGAGTACAGAAAGATTTTCGATTACAGTGACATTTTCGATTACAAGGAGGTTCGTGTACAGATCTGTCTGTTTAACTTTGAGCAATATCTACAGGGAGCTACAGGGAATTCGTGTACTGAACTTAGAAAATTTTCTGATTCATCATGGCTTCAAAGAATCTGACAAATTTGTCCAACTTACTCAATCTGGACAATGAGATTGGCACCGGAACAAAGCCACCAAGGCTCGTGTCGGGAGATAACTTTCAAGACTGGAAATTTCGATTTCAGTCATTTATCAAGTATACCGACCCAAAGCTTTGGAGATCAATTGAAGAAGGTCCCTTTGTACCTTCATACCAGAGTGAGCTCAATGGTCCTCTCGTTCCAAAGGATCCAGAACTGTATACTGACAATGACATACTCATGATGGAGAAGGATGAAAAGGCATATGCCTCGATCACAATGGCTTTGTCAACAGATGTTGCTCACGGATTCAAGGAACACAAGACTGCTAAGGAACTCTGGAATGCCTTAGTTGAAAGATTTGAAGGAAATGAGGACATGCGAGAGAGTCGGAAGGACATGCTCAGACAAAGGTTCAACATGTTTAATCATATCAAGGGAGAGTCTCTCGAAGCACAACTCAACAGATTCACACATCTGATGACTGAGATGACCAGTTCTGGGATTGAGATGACTAAGGGAGAGGTGAATAAGAAGTTGCTGAATTCACTACCTTACACTTGGAACTCTAACTGTACAACTATCAAAAGAACCAAGGATATGTACAAGACTTCTTTAAGTGAGCTGATCTCAATTATCAACTCATATGACATGGATGATAAGCAGAGAGCACTGAATCATGCCAGCTCAATGGGCATTGCACCTACCTCTGAAAACTCTGCTCTTCTGTCAGCAATTAATCTTCAATCATCAGGAATGCATCATTATCAGCCTCCTTCCTCTCATGGAGTTCCTTTTGAGACTGCTTTCCTGTCATCTGGACAACCTGGATCGGTGCCTAAAGTCAATCCAGAAAGTGAAGAGAATCTGCTGCTATTTAAGGGATTCATGAATAGCTACAATGCTTTTATCGCAGGAGAATTGGCACCCTCAAATCTCACTCAAGACAATCTAGAGTAGATTAATCCAACTGATGTTGAAGAAATGGATATCTCATGGCAGATGGCAATGGTTGTGTTCAGAGCAAAGAAGTTCATCAAGAAATATGGAAGAAACAGCTTTGGAAACGCTCCAAGGAAAAAGCTTGGGTTTGATAAGTCAAAATTGCGATGTTATAACTGTGACCAACCGGGTCACTTTGCCAGGGAATGTAAGCAGCCAAAGGTGGCTAAGGAAGGAGGAGAAAAGAAGCCTGAAGAGAAGTCAGGAAATACAACTGCTGGAGGAAGCGCTAGCACATCTAAAGCGTTGGTGACTCAGGAGACTGACTCCTATGATTGGAGTGATCAAGTGCAGGAACTGGAACTGACTCTGAGTCATGCTTTCATGGCTGAAGTGGACGACAAGCAAAAGGAGGTAACTAAAAATCTTTGCTCTACTTCATGCATAAATAAAGTATTTAAGTACAGGTCGCACAATGAATCATTAATCAAAGAATTAAACAAACTTAAATACTTTAACTCAGAATTTCTTAAAAATGAAGGAATTTTTAAAAGGAAACTTGAAGCCGAGGGTCGGGATGTGGCAAGGCTAAAAGAACTTCTAATTGACAAAGAGTCCAACTATCGAGAAGCTCGACGAAAAATCGATGAACTCACTCTAGAGTTGGATCAAGTCAAATCTCAACTTTCTAAATCATCAATTAAATGTGAAAGATTTGATTATTCAAGCCAGATTTTAGAAAATATGACATCAATGCGATTCCGGGAAAAGAGGGGTAGTGGAATTGGGTATAATGAGTGTGCACCACCTTTTAACCATAATTACTCATGCATGCCAAGAATCAACACATCCGTTGATGACTTGGAAATGGATTCTGGTCATGATTGTGATTTTCCCTCCAAACCAGTTGTGCTTACAGCTGACCCTGTTATAACTAATGATTCTGAGGTTTGTGCAGAAAAACTAAGTGTTGCAGGTTTAAAGGAGGAGAAGGTAGAAAGAAGTGCAGGGAGGAGCACAGATTGTTCATCATCTACAAGCAAATCATCTTTTGTTCCAAAAATTGATTTTGTTAGAAAATTTGATGAAATTAACACTAATATCAATGATATGCCGAAACATTTTCAAAAAACATTTGCTATAAAATCAACTCTCTCTCCTTTAACAACACAGACTGCACCGGCTCATTCCACAGTTACCAAAGAGGAAAGTTCACTGTTAAAGCCTAACAGTGAACCTTATATTCCCACCTCTTTCTCTAGTCAAAGTAACTGTGATGTAAAGCCCTTTGACCCAATTGAATTTCACCAAAAGGTCTGCTGTTATGCATGTGGGAAACCTGGCCACATTGCTAGATATTGTCTGCACCGACCTACTGAATTTTTCTATGGGAAGAATCAGAAGGTCATCCCTAAGGCTAAACCAGTTAATAAACATGTGAAGACCTTACCATCCTCCAAGCCTAAGGCAACCTCTTAGAAGGGGACACAGACTCAGACTTCTTCCACTGCAAAAGGACCTAAGAAATACAACAAACCTCCATCTAATTTTCATAAGCAAACAAAAGGGAATTTTAAGCAAAAAACAAAAGGGATTTTCAAAAATAAGACAAAACCAGTTAACCAGGGCAGTGGAAGCCTGACAAAACATATTAGGTACAACTAAGACAGACCCAAAAACGGACCCAAACCCAAACCCAAGGACAAAGTCTCTTCCATTACCAAAGTACCTAAATCTGTTATGGTTTGGGTACCTATTTCTCACTGATTGTGTGAAAAATGCAGGGACGGCCAAGTAAGCTCAAACATGTTTGGTACGTAGATAGTGGCTGCTCCCGGCACATGACTGGGGACTTTTCTCAGTTACATGAAGTTACACCATTCAGTGGAGGATATGTATCATTTGCAGGAGACAAGGGAGGAAGGATAAGTATGAAAGGCACGGTCACAAATGGAACTCTTAGTTTTGAAGACGTATATTATGTTGAAGAGCTCAATCACAGTCTTTTGAGTGTTTCTCAGATCTGCGACAAGAGTTTTTCAACACACTTCACAAACAAGGAGTGTCTTATTCTTAAGCCTGGTTTTGTGGTGCCTGAGAAGTGGATTCTGATGAGAACTCCAAGGATAAACAATGCATACATTATCAACATGAACTCAGATTCGTTTACAGAGAACACTTGCTTGTTTTCTAAGGCATCGGAGCATGATTGTCTGTTGTGGCATCGGAGGCTGGGTCACGTAAATCTGAAGAATCTAAATAGATTAGCCAAGGGAGATCATGTTATTGGCTTGCCCTCAAAGGACTTCTCCACCATTGAGAAATGTATTGCTTGTGCCAAGGGAAAGCAACATAAGAGACCTCACAAGCCTAAACTGTTCAACTCTATTTCTTCAGTTCTACAACTTCTTCACATGGATCTCTTCGGACCAGTCAATGTTATGAGCATCGGGAAGAAGTCATACTGTTTGGTAGTAACTGATGACTACTCCAGATTCACTTGGGTATTCTTTCTGGCCAAGAAGGATGAGACTCCAGAGATTCTTAAGAAGTTTATTACCTTAATTGAGAATCAGAGAAATCTGAAGGTTAAGGTAATCAGAACTGATAATGGTACTGAATTCAGAAATCAGACTCTTATAGATTTCTGTGATGAGAAAGGAATTGCCAGACAATACAGTGCAGCAAGAACTCCTCAGCAAAATGGAGTTGCTGAAAGAAGAAACAGAACACTTATAGAGGCCGCTCGAACTATGTTGTCGGAGTCAAAGCTGCCTATTTTCTTTTGGGCTGAAGCAGTTAACACTGCTTGCTATGTTCAGAATCGAGCTCTACTAAACAAGCGTCATCAGAAGACTCCCTACGAGATTCTCTTCAATCAGAAACCCAAAGTTGGCCATTTCAAGTCATTCGGATGTCCTTGTACTCTTCTTCATACTGAGCCTAATCACAAGTTTGATGACAAGGCAGACGAATGTTACTTCGTGGGTTATTCGTCTGAAAAGGCAGCATACAGAGTTTATAACAAGAAGACTCGGGTGATTGTGGAATCATACTACATTGATTGGCAAGAAATGAACTCTACTGATGCCGGTTCTGGTCCAAACTGGCTGTTTGAGTATGACTCCACTTTTAGGCCCTTCAGTACTACATCTGAGAACGCAGGAGCATCTGAGCAAGCTGATGAATTTTTCACGGGTGATGACATGGACTACAGGGTTGACTATGTTCCTTGTGATCCTAGTCATCTGACAGTTGACCCTCCAGGAATGTATAATCGTGCCCCTTCAGCTCAGCCAACCCCAATTCATGAAGTTCTTCCATCAGAACCAGACAATTCTCAGTCGGTTCAGCCTCTTCCTGACACTGATCAAACCTCATCCTCTTCCCACCAGACCTTTGATAATCCACTCTTCTCAGATAGCATTCCTGAGGAACATTGTGTGGATCCTGGAGCTGAAGCAAGTGAAACTGCTCCTATTGACCACATTTCCTCTTCAAGTGAAGAACAAGTCAACAATATCAGCAACCTGCTAGATAATCTGGCAGTAAAAGAAGTGCCAACACTTAGTGTAAACAAGAATCATCCAGTGGAGAATATTATTGGACCTCTCTCAGAAGGCGTTCTTACTCGAAGCAAATCCATTACAGTTCAGAACGCGTTGCCTAAAGAGACACTCACTCGAAGTCAATCAGGTCCTATTAATTCTTGTTTATATTCGTGTTTTATTTCGCAGGTGGAACCCAAAAACGTCAAAATGGCTCTCAAGGAGTCCAGCTGGGTTGAGGCAATGCAAGAAGAGCTGATGCAGTTTCAGAAGCTCAAGGTTTGGAATCTGGTTCCTCTACCCAAGGGAAAACTGCCTATAGGAACCAGATGGGTTTTCAGAAACAAGAGAGATGATTCTGGTGTAATTATCAGAAACAAAGCCAGACTGGTCGTTCAAGGATTTTATCAGCAGGAGGGGATAGATTATGAAGAAGTCTTTGCACCGGTTGTGAGACTTGAGGCCATACGGATTTTCTTGGCATATGCTTCATATATGAACTTCACTGTATATCAGATGGATGTGAAGACTGCATTTCTGTATGGGAAGGTTAAAGAAGAAATCTATGTCTGCCAGCCTCCTGGGTTTGAGGATTCTCAGTTCCCCGACCACGTCTACAAGTTAGACAAAGCTCTCTATGGTCTTCATCAGGCACCGCGAGCGTGGTATACAACACTTACCGATCATCTACTTGCAAATGGATATACCCGTGGAGCCATTGATCAGACTTTGTTCGTTCGCAAAGATAAGGATGATTTAATACTCGTTCAAATCTATGTGGATGACATCATATTTGGCTCCACCAGCTCAGCGTTGTGCAAAGAATTTGAAGGGGTAATGAAGAAGAAATTTGAGATGAGTGCGATGGGAGAAATGACCTTCTTTCTGGGTCTGCAGGTAAAGCAAGATTGTAAGGGTGTGCTGATTCACCAAGGAAAATACGTCACAGACATTTTGAACAAGTTCAAAATGATGGAGTCAAAGCCGGCATCCACTCCCATGGCTGCACGTCCTATCCTGACTTCGGATTCGAAAGGTGAAGATGTCGATCAGCACCTCTATCGCTCGATGATTGGCTCTCTGATGTATCTGACTGCTAGTCGTCCAGACATTATGTTTTCAGTATGTCAGTGTGCCAGATATCAGGCAAATCCGAAGGCATCTCACCTCATAGCTGTCAAGAGAATCTTTCGGTACCTAGTCGGGAAACCTAAGCTCGGACTTTGGTATCCAAAGAACTCTGAGTTTCAATTATTTGCATACTCAGACAGTGACTTTGGTGGATGTAACCTGGATAGGAAGTCAACCACGGGTGGGTGTCAGTACCTGGGAGATCGTCTTGTTTCATGGCAATGCAAGAAGCAGACAACCGTATCCACATCCACCGCAGAAGCTGAATATGTTGCTGCTTCCAGTTGCTGCTCTCAGGTTATCTGGATGCAACAACAACTCCTCGATTACGGTTTGAACTTTCTTGACTCTCCTATTTATTGTGACAATGAAGCAGCCCTACAGATCGTCAAGAATCCGGTACAACATTCCAAAACTAAACATATTGACATCCGGATTCACTTCATCCGTGACTGTTTCGAATGAAAGCTGATTCATCTTGAAAAGGTCCACACTGATGACAATCTAGCGGACCTTTTCACAAAACCGTTCGATACAGCACGCTTCCATCACTTGCTTGCCTCTCTCAAATTAATAAGCTTTAATTAAAAGCATTTTTGTAAATACATTAAAATTTGTGTCCTCCCATAGTCACAAATTTAGGGGGAGAAAATTTACAAAAACAACAAAAAGATTTTTCATTCAGTGAGTCAGAAAATTTACAAAAACAACAAAAAGATTTTTGGTTGGTTTTTGAGTCAGTCTAAGATAATCTATAAGTTTAGGGGGAGTTAAGTTTTGAAATCTTAAGAAAAGGAGATTTTGTCTCTAGCTATTCAAAGAAAATTACAAAAACATTTTTAAATTTTAACTTTACAAAAACTTAAGAAAATACAAAAAGATTTTATTTGGACAAGCAAAGTGAATCGATCAAATTGGGAAGTGAAATAATCTCTAAGGATCAGAATTTCACTATCTTATTATGATCTCAAAAGGAATCACAACCTTGAATATCTATTATATGCTAAGAAGTTGAAATGAGTTTTTCAAACCTTAAATAATCAGACCTGATCAAACTTAAAATACATATAAATAGATAAATAAGTGTGAAATTGTGATCATTAGATAACTAGAAACGTGTGACAACTATTTGACTTCTTGTTTAAATCCTAGAATCAAAACGAGATTATGTTTCTATAAACTTGAAATTGTATTTGAAAAACTCGGGTATTTTCCATGTTTTGTGCAAACAAAGAGCGGGAAATACCTACTGAAGCATTCTATGTTTTGCGTAAGCAAAGAACTGGATGTGTGACGTTAAGGCCAATGTGTCTGCAGATCAGAAAATAAAAGATGCCAATGAGCACAAGATGATAGAACCCCTTCTTGTTCTTGATTCTAAACCTACTAGATCTGTTCTTTTCTTTTCTCACCTTAAAACTCTGTCAAAATAATTTGAAGTTCGTTGAAACACAATCAAAGTTTGAAACAAAGGATTTAACAAGACTGATAGGTTGCATATTAATCTAGTCTTACAATCTAATTGATCACAAATTTCCCAAAAGATATTTTCAGAAAAACTTGATCATATAACTGATTTTTAAGAGATGGAATAACGAGTGGAAATAATTGGTAGGGAATAGCTATTTAAAGGTTGTGCTTCTTTAAGAAATTAACTAATATAGTTAAAATTTTGATAACAGATTTGATCCCACAAATTTGAACCGACTAAACTTTAAAACTTGTTCAAAGTTTATTTTATTTTATTTTATTTTATTTTATTTTATTTTATTTTATTTTATTTTATTTTATTTTATTTTATTTTATTTTATTTTATTTTATTTTATTTTATTTTATTTTATTTTATTTTAGAAAAGTTAGAATTTTCATTCGAAATAAGAAAATTAAAGGGTGCGTATTCGAAATCGAGTACACGAAATTACGTATACGAAATCAGGTCTATAAATAGTTCAACCATATCCAATTTCGTGTACCATAATTTTCGTGTACACGATTTCAGTTTCGATTACTCCATAAGGCGATTTTTATTTCCAGACCAGTTTTCGAAATTCTACTCCGGCTATCTTATAGATCATCATTAGGCGACTCTAGGTATAGATTTTTATCAAATTTTGACCGCGGATTTGAAAGTTATGGTCAAAGTAAAATTTCGAGTACGTGATTTTCGTGTACAGAAAGTCTTTGGTCAAATTGACCTTGAAATGCTTAAAATTGAAAGGCGATTCGTGAATATGTTGGTCGCCTTTCAATTCCGAGTATATTGAATCGGTTTAGAAGTTCTAAGGAGCCAAAATGATAAACTTCTCTAAGGATTTTGAGTACACGAAATTTCTCAACTTCGTATACAGGATCCACTTCGTGTACTCAACTCAGTTCGTGTACACAACACATTTCGTGTACACAACACACTTCGTGTACTCAACTCAGTTCGTGTACACAACACACTTCGTGTACAAAACTTACTTCGTGAACTTGATCTGTTTCGTGTACACCTGTTGCTCCGAGGAGATTTCTTCAACACTTAGAAAATTTTTGAAAAATTTTGAAATTTTCGAGTATTGCTTCTATTTCGAACACTTCATCTAACTTAATCAGTTTTCTGTTTCAGATGGCTGAATTACGGTTCGTACATGATCATAACATGACTGCATTTCTTGGGGAACCGCCAGCCAAGCACTCCGAGTTCAAAAGCATGATTGAAGGGCTGATTTTGTCGCCAGTTAACTATGCTATTATGGAGTATCCCCTAATTGTTACATCTTTTATTAGAGATTTTTGGAGCACAGTTGATGAAGGTGTTGATACAGATGGGAACATCAGCATTGTAGGAAAGATCCAAGGTCACTCCATCATCATTTCAGAGCAAATTATTAGAGATTGCCTGCAGTTCGGAGACAAAGAATCTGATCCTGTTGAGCTAGATCAAGAGCTGGTAAACAAAACTGTTTATCAGATGGGACATGAAGGCGCTTACCCACCCACCGAGAAGAAACTACTGCATCCGTATTGGAGATATCTAGCCCATGTGGTGACACAGTGTCTTTCTGGACGAAAGGGGGGATATGATGTGCTCAACCAGACACTTAGCTCTTGTATGGTGGCCCTAGCACTTGGAGAAGACTTCAACTTCTCAAGGATGATTTTTCAGGATATGCACGTGAACATCAAAGGCAAGAGGAAAGAGAGATTCCTGGCCTTTCCAAGATTCATTCAGATCATCCTGGATAAAAGATATCCGAACCTGCAATGCACATTTGGTTCACTGGAGGTTAAGAGGATGCGAGACGATATCTTCGGCTACATGAAGATGAGTAAACGGGGAAAGAAGCAGTACATTGGTCAGAGGCCCTTGATCAAGTTTGGGAGATTTGTGGGAGATGGGATGGATGAGGATATGCCAGGGACCCCAGTGGCTATAGTGGCAGAAGAGCATGACACTCAGGCTACAAGTTCTAAAGCTAAAGCAAGTGAAGCTACAAAAGCTGCAGCTGATGCTTCTTCTTCTTCATCAAGTGAAGATTTTGTCCCAGAGGGGCCACCTCTCACAAGGCAAGAAAGGGAAGACGTTCAAGATGTTGATTATACTCCCACTCCCGAATCTTCGCCAAAGAAGAAAAGGCAAAAGACTATGGCACGAAAGGCAAGAGACCCAAGGCTTCAGTCTGTTCTCTCCAGCTTATCCTTCTCTTCTGCTGCTGCTGTCATGACACAGGCACCCGTTAAACCCACTCCCATCACTAAACCACCGTCACCACCTCACATCTCCAAACCACCATCACCACCTCACATCTCCTTACCACCATCACCACCTCATGTCACAAAACCGCCATCACCCTCACCTGTCACTCAACCACCTCCGCCACCTCAACCTTCTCAACCCATTAAGCCAAAACTACATAAACCAACACCTAAACCTTCAAAAACCAAGCTCATCATCCGAGTTCCCTCCACACGTCCATCCATCACCATTCCGCCTCAAACCAAAACCAAAGCCAAATCACCTACACCACAATCCGGAAGCAGCAAAGGAAAATCTCCTTTGCGTTCCGATTCACCTTACGAACCACCACAGGTGCCTGTCGATCTGATCGGACTTCATGAGCGAGTCTATCAGCTAGAGAAAGATGCGGAGAGAAAAGACAGGATGATCATGAACTTGCGAGAAGGAAAGATAAAGATATGCTCACATCTCAACAAGTATAAAGGAAAGTTAAAGGCTCATGAGAAGGCGATCAGGATTCTTCTGCTGGAGAACCACAAGATGCAAAGAGATATAAAGCGACTCAAAGGAGAAGAAGTATCTGAGTCTGAAAATGAAGCTATGGACGTTAGCGACGACAGTGATGACAGTGATGATGATGATGCTGATGATGGAGATGATGACCAGAATCAAAAGGAAGACAAAGATAAAAAGGACGATAAAGAAGATCAAGACGACAAACCTGATAAAGATGGAGATGACAAAGACAAAGACAAAGGTCCTCCAGATGACAAAGATCAAGGTGGAGATTCTGGGAATCCATCATCTTCTGAGAAGCCTTCTGGTCTATATGATGATCTGTTTGGAGATATTCCAGATGACATCCTTTTTGGTGACTGTGTACAACCAGATGAGACTACTGGAGCTGGGCTTGACAGTTTCTTTGATGATATTCCAGATAGCTTTGACTTTGAGTCATCAAGCGATCAAATGGGGAATCAAGCCAAGTCCTCTACAGGGGCATCTGTAGAAGAAGAGCCAGAAAACATAATACTTGGCAATGTATCTGATGACCCCTATATCGATTATTTGTAAGCCTACAAATACATTGATGCCTTGGGAAGTGAGATCACTTCCCTGAATGAAGTGATAGATAGCTGGTTTGATCGTAAGAAAGACTGGACACCAGCTCCTCCTGTAGACAAAGAGGCTTGGTTCAGAGAAATTGGAGATCAACATCCAGAGCATACCTTCATTTCTGATGACAGAAACCTTTTTGCAGTTCGCAATGATTGATCAAATATATGCTGCTGGATGTACGACAAACCGAGAGATATCTACTTGGTGAAACGGATGAGTGGAAAAGTCGAATTTTACAAGAAGCCTACAGATTTCTGTTCCTTACCTAGAGTTGACATCAGAAGCATCGACAAGGCTATGTTCTTCAACCCGTCTAAGGACTCACAGGCTGATTTGTTCGCAAAGTTTATCAAAGATCAGTGTGAGAAGAATTTTCCTGTAATGCGCACGGCTAAGGACGACGCTTTGTCTCTTCGTGCATCATTGATCCAAAGACGAAGAAGCCTTGGGTGTACTATAGGTACCCTCCTCCTCATATGATGCAAGCAGTGCCTGTCTCGCCAAGAGTTCCTGATAACTCTTTGGCTAATTTTCTGTCATGGTACTTTGATGATCTGAACCTTGCTGCAGTTATTCTTAGGAACATAGATAATGTTGATGACATCGACATGATTCTTGACCCTATGGATCTTCTGAAGTATGGTAAAGATGACATGATGAAGCTGCACAACTCTCCTATACGAGTATATTCCGGAAATGATGAGCTGGCTAAGCCATTTACACGAGTTGTTGCTTATGCCATGGAGCTAAAGCTGTATGCTGGAGCAGGGCCACACAATGTCACTCTTCCGATAGGATGACTTCGCCAGTCTAGGGGGAGTTTGTAAAGCCCGCTGAACGATGAAGACTGACAAAGTCAACCCGGAAGAGTCAAATCTCAGATTTTGGTTTGATTTTCGTGTACTCAGGTTCGTGTACACGAACCTGGTTCGTGTACTCGAACCTGAACTTCGTATACTGCTGGATCTAGTATAAATAGACATATTTTTGTACAGATTGTAACACGAATCTCGAGGTGTGCTCTCTAAACGTATTGAGGCACATTTTCGTATACTTACTGAATATATTCAAAGTTTTGATCTTTCTTGTTCATCTTGCTTCTTATTTCACTCTATTATGGATTCCGCACACTATAGAGGTGATTGATGATGTTTGTAAACAAAAAGCTTGGATCTTGATCAGTTTAAGGACCTACAATCGTCATCTATACGAATAATCCGTCAGTTTAGCACTCACGTAACGACATCCGATATTGTTTTGTTCTGTACAACCTCACATACGTCTATACATAATAAAGTCCTAACTAACAAACACTTGATAGTTCTGTGTTGTCAGATGAAATTCTGACTGTTAAACCATGGTTTTGAATCATGTTTCTAAAATGAATGTGTAATAGTTTTGTGTCAAACATCAAATGATAATAGTATACATGTAATACACATAGTTCGTACCTGAATTACTGTGCAAGTTACTGTTCCGGTTATGATTCCAGCACTGATGTTATGATTCGTCAGCAAGGCATTTCTTTAGATTTGAGACGTGGAACACATCACGCACACCACTGAGTTCATCTGGTAATCTCAGTCTATATGCCACAGGACCAATCCGTTCAACGATCTCAAACGGTCCCACGTATCGTGGTGCTACTTTGCCTTTCTTTCCGAAATGAACTACACCCTTCCATTGGGATACCTTTAACATGACACGGTCTCCCACTTGAAATTCCAATGGCTTGCGCCGTTTATCGGCATAGCTCTTTTGTCTGCTTCTGGTTGCTTGTAACCTTTGTTGAATTTGAGCGATCTTATCGGTAGTTTCCTAAATAAGCTCTGGCCCAGTTATTCGATTATCTCCAACTTCAGTCCAACAAATCGGTGACCGACATCTTCGACCATACAGAGCCTCGAATGGTGCGCATCCGATGCTACTATGGTAACTGTTATTATAGGATAATTCGATCACTGGCAAATGAGAGTCCCAATTCCCACCGAAATCCAAAACACATGCTCTCAACATGTCCTATAGGGTCTGTATCGTACGTTCGCTTTGACCGTCCGTTTGAGGATGGTAAGCTGTACTCAAGTTTAAGTGTGTCCCTAGAGATTTTTGCAATGATTGCCATAACCTCGATGTAAATCTGCTGTCTCGATCGGAAATGATAGACAATGGTACACCGTGACGTACCACTATCTCATTGATGTACAATCTTGCTAGTTTATCCATCGTGAAGGTTTCACTCATTGGCAAGAAGTGAGCAGACTTTGTTAATCGATCAATGATAACCCAAATTGTATCATGGCCACTAGAAGCGCGGGGAACCTTGGTAATGAAATCCATAGCTATTTGCTCCTACTTCCATAGCGGAATTTCAGGTTGTTCCAGTAAACCTGACGGTTTCTGGTGCTCTGCTTTAACCTTCGCACACGTTAGATAGCGACCGACATACTCGGCTATATCCTTCTTCATTCCTGGCCACCAATAAAATCCCCGTAAATCTCGGTACATTTTATCAGCGCCCGGGTCTACTGACTACCAAGTCTTGTGCGATTCGTCAAAGATAAGTTTCCTCAGTTCATCTACCGCAGGAATCCACACGCGATCCTGGTAGTAGATAACTCCATCTGATTTTGTTTCAAACTATCGTTCAGCTCCACAATCGAGTTCTTTCTTCAGATTTCCTCGTTCTACTGATTATTGTTGTGCATGAATGATCTTGTCTCGTAGACTCGTTTGCACAGTCGTTCCCATTGCTCTTACGCGTAGGGGTTTGACTCGTTCCTTCCGGCTTAAAGCATCTGCTACAACATTTGCCTTACCCAGATGGTACTTGATCACACAGTCGTAATCATTCAGTAGTTCAACCCAACGACGCTGTCGCATGTTGAGTTCCTTCTGATAAAAAATGTGTTGTAGACTTTTGTGATCAGTGAAGATGGTACACTTGTTGCCATACAAATAATGTTTCCAAATCTTCAGTGCAAAGACTACTGCTCCCAGTTCCAGATCATGAGTCGTGTAATTCTTCTCATGAATCTTCAACTGCCTCGATGCATATGCAATAACCTTATCTCGCTGCATTAATACGCAACCGAGTCCCTAATGGGAAGCGTCACAATACACTACAAAGTCGTCTGTACCCTCTGGGAGGGATAAGATTGGAGCATCACATAACTTCTATTTCAATGTCTGGAAAGCGTCTTCTTGTTTCTGCTCCCAAACAAACGGCTCGCTTTTCTGAGTTAACTTAGTGAGAGGCAAGGCTATCTTAGAAAAGTTTGAAATAAACCTTCTATAATAACTTGCTAGTCCCAGAAAAGACCGTATCTTCGTTTGATGAAACGCATCCTCATCCAACCAATGAGGACCAAAGAACACTATAACAAGATGGAGAGATGATGTTATGTTTGATGAATGGTCAAAATTCAAAAGAGAAAACAATGATCGTCCTGAGCTTTGGAAAGAAGCCACTTCACCCTCCCCTACTATAGTGTCCCAGCTCAAGGATGCCAATCCAAGCACAATGCTTGACCATCTGCTCAATGCACCTATGAGAAGCCTAGGTGTTGAGTCTGCAGAATCTCCATCTACTGTCAACTTCAGACCTTGGGTTGAAGTTGAAAAGGAAATTCTTCCTGATCTTCTAATAAACTACAAGCCTCATTAGCATTTTGTAGTAAAGAAAGCACTTGATTCAAAAGATCAAGTAAAAAGAAGAGAAATAATTCACTGGCCTGTTGGAGCTCCTCTTCCTTTAGGTCCTTCTTCTAAATCCCAACCTCCTTAGATCAAAAATTCCAGAATTAGAATAAAAAGATGGTTCTATGATTATGTCTCCAAGAGCATGGTCATTGAGAGATACAATGGGTCAAGATCCTTCTTTTCAGATTGGGATGAAATTCTCAATCTACCAAATAATGATCTAAAGGAACTGCAGCATATGAATCTGGATAAGGCTGATACATAATATGAAGTCTTGAACTATGTGAGGACTCCTAGAAATAAAATTAGTCTGGCTCTTAGTCAAAAATAAATGGTTTTGGCTTCATCAGTCCAGAGGGAGATTTTTGGAAAATAAAGACTGATGAGCAAAACCACTAAAGCCAGACAAATGAATAAAACCGCGGATTGACCAACCGCGGATACTTCTCTTCCAGAAACCTTCTCTTCCGACTGAATAATTTCTTCAACATCGGAACATCCACAGCGGAAGATTCGCCAAAAAGAACTACCGCAGATCTTCTCTACATTGGAAGACATTAGCTAACCATGATCCCTTCGGAAGACAACAAATGCTTCGGAAGACATCCAATGATTCGGAAGACAATCTCTGATTTCGAAATAACCGATTGTTCAATCAACTTCTGATGAACACCTTCCAAAAGAATAACCACTGAGCCTCAACACAACTATCTCAACCTCGGAAGAACTGAAGACTTCTGAAGACACTTGAAGACTCTTGTTTCTGTTGTTGTTGACTTTGTATTAGTTGTTCTATTCTGATGATTCAGTGTCTATAACAGTGTAAGCTATTTGTCTTATTATTTCTTGTCTTGTAACTCTGAATGTAGGGTATTTAAGTCCCAACATTCCCTGAGAAAATTGAATTACTTCCCCCAAAATTCCTTGTCCTATTATTCTGTTCTTCTCTCTTTCTAACAAAAAAACTAAACAACGAAAATAACTAAGTGTTAAACTTAAGAGGGAGCTAATACCAAAGCTTTGACCGTGTGTCTAAAGTCTTTGTTCCTGGTTAAACAACCTCTCTGAGTTTTCAACACCTTATGCACAAACCTCAGGATTATCAAAGCTATTTAAATCAGTTAAAACAGCATCTGTTGTAAGTGAAACTGGTTTGCTAGAACTAGTGGTTAACTCACACCTTCGGTCTGACTTCAATAGCATATCATCAACAGATTTGTTGATCTTGTGCATGATAGAATAATTATGGTTAAACGGAGGTTTCACCTCAGTATAACCAAGCCCTATTGTCTCCATTACCCTATTCTTAAAATCAACCAATTTAGCCACCACAATACTTGAGTAGTCATATTTGTCAACTCTTATTTTAGTTTTGGACAACTTAGTTTTAGCTTGTTCTAGCTATGAGGTAATCTCAGCTATCTGACGCTTGGCGTCCCAATAATTAGACTCCTTGTCACTCAAAAGCTCTTTTAATTTTGAAATATCACGCCTTTCAGCATCAAGTTTTTTTTTAAAATTTCTTCGTTTTTAAGAAACTTAGAGTTAAAATATTTTAGTTTGTTGACTTCCTTGATCAGGGCCTCATTGCGAGATCGATATTTAAAAACCTTTTTAATGGAAGAAGTAGAGCAGAGATTTTCAGCTACCTTATTGCGTTTTTCATCAACCTCAGCCATGAATGCATGGCTCAATGTCACCTCCAGCTCCTGCACTTGGTCACTCCAGTCATAAGAATCAGTCTCTTGTGTAACGAGTGCCTTTGATGTACCAACTCCTGCTCCTTCCTTCTCTTATGGCTTCTTATCAGCCTATTTCACCGTCTTGGGCAGGTTGCATTCACCAGCAAAGTGACCCGATTGGTCACAATTGTAACATCTGAGCTTGGACTTGTCAAACCTGAGCTTCTATCCAGGGTTGTTCCCGAAGCTATTCTTCCCGTATTTCTTTATAAACTTCTTTGCTCGTAAGACTGCCATGGCCATCTGCCATACGATATCCATCTCCTCAACATCAACAGGATTAATCTGCTCCAGATTATCCTGTGTCAAATTGGCCGGTGCCAATTCTCCTGCAATAAAAGCATTATAGTTGTTCATGAACCCCTTGAACAGTAGCAGGTTTTCTTCACTTTCAGGACTGATCTTGGGCACTGAATGTGCTTTCCCAAAGGAGAGGAACACAGTCTCATAGGGAACTGACTGAGATGCTGAAGCTTGGTATGTCTGTGAACCAGAGGCTTGATAGTTAGTTGAATACAGAAGTGCAGCATTCTCAGTGGCTGGGGTAATGCCCATGGAGCTAGCATGATTGAATGCCCTCTGTTTATCATCCATGTCATACAAGTTGATGATGGATATAAGCTCACTAAGGGTAGTCTTGTACATATCCTTAGTCCCGTTGATCGTCGTACAGTTTGAGTCCCAGTTGTACGGTAAAGAATTCAAAGGCTTCTTGTTGACTTCCCATTTTGTCATCTCCACCCCGGCACTTGTAAGTTCTGTCATGAGGCGGATGAAACGGGTGAGCTGAGCTTCTAGAGATTCTCCTTTAATGTGATTGCACATCTTGAATCACTGTCTTAACATGTCCTTTTGGCTATCCCTCATGTCTTCATTCCCTTCAAAGCGTTCAACCAACGCATCCCATAGCTGTTTGGCAGTCTTGTGCTCCTTAAATCCGTGAGCAAATTCAGTAGGCAATGCCATAGTAATGGAGGCATAAGCCTTGTCGTCTTTTTCTCTCAGCAAGATGTCATTCTCGGTGAACAACTCCGGGTCCTTAGGAATTAACCCATTCAGCTCGCTCTCGTACATGGGCATGTAAGGCCCTTCCTCGATTGACCTCTATTGCTTAGGATCAGTACAGTTGATGAATGATTGAAATCTGAACATCCAGTCCTGGAAGTTATCACATGAAACAAGCCTCGGTGGCTTTGTACCCATCCTAATCTCGTTGTCCAGGTTTAGTAGGTTTTAGAGGTTTGTCAAGTTCGTGGAAGCCATATCCAGAAAAAAACTCTAAGTGTCAGTTCACGAATTCCAGAGGTGTACGAAATCCCCAATGTTCACGAAATCTTTAAGTACCCGAAATCCAGTGAGTACACGAAAGCCAAGCAGTACTCAAATTCTAAGTAACCGAAGAGCAGTACCCGAAGATCTAGTTTTCAAAGTCCAGTACACGAAGACCTGTAACCAAAGAACTGTACCCGAACTGAA
The DNA here is from genome assembly GCA_009363875.1 of Mikania micrantha. Classification (NCBI taxonomy): domain Eukaryota; kingdom Viridiplantae; phylum Streptophyta; class Magnoliopsida; order Asterales; family Asteraceae; genus Mikania; species Mikania micrantha. Next base: position 21,087,756 of record CM018680.1, read on the forward strand.
GTTCACGAAGTCCAAGTGTACGAACCCAAGTGCACGAAGCTAAGATCTCGAAATCTGTACACGAAATCAGGTTCCCGAAGTTAGGCTCCCGAAGCCAAGTACTTGAAATCCAATGCTTGAAACTCAGTTGACTAAGGATGAAGAACTCGAAATCCAGTACACGAAGAGAAGTTCCGAACACAAGTTCTCGAAATGTTGTTCTCGAAGCTGTGTACTCGAAATGAAGAACTCGAAAAATACTTGAAAAATTCCAAACGAAAATTCTTCAATCTTCAGAGCTCCAAATTGATACAGCAGCTAGATGAGGTGAAAATGAACACGAAAGCAACAATATTGCATGAAAAAGCTAATACCTTGGTGTAGAAAAGAGCATCCAGTCTCTCATACCACTTGTAGGTCGTAATCAGGATCAAGACTTGAGCTTTAATACTCTAATCAGCACCAAATTATTCTAATGAGTGCGGAATCCAAGATAGAAGTAGTAGAAGAGATGGAAAAATGAATACTTTGATTAAAAACGTGAACTTTACATGACTGGCCTTAGTACGTCTAGAGAGCTCAGCCTAGGGAATCCAACCCTAGTGCAGTACAAAATGCGTCTATTTATACTATATCTAGGAGTACTCAAACTATGTACACGAAATGGACAAGTACTGGAAAATCAAAAGTACACGAAATATATAAGTACACGAAATCTGCAAAACTTGGTCTTCATCATGTCACGGATTGATTTTGTCAGTCTTCATCTTTGGATTGGGCTCTACAACATATATGTAATAACTTAAAATACATATTTTTTTTTATTTTTTTCTTTTTTTTTTACATTTCTTATCTTATAATAAAAGGAAATAAGAATGAAAAAATGAAAAAAAAAAAAAAAAGTTTAATTGATAATGATTGTGGTGAGTTTTCTTGGTTTTCTTCAAAATAAAGGTTTTCTTAGAGGAACCCTCCCATATATATGTATGCATATAAGGTATGCATATGTTTGTGAATAAATCAACTACCGAAACCCATGAATTTCATTTATTTGAAATTTGATCCTACTACAAGTTTGAGTTTACACTGAAAACCATAGGGATTACTGTAGGATCAGTTGTTCTCATTTGATCAGTTTTAGGTTATAGCAGCGGAATTCAGAGATGAATTAGCATAAGAAATAGCAAGAACACTTGAAAATTAATAACACAGTAAATAGCAAGTTGTTATAGAAAGAGAATTCTGCAAAAGGAATAATTTCATTCAATGTGCTAACTTCGTTAACAATTACAAAATGTCAACTGTCCTTATATAGAAACAGTGACGTCTGATGATGTCACATGATGTTGACACCTAACAGACATAAAACAACAACTGAAATAAACAAAACTACTGAGGATGTTTACAACGACTGAAGACATCCTCTTACAAAGACTGAAGAACTAAACTACTGAAAGTAAACTACAACATCTGATGAGTAAAATACTCATCAGAATTTTACAACTATTGAAAGAAAACTACTGAAGACAAAAACAGACATCACAACATCTGAAGACTAACACTTCAGCTGTTGTGAATAACTTCAGATCTTGTAATTCTTCAAAGTGACTTTCAGCTGATGTGTTCTTCTTCAGTTGTTGTGTGTGTTGTGAGACTTAAAGGTTTTTCTGATCAGGCTCATTGGTTCTTTTAGTCCAACAAACTCCCCCTGAACCAATGCAGCCAAAACCTTTAATTCTTGACTGTCTCACTTATTTTGGTTTTCCAGGCTGAAAGATCTGTCTTTTTCTTTGAGATCAGCTTCAAAATGACCAATTAAGTACAGGCCTGGCAATCAGCAGCTTCTGAAAATCTGACTGGCAAAGGATGAGAGGGAACTCCATTGGGGAAATGGACTATGAGCATTTACCCCTCTCATTGAAGCTACTGATCATAAATGAGTCTAAAAGACTCCCTGACATATGCTTCCAACAAAATAACTCTCTCTTCAGGTGAAAGCCTTTCTGGTTCTCCTTCAAAGAATGACTCAGGCCCATAATACTCAGATAAGTACCTGGCCGTTGTCCCATCATAGAGTTCCACCCTTGTGATTTCTCTGTATACAAACTCATCTGGATGCTTTCCTTCCAAAAATAGTGGTAACTCATTCTGTTTCACCCCTTCCAGTTTCCTGTACACTAAACCTTTCTTGATCATTTTATTTTCTAAAAACTTAGGAGCTTTCAATCCAGAGTTGTAAACACTTTTAAAATCTCCTATTATTTCCCAAGGATCAAGCACAGATCCCAACATTATATCAGCACTGATTACCTTTCTGATTCTTCTTGCATATGCAGCTGGAGCATCTCTCCTGTGGATTCTGTCTATCAACCTTGGATCAGGCCACATCCTGATTTGTTCTTTTCTATATTGATATGTGAACCTCAGATCATACAACCTTTGTGCTTCTTTCTTCATTGCTATGATGGTTGATGTCTGAGGGTACTCCTTATCAACTAACCTTAGAATATTTTCATCATGTTTCTTTTGACTTTCTTCTTCTTCAAGCTTGATTTTTACAGCTTGTCTCTGAGATTCTGGAGTTATCTTAGGATGTTGATCAAACACCAAAGCCTTTTCTGGTACATAGTTAGCTGTCAACTTGACTATTCTTTTCTGAGCCACTTGCTCTGAACCAGCTTTTGAAGACTCAGGCTTCTGGATTTTTGCTTGCAGCACAGTAGAAATTGGAAGCCTGTCTTCTTCATCAGTATCTTCTTCTTCTTGAATCCTTAAAATTCTCCTTTTCTTGGGAGGTGCATCATCAGCAATCAGTTGTGTTGATTGAGTAGAAGGTTTGACTTGTTCTTTTTGTACCACAGTTACTTCAGGTTCATCTGTTGCAACCTCCTCCTCAACCTCTTTCTCAACATTAATAGCAACATCAATAGACTTTGTCTTCTTCTGTCTCTTATATGTGACTTGTATGACTGGAGACTTTTCAGAAGCATCATCCTCCTCCTCATTTCTTGATCTTTTGTTTGCAGCACCTGAATCTTGTACTAACTCCCCCTTTTTGGCGGCAGGGGAAGAAGGATTTTGAAAGGTGGAAAGTTTTGCATCAACTGCATCATCAATCATTTTCTGGAGTTGAGTTTGGGATGGAAGCCTCTCATCAAGAGCTTGGGTTATTATATTCTTTAGCAAAGGAGTGATGAGAGGGAGGGCAGTGATAAAAGCAGCAACTAATGCCTCTGGGGGGTTTGAACCCAAAGGATTAGTGCCTGAAGCAGAGGCTGGAGGTTTATCTTGTTGTGGAGTAGTGGTGGAAGTGTTTGGGGGACCCTCAAGATTTGAAGGTGCCATCTGTGGGTTCAAAAGGGCAGATGGACTTTTGTCCTTGGACATTTTGGTGAGCAGCTCATTGAGTCTGCAGACCTCAGCCTCAAGAAGCTTGTTCTGTTTTATAACAGAAGATAAGGTCCTTTGGTCATCATTAGCCTTGGCTAAATCATCTGACCTCCTGAACATATCAGAATTAACCTGAGTTGAGTGTGGCTCAACATTTTCAGGTGCCCCTTGGTCTTGGTACTGGGGACTTCCAACCTTAGGGATAAACCCTTCATCAGTTGTTGCCTCTGGCAGGGTCTTAGAAATGTTACTACTATCAATCACTCCAAATGATGGAGGTGATGAAGTAGCAGCCCTGTCAGAAGTCAGAATCTCTCTGTCCATACTAGGAAATCTGATATTGTAGTCAAAATCCTGTGGGTTATCAGAAACACTGTGATCCGCCCCCTCAATGTTGGAGTTAATCCCAGTTGTAATAGGTTTCTGGGTAGGGATTGGAGTGTTAAGCTGATCCAGGATTTGTTCAATCACAAATGTGGGGCTTTGTTGGGTGGTTTCAGTAGTAATAGGCTGTGAAGCAGAGTGCACCCGGGGAGAATGGTGTTGTTCAATAGAAACCTTTTCAAATGAAAGAGCCTCTAGATGTGTGTCTACCCCTTCAATAGTTGCACCAAGTTCCTGTTGAGAGGAACCTTGGGCGGTATCGGCTGGTGGAGTCTGATGTACCACTGGCTGACTACTGCCAGTGGCCATGTCATGCCTTGGTGAGGCATGGGCAGACTCAGGGGACTCATTTCCCTAAGCAGCCTTTTTGGGCTTTTTGGTATGTGACTTGGTGGGGACTTTGGATTTGGATTTGGAAGTGGAGACTGTGGGTTCCCTATGCTTGGGTTTTAGCTTTCGGGCAGCCTCTTTGAGTGTGAGGTTTGTGTTGTGTCGGGAATATACCTCTAGCAGTACTGCTGGAGCAGAGATCCCCTGACCAACCAGGCCGTTTTGTTTTAATTGTTTTTCAATGATGGCCATTATAAAACGGGGATAAAGAAGCCATCTTGTGGAAACAGGTTTAGCAGTATGTTCAGTTAATTCTGAAAATAAGATTTGTGAAAAATTAAGTTTTTGTGATTCCAGGATAGAGAAAAGTACCTGCTGCCACCTTGAGGACATCTGGTCCCATGAAGATGATTTTGGAGCTAGACAGATGTTGATCATGTGGAAAATGAGACGTTCAGGATCATTGAAGTGTTTCTTGTAAAGAGTGGAGTCACTCAAGTCACCCTGGTATTCGTGACTTGTGAAACAGAGGTCAGTTAGGTTCTTTGGAAATTGAGTGACCAAGTTAGCATCGTCTAGTTGAAGAACATCCCGCAGTTCGGCTGGACTGACATGCACATTGTGTCCATTTACTGTTGAGCGGAGGGAGATGACACCAGTGCCGATGTTGATTAGTTCCACATTTGCCCAAAATTGATGAAGAGATTCAACATGAAGTGTAGGATTGAGAAGAAAAGCTGTTTGGAATTGAGATGCGTTCATAAGATCAATGGCTTCATCAAATTTGGACCAGAAAGATGATTTGGTGAGATATGCGACTGAGTTATGACGAGGTTTAAGGTTCATTGTCGCCATGGAAGCAGAGACTTGAGAGGGAAGATAGGTTTGTGAAAAAGATTGAAAGTTCTGATGAAGTGGTAATGAAACAACTGAAGAGGGTTTGGATTAAATAGATATTGGAATTTGTTCTTCAGATGTTACAAAGAGAAAACAGCAGTGGTTGAAACATCGGAAGAGTAATTTTACTCATCAGGTGTTGTGTGACATTATTTGTGCATCAGCTGTTTTCATCAGTTACTCATCAGACTTTGTGAAACATCAGATTTTGTGAAAAATTGGTCATCAGAACTTGTGAACAAAAGTTGTTCATCAGGCTTTGTGAAATATTTTTGACTTTCAGTACTTTGTCAACCAAAACCCATCAGTACTTTTAACTGATAATATTGGTAAAGGTCAGATGTTTCCTTGAATCAGTACTTCTGATACTTATCAGTACTTACTGAAAATATCAGAAGTTGCAAGGTGATACAAAAATTTGAGTTTTGACAAAGGTGAATATTTTTGTATTTTTGAAAATTTTATCTGGTGGATGGAATTTTATTAGTGTGAAAACCAATTTTATTCAAGTTGCAGCATACCAAGCCTTAGAACTAAATTTTGAAAAGTTGAAGTGTCTAAAGGCTTAGTAAAGATATCTGCAAGTTCATCAGCACTAGGAACAAATTTTGGATCAATCAGACCCTTTTCAAAACAATCCCTTATAAAATGATGTCTGATTTCAATGTGTTTGGTCCGAGAGTGCTGAACTGGATTCTTGACAATACAAAGAGCTGAGGCACTATCCATTAACAATGGTGTCTTAGACTCTTTGATGCCATAATCCTAAAGTTGGGTCTGAAGCCAGAGAATTTGGGAAGTGCAGCTTGCAGCAGCAATATACTCGGCTTCAGTTGTGGAGGTAGCCACAGATGTTTGTTTCTTACTCTGCCAAGAAACCAAACAGTTTCCTAGAAACTGACAACCACCAGAAGTTGATTTTCTGGTAAGTTTGCATCCTGCATAGTCACTATCAGAGAAAGCAACCAGCTTGCAGGAATGCCCAGTGGAATACCAAATTCCCAGTGATTGAGTTCCCTGCAAATATCTAAAAATCCTTTTAACAGCAATCAAATGAGATTCTTTAGGTGCAGCCTGAAATCTAGCACAAACACATGTAGCAAACATAATGTCTGGTCTAGATGCTGTGAGATACATCAAGGAACCAATCATACATCTATAAAGTGTTTCATCAACTGATTTACCTTTCAAATCTGCATCAAGTTGTGTGGTGCTGCTCATGGGGTTAGAACATGGTTTACAGTTTTGCAAATCAAATTTCTTTAACAGCTCTTTTGTATATTTGGACTGGTGAATGAAGATGCCATCAGGACTTTGTTTGATTTGAAGACCCAAGAAAAACTGTAATTCCCCCATGGCACTCATTTCAAAATTCTTTGTCATTAACTCAGTAAAAGCATCACACAACTGGGGATCAGATGAAGCAAAAATTATGTCATCAACGTAAATTTGAACAAGGAGCTTATGCTGGCCTACTTTCTTTATGAACAAAGTTTTATCTATGGAGCCTCTAGTGAAATTATTTTGAAGAAGAAAAGTGGATAGAGTGTCATACCAGGTTCTAGGTGCTTGTTTCAGCCCATAAAGAGCTTTATCAAGCTTGTACACCCAATCAGGATGTTTATTGTCCTCGAAACCTGGTGGTTGACACACATACACTTCCTCTTTTATTTTACCATATAAGAAAGCACTTTTGACATCCATTTGAAAAACTTTTAGTTTGTGTAAGGCAGCATATGCAAAAAACAACCTAATTGCTTCTAGTCTGGCTACAGGGGCAAAAGTTTCATCATAATCAATACCTTCTTCCTGAGAAAACCCCTGTACAACCAGTCTAGCCTTGTTTTTAATTATTTGACCATTTTCATCAGTTTTATTCCTAAACACCCATTTAGTGCCTATTGCACACTTACCTTGGGGTAAAGGAACCAGCTCCCAGACTTGTTGTTTCTTGAACTACAACAGCTCCAACTGCATAGCCTCCACCCAGCCATTGTCTCTGAGTGCTGTGTGATAGTTCTTTGGCTCTTGCTGACTGACAAATAAGGCATAGAGACAAAAATTTGACAATTGGCTTCTTGTTGAAACACCAGCAGAAATGTCACCCATAACTTGAGATAATGGATCATCCTTCAGTTCTTGATATGGAATAAGATCAGTGCAAGTGTTTGCTGGAGGTCCAGTTGCTGCAGATGTGGATGAAGATCCAGGAAACAATTCAGCAGGAATTTCAAACGATGTAGATGATTCCAGAATTTCATCAGCATTTGTATTGGGAGGAACCACTGGAGCAGGAGGAGCATCAGGTTTAGCAGACATTGGCAGATTATCACTAAATCTGAACAGGTGAGTACTAACATCATCATCATCAGTACTACCTTGTGAGTTTCCCATAGCAGCTGTTGATGCATTATCTGCCAGAATAACAGACTCAGCTGGAGGTTGATATGGAACATATTGCAATATATCCAAGTCAAACATCTCTACAGGGTTTTGTGGGATGAGATCTTTTGGTGATTCATTGAACTTTACATGGAGAGTTTCAGACTTCAGCATCAGACTTTTCTGAAGATTTGGTGGATTGGTATACACTGTCCCCTTCAGACTCACAGTCAAGATTTTTTGGTGTATAATCAGCTGGAGGGACAGTGTGATTATATCCAATACCAAACTTCACATTTGATGCTGTTTGTTTGTTTAACAACATCTCAAACCCCTTGCAAGACTCAACCCATTTTTCACACTCTACTTGGGTTGCTGCAAGTGTTTGTTTCAGATCATTGTGTTTTACAAGCATGACTTCCACCCTAGCCTTTTCATCAGACAACTGACACTTGAGTTTATAAATTTCAGACTCTTTTTCATTCAAAACTTTCTCAAATTCATTTTTATTCTTAGTCACGACCCTTTCTAAATCCAACTTCTCATTGATTAATTCAACATTTATTTCTCTGATAAAAGCAAATGCTGAAATGCATGATTCTGAACACAACTTAGCTTTTGATTCAGATGATACCTGGGATGTTGAAGAAGTTGAACCTGAGGTGTCAGTTGAATCTATAGCCATCAAAGCAAGATTCCCAAATGGGTTGTCTCCACCATGTGGACCAGCTTCAGAGTACAGCTGCATATTGAAATCAGATAAATCATCAGGTAAACTACTCCAATCAGCTACTTCAGGAGTGAAGAAACTCTGATGCTGTTGTTGAGACTGTTGATTTGTTTGAGACTTGCTAGGTTCAGGAAGAGCAGGTGATTGTGGAGTGTGAGTGGGTTGTGGCATATAGAAACAGGGATATGGATAAGGCACAGGACTTTGTGGTACAAAATGAGCTGGATAAAATTGTTGTTGACCAGATCCAGAAGATTGTTGTGCTTTGTTTGATGAGTTATTGCTAGGAAAGGTCACAAAGGGTGCAGAGGAACTAGGTCCATTGGATTTGCACTCTCTAGCAAAATGACCAAGCTTGTGACACTTGTGACATCTCAACTTCCCTTTGTCAAAACCAACCTTGGTTTTGCCAGTTAATCCGGGAAATTTTCTTCCAGTTCTTTTGTAGAATTTTTGAGATCTAATGTTTATTAAGGCCATCTGACTTAATATATCCATTTCCTCCAGATCATCATCTGGAATTCCCTTCAAATCATCCATCACAAAACACAGATTATCACCATATGTACCTGCATTACCATCAACTCCCACAAAAGCTTGTTCAGCACTATTAGTAAAGAAATCAATATGTTCATCATAAGAACACTCAGACCCAGTATACTCTGACTCTTGACCTATCAAAGCAGTATTGCCAGGAATGAAATCATCAGTAAGCTTTCCAGATGAAGACAGTTTTCTCTTCTGTTCTACCTCTCTCTCAAAAGTTAAGAGTTTCCCATTGAGTTGGGTGAGAGATAGATTCTCTAGATTTGCATTAGAGCGTAAGACAATAGTATAAGTGTCCCATCTCTCAGGCAGTGATCTGAGAAATCTGTTGTTCATCTGACTATTCGTATACTCCTGTTTAACCATTTTTAGTTAAGAAATCAAGCAAGAGAATCGCTCAAACTGCTGAGTCAGTGACTCACCCTTTCTATAAGAGAATGTCTCATACTGTTGAGCAAGGATTTCTCTAGTATTTACTAAAACCTCATCGGTTCCACCGAATTGTTCTTTCAGTGCAACCCAGAGATCATGAGCAGTGTCATGATGCATCAAGCCTGAATATATCTCATTCGGCAAAGCCATGGCCAGAATACCATGAGCTTTCGCATCAATTTCAAACAATTTTATATCCTCATCCGAATACATATCTGATGGTTTCGGAATCATGAGTTTAGTTTCAGGATCAGTGATCATGGGTTTATACGGACCATGCACTACAGATTTCCAACATCCTGCACTGTTAATTGACAGGTGATGTAGCATTCTACGTTGCCAAATGTTGTACTCACTCCGAACCAGCATCGGAGGCTTGGTTGCGGAGCCTGTGTTGTGCGGATCATTGTTTGGAGTTGTCATGATCTCAGATTCAATCAATATCAACGGAAATCAAATGAATTAAACACAAACTTCAACCAATTGATTCAAACAAATTGATATTGATAAACAAATCAACAGAAGTTATCAGAAAATTTCAAACTATAACAGGTTCTTACTAATCGGCTAATTCGATCAACCAGAGAACTAAATTGAGCAGTTTCAGAGATCAATTGTTTAATCGATCAATGATTAACCATCTCTGATACCACTTATAGGATCAGTTGTTCTCATTTGATCAGTATTAGGTTATAGCAGCGGAATTCAGAGATGAATTAGCATAAGAAATAGCAAGAACACTTGAAAATTAATAACACAGTAAATAGCAAGTTGTTATAGAAAGAGAATTCTGCAAAAGGAATAATTTCATTCAATGTGCTAACTTCGTTAACAATTACAAAATGTCAACTGTCCTTATATAGAAACAGTGACGTCTGATGATGTCACATGATGTTGACACCTAACAGACATAAAACAACAACTGAAATAAACAAAACTACTGAGGATGTTTACAACGACTGAAGACATCCTCTTACAAAGACTGAAGAACTAAACTACTGTAAGTAAACTACAACATCTGATGAGTAAAATACTCATCAGACTTTTACAACTATTGAAAGAAAACTACTGAAGACAAAAACAGACATCACAACATCTGAAGACTAACACTTCAGCTGTTGTGAATAACTTCAGATCTTGTAATTCTTCAAAGTGACTTTCAGCTGATGTGTTCTTCTTCAGTTGTTGTGTGTGTTGTGAGACTTAAAGGTTTTTCTGATCAGGCTCATTGGTTCTTTTAGTCCAACAATTAGAGTTACATCCTAGGCAATCCCACATCAGTCGTGAATAGGAGAGAATCCTGTCTCATAATTAACGATCCGTCTCTTACATCAACAACGCGTTTTCGGCTTAGCTGGATGCGGAGCACATGAAAACTCCACAGTTAAGCGTGCTCGGGTTGCAGCAAATCAGGGATGGGTGACCTCCCTTGCAAGTTTCACCCGGGCAACCGAAGGCAAAACCGTGAGCTCCAAGTGGGCAAAGCGGACAATATTATTGGTAGACGGGGCCAGATGTTACAGAATGGTATCAGAGAAACTCCTGTTATACACGGGATGGTGGGGCAAACCTCATCGAGGTTGATGAGTACCTAAGGGGGTATATGTAACATCCTAGGCAATCTCACATCAGCATTGAACAGGATAGATTCCTGTCTCATAAGTAACGATCCGTCTCTTACATCACCAACGTGTTTCGGCTTAGCTGGCATTGAAGCACATGAAAACTCCACTATTAAGCGTGCTCGGGTTGCAGCAAATCAGGGATGGTTGACCTCCCTAGAAAGTTTTCACCCGGGCAATCGAAGGCAAAACCGTGAGCTTCGAGTGGGCAAAGCGGACAATATTGGTGGTAGACGGGGCCGGATATTACAGGCCAAATGAATGAATTTAGGGTTTTCATTACGTCTCAAATAATACAAATTTTTAATTTCAAACAAAATAATTTTAAATAAAGTTCTAAGCGTCAGAATTGTCTTGGAAATACCAACCAATTTGAAACACAATGCATTATCAAAAAAGAATAATCATTTAAAATAAAACGTGTCGGAAATACCGACAGATTTGAAACACAATGCATTATCAAAAAAGAATAATCATTTAAAATAAAACGTGTCGGAAATACCGACAGATTTGAAACACAATACATTATCAAAAATGAATAACCATATAAAATAAAACACGTCGGAATTGTGTCGGAAATACCGACAGATTTTCAACACAATACATTTTCAAAAAAGAATAATTCAAATAAAAAATTGTTTCGTCGAAATTCCCACGCAATTTGGACATAATGTATTTTTGAAAGCATAATTTAAGTAGTATATATAATTTGATATTTTTTTTTCTTTATAATTCTTAATTAATATATATTATTGTTTTATAATGAAAAAAATATTATTATTTTAAGGATATTATTATTATTAATTTAAAACATTAAAATATTGTTGTTATTTCTAATGTTGTAAGTTAGTGAAATGAGTATATTTCACATATGTTGATTTCTATAAAAAATGATTGAATAAAAATACATTTCGGCTTGGCAAAACAAAATTCAAATCGTAGTTATCGATAATACGTTGTAAGATGCTAAGCATTATCAACGCTTAGAACTTTTTTTTTCTCGAGCCTCAAACGCTAGTTTTTCTATTTCTTCTTTTTATATAACTTAATGTTAAGTAAAATAAACTCATTGTACAAAACTATACACATTGTACAGATATATATCAGAACTTAATACTTCAATGTTTCTTTTATAATTCAATACTATAATGGCATACATTAATGTATATAAGTTCATAGATGTAAAAATTTGAGAAATTAAAATATTTCATTAATTATTAACTTATAATAGATAAAAAAAGAAAAAGTAAAGGACGTTTACGTGTTCGAAAACAAAAAAAACTGCTTCTACCTATAATTGATTTAATGTTTTCCGAGTCTCAAACGTTGTTTTTTTGGAACTAATTTTATACAATTTCAATATACGTGAATGCTTTAGTTCATAAATTTATACATAAAATGCACTTATGTACGTATATCTGTAATATTAAAACACATTACTGTAAAACTCATTACTTGTAAATACATGTTTGTAATTATAAGATCGTTTGTAAATAACATTGTTAAATATTCATTGTGAATAGGTAAACAATTTACACATACCCAACAGTAAGACATGGGAATTCTCTTAGTAATGAGGAAATTCGGTGTCTGACAGCATAATTCATAAGCCATGTAATCCAAAATAACCAAATGATGGAACACAAACGTTGTGAGTAAACAAGTTTAGAACAATCAAGGATAACATTGTAGAATATTAAACTGACAGTTTGTTCGTAGGAATGACGATTCGCACGAATATATCTGTGAGTCTAACATGTTAAATGATACCCTATAATTAGAAAACTAAAACAGAAAGTAAAACAATCATCGTGTTTATACGGGTGACAATTCGTATGAATACGCGCGAAAGTTATACGTTCTGACGAAACAGTAAAAATAAATTATTTCGAAAATAAAATAATAATAATATTTCGCAAAAAAAAATTATCAGGAATCACCATCTAGAGAGAAAAATAAAACAATTTTTAATGAAAATGTAACATTTACGTTTTATTCGTAAAATAACGCGTCTACGCGAAACCAATCGAAACCGAACACGTATGAGACCACTCGCGGTATAAAAGCCCTTATTTCTTCCTCCACCCACACATTAATTGTAGAAAATCTCTTCTCTCTCTCTAACTCGTCTATCCTTTCTCTCTCTATACTTTCACCATAAAAACCCACAATCTACCATAGCAAACCTTCACCAAATCGAGCAAATTTGGTGTCTAAACAATCCTCTTGACGAAAGGAAGCTAGTAGTACAAAGAATCTGCCCTCCAATGAGCTCAAATGACTGAAATTCTAGAAAGAAGGTTGTTTTTTAGGGTTTTTCATCATTTCAGCACACAGGAATTCAAACCGGTTTTTGTACCTTCAAAGCTCATGAAATTATAACAAAATGGACCCGGAATGCTTGTAATAATCTTGGGCTAAAGGTTCGTAGGTTGTACAAGAGATGCAAGATCGAAGGTGATAGTATTGAAGCTAGAACATAGCTGATAGTTAGTACCGATGAAGGTGGTTGAATCAACCAGCTTCCCAGCGATACTACTAATATCGACCACTTAATATCGACAGAAGGGCTTCGAGTGTCACACCCCGAGCCGGCGGGGTTGGGTCGAAGTCCCCGTCGGGCGGAAGGTTCTCGGGGCGCGATATCGTGAATGATAATCATAGTGATCAGATTGTTTACATAGCATCAATGTTAAGAATAACTAAAGCACAATCAAACATTAAACTAGGATTACAAAGTTAAATTACAATATCAATGTTCTGCAATTTAACTAAGTAAACCTACAAAAGAATCAAATGTTTATATCTTGTATATGTACAAGATATCAAAAGTGAGGTGTAATATCCACAAAAGATGTGCTTCCAAAAGTCAACTAGGTCCTCTATCTAGGCCACCTAGCATGCAATCCAAAGCCTTAGCTTAAACCTGTTCTTCACCTGAGAAAGCATGTAAGAAAAACAAAGTCAACACAATGGTTGGTGAGTTCATAAAGCTTATAAGTTTAAAATAGTTTTAACAAACCTCTTTCGGTAAAACCTTAATCTCATTAACTCCACATGTAATATCCAAATCGGTATGCTTATATATAGGGCATACCCCTGAGTCGAGCCTACAACCCGCCCAGACGCCGTCCCACCACATACTAATCCGGATATGACACTGTTGTTAATAATAATTAAGCATTTTACTTACCAATCAACTCATTCCTCATCATAGCTTTTGTTTTCTGTTTCAAAGATTTCAAGTCTATAGCATTCATAGGTATTAGTTTCATAGTATGTTTAACAAGCATCATAGATTCACACGCAGATAGTTTAGCTGTCCCTAATCTCATGCGTGAGTACAAGCTCTGCACTAGCAGAAGTTTAGCAATTACGTAGCTCACGGCTAGATACAAGCTCTGCACTAGCAGAAGTTTAGCCATTACGTATCTCATGAATTAGTTAAGCTTAGTCTAGCAATTACGTGTCTCCTATACAAGATACAAGCTCTGCACTAGCAGAAGTTTAGCAATTACGTATCTCATACATAGACACAAGCCATGCATACACAATTAATCCAGCAATTACATATCTCATATAAGCAGACAAAAGCTCTGCACTAGCAGAAGTTTAGCAATTACATGTCTCTTATATAAATAATAGCTTAGCCTCGTCATGGTTTAGTTTAATCCAGCAATTACATACCTCATATAAGCAGACGAAAGCTCTGCACTAGCAGCCATTTAGCAATTACATGTCTCCTATATAGGTAATAGCTTAGCCTCATTATGGTTTAGTTTTCATGTATCTCAATACATAGGTACAAGCTCTGCACTAGCAGTCGTTTAGCAATTACATAGCCTATGATTAGATACATGCACAATGTTTCATGCGCAAATAATAGTTTCAAGCATATAGTTTCAAGTGTCCACACATAGTTTCATCATGAATTCCATGGTATAGCATCAAGTCTCATGTTTAAGCATATAGTTTCACCAGCATAAGCATCAAGTCTCATGTTTAAGCATATAGTTTCATAAGCATCCAACATATAGTTTCAAGCCTCAAGTTTGATGTATAAGTATCAAGTTTATTGCTTTTCAAAGTATACTAAGTTCCAAGCATAAGCATCAATATAAGCATCATGTTTAAGTTTAAAAGCATTAAATAAAATTTCAATAGTTTATTAAAATGTTTAACATGCTTCTCAGTCCCGAAGTAAAACAAATAAGTTTGAAAAGGGACAAATGAACTCACCTTGTGTCCGTTGTGATTGACTAAGTAGAATAAGAATGCACGCGCTCTTTGATTGCACTTGTTTTGATGTTCACACTCCGGTATTGATTTCATAGTGTTGTAGTTTATAAGTATAAGTTTGTAAGAGTTGGTTGTGCGTGTAAGTATTAGTGTTAGCCCTAAAGTTGGCTAACACTAGTGAGTCATGGTCTTTATTCGGCCTCGGTTTTTATGTTTCACTTGCATTACCCGTGACAACTCATTAAACTTTACAAATCAAGGATATTCCTAAATATAACTTAGGTTTTTGTATAAATCTTGATATGTTCCCTTTATGATCCTTTGCTAAAATGTTTAATTTATCATAAAGTGTATCATATCACGAAAATTGATACTCAATTTAGTTTCTAGTAATTCATTTCGCCATCTTGTAGTAACCTAATGATCACCATACTAGTTATCTCATTAGTAGTTTACTTGTTTTGATTCCCCAACTTAATCATATGGGCCGAATAGAAATGAGTTGGGTATTAATCAATTGGGCTTAGGGTACAAATGGGCCTCAAATGTTAGTGGACCGAATCAATTGTTCATTGGGCCGGTTAAGTGGCTTATGGTTTTCAGTTGGGCTGAGCAAGGGAATTGGGGTTGAGCCGGCTAGATGTCTTGGGCCGAAATGGTCATGTTGGACCGAATATAAAGTGTGGGCTTATTGGGCCCAAATGCTCATATTTGGCCGTAACAAAGAAGTGGGCCAAGGATAATGTTGGGCCGGTTATCAATGATGAAGCCGGTTAATTGTAGGCCGGAAGCTAAGCTGGTTGGGTCTTGGGTCGTCCCAGACCAGCGACCCCTTTGGTTCGTCTGGAAAATCGTTCGGTCCTTCATCACTGGGCGAACCTAGTGACCACCTTCATGGGTTCGGCAAGATTTCAAGGTTCGTGGTTTTAGCTCCCATTCGAAGGTTCGTGGACATGGCTTAGCATCAAGGTTCGTCTAACCTTTGGTGGTTATGGGTTCGGCAGTCAAATGGGTTCGGGGAACCATGCAGGTTCGGCAAAGATGATGAAAGGTTCGGCAAGTTGGATGCAGCACAAGTTTCGGCTGGTTGTCTTTGGTTCGGCTGAGTTGGTTCGGCTGACATGCATGTGAGGTTCGTTCCAGAAGGGTTCGTCGTCTGTGAAAGGTTCGGCCAGGGGTTGGGTTCGCCAGTGAAGGTTCGTCGTCCCCTTGGGTTCGGCTCTTGTGTGCCCAGGTTCGTGAAAACTCACCAGGGTTCGGCCGGAGCTGTGGCTCACGAACCCTGGTTCTAACATCCTCACCTCCAATACTTTCATCAACCCAAGTGATCTCAGCTCGTTTCCGAGGGTGAAGCTACACTACAGAAGGTTCCTAGGGTGCGAATGTGATGTAGTTGGGTCTAGGTCCGGTTTAAAGTGGGTGTGTCGAACTAGAGGGTATGAAACCCTACTTTTTCGTAACTTTTCAAGCCAAATACCTCGAAAATGGTTGGGTAACTTTGTAGATCCGTTGTACTTCCTTGTAGAGGGCTTCAAGATGGTCGTTTAGGCTCCAAGAACACGTGATTTGGTCACCAATTGAGTGAGATATGGAGCTTCAAAGTTGAGAAATGGTGGAAATTTTAGAGAGAGAAAGAAAACGGGAGAGAGAGTGTAGAGAGAGAGAGAGAGAGTTTGTCATAAATGAGGAAAATAGCCTCTTTTAAGGCTTATATACCCCGGGGGTATTCGGGTTCGTTTCGGTTGCTCGGTTCGTAATTTCGTCGCGTCTCCGACACGTTACGCGTGTTTTTCGAAAATTTAAATAAAAGGATTATTTTAAGATGTTTAGGATAAAATTATCATTATAAATTATTTTAAAGATCGTTGTATTAAATTATTTATCAAATTATAATATTTTACGCGTTTCGCTAATTTGTTCGCGATTTAATAAAATAGTTTAGTTTAATTTATTTATGATGAGTTTCAAAATTGTAAAATAGGAAATATTATATTTCCTTAACTTTATTGTCGTTCGTATCGCTATTCGTTTTCGTTTCGTTTCGTCAGATCGCGTCGCCATCGCGCGTATTCGTTCGAATCATCATTCGAATGAACACGTCGATGGTTTGGCTTTCTGATTCTTGTTCTCTACTGTTCAGTCATTATTTCAGAACGTTAAACTTTCAGAATCATTCGTACAGATCGTCACCTATACGAATAATTCGTCGGTTTAGCATTCCGGAACAACAACCGTTATAGTTTTGTTCTGTTTAACCTCACATACGTCTATACACAATAGTATCCAATCAAGTATCGATGTTTCAACACTGTGTTGTCTGACATGTTTCAGACTGTTAAACCCAAATTTTCAGTCAGATTCAGACAATCGTATAATAGTTTCATGTTAATCATAATGTATCAATGGCATAAACATAGTTTCACATAATGTGTACCTGAGTTACTGTACAAGTTTACTGTTGCGATCACTGTTCCGGCACGCGTCCGGCACTGGTGTTACATCGAGCCTTGTTAGAGAAATTTCGTCCCGAAATTTAAGACTCGTTATTCGGTACGGCTTCCTCTGTAAAGAGTTGGGGATACTTGTTCCTCATGTGATCTTCACGTTCCCAAGTAAACTCGGGTTCGCGCCTTGAGTTGCAACGAACTTTAACGATAGGAATCCGGCTTCGCCTCAGTTTCTTAACTTTGCGATCCATAATCTCTAAAGGTTCTTCAACAAAACGTAAGTGTTCATCCAAATTGAATTTCTTCAACCTGTATGATAAGAGTTTCATCAGCAAGGCATTTCTTCAAGTTTGAGACATGAAACACTGTTAGTGCATATTTGAAATTGTTTGCTATTCAAAAGTTGTATTTATTTTGAGTTTGTAAAGGTTCGTTTAAAGGTTTGCCAAGGTTCATTTGGCCCACGAACCTAGGCAGGTTCGGCGAACCTATTGTGTTGATAGGTTCGGCGAACCTATAAACCTTGAGATGGTTCGGCTAACGAACCTAAAGGTTTGTTCAGCGAACCTTAGGGTTCGGCTGACGAACCTAAGGTTCGCTGGTCTGTAGTATAAATAGTAGTTGTGTTTGTTATTTTATATAACTTTCACAGAACTTTTGATAGAATTTTGGGATAGATCTGTTGATTCTCTCTGTGTGAGAAATCTATAATTCTGAGTGTAATCTTGTAATCATTTGTTGATAATACAAGATGTGTTTATGGATTTGCTTGTGTTCTTGACTTTTATACATATTGACTATGGATTCCGCACATAGTTAATAGTTAGTAGAGCTTGTGATTCGATCCTGAACGGTTTTATCAAACCAACAGTGGTATCAGAGCGTTTGGTGAAGCTCTATACTACAAATTCAAGGATTTCAAGCAATTGAAGAGTTATAGATTTGAAGATCATCAATGGCTATTTTCTACTTTCTTTTGATTGATTTTCTGGTGATTTGAGGCTGTTTTCATTGTAAATTGTTGTTAAATTACAACAATTGAAGTTTTGGAAGTGTTTTGGTAGAGATTTGGAAGGATTTCTTGAAGTTTTGGAAAGTTTCCCGCTCAAAAATTTCAAAATCTGCGCTACAGGTTTGTGAGACGAACCTGTGAATTGCTGAAGACAAAGGTTCGCTGTTTTTCTGATTTTTCAGAGGGTTCGTTTGATAGTTCGCTGAAGGTTCGGCAAAGGTTCGGCAAGAGTTCGGCTAAGGTTCGGCAAATATTTTGTCAAGGTTCGGCAAGTTTGGGTGATAGTTCGGCAAAGGTTCGCTGATTACTGTTCATAGTTCGGCTGAG
Organism: Mikania micrantha; assembly: GCA_009363875.1. Classification (NCBI taxonomy): domain Eukaryota; kingdom Viridiplantae; phylum Streptophyta; class Magnoliopsida; order Asterales; family Asteraceae; genus Mikania; species Mikania micrantha. The sequence goes on from CM018680.1 coordinate 21,106,473, forward strand.
GGTTCGGTTGAACTAAAGGTTTGTCAGTTTTAAGAGTTCGTCTGTGCAAAGGTTCGTGAGTTTCAAAGGTTCGCTGCTCAAAGGTTCGCTGCTTAGAAGACAAATTTAGTCCATAGGTTCGGCTGAGGTTCGTCTGAAGGTTCGGCTGAAACAAAATTTAGTCCATAGGTTCGGCTGAGGTTCGTCAGAAGGTTCGGCTGAAACAAAAGTTTGTCTAGAGGTTCGGCTGAGGCTTGTTGAAGGTTCGGCCAGTGCAAATTCTGAAAAGGTTCGCTGCTTTCAAGTTTAGAAAATATGTCTGACATGTATGCGGCCATAGCAAGTCAGAATTCAAAACTACAAAACATCTTAATCAGTGAGACGGAAGTTGGAAGTACTAACAAGGTGCCGAAGCTATTAGATCTAGCAGATTATGACAACTGGAAGGGAAGATTTGAAACCCATCTTAATGGCACAGATACAAATTTATGGGAAAGGATTTTATCTCCTTATGAGAGACCAAGGGTAGTTGGAACTGATTTGTATCAACTCTTGGAAAGGTTAGATGTAGATGAGAGGAAGAAGTATGACTCGGAGAAGAAAGCTTACTGGTTATTGAGTCAAGCTATTCCAAATCAAATTCTGCATCAGTTTGATGAGCACAAGACTGCATATAGTTTGTGGAATGCATTAAAGGCCAGAGTTGAAGGAAACACAAATCTGAAGAAAATGAAAGCTACCGATATCAGAAAAGAGTTTGAAAATTTCAACATAATTGGAAATGAAACTTTGGATGCTTTGATTACCAGATATAGACATCTGCTGACTGAAGTGAGGAAATATGGCATTGAATACACAGAAGATGAGAAGATAGATTGTTTGGCTGATGCATTACCTGACAAATGGAATTCTTTGGTGCTTATATTGAGAGAAAATCTTCCTGGATTGACTTTGGTAGAGTTTATTCAGAAACTGGAAGAACAAGAAATGAAAGACAAACGAAAAGCAAGACGGGTAAATGTCACTCAAGACCCTTCCTTGTATGGTGGTTCAGTTTCTACACCTCCTGCTGCATCTGCGAAGATACAGACTGCCTTTGTGTCTAGAACTTCTGAAACTACTCAGAGTTCATCTGTACCTTCAAGTTCTAGTTCACATTGTCCGACCAATGAGAAAAAGTCTGAATCTGCATCACCACCAGTACAGCTGAATACTTCAAATTTGGGAAAAGTAACAGTTGAAGCAGTGAAAGATCACATGTCCATTTTATCATGTGTAGTGAGTGCATATGATGAGCAGGTAGCTGGAAGAATTGGAAATGCCAATTTGACTTTTGAAGACTATGCTCAATAGATGAGGACGAGATGGAATTGATTGATACTCAGTGGGCTCTTGCAAGTGTTATTTGAAGAATAAATCGTTATGAGAAGAAAACTGGAAAGAAGTTCACTTTTGACCGAAATACAAAGTTTGGATTCAATCCAAAATCTACACAGTGTTATAACTGTGGTGAACACAGTCACTTTGCAAGAGAGTGCAAGAATCCCAAGAAGCAAGGAAATTTGAATCCTTTCAAGCCAAAGGAAGAATATCAGAAAAAGAAAGAGAAGACTGAGGAATCAACTTCTAAAGCACTTGTGAGTCAAGCAGATGAAGGCTATGACTGGGGTGTCAAGTATGATGATCTTATGGGTGCGTTCATGGCTTCTTTGGAAGAAGAATCTAGCAAAGGAAAAGAGAAAATTGATGAGATGACTGAGGTACAAAGTGATTTGTATGAGATGATAGATCGACTCAAAGAGATGAACTCACAGTTAACTTCTGATCTACGAGTATGCACAGAAGCAAACAAGAAATTGATTTCAAAAGAAAAGGCGTTTGATAAGAAGATAATTGATCTTAGAAAAGAGAATGAAGATTTAAAAATCAAGGTTTTACAGAATAATCACGCTGTTTCTGTGCATCTGGATTCAGTTCAGAAGTTGAAAGTTGAGTTGTCGGCTGCAAAAGCTGAAGCTAAATTGAACAAAGCCAAGCTTGAGAATTATCAGAATTCTGCATATGTCATTGATCATTTTGCGGCTATGCAAAGATCGCGTGATAATTCTGGGATTGGTTTTCATTCTGTACCACCTCCTTCTAGTTTTGTACCAAGACCACAACTTGATCCGGATTTAGAAGTTGATCCTATTTCATTAAAAGAGAGTGGATCTGATCATGAAAGTGATTTTGTTGACAATGATGCTCCTATCATCGAGGACATCACTGATTTAGAATATCCAGATGATATTCTAAGAATGATTGGTCATCAAAAGAACAAGTCTGTTGAAAAGAAGAGTCCAGTTTTTCAGAAATCAAAATATGAAGTAAAATCTGCTGGGAATTCAGTGGCTAAACAAAAATCTGTTTCTAAATCAAACCTAAAAGTCAAGACTACTTCTACTATCAAGCCAATTGTGTTTGTTGAATCTTCAACTACACAAAAAGGAGAGTCAAGCAAAGTTTTTCAAAAACCAGAGAAATTTTCTAAAAAGATTGACAAGAAATTTGTAATAGTTGTTGACAAGGGTAACCAAAGTGGGGTTGGAAACCAGGGCAAATCAAAGATTTACCAAAAGAATGACAAAATAAAAGCCACTGGTTTGAAGAAAAAGATTTTATCTTCATCTGTAGTATCCAAATCTTTGGATTCATCTAAAGGTTGTGATGAAAAGCCAAAGAAGGTGTCATCAAGGAAATGCTACAGATGTGGGAAACTGGGTCATGTCATTGTTGAATGTGATATGGACAATTGTAATAGATTTCATACTTTTACTCCCCGAGAAACACGACAGTGTTTCACTTGTGGAGGAAAAGGCCATATTTCTATTAATTGTCCAAATCACAAAGTTAAGAAGAAAATTTTTGTTAATAACAGTCAAGTGATTCATTCAAGTGGGACTCCTATAAGGGTAAAGCCTAGTGAGGAAGAGATGAGAATTCTCAGGAAATTTGATCCTGAGTGTGTCTGGGTCAAGGAAGAAAAATTTCATAAAAGACAAGTTTTTAATAATCAACAAAAAGGTAAAAGAGTTTTGAAACGGTCTTCATCATCTGATGATGAATTTTATGATAATTTTTCTCCTAAAAGATTTTCAAAACAAAATGCTAATTTTCATTCTTTTTGGAAATCCAGACACAGATCAGTGATAGATTTGATGTGAGAAATGATGAATGATTGGAAGATGGTTTTTCAAGTAGTTCATCGAGATCGAACAGCAAGAGGTTGTTCGGGGAGACTCAACGCCGGAAAGGCGGGAGTCATCCCTTTTGGTACTAATCAAATTTTGTTTTAATTTATTATGCAGGATGCATTCACGGGCCATATCAACAGTCGATGGATTGTTGATAGTGGATGCTCCAGGCATATGACAGGAGAGTTAGTATTGTTGAGGGATTTCAAGGAGATGAAAGGATGTTACGTTAACTTTGCAGGAGATAAGGGTGGTCAGATTACTGGGTGTGGTAGTTTGACTAACGGTAAAGTTTCTTTTGATAATGTCAATTTCTGCAAGGAGTTAACTAACAATCTTTTAAGTGTATCACAGATATGTGATAAAGGTTATCAGGTGTTGTTTGATGACAAGAAATGCTATGTGCTCAAACAAGGTATTCAAATTCCTGATGATTGGATTCTGATGACTGCCGACAGGTATAAGGACTTATATGTGTTGGACATGGCCAAGGCGGAGACGGTAGCCAAGTTGAAACATGACTAGTGTCGAAGGCCACAGAACAGGATACTTGGTCTTGGCATAGACGAATGGGTCACATACACATCAGAAAAATGAATTATCTTGTACACAATCACTTGGTTGATGGTGTACATGTTAAACATTTTAGATTACCTAATGTGTGTGTTTCTTGTAAAAAAGGAAAACAGAAAAGGAGGTCACATAAGTCTAAAACTGTTTTTTCTATTGATAAACCATTAGAACTTCTTCACATGGATCTGTTTGGACCGATTAATGTGAAGAGTATTGGTGGTGAATCTTATTGCTTTGTTGTGACCGATGATTTTTCTCGATTTTCATGGGTATTATTTTTAAAGTCTAAATCAGAAACTTATGAAAATTTTGTGTTGCTTGTGAACAGATTGGAGACTTTGTACAAGTTAAGGGTTAGGCGGGTTCGATCAGACAATGGGACAGAATTCAAGAATCAGAACATGGAAGCTTTTTGTGATTCTAAAGGGATTCAGCAGCAGTTTAGCGCACCGTATGAACCACAAATGAACGGTGTAGCTGAGAGGAAAAATCGTACATTGATAGAATCTGCTAGAACGATGCTTGCTGATTCGAAGTTGCCTATTACATTCTGGAGTGAAGCCGTAGCGATCGCCTGTTTTACCCTTAACCGAGTGCTGATAGTCAAAAGACATAAAAAGACTTGTTATGAACTTCTTCAGAATCGGAAACCAAATTTGGGACACCTGGAACCCTTTGGGGCTCCTTGTACAATGCTCAAGAAAGATGCTAAATTCAACTCTAAAGTTGAAGAAGGTTTCTTTCTGGGATATAGCCTACCCAATAAACGTGTGTTTAACAAACGCACGGGTGTTGTGGAACTCTGGTGTAATGTGGATGTTCAAAGACATACACCTATACCGGAAGGCAAAGGTCCAAATTGGTTATTCGATTATGATAAACTTTTCGAGTCTTTTCACTTGTCTCCTACTGTTACTGATGATGAAATTTCTTCGCAGATGTTATATGACTTACAAAATTCTGAAGATCAAGAAGTTTCTCATCAAGTTGAAGATAATTCTCCAACTGAGGAAGGCATTACTGAAGCAGTTAATGATGACTGGTCATCGGAGGATGATCAGGAAATTTTTGAAGATGCAATTTCTCAAGATCAAGATGAAGAACAAAATATCACAAATCTTGATCATGGAGTTGGAGTACCGCAAGTGCCAGTGTCTAGAGTCCATGTGAATCACCCTGTGAAGCAGATTATTGGAGATCCGTCTGTTGGAGTACAGACGAGAAGGCAAGTTACAAACGAGGAGAGTTTGTACGTTGAGCTGGAGCGAAATCATGGGACTCAAGAGTTATGGATGCATTCTGCATTCGTTTCTCAGATTGAGCCCAAATCTGTAACTGAAGCCCTGCGTGAGCCTGCCTGGGTGGAGGCCATGCAAGAGGAGTTAAATCAGTTTCAGAAACTGGGAGTTTGGCATTTAGTGGATTTGCCGAAGGGAGAAAAGAAGATAGGCACCAGATGGGTGTTAAAGTGTAAGCGAGATGAAAGAGGCGTTATTGTTCGAAACAAGGCGCGTTTGGTTGTTCAAGGGTTCAAACAGATAGAAGGAATTGATTATGACGAGGTATTTGCACCTGTGGCGCGGCTTGAAGCGATTAGATTATTTCTATCTTTTGCTGCCCACAAGAAGTTTAAAGTTTTTCAACTGGATGTTAAGTCTGCATTCCTTTATGGATCTTTGAAGGAGACAGTGTATGTTTGTCAGCCACCTGGCTTTGAGGATCCGATCCACCGGGATCAGGTATACCTCCTTGACAAAGCACTGTACGGTCTTCATCAGGCTCCTAGAGCTTGGTATGAGACGCTCTCGACTCACCTTCTTGAACACGGGTTCAAGAGGGGTCAGATAGATAAAACACTGTTTTATCGGGAAAAGGACAAGGACATTCTCCTAGTTCAGATCTATGTTGATGATATCATCTTTGGATCTACCGATGAACAGATGTGTTTAGAATTTAAAGAGGTTATGATTGAAAAGTTTGAGATGAGTGCAATGTCAGACATTAAGTTCTTTTTGGGTTTGCAGATAGATCAGACTGATAATGGTATTTTTATTCATCAGACCAAATATATTCAAGATGTGCTAAAACGCTTTAGCATGCTTGATTGTAAACCCATTTCCACGCCCATTCAGCCCAATCACGGGATTGAGCCTGATCTTAAGGGGGAGTTAATTGATGCTACATTATATCGTGGAATGATTGGGAGCTTGATGTACTTGACTGCCTCACGGCCGGATATTGTATTCGCTACAAGTATCTGTGCTCGCTATCAATCAAAACCTTAAGTTTCTCATCTTATAGCAGTCAAGAGGATTTTGCGTTATCTGAAGGGTACACCAGACACCGGTTTGTGGTATCCTAAGGATGATAACTACTCCTTTCATGCTTACAGTGATTCAGACTATGGAGGATGCAAGACTGACTCCAAATCAACTACTGGCGGTGCACAGTTTCTGGGGGAGAGATTAGTCTCATGGCAGTGTAAGAAACAGACATTTGTTGCTACATCTACATGTGAAGCTGAATATGTAGCCGCTGCCAGTTGTTGTTCCCAAGTCTTGTGGATACAACAACAAATGAGAGACTATGGATTGAACTTTCTATCTACCCCGATTCATGTAGACAATGAGGCTGCCATTGCAATTACCAAAAATCCAGTGTATCATTCACGTTCCAAACATATTGACATTCGGTTTCATTTCATACGAGACTGTTATGAAAAGAAACTGATTGATGTTGTGAAGATACACACAAACGAGCAAAGGGCAGACCTTCTCACCAAGGCCTTTGACAAACAACGTTTTGAGTATTTACTCAAATTGAATGGAATAAGGGTCATGGGTGAGGTAATCAAGAATTAATTTCCTTCTTAATCATTTTGATTGAATTAACATCAGATTTTTTTATTTTTGCTTTTGTGTTTTTGTTTTTAGGGGGAGAAAATTTTTAAAAAATACAAAAACATTAAAAAATCAAAAATACAAAAACATAAAAAATTTCAAAATCTGAGAAACTGTTTTGACTTAATGAGAAATGATAGTACATTATTTTCATTTGGAAACATATTTGTATGTGTTATTAAAATTTAATGAATAATTACAAGTATTAAGTATGATATGAAAGTAGGTTTATAACTTAGTCAGGATAGGTTTAAACAAAGTTTTGATTATATTTTATAAGAAACAGGTGCTTAGAATGCAGTACTTAGTTTTGTCCTGAAAGAATGGTAATTTTACTGACAAAATGTTCTTGAACAAAAAGTTAAAGTACTAGTTTGATCATGTGTTTTATTTTTTTAAAAGAAATTCTGATTTTGTTTTTCTTTTATTTTAGTTTAAAGCTGAAATATTCTTTGCGTATACTTACGTATCGACCTGATTATTAAAGCTTTAAACAATTCGAATTTGTTTTTTTGGTTCTGATTAAGATTTGGACAATCTCTGCGTATATGAAAATATCGAACTGATTGTTAAAAGCATAATCTTAAATTATTGTTTCGTTCATTTTCTGGATCATTTGAGAATACGTAAGTATCAACCTTGATTCCAAGATTTTGAACAAATTCAAATTTATTTTCTATTTTGTATTTTCAAAAAGAAATTCTGCGTTATTTTTTCATGATCAGATTAGTTAAAATTGAAAATATAAGTTTAAGAACATTTATGTTTGTTTAGTTATTCACAAATCGGGGATGTATTCAAGTATATGGATTATTATAAAATGTTTTCATAATTTTGTTTTAATCTGATTTCTTGACTAAGTGATAAATTTAAAAGGATAAGTATACTGACAATCATCTTAAACTTGTAATTTGCAGATAATATTTGAGATAATACAAACAGATGTGTTGAAAATGGTAAAATAATATGATCTCATGTCAGGATTTTTCTCAAACAAAAAGATTTTATTTTAGTGTAATTATTTTGTTAATTTTGTAGTTTAATTGGTCTAAAAATTTGAAAAATTCCAAAAATATTTTAAATTTTTAATCTGATGTTAAATCAATAATTTTTGATTATTTGTTTGACTTTGGAATGATTAAACATGAATTTGTTTTGAATTTAAAAGAAAAATCAAGTTTTTGAAAAGGTTCGGCTGGTGAAGGTTTGTCAGGGTTCGCAGAAAGGGTTTGTTGATAAGGTTCGCCATTTAGGTTCGCTAGCTAGATGAGTAGCTAGGTTCGCTGAAATGGTTCGCTATAAAGGTTCGTTGGCAATGTTTCGTTGGCAATGGTTCGTTAAGAATGGTTCGTTGTTAAAAGGTTCGTTGAAAAAGGTTCGTTACCATGGTTCGCTGAAAAGGTTCGTGATGTATATATACAGGGTTCGCGAAAATGGTTCGTCACTTTCATCATTTTCACAGACGACGAACCCTCAGGAAGAAATTTTTCGATTTTCGATCTTTGACCTCCCAGAACTTTTCATTGTTATCATTAGATTCAGAATCATCTCGTGAACATATCTAGGTAGAAATCTTGGAATTTGACCGAGTAATTTGAGAGATCTGAGTGATTTTAGAAATTTTAAAATCGAATCTGTAATCTGACTTTAAACTGGTTAAAATCTAAAAATTGGACAAACCATCTTCATTAAAGTTGTTCATCGGCATGTTTCGAACTTGGATGTTAAATTTTATCTTCAAATTCGAAGTTTTGAAATTTTGAATTCAAAACTAGAAAAGGTTCGCTGGTTGAACAGGTTCGTGGGAATGAACAAAGGTTCGCCGAACCTTAAGGTTCGTTTGAATCTAAAAGGTTCGTGGCGAACCTCTGATTTTTAAATCAACCGAACCTTTTGGTCAAGGTTCGTTTGACCAATAGGTTCGTGTGATGTAAGGTTCGTTCACATGAAGGTTCGTTCAAAAGGTTTGTCTGATGTTTAGGTTCGTTTAAGAAAGATAGGTTCGCTGGTCTACTTAGAAATTTTTTAAATTTTTTTTAATTTTTGTTAATTTTTTGATTAATTTTGTTTCTAATTGTTTTTATTTTTATTTGTAGAAATGGCAAACCTAGTTTTCGGAGACAAACATAATGTTTGTGCGTACTTGGATCCTACTACCAAGAACGGTCAAGATTTTCGTCCTATGATTGAGTTTCTCAGAAGATCAAGAATTTATCATGCTATTTCCAGTTCGGTTCAGATTTACAGATCACACATTCAGAGCTTCTGGGGATCAGCTCGTGTTATTTCTGTTGATGATGTATATGTGATAGATGCGAATGTGCTTGGGCAAGCAATTCATATATCTGAAGCTGATATTAGGAGGGTATTGCAGTTCGGAGGAGAACCGGATGGTGTGACTCTCATTCCTGAAAGTTGCATCAAAGGTTGTTTTCTGAGGATTCGTTACTTTGGAGCTTATAACTCCATATCAGTAAAGAAGGGCAAGCTTCCTCTGCAATACAAGTTCTTAGCTCATGTGTTACTTCATTGCCTGAGTATGAGGAAGGGAACATTTGATGAGCTCAGGGATTTCATGCGATCTGCCATGGTTGCTCTTATATTGAACAAACCGTTCAATTTTTCTGGCATGATCTTCCGATACATGTGCGATAATGTGACGAAGGCTAAGGATAAATTTTATATGTATCCTAGGTTTGTACAGATGCTTATAGATGAGAGGATGCCTGAAGGGATGCTACCCAGGGAAGCAGGGGATCTTCTGAAACTCAAACATATGACTGATTCCAGTTTGGGTCAAGTCAGGGTTTATCAGAGGACTGGAGATGCAGTATTGGAAAAAGAGTTGATATGTCACTGTGCCAGGGCAAATTATGTTGCGCCTGAGAATGATGCCTGGAGACATGAAGATTCAGGTTCAGACAATGAAGATGTTGAAGCTGATGATACTCAAGTTCCTCCTCCACCTCCACCAAGACAAAAACCAAGGAAGACTCCTGGTCAATCTTCACAATCTACTGCTGTCACACCCCGAGCCGGCGGGGTAGGATCGGAATCCCCGACGGGCGGAAGGTTCCCTGGACGCGATATCGGGAATGATAATCGAAGTGATCAGATTGTTTACATTGCACATGATATAAATGAGAAATGCTAAATATAATAGAATTACAAAGTTAAATTACAGCAGTATCGTTTATAATTTAACAATGTAAATCTATTGTAAAACATCAATAAATGACTATCTTGTATTTACACAAGATATACAAAATAATTTGTATAATGATGTCTTCAAAAGTATGCAGGTCCAAAATACTAGTCTTCTATATGAAGTCCTAATCCAAAAGAAATGACTTCCTAATTAACCTGTTCGTCACCTGAGAAGTCATGCAAAAATAAAAGTCAACACATGGTTGGTGAGTTCATAAAATTTTAGTAGTTGAAAATGATTTGAAAACCTCCTATGGTAAAGACCCTAACCTCATTAACACCACATGTATCATCCAAATCGGTATGCTTATATATAGGGCATACCCCTGAGTCGAGGCTACAACCCCGCCCAGACGCCATCCCACCACATACTAATCCGCATAGGACATTGTTGTTAATGATAATTAGGCATTTTTACCCTACCATTTACCCATGATTCCTCTGTTTGTCGTCCCTGTAATTACAATCATTTGAAATCCATGTTGATTTCATAAGTTCGTCACACAATATGACCAACCATAGTAATTGTATAAACAGTTATAAATGCTTAATTAAATAAATAAATAAACATTTAATAAAATCTAAGTCCTAATGATTGGGGCCTGTGGTCATACTCGAGTAGACTAGTCTGTCAATCTAGGTACTTAGTAGTTAGGGAAACTGTAAATATCCTCAAACATACGACCTACAAGTCAAACGGTCTAGCTAGGACTTCTTGAAATGTAGGATTTCATGTTTCGTCTGTTTTGGCGTATGCTATCTCTGATATTTCCCAGACTTTCCCTTGAAAATGATTTATTGATTCGTCTGATTATGTCACAAGATGTACTTGATGTGTTGATCATAGAATACAGGATTCATTGATCGATTGTACACTTGATTCATTGTTCAACAAACACTTGATTTGTAGAACATTGAATGTTGTCTTTGCAAAGATTGTTTCGTTTGATTTCTTTGAAGTCCCACACTTGTTTTGTCAAAATGTTTGATTTGATTCCTTGAATTCACCCACTTGATTTGTCAAAATGTTTCGTTTGATCCCTTGAACTCACGCCCTTGTTTTGTCAAAATGTCTAGTTTGATTTGTTTGAAATGTTTTGATTTGTTGAAATGTTTAGTTTAACTCGATTACTCACTTAATTTATAAGTAAATCAGTTAATAAACCTGCATAAAATCTTCCTAGACATGATCTAGGATAACATTTATATATGTAAAACATATAAATTTAAAAGCATTTAAGTAAACAATTTAAATAAACAGTTTACGCATGCTTCTCAGCCCCGCGTTTTAAAACAAAATGTTTAGAAAAGGGGCAATGAACTCACCTGTGCTGCTATGTAAATGATCTAACACAATTGCGCGCTCTTGTAGTAACTTAAGTTTCTTCGGTTCCTAAGTTATTTTATAAGAATTCGAATGTAATAAGTACGCGTAATAGTCGTTGTGCCTATGGTTTGGTCTTGTTGTGTGTGCAGCTAGGTGTCTTAATACTAAGTGCATCTAAAATCTAACCTATATTAGTTACCCTTTTTGATCCCCAAATCCCATAGTTAGTTACTTAGTTGTAATAACTACTTTTACATTTTTAGAATTTTCGGCAGAGTCTCCTTTGTTTTTAAAACAATTCCAGACATTTACATTGTCTATTTTAACAAATCCCAATTCAATTAAATCAAAGTAAGTAATTAAATCAAAACATTGCAATTTACTTCTAATTAAATCAATATTTAGTCAAAGTCATTTAATGAACTTCAATAAGTTATAAATAAATAAATGAGATTTTCTCAAAATCTCATTACTTGAGTTTACTAAATCATTTACTACATGATAGGCTTAATTAAGCCCCATTAGGCCCACTTAGGCCCAATTGAACTTCTTTGATTTCTAATTGGTTTCTAGACTTGAACCTTTGATTCTCGTGACCCCATGAGAATGTTATTTGGTTATGAATCCATCTTATGTCCAGTAACAACTCGTGTGGCGTTATTATTGTATGTTAATTATTATTTTGTTATGGGTATCCCTAACCCAGTCACACACAAAATGTTTATGCATGCATGTAACTTATGGAACCCAATCCTTGTTAGAAACTTAGGTAAATGGCCAACAACTCATTTCTTAGCTTGTTAACACTAGTTTTGTTGATCCTAGTCCCATCTAAACTTCATTAAACGATCTGTGAGTTTTGCATGGGGTCCAGGGCAGCGAACCTTTTAGAGGAGTTGGTCTTAGGTTCGGCTAATCCCACCAGTGGTCTTAGGGTTCGGCTATCTTCTAACGTTAACAAACTATAATGGTTCGGCTACTGTTTCAGTTTAAAGGTTCGTGGCTCATGGTTCGTAGGTCAGGGGTTCGTGGTTGGCTTGGTTCGCTAAAAGGAAAGGTTCGTGGGTCTAGGGTTTGCATGGAAAATGGTTCGGCAATGACACAGCTAGTCGACCCCCTTAAGGTTCGTTGGCTGCTAAGGTTCGGCTGGTTTTGGAGGGTTCGCATCATTGCATGGTTCGTGAGTCAGGGTTCGGCTGCAGGGTTGCTCAGGTTCGGTACAGACGTGATCACAGGTTCGTTGCAGAGAAAGAGTTCGGTGCAGGGTTCGTGGGGTGCCACAAGGGTTCGGCTGGTGATAACGAACCTGTAACAGCCCCTCCCTTCACGAACCTGCATCAAATCTGGTCATTCTCGAACAAATCCTGTTTCAATCACATTTCTAACCATACCTATACATGTATACCCTTCCATCTAAGTGATCTACGTGCTTCATATCGGTCATAATAACTAAACCATATGATTTCAAGAAAACCCTTAAAATCCGAATTTTAAGTGAATTATTACCTTAGATTTCGTGGATAGAAACCCAAAACACTTGTACTTCTGGAATCTACACGATGAGAGGATTGTAGTGACACCAAAATGACTTGAATCCGACTTGAAACGAGTGAGATCTTCTAGAGAGAAGTTGAGAGAATAATCCTTGTAGAGAGAGAAAGAAGGTAGACGAAAATGAGAGGGGGGGTTGGGTCTTGTGGTGGTGGTTGGAGCCTTAATGGCTCATTAAATGTTTAGGAAAATACCCGGTTGCTCGGTCTCGTTCGGTTTCGCGTAATGTGCCGTTTCGCGTAGTTTTCGCGACGAAATGACACGATTTATAAACTAGAATTAATTCAATTATTTTAGGTTGTGATTCCTAATAAATTAACTAATATCTTTTATTTATTTAAATTTAAAAAAAATATTAAATTACTGTTTAAATCGAAATGTACGGTCGTCGAGCGTATTCGTTCGAATCGTCACTCGTACGAACACGACGATAACTATACTTTTCAATCTTGTTTTCTAATTATTGAACATCATTCAGAACGTTAAACTTTCAGATATATTCGTACAGATCGTCACCTATACGAATAACCCGTCAATTTAGCATTCACATAACAATATTCGTGTGTTTTGTTCTATAAAACCTCACATACGTTTATACATAATAATTCCTAAGCAAATAATCACATGATGGTTCTGTATTGCCAGATAATTATCCGACTCAAGAACCATTGTTCTGAAATGTGTTTCTGTTAAATGTTTCTGAATTTGTTCTATGACAACTCACCATGATAATGATAAATGATATGAATATGAAAATTACTGAAATGTGTATGATTCATACCTGTTTACTGTTCTTGATACTGTTTAAGATCACTGTTCCGGCGACGGTTCCGGCACTGATGTTACAGTCTCCCCTTGTTAGAGAAATTTCGTCCCGAAATTTAAGAGTTGTTATCGGGTACAACTTCCTCTTCAAACAGCTGGGGATACTTTGACTTCATGTGATCTTCGCGTTCCCAAGTAAACTCGGGTCCACGTCTTGAATTCCATCGAACCTTCACAATCGGGATACGACTTCGCCTCAGTTGTTTAACCTTGCGATCCATAATCTCCAAAGGTTCTTCAATGAAATGCAACTGTTCGTCGACTTGAATCTCTTCGATTGGAATGACGAGAGACTCGTCAGCAAGGCATTTCTTTTGGTTTGAGACGTGAAACACGTCATGCACACCACTGAGTTCATCTGGTAATCTCAGTCGATAAGCTACAGGACCTATACGTTCGATGATCTCGAACGGTCCCACGTATCGTGGTGCTAATTTGCCTTTCTTTCCAAAGCGTACCACGCCTTTCCATGGGGATACCTTTAACATTACACGATCTCCCACTTGGAATTCCAACGGCTTGCGCCGTTTGTCTGCGTAGCGCTTTTGTCTGCTCCTTGTTGCTTGTAGTCTTCTTTGGATCTGAGCTATCTTGTCAGTGGTTTCTTGGATAAGTTCTGGTCCAGTTATTCGATTATCTCCAACTTCAGTCCAACAGATCGGTGATCGGCATTTCCGGCCATAAAGAGCCTCGAATGGTGCACATCCGATACTGCTGTGGTAACTGTTATTGTAGGAGAATTCAATCAGTGGCAAATGGGAATCCCAGTTTCCACCGAAGTCCAATACACATGTTCTCAACATGTCCTCTAGGGTTTGAATAGTACGTTCGCTTTGACCATCCGTTTGTGGGTGGTAGGCTGTACTCAGATTTAACTGTGTCCCTAGAGATTACTGCAATGATTGCCAGAACCTGGATGTGAATCTGCTGTCTCTATCAGAGATAATAGACAATGGCACACCGTGGCGTACCACTATCTCGTTGATGTATAATCTTGCCAGTTTATCCATGGTGAAGTTCTCACGTATGGGCAAGAAATGAGCAGATTTGGTTAAACGATCAATGATCACCCAAATTGTATCATGACCACTAGAAGTGCGGGGTAGCTTGGTGATGAAATCCATAGCTATTTGTTCCCACTTCCAGAGCGGAATCTCAGGCTGTTCCAATAGACCAGACGGTCTCTGGTGTTCCGCCTTTACCTTCGCACACGTAAGACACTGTCCGACATACTCGGCTATGTCTTTCTTCATTCCCGGCCACCAATAAAATCCACGCAAGTCTTGGTACATTTTATCAGCGCCTGGATGAACAGAGTATTTAGTCTTGTGTGCTTCATCGAAGATAAGTTTCCTCAATTCATCTACCTCCGGGATCCATATACGTTCCCGATAGTAGATCATTCCATCGGGCCTCGTGTCGAACTGTTTCTCTGCTCCGCAATCATGTTCCCTCTTCAGATTACCTCGGTCAAGTGCTTCTTGTTGTGCTTGAACAATCTTGTCACTTAAACTGGTCTGCACGGTTATCCCCATTGCTCTAACACGTAGGGGTTTGACCCGTTCCTTCCGGCTCAAGGCATCGGCTACAACGTTCGCCTTTCCCGGATGGTATTTGATCACACAATCATAATCATTCAGAAGTTCAACCCAACGGCGTTGTCGCATGTTGAGCTCCTTCTGATCAAAGATGTGCTGCAGACTTTTGTGATCAGTGAATATGGTACACTTGGTGCCATATAAGTAATGTCTCCAAATCTTCAAGGCGAAGATTACTGCTCCCAGTTCAAGATCATGAGTAGTGTAGTTCTTCTCATGAACCTTTAACTGTCTTGATGCATAGGCTATGACTTTGTCCCGTTGCATTAATACACAACCGAGTCCCTGATGGGAGGCATCATAGTATACAACAAAGTCATCACAGCCTTCTGGGAGTGATAGGATAGGAGCATTACATAGTTTCTGTTTTAATGTCTGAAAAGCATCTTCTTGTTTCTGCTCCCAGACAAACGGTTCACTCTTCTGGGTTAGCTTAGTGAGAGGCAAAGCTATCTTAGAAAAGTTTGAGATAAACCTGCTGTAATAACCTGCCAATCCCAGAAAAGACCGTATCTCCGTCGGTGTCTTCGGAGTGTCCCAATTCTTTATCGCCTCGATCTTGGCAGGGTCAACGTGTATTCCTTCGCTGTTGACTACATGACCCAGAAATTGAACTTCTCTTAGCCAAAATTCACATTTAGAGAATTTAGCATAGAGTTGTTCTTTCTTCAACAGTTCCAAGATCTTTTTAAGGTGTTGCTCATGTTCTGTTTTGGTCTTGGAATAAATCAGTATGTCATCAATGAAAACAATGACAAACTGATCCAAGTACGGCTTGCACACTCGGTTCATGAGGTCCATGAAAACCGCGGGTGCATTTGTCAGTCCGAAAGGCATCACCATGAATTCGTAATGCCCGTATCTTGTTCGGAAGGCCGTTTTCGGTACGTCTTCGTCTTGAACTCTCAGTTGATGATATCCAGACCACAAGTCAATCTTTGAGAAGTATTGTGCTCCTTGTAGTTGGTCAAACAAATCATCAATCCTCGGCAATGGATACCGATTCTTGATGGTTAGTTTGTTTAGTTCCCTGTAATCTATGCACATTCTGAACGATCCGTCTTTCTTCTTCACGAACAAAACCGGAGCTCCCCAAGGTGAATAGCTCGGTCTGATGAAACCCTTGTCAAGTAACTCCTGTAACTGATTAGACAATTCCTCCATCTCTGAAGGTGCTAACCTGTAAGGAGATTTAGCAACAGGAGTTGCTCCAGGAATTAAGTCAATACGAAACTCTACCGGTCGCGCTGGTGGCAAACCAGGTAGGTCTTCAGGAAATACTTCGGGATATTCTTTCACTACCGGTACATCTTGAACTTTCTTCTTAACCTTCACCTTTTCCACCACATGAGTCAAGAACACCACGCACCGCTTCTGTAGACACTTACGCGCCTTTATGCAAGAAATGATTTTGACACTTCGCTTTGCTTGATCCCCTCTAACTTCCAATACACGATCACTCGGCAATGGAATTCGAAGCAGCTTCTCAGAACAGATGACTTCCACTCGGTTAGAGGAAAGCCAATCCATTCCAACAATGATGTCGAAACTACCCAACTCCATCGGTATCAACTCGATGGCAAATGTATGACCATTAAGTGTCAATGGGCAATTTCTATAAACTGTACTAACTGTAATCTGTTTCCCGTTAGCTACTTCTATAATGTAAGGGGAGTCTAACTGTTCCTCTACTGAATCTAGTTGGCATGCAAAATCGGTAGAGATAAAACTCTGATCCGCACCAGTATCAAATAAGACAGATGCATAAAAGTCATGTAAGAGAAACGTACCAGTGACCACATTTGGGTCCTGGCGTGCAGCTGGTGCTCCGATAGCGAAAGCTCGTCCACGTGGTGCTTGAACTGCTGGTTGTGCCTTCTTCGGGCAGTTCTTCGCAAAGTGGCCTTGTTCGCCACAATTATAGCATCCACCATTGTTCTGATTTGCTGGTGGAGGAAGAGCCAAAGCAGCATTGTTGACTGCTTGGTTAGGTGTCATCCTACAGTATTGGACCCAATGGCCCTATCTTCCACATCCCGTGCAATGTTTACACGGAGCGTCAGCAGGGTGATGATACTGACACTTGGCACACAGAGGAAACGTGCCAGTGTAAGGTTTGCGGTTGGGGTTTTGTGGTGCTGCTGTTACTTGTTGGAGAGGTGTGGCCACGGTGTAGTTCTTAATGGTTTTCTGTTTCTTCTTCTGATGGTGGTGGGGTTTCTTGGATGACTCAGCCTTGTTCTTGTTGGGTTTAGCCTCTTTCTTTAAAACTCCAGAGGCTACCATAAGATCAGTGAGTTTCCCAGACAGTCTCACTGCGGATTCGACAGTAGTAGGGTTGGCTGAAACAACCATACCCTGAATGCAGGCGGGGAGTCCACCCACATATATGTCTATCCTTTTCTCCAAAGTTGGTACCATGTCAGGTACCAAAGCAACCAACTCGTGGTAACGAGTTGTATACCCCATGTGATCAGCCCCTTTCATCACATGATTAGATAATTCAACCTCCAATTTCTGCAGCTCATTCTTCGGACAGAACTCTGTTCGCAGCAGTGTCTTGAAATATTCCCATGGCATGGCCATGGCTTCTTCTCTTCCTCGGGCATTGATCTGACCATTCCACCAGGTCAGAGCCCGTTTATTGAATGTTCCAGCTGAGTAACGGACCTTGTGTTGTTCAGGGCAGCTGAAAGATCCAAAGTTGTCTCGATCTTCTCAATCCATTAGATTAATCCAACGGCACCTTCAGACCCATTGAAACTGGGTGGTTAACATCCTACAAAGGACTTGTAGGAGTAGTGAGACGAATCTCCAGTATTTCCACTGGCTTCTCCTGATGTGTTGCCAGTATTGAGGATCTCATTACGAAGACGAAGGAACATCTCCGGTATAGCTTCCTTCATCTGATTCGTCATCTGGCTACTCAGTAACGTCACCAGAGCGATAGTAGCGGGATCCAAAGTCGGTGTTGTGCCTGAACCCGATGCTTGAGTAATCAACGGAGGAGGGGGAGGAGGAGGTGGAGGAGGTGGTGGTGGAGAGTCATTCGGAGACGGTGTGGAGGAATGTGGAGCCATGTCTCGAGGTGGTAGCTGTATCAAGGGAGGTTGTCTTCGCGGAGGCATTCTGATCATAACCAATAAAGTTATCGGTTAGTGCAATGATCGAATACAGAAGACAATATGCAAATAAGTCTTAAGTCCTATGTTCTCTACATGCAGGGTCCCTAGGTTATAGTCTAGGCCAAACCATTTAAATAAGTAACCTATATTTCTCTATAACCATGGCTCTGATACCAATCTATCACACCCCGAGCCGGCGGGGTAGGATCGGAATCCCCGACGGGCTGAAGGTTCCCGGGGCGTGATATCGGGAATGATAATCGAAGTGATCAGATTGTTTACATTGCACATGATATAAATGAGAAATGCTAAATATAATAGAATTACAAAGTTAAATTACAGCAGTATCGTTTATAATTTAACAATGTAAATCTATTGTAAAACATCAATAAATGACTATCTTGTATTTACACAAGATATACAAAATAATTTGTATAATGATGTCTTCAAAAGTATGCAGGTCCAAAATACTAGTCTTCTATATGAAGTCCTAATCCAAAAGAAATGACTTCCTAATTAACCTGTTCGTCACCTGAGAAGTCATGCAAAAATAAAAGTCAACACATGGTTGGTGAGTTCATAAAATTTTAGTAGTTGAAAATGATTTGAAAACCTCCTATGGTAAAGACCCTAACCTCATTAACACCACATGTATCATCCAAATCGGTATGCTTATATATAGGGCATACCCCTGAGTCGAGGCTACAACCCCGCCCAGACGCCATCCCACCACATACTAATCCGCATAGGACATTGTTGTTAATGATAATTAGGCATTTTTACCCTACCATTTACCCATGATTCCTCTGTTTGTCGTCCCTGTAATTACAATCATTTGAAATCCATGTTGATTTCATAAGTTCGTCACACAATATGACCAACCATAGTAATTGTATAAACAGTTATAAATGCTTAATTAAATAAATAAATAAACATTTAATAAAATCTAAGTCCTAATGATTGGGGCCTGTGGTCATACTCGAGTAGACTAGTCTGTCAATCTAGGTACTTAGTAGTTAGGGAAACTGTAAATATCCTCAAACATACGACCTACAAGTCAAACGGTCTAGCTAGGACTTCTTGAAATGTAGGATTTCATGTTTCGTCTGTTTTGGCGTATGCTATCTCTGATATTTCCCAGACTTTCCCTTGAAAATGATTTATTGATTCGTCTGATTATGTCACAAGATGTACTTGATGTGTTGATCATAGAATACAGGATTCATTGATCGATTGTACACTTGATTCATTGTTCAACAAACACTTGATTTGTAGAACATTGAATGTTGTCTTTGCAAAGATTGTTTCGTTTGATTTCTTTGAAGTCCCACACTTGTTTTGTCAAAATGTTTGATTTGATTCCTTGAATTCACCCACTTGATTTGTCAAAATGTTTCGTTTGATCCCTTGAACTCACGCCCTTGTTTTGTCAAAATGTCTAGTTTGATTTGTTTGAAATGTTTTGATTTGTTGAAATGTTTAGTTTAACTCGATTACTCACTTAATTTATAAGTAAATCAGTTAATAAACCTGCATAAAATCTTCCTAGACATGATCTAGGATAACATTTATATATGTAAAACATATAAATTTAAAAGCATTTAAGTAAACAATTTAAATAAACAGTTTACGCATGCTTCTCAGCCCCGCGTTTTAAAACAAAATGTTTAGAAAAGGGGCAATGAACTCACCTGTGCTGCTATGTAAATGATCTAACACAATTGCGCGCTCTTGTAGTAACTTAAGTTTCTTCGGTTCCTGAGTTATTTTATAAGAATTCGAATGTAATAAGTACGCGTAATAGTCGTTGTGCCTATGGTTTGGTCTTGTTGTGTGTGCAGCTAGGTGTCTTAATACTAAGTGCATCTAAAATCTAACCTATCTTAGTTACCCTTTTTGATCCCCAAATCCCATAGTTAGTTAGTTAGTTGTAATAACTACTTTTACATTTTTAGAATTTTCGGCAGAGTCTCCTTTGTTTTTAAAACAATTCCAGACATTTACATTGTCTATTTTAACAAATCCCAATTCAATTAAATCAAAGTAAGTAATTAAATCAAAACATTGCAATTTACTTCTAATTAAATCAATATTTAGTCAAAGTCATTTAATGAACTTTAATAAGTTATAAATAAATAAATGAGATTTTCTCAAAATCTCATTACTTGAGTTTACTAAATCATTTACTACATGCTAGGCTTAATTAAGCCCCATTAGGCCCACTTAGGCCCAATTGAACTTCTTTGATTTCTAATTGGTTTCTAGACTTGAACCTTTGATTCTCGTGACCCCATGAGAATGTTATTTGGTTATGAATCCATCTTATGTCCAGTAACAACTCGCATGGCGTTATTATTGTATGTTAATTATTATTTTGTTATGGGTATCCCTAACCCATTCACACACAAAATGTTTATGCATGCATGTAACTTATGGAACCCAATCCTTGTTAGAAACTTAGGTAAATGGCCAACAACTCATTTCTTAGCTTGTTAGCACTAGTTTTGTTGATCCTAGTCCCATCTGAACTTCATTAAACGATCTGTGAGTTTTGCATGGGGTCCAGGGCAGCGAACCTTTTAGAGGAGTTGGTCTTAGGTTCGGCTAATCCCACCAGTGGTCTTAGGGTTCGGCTATCTTCTAACCTTAACAAACTATAATGGTTCGGCTACTGTTTCAGTTTAAAGGTTCGTGGCTCATGGTTCGTAGGTCAGGGGTTCGTGGTTGGCTTGGTTCGCTAAAAAGAAAGGTTCGTGGGTCTAGGGTTTGCATGGAAAATGGTTCGGCAATGACACAGCTAGTCGACCCCCTTAAGGTTAGTTGGCTGCTAAGGTTCGGCTGGTTTTGGAGGGTTCGCATCATTGCATGGTCGTGAGTCAGGGTTCGGCTGCAGGGTTGCTCAGGTTCGGTACAGACGTGATCACAGGTTCGTTGCAGAGAAAGAGTTCGGTGCAGGGTTCGTGGGGTGCCACAAGGGTTCGGCTGGTGATAACGAACCTGTAACAGCCCCTCCCTTCACGAACCTGCATCAAATCTGGTCATTCTCGAACAAATCCTGTTACAATCACATTTCTAACCATACCTATACATGTATACCCTTCCATCTAAGTGCTCTACGTGCTTCATATCGGTCATAATAACTAAACCATATGATTTCAAGAAAACCCTTAAAATCCGAATTTTAAGTGAATTATTACCTTAGATTTCGTGGATAGAAACCCAAAACACTTGTACTTCTGGAATCTACACGATGAGAGGATTGTAGTGACACCAAAATGACTTGAATCCGACTTGAAACGAGTGAGATCTTCTAGAGAGAAGTTGAGAGAATAATCCTTGTAGAGAGAGAAAGAAGGTAGACGAAAATGAGAGGGGGGGTTGGGTCTTATGGTGGTGGTTGGAGCCTTAATGGCTCATTAAATGTTTAGGAAAATACCCGGTTGCTCGGTCTCGTTCGGTTTCGCGTAATGTGCCGGTTCGCGTAGTTTTCGCGACGAAACGACACGATTTATAAACTAGAATTAATTCAATTATTTTAGGTTGTGATTCCTAATAAATTAACTAATATCTTTTATTTATTTAAATTTAAAAAAAATATTAAATTACTGTTTAAATCGAAATGTACGGTCGTCGAGCGTATTCGTTCGAATCGTCACTCGTACGAACACGACGATAACTATACTTTTCAATCTTGTTTTCTAATTATTGAACATCATTCAGAACGTTAAACTTTCAGATATATTCGTACAGATCGTCACCTATACGAATAACCCGTCAATTTAGCATTCACATAACAATATTCGTGTGTTTTGTTCTATAAAACCTCACATACGTTTATACATAATAATTCCTAAGCAAATAATCACATGATGGTTCTGTATTGCCAGATAATTATCCGACTCAATAACCATTGTTCTGAAATGTGTTTCTGTTAAATGTTTCTGAATTTGTTCTATGACAACTCACCATGATAATGATAAATGATATGAATATGAAAATTACTGAAATGTGTATGATTCATACCTGTTTACTGTTCTTAATACTGTTTAAGATCACTGTTCCGGCGACGGTTCCGGCACTGATGTTACAACTGCTCAAGCCAAATCATCACAAGAACAAATCTCTAAGGAACCATTGGAAGTTGATATGTCTGAGATGCAGACAGAGACTGTTGGTGATGCTGATGATGAGAGTGAATCTTCTGACACAGAGTCAGAGTATGAGATGGTTCAAGAAGGGAACCAGATGGTGAAGAGAAGGAAGAGAAAGTTTGTTGAAAAAGATGCTGAAGAAAAGGAAGAAAAAGATGATCCTATCTTTATCCCTGATGAGCCTGAAGAGCCTGAATCTTCTAAGCAAAAGAAGATAAAGAGAATGACCAAGAGAGGGCCTTATGAGAAGAAAAAGGCTAAAACTGCTAAGACCACTATGTCTTCACCAGTGATTACTACATCAGTTCCTGTTTCACCAGTGATTACCACATCAGTTCCTGTTTCACCAGTCATTACTTCAGTTCCTGTGACTATTATTCATGCATCTACTGTACAAACTCCTGAGTTTGTACATGTAGCTTCTTTTTCACCATCATTTGTAGAAACTACTACAGTTACAACTTCTGTACCAGAGACATCTACCTTTCATGAGCTTCCAAGAGATGATCTGTTTTCAAGCTTGGATGATTTATCTGATATTTACTTCACAGTTAATTATGATGATACTGATCTTAAACGGAGATTATCTATTCTTTCCAAGGAGTTTGAGAACTATAGGAAAGAGAAAGAGCAAAAGTTTACTGAGCTTGATGAGATTAAAGTTCAAATGGCTTTAATGATGAAATGGAAAGAGGAGGATATGGTAGAGAAGAAGAAAATGCAAGATAAAATTTCTGAGTTGGATTTTTTCAACAAGTTACAATCTGAAGACATTGTTGATTTGAAGAATGAGAATATTGAGTTGAGATTTAAAATCAAAGAGTTAGAATCAAAGATGTCCAAATTTGAAGCTTCAAGTTCAAAAGTTGAGAAAGTGGTGGTTGATATTGATGAAGAAGAAGAGAAGGAAGAAGAGAAGGAAGAAGAAGAAGAAAAGGTTGATTTTGGTGATACTAACATTGATGAACATCCTTATGATACTGATTTTGATGGTGATGATGGGGCAGATGGTGGTGCTGGTGGGATTGCTAGAAATGATAATGGTTTGAATTCGGTGACTGGAGCTATTGTTGTTTATACTCCTTCCAAGATTTCTACAGATGCTGTTCCAATTACTTTTGTTTCTTCTAATAAGGCTAGGGATTGTACTAAAGTTGAATTTGAAGACTTAGATGAAATAGAACATCCCATGGCTATTCTTGATTATTCTCTGCCTACTTTTCTTGATCTATTTAAAATGCATTCTGATATATACTTGCAGAGAAACATTGTTGAGATTCAAGTTTATCAAGAAAGAGAAGAAGGAGAAATTTTGGGTGACTATTCAGTTCAAGATTATCAATCTGTTTTTGATGATGATGATTTGATGTTTGATTTTGAAGAATATGATGATACTGATTTGTCTGATTTTGATAAAGATGTTATTGATGAAGAATTGCTGAATCTAAACATGATGAAGAAGATATTTGAAGCTGGAAGTATGTCAAGTACAACTTTGAATCCAATTAGAGAAAAGACAAATTTGGATTACTGGAAGGAATTTCAAGATGAAACAAAGTATATCATTGATCACTTGCATTCTTTCAAGATTATGAGGGAAGTGTATGAAGATAAAGATCCAGACTATCTAACTAAACAATCCACAAAGTTCAAGATTGGATCTAAATCCAAGATAATTGGAAGGATTATTAGTTATGGTTATTTTCATTACATTCCTGGAAGTTTACCTGATAAGGGTTGTTATGTAGTAAAAAGGATTGATGGATGCCAATACTTTGGAAAGGCTACTGATTTGATGAGTTTACCAGCTTTCGAATGCAAAGATCTTTCAAGACTAAGAATGATAAAGTCTATACAG
Source organism: Mikania micrantha (assembly GCA_009363875.1). Lineage (NCBI taxonomy): Eukaryota > Viridiplantae > Streptophyta > Magnoliopsida > Asterales > Asteraceae > Mikania > Mikania micrantha. The sequence continues at coordinate 21,130,800 of CM018680.1, forward strand.
ACTAGACACAATGAGATTTTTGAGAACTTGTTAAAGAAAGAAGCAAGGTTTGGATGGAGTTTGTTATCTCCTCAGTTCAGAGAAAAATTTAAAGATTATGTGAAGCCGAAAGTTTATAAAAGGCCAAGGCTCAGAAAAGTAGAACAAGATTGGAATCCATATTTCAAGTTTTGGTTTTATGATGAAAGAAAATCTGAAGGTGTTATTGTATTGAAACAGAATGAAGAATGGAGAGTGATTCGGATGCTTGATCCTATTTGGATTGTAAATTGTTCTAAAGATGATATTGATTTACTCAACACTTCAGAGATATATGCTGAAACTGGTTATCATGATGTTGGAGTGAGCTACAAAGACATAGCAATTCAATTTCAGACCATTGCACGAATGTGTTACACATTGGGAATACATTCTGGTTGCAATTGGAAAGATGTGAATTATCTCTATACTGAATTGATGCAAGTTCAGAAAGAGAGAGATGAAAGGGCTGATAAGGTTGAAGCAGAAAGATTGGCGAAAATACCACGTTCGGTTGTTATACGAGCGGTGGATAATGTGGTTGATGAAGTTGGAGAATCAAGTGAAGCTAGAGATAAAGTTGAAGAAACAGTTGAAGACAAAGACTGAAGATTTTGATAGCAAACATTTAGGGGGAGTTTGTTAGTGCATATTTGAAATTGTTTGCTATTCAAAAGTTGTATTTATTTTGAGTTTGTAAAGGTTCGTTTAAAGGTTTGCCAAGGTTCGTTTGGCCCACGAACCTAGGCAGGTTCGGCGAACCTATTGTGTTGATAGGTTCGGCGAACCTATAAACCTTGAGATGGTTCGGCTAACGAACCTAAAGGTTTGTTCAGCGAACCTTAGGGTTCGGCTGACGAACCTAAGGTTCGCTGGTCTGTAGTATAAATAGTAGTTGTGTTTGTTATTTTATATAACTTTCACAGAACTTTTGATAGAATTTTGGGATAGATCTGTTGATTCTCTCTGTGTGAGAAATCTGTAATTCTGAGTGTAATCTTGTAATCATTTGTTGATAATACAAGATGTGTTTATGGATTTGCTTGTGTTCTTGACTTTTATACATATTGACTATGGATTCCGCACATAGTTAATAGTTAGTAGAGCTTGTGATTCGATCCTGAACGGTTTTATCAAACCAACAAACACGTCGTGTACACCACTAAGTTCATCCGGTAAGCTTAATCTGTACGCCACAGGACCAATACGTTCGATGATTTCGAACGGTCCCACGTACCGTGGTGTTAATTTGCCTTTCTTTGCAAAACGGACCACGCCTTTCCAAGGGGAATCCTTTAGCATAACACGATCTCCCACTTGGAATTCCAACGGCTTGCGCCGTTTATCGGCATAGCTCTTTTGTCTGCTTCGTGTTGCCGGTAGTCTTTGCTGTATCTGAGCAATTTTGTCTGTAGTTTCTTGAATAAGTTCTGGCCCTGTTATTTGATTCTCCCACTTCCGACCAACAGATCGGTGACCAACATTTTCGACCATAAAGAGCTTCGAACGGTGCACATCCGATGCTACTATGATAGCTGTTGTTGTAGGAGAATTCAATCAGTGGCAAATGAGAATCCCAATTCCCACCGAAGTCTAGAACACAAGTTCTTAACATGTCCTCCAGGGTTTGTATAGTACGTTCACTTTGACCATCCGTTTGTGGATGATAAGCTGTACTCAAGTTTAATTGCGTCCCCAGAGATTTCTCCAATGACTGCCAGAACCTTGATGTAAATCTGCTATCACGATCCGAAATGATAGACAATGGCACACCATGGCGTACCACTATCTCGTTGATGTAAAGCTTCGCTAGTTTATCCATCGTGTACGTTTCTCGCATCGGCAAGAAATGAGCAGATTTGGTTAATCGATCAACTATAACCCAAATAGTGTCATGTCCACTGGAAGTGCGGGGTAGCTTAGTAACAAAGTCCATCGATATCTGTTCCCAAATAAACGGCTCGCTCTTCTGTGTCAGCTTTGTGAGTGGCAGAGCTATCTTAGAAAAGTTTGAGATAAACCTTCTGTAATAGCCTGCTAAGCCTAGAAAAGAACGTATCTCTATAGGTGTCTTCGGAGTGTCCCAATCTTTTATTGCTTCAATCTTGGTAGGATCAACGTGTATTCCTTCACTGTTAACAACGTGGCCTAGGAATTGAACCTCTTTTAATCAAAATTCACACTTAGAGAATTTGGCATAAAGTTTCTCTTCCTTTAACAGTTCCAAGATCGTTCTAAGATGTTGCCCGTGCTCTGCTTTGCTTTTAGAATAGATCAATATGTCATCAATGAAAACAATAACAAATTGATCCATGAAAACCGCGGGTGCATTCGTCAAACCAAAAGGCATCACCATAAACTCATAATGCCCGTATCTGGTGCGAAACGCCGTCTTGGGTATGTCTTCATCTTGTACTCTCAGCTGATGGTATCCGGAACACAGATCGATCTTAGAAAAGTATTGAGCTCCTTGCAATTGATCAAACAAATCATCAATCCTCGGTAATGGATACCGATTCTTGATGGTTAGTTTGTTTAACTCCCGGTAATCTATGCACATACGAAAGGATCCATCCTTCTTTTTTACGAACAAAACCGGAGCTCCCCAAGGTGAGTAGCTCGGTCAGATGAAACCTTTATCAAGCAGTTCCTGTAACTGATTAGATAATTCCTGCATCTCCGAGGGTGCTAACTGTAAGGAGATTTAGCAACAGGTGTTGCTCCAGGAATCAGATCAATACGAAACTCTACCGGTCGCACAGGTGGCAAACCAGGTAGATCTTCAGGAAACACTTCAGGGTATTCCTTCACTATCGGCACGTCCTGTATTGTTTTCTTGTCTTTCTCTTTCTCCACCACATGAGCCAAGAAAGCTATGCATTTCTTTTGTAGACACTTACGCACTTTTATGCATGATATGATCTTTACGTTTCTCTTTGCTTGATCCCCACGAACTTCCAATACTCGATCATTCGTTACTGGAATCCGATGTAGCTTTTCAGAACAGATGACTTCAACCCTATTGAGTGATAGCCAATCCATCCCCACGATGATGTCGAAACTGCCCAGCTCCATCGGTAACAAGTCGATGGCAAATGTGTGATCTGTGAGTGTAAGTGGGCAGTTCCTAAGTATAGTGCTAACTGTAACTTGTTTCCCATTCGCTACTTCGATAATGTAAGGGGAGTCTAAAGTTTCCTCAGTAAGGCTAAGTTGTCGTGCAAAATCAGATGAAATAAAACTCTGGTCTGCACCAGTATCAAATGGTATAGATGCATAAGAGTCATGTAAAAGAAATGTACCAGTGACCACATTAGGGTCTTGGCGTGCAGCATTGGCTCCGATAACAAAAGCTCGTCCGCGAGGTGCTTGTGCTCCTGGTTGCACTCTCTTAGGACAGTCGCGGGAGAATTGACCCATTTCCCCGCAGTTGTAACAGCCTCTGTTGTTGTTGTTGTTGCCTGGGTTCTGTGGTGGTGGTGGTGGTGGTAGTGCTCTTGCTGCAGTGTTGGTAGCCTGATTTACAGCAACACGGCATTTGGTAACCCAGTGGCCAAACCGACCACAATTAGTGCACTTCCTACATTGGGCAGCAGGAGGATGATGATACTTGCAGTGAGTGCACTGGGGATGTTCTCCCCCATAGTTCCTGATAGCAGGATTGACAGGTGCTGCAGGTGCCTGTCTCAGAGGAGTGACGGCCGCAAAATTTTTAACGACCTTCTATTTCTTCTTTTGATGGTACTCCGATTTCTTTGATGTTGTTTCCTTGGCCTTTCCCTCATCATCTTTTAAAACTCCAGACTTCACCATTACATTGGTGAGTTTAGCTGAAAGGGAGATAGCAGACTCCAAAGTAGCAGGATATGCAGCCAGCACGATGCTTTGAATACAAGAGGGTAATCCTGCTACGTAACGATCAATCAGCTTTTCCAATGTTGGCACCATTTCTGGTACCAAAGCTACCAGTTCATGATAGCGAGTGGTAAAAGTCATGTGGTCAGCTCCCTTCATCACATGGTTCGAGAGCTCAACCTCTAGCTGCTGCAGTTCATGTTTCGGACAGAACTCGTTCCTCAGAAGAAGTTTAAATTATGTCCAGGGCATTGCCATTGCTTCATCTCTTCCCTTCGCCCTGATCTGAGCATTCCACCATGTCAACGCTCGCTTGCTGAATGAACCAGCTGCATAGCGAACTTTATGGTGTTCTGGACAACTGCTAATGTCCAAAGTATTCTCCATCTTCTCAAGCCATTGGATCAGTCCAACAGCTCCTTCAACTCCAGTAAAGCTCGGTGGTTTGCATCCTACAAAAGACTTATAGGAGCAGTCTGAAGTATGACCAGTGTTTCCACTAGCCTCTCCGGTAGTATGGCCAGAAGTGTTGCCATGTCCTTGAATACGGTTTATCATCTCTGGGATGACATCTTTCAGTTGGCTCGTCAGCTGAGTGCTCAGGAGTGTCGCCAAAGCGATAGTGGCAGGATCAATAACTAGACCTGCATTCGGGTTCGGAGGAGGACTATGTGGAGGAGGAGGAGGTGGCGGTTGATGGTGTCGATGAGTGAGGAGCAGAAGTCTGAGTAGTCGGTACAGGAGTCGGCTGTCTTCTAGGCGGCATTCTGATCAAAACCAAAAGATATTGGTTAGTGCAGTGATCGAATGCAGAAGACACAATGCAAACTTAAGTCTTATGTTCTCTACATGAGGGACCCTAAGTTATAGTCTAGGCCAAACAGTTTAAGTAAATGACCTATTATTCTCTATAACCTTGAGCTCTGATACCAATCTGTCACACCCCGAGCCGGCGGGGTTGGATCGAAGTCCCCGTCGGGCGGAAGGTTCTTAGGGCGCGATATCGTGAATGATAATCATAGTGATCAGATTGTTTACATAGCATCAATGTTAAGAATAACTAAAGCACAATCAAACATTAAACTAGGATTACAAAGTTAAATTACAATATCAATTTAACTAAGTAAACCTACAAAAGAATCAAATGTTTATATCTTGTATATGTACAACATATCAAAAGTGATGTGTAATATCCACAAAAGATGTGCTTCCAAAAGTCAACTAGGTCCTCTATCTAGGCCACCTAGCATGCAATCCAAAGCCTTAGCTTAAACCTGTTCTTCACCTGAGAAAGCATGTAAGAAAAACATAGTCAACACAATGGTTGGTGAGTTCATAAAGTTTATAAGTTTAAAATAGTTTTAACAAACCTCTTTCTGTAAAACCTTAATCTCATTAACTCCACATGTAATATCCAAATCGGTATGCTTATATATAGAGCATACCCCTGAGTCGAGCCTACAACCCGCCCAGACGCCGTCCCACCACATACTAATCCGGATATGACACTGTTGTTAATAATAATTAAGCATTTTACCTACCAATCAACTCATTCCTCATCATAGCTTTTGTTTTCTGTTTCAAAGATTTCAACTCTATAGCATTCATAGCTATTAGTTTCATAGTATGTTTAACAAGCATCATAGATTCACACGCACATAGTTTAGCTGTCCCTAATCTCATGCATGAGTACAAGCTCTGAACTAGCAGAAGTTTAGCAATTACGTAGCTCACGGCTAGATACAAGCTCTGCACTAGCAGAAGTTTAGCCATTACGTATCTCATGAATTAGTTAAGCTTAGTCTAGCAATTACGTGTCTCCTATACAAGATACAAGCTCTGCACTAGCAGAAGTTTAGCAATTACGTATCTCATACATAGAGACAAGCCATGCATACACAATTAATCCAGCAATTACATATCTCATATAAGCAGAAAAAAGCTCTGCACTAGCAGAAGTTTAGCAATTACATGTCTCTTATATAGATAATAGCTTAGCCTCGTCATGGTTTAGTTTAATCCAGCAATTACATACCTCATATAAGCAGACAAAAGCTCTACACTAGCAGTCGTTTAGCAATTACATGTCTCCTATATAGGTAATAGCTTAGCCTCATTATGGTTTAGTTTACATGTATCTCAATACATAGGTACAAGCTCTGCACTAGCAGTCGTTTAGCAATTACATAGCCTATGATTAGATACATGCACAATGTTTCATGCGCAAATAATAGTTTCAAGCATATAGTTTCAAGTGTCCACACATAGTTTCATCATGAATTCCATGGTATAGCATCAAGTCTCATGTTTAAGCATATAGTTTCACCAGCATAAGCATCAAGTCTCATGTTTAAGCATATAGTTTCATAAGCATCCAACATATAGTTTCAAGCCTCAAGTTTGATGTATAAGTATCAAGTTTATTGCTTTTCAAAGTATACTAAATTCCAAGCATAAGCATCAATATAAACATCATTTTTAAGTTTAAAAGCATTAAATAACATTTCAATAGTTTATTAAAATGTTTAACATGCTTCTCAGTCCCGAAGTAAAACAAATAAGTTTGAAAAGGGACAAATGAACTCACCTTGTGTCCGTTGTGATTGACTAAGTAGAATAAGAATGCACGCGCTCTTTGATTGCACTTGTTTTGATGTTCACGCTCCTGTATTGATTTCATAGTGTTGTAGGTTATAAGTATAAGTTTGTAAGAGTTGGTTGTGCGTGTAAGTATTAGTGTTAGCCCTAAAGTTGGCTAACACTAGTGAGTCATGGTCTTTATTCGGCCTCGGTTTTTATGTTTCACTTGCATTACCCGTGACAACTCATTAAACTTTACAACTCAAGGATATTCCTAAATATAACTTAGGTTTTTGTATAAATCTTGATATGTTCCCTTTATGATCCTTTGCTAAAATGTTTAATTTATCATAAAGTGTATCATATCACGAAAATTGATACTCAATTTAGTTTCTAGTAATTCATTTCGCCATCTTGTAGTAACCTAATGATCACCATACTAGTTATCTCATTAAGTTAGTTTACTTGTTTTGATTCCCCAACTTAATCATTTGGCCCGAATAGAAATGAGTTGGGTATTAATCAATTGTGCTTAGGCTACAAATGCGCCTCAAATGTTAGTGGACCGAATCAATTGTTCATTGGGCCGGTTAAGTGGCTTATGGATTTCGGTTGGGCTGAGCAAGGGAATTGGGGTTGAGCCGGCTAGGTGTCTTGGGCCGAAATGGTCATGTTGGACCAAATATAAAGTGTGGGCTTATTGGGCCCAAATGCTCATATTTGGCCGTAACAAAGAAGTGGGCCAAGGATAATGTTGGGCCGGTTATCAATGATGAAGCCGGTTAATTGTAGGCCGGAAGCTAAGCTGGTTGGGTGTTGGGTTGTCCCAGACCAGCGAACCCTTTGGTTCGTCTGGGAAATGGTTCGGTCCTTCATCATTGGGCGAACCTAGTGACCACCTTCATGGGTTCGGCAAGATTTCAAGGTTCGTGGTTTTAGCTCCCATTCGAAGGTTCGTGGACATGGCTTAGCATCAAGGTTCGTCTAACCTTTGGTGGTTATGGGTTCGGCAGTCAAATGGGTTCGGGGAACCATGCAGGTTTGGCGAAGATGATGAAGGGTTCGGCAAGTTGGATGCAGCACAAGTTTCGGCTGGTTGTCTTTGGTTCGGCTGAGTTGGTTCGGCTGACATGCATGTGAGGTTCGTTCCAGAAGGGTTCGTCGTCGGTGAAAGGTTCGGCCAGGGGTTGGGTTCGCCAGTGAAGGTTCGTCGTCCCCTTGGGTTCGGCTCTTGTGTGCCCAGGTTCGTGAAAACTCACCAGGGTTCGGCCGGAGCTGTGGCTCACGAACCCTGGTTCTAACATCCTCACCTCCAATACTTTCATCAACCCAAGTGATCTCAGCTCGTTTCCGAGGGTGAAGCTACACTACAGAAGGTTCCTAGGGTGCGAATTTGATGTAGTTGGGTCAAGGTCCGGTTTAAAGTGGGTGTGTCGAACTAGAGGGTATGAAACCCTACTTTTCGTAACTTTTCAAGCCAAATACCTCGAAAATGGTTGGGTAACTTTGTAGATCCGTTGTACTTCCTTGTAGAGGGCTTCAAGATGGTCGTTTAGGCTCCAAGAACACGTGATTTGGTCACCAATTGAGTGAGATATGGAGCTTCAAAGTTGAGAAATGGTGGAAATTTAAAGAGAGAAAGAAAACGGGAGAGAGAGTGTAGAGAGAGAGAGAGTTTGTCATAAATGAGGAAAATAGCCTCTTTCAAGGCTTATATACCCCGGGGGTATTCGGGTTCGTTTCGATTGCTCGGTTCGTAATTTCGTCGCGTCTCCGACACGTTACGCGTGTTTTTCGAAAATTTAAATAAAAGGATTATTTTAAAGATCGTTGTATTAAATTATTTATCAAATTATAATATTTTACGCGTTTCGCTAATTTGTCCGCGGTTTAATAAAATAGTTTAGTTTAATTTATTTATGATGAGTTTCAAAATTGTAAAATAGGAAATATTATATTTCCTTAACTTTATTGTCGTTCGTATCGCTATTCGTTTTCGTTTCGTTTCGTCAGATCGCGTCGCCATCGCGCGTATTCGTTCGAATCGTCATTCGAACGAACACGTCGATGGTTTGGCTTTCTGATTCTTGTTCTCTACTGTTCAATCATTATTTCAGAACGTTAAACTTTCAGAATCATTCGTACAGATCGTCACCTATACGAATAAATCGTCGGTTTAGCATTCCGTAACAACAACCGTTATAGTTTTGTTCTGTTTAACCTCACATATGTCTATACACAATAGTATCCAATCAAGTATCGATGTTTCAACACTGTGTTGTCTGACATGTTTCAGACTGTTAAACCCTAAGGTTTCAGTCAGATTCAGACAATCGTATAATAGTTTCATGTTAATCATAATGTATCAATGGCATAAACATAGTTTCACGTAATGTGTACCTGAGTTACTGTACAAGTTTACTGTTGCGATCACTGTTCCGGCACGCGTCCGGCACTGGTGTTACATCGAGACTAGTAACTTCGATGAGGTCCAAGTGGAATGGATGAAGTCCTTGTCGATATTAACAACTTCGATGACTAGGCTATCGAGATTAAGGCCCCATCGATACTAATAGTATCGATGGGCACCTTCTTGAACCGGTTTTCATTTCCAACGAGCGTATCCATCTCGACACTCTACTAACAGCCCCGAACCATTGACCTTACTTAAATCAAGCTTATCCAAGTATAATGAGCTAAGAAACATATAGATTGATCAGTTTTCAAGGTCAATAGGATCGATATTGAATCCCGTATCGATGGGCACCCAGGTTGAAATCGGTTAATTTTTGAAGCGAAATTTGCAACCTAGACAACCATTTTATCAACTCTCCTTCATTAATACTAACTACATTGTGTTATCCAAGGAGAATGATCCTATGGGTTGTCAATATTTCCGGACTAAGAGGGAATAGTATCGGTGCTAAGGGATGGCCATCGTTATTGATAGTACCGATGGGCCATCTTTGAGCAAACCACCTTTTGGTTAATCGATATTAAAAATCTTGAAGTATTCTTTAATCAGCAATGTGTCGATACTATTTACTTAGACTAGTTCAAGTATTCTAAACCTTAAATGAACTAAACTAATCAAAACACAATGATTGACCGATTGTGTAAGCCTAAGGGTTTGTTTAGTTGTGGTTCAAGGCTTAATCAACCCTATATGGTTATCACTTGAGAATTAATCAACTTTGGGTTTAACTTGGGTGGATTGTAACAAATTTATTTGATTAACATATGAAATAAAGACTTTTATATAAATCTAATAGAATCAAGTAACCTAGAGCATGACATAAGTAATTAAATATTGAATTATAATATTTTACGTGTTTTGTAAATTTATTAACGATGTAAGAAAATAGTTTCGTTTAATAATATTCTATGATGAGTTTCAAAATTGTAAAACAGGAAATATTATATTTCCTTAACTTTATTATCGTTCTAATCGTCGTTGTTTTCGTTATCGTTTCGTCAGAAAACGTCACTTACGCGCGTCTTCGTACAGAGCGCTAACTGTACGAACACGATCGTACGTTTCACTTTCTGATTTTTGTTTTCTACTTTTCAGTCATCGTTTCAGATCGTTAACTATCAGATCTATTCGTACAGATCGTCACCTTTACGAATAGTTCGTCGGTTTACATTCCGTAACAACAACTGTTATTGTTTTGTTCTGTTTATCCTCACATACGTTTAAACCTAATAACACAAGATTAAACATGTTTGCATCTGTTCATGATTGTCTGATGTGTTTCTGACTGTTTAACCATAAGGATTAAATCAGGATTTCAGAAACATCGTATAATAGTTTACATTTAGTATCGAATGTTAATAACTTCTAAGTATTTCTCCTAGTTTGCAACTGAGTTACTGTACTAATTACTGTACAGTTTACTGTTCCGGTAACGATTCCGGCACAGATGTTACAGTCTCCCCTTGTTAAAGAAATTTCGTCCCGAAATTTAAAAGTTATTATCGGGTACGACTTTCTTTGTAAACAATTTGGAAGGCTTGGTTTCGTGTGTTGTCCCTACACTCCCAACTCAAATCTGGATTGTGTTTGGGATTCTTATGTATGACCTCGAAGTGTTGCTAGTCCTATTGCTCATAGTTGTCTTACTGTTATGTTTAGTTAATTCTCAGTATGACTTTAACACCTTATTGCTCAAAACTAATTGATGCTATGAGCATCAATTGTTACACAACCTTAGTGTTAGTGGTGGCTTCCTGTGTATGTTCTTTGCATTGACTAAGAATTCTTTCATTGTTTATACGCAATAAAAGAGTTCCTAAGTTCTCATGGATTACGTATGTGGTTATACTTAATAAGAATAAGATAAGTTTCTTATTCATATTAGTATCAAAATAAAATGAAATCTTATGAGTTAAAGAGGTGTCACATACCAGTACCCGTTTCCGGGTCTTGGTGTGCAGCAGGAGTTCCTATCATGAAGGCTCTTCCCCTTGGTACTTGATCTCCTGGTTGTGCCCTCTTTGGGCAGTTCCTGGAGAAATGACCTAGTTCTCCACAGTTAAAGCATCCCTGATTGTTGTTGTTGTAGTTGCCAAGGTTTTGTGGTGGTGGTTTTGCCATAGTAGCATTGTTCACTGCCAGTTTCGGTGAAGTTCGACAGTGTTGAGCCATATGGCCTTTTCGGCCACAGTTGGTACACTGCCTACACGGCATATTGGCAGCATGATGAAACTGACATTGTGCACATTGAGGATGTACACCAGTGTAAGGTTTGCGTGCAGCTTTAGTAGATACTGCAGCAACTTGATTGAGTGGTGTGGGCATCGCGTATTGTTGGATGGCCTTTTGTTTCTTCTTTGGTTGTTTCTCCTTAGTCTTGTCCGAATCATCTTTCAATTCTCCGGACTTCACCATCACATCCGTGAGTTTAGCTGACAAGGAGATAGCAGACTCTAAAGTTGCAGGGTTTGCAGCAAGTACAATGCCCTGAATGCAGGATGGTAATCCTCCTACATATCGGTCAATTCGCTTTTCTAGTGTTGGCACCATCTCAGGCACCAAGGCTATCAATTCATGATAGCGAGTAGTGTATGTCATGTGATCAGCTCCATTCATCACATGATTTGAGAGTTCAATTTCTAAGTTCTGTAGTTCGTGCTTAGGACAGAACTCATTCCTCAAGAGGGTTTTGAATTCTGCCCAAGGCATGGCTAGTGCTTCATCCCTACCTCGAGCGTTTATCTGTGAGTTCCACCAAGTTAGGGCACGCTTACTGAAAGATCCCGCAGCATAGCGAACCTTATGTCTTTCCGGACAGCTGCTTAGGTCCAATGTATTTTCCATCTTCTCTAGCCATTGGATCAGTCCAACGGCTCCTTCAACACCGCTAAAGCTTGGCGGTTTGCATCCTACGAATGATTTGTATGAACAGTCTGATTTAGCACCGGTGTTTCCACTAGTTTCCCCTGTAGTACGCCCTGAGTTGTTACCGTAGCTTTGAATCTTGTTAATCATCTCTGGGATGATATCCTTCATCTGGTTAGTCAGTTGACTGCTCAGTAATGTTGCCAAAGCAACAGTAGCAGGATCCAGAACTATAGTTGCAGTCGGGTTCGGAGGAGGACTATGTGGAGGAGGAGGAGGCGGCGGTGGTGAATCTGGCGGTGATGGTGTCGAAGAGTGAGGTGCAGAAGTCTGTGGTGTAGGTATCGGTGTCGGTTGTTTTCTGGGCGGCATTCTGATCATATCCAAAAGAATTTGGTTAGTGTAGTGATTGAATGCAGAAAACATAATGCAAGCTTAAGTCTTATATTCTCTACATGAAGGTCCCTAAGTTATAGTCTAGGTCAAACCGTTTAAGTATGTGACCTATTATTCTCTATAACCTTGAGCTCTGATACCAATCTGTCACACCCCGAGCCGGCGGGGTTGGATCGGAGTCCCCGTCGGGCGGAAGGTTCCCGGGGCGTGATATCGCGGGTGATAATCATGATGATCAGATTGTTTACATAGCATCAATGTTAAGAATAATTAAGCACAATAAAATATAAACTAGGATTACAAAGTTAAATTACAAAGTCAATGTTTAGTAATTTAACTAAGTAAACTTATCCAAAAGAATCAAATATATCTATCTTGTATTTGTACAAGATATCCAAAAGAGATTCTTATTGATCTCAAGATGTGCTTCTTCAAAAGTCAACTAGGATCTATGTCTGGTCATCCTAGTATGCAAATCCTGAATATTAGCTTAATCCAATGCATTACCTGAGAAAGCATGTAGAAAAATAAAGTCAACACAATGGTTGGTGAGTTCATTAGTTTTTGTGTACAAATAGTTTGTAAAATCCTTTGAATGACAACCTTAACCTCACCATTAACCACCTATACCATCTGATTCAGTATGCTTATATATAGGGCATATGTAGGGGACAAGCCCCAGCCACCGTCCCACCACATACTGAACCACATGGTATATTGTTCCTGATGATAATTAAGCGTCTCATCCTGCCCGTATGATTCCCCAAAATGTTTGATTCCCAATGTTTGATTCCCAAATGTTTGTTTCTTTGAATTTGATTACCCTGTAATTGTTTACTTTGATTCCCTGAATGACAACCTTAACCTCACTAACAACCACCTATGCTATTCAACCAAGTATGCTTATATATAGGGCATATGTAGGGGACAAGCCCCAGCCACCGTCCCACCACATACCGGGCTGTTTAACATATTGTTGTTAATGATAATTAAGCATTTCATCCCCACTACTCTGATCTCATGACATATGATTCTTAACGTTTGTTTCTTGCCAATGTTTACTTTGTTTCCCCCGAAATGACAATCTTAACCTCACTAACAACCACCTATGCTATCCAACCAAGTATGCTTATATATAGGGCATATGTAGGGGACAAGCCCCAGCCACCGTCCCACCACATACCGGGCTGCTTAACATATTGTTATTAATGATAATTAAGCTTTCACTCCACACTATTGATTTCACAACGAATAAGTCTCAAGCTTAATAGGCACCATTATGGACAGCTGAAAAACCCTAAGGATTTCAGCATCCATCCATAATGATCCTATTTATGACTCGTGACATGTTTAGATAGAGTAACCCTCAAGTTAACACAAAGTCAACTAGAAGAACTCAATCATTCTAGTCACTTGTCATCACCATGGATGAATCAAGAAGAACACTGAATGACTAGTAGGGGTTGACACACAGGTCAACACGCGGCGGCCAATCAGTCTGTCTTACATGACTCTGACAAAGAAGAACACTGATGACTAGTAGGGGTTGACACACAGGTCAACACGCGGCGGCCAACAGTCTGTCTCACAATGTCCAAAAGTTTATGCATACAAGTCTAAAGCATTCACATTGTTTCACTGATGACTAGTAGGGGTTGACACATAGGTCAACACGCGGCGGTCAATCAGTCTTTTGTTTAAGCATCTCATGTTTCAAGCATTCAAGTATTCAGGCATCCAAATGTATCAAGCATTCCAAATGTTCACGTATCCCAAGTATATTACGCATTCAAGTATTCCAAAATGTATCAAGCATCACGTGTTTCAAGCATTCTAAGTATAACAAGTATTCACGTGTTTTCAGACATCTCACGTATATAAGTATCTCTAAGAATATATGTTTCCAGTTAAGTTTAAGCAAATCATTGTAAGTGTAAAGTAATTTAATACTTTATTAAAGGTGTAGTACAATAACTTTATGAAATAATTGTATAAAGCATTAGTGTTTTATTTAAAGTATTTTCAAGGCCTTATGGTTTTGTATATAATTAAACATAGAGTTTATAAGTTAAACCTCAATTGTATAGTTTAAGCACATAGCTTATATCATAAGAGTTTATAAAGTTTAGGCTCCAAATCTATATTGTAAGCCTCATGTATATAGTTTCAAGTGTTTACACATTGTTTCATCATGAATCCCATAAGTTTGCATCAAGTCTCATAAGCATCCAATATATGGTTTCAAGCCTCAAGTTTCATGTATAAGTTTCAAGTCTATTGCTTTTCAAAGTATTATAAGTTCTAGCATAAGTTTCAACATAAGTATCATGTTTATGTTTAAAGCATTAGTTAACATTTCAAGAGTTTTATGAAAATGTTTAACATGCTTCTCAGTCCCGAAGTAAAACAAATAAATTTGAAAAGGGACAAATGAACTCACCTGGTATATTGAAGTGGTTGACTTATCTTAACTAGAATGCACGCGCTCGTTATTGTACCTGCTATTGTTTTCACGATCCTGTATTGATTTCATGTTGTTTGCATCTTATAAGTATGAGTTGAAATAATTCATGTGTATATAGATGTTAGTGTTAGCCCTAAAGTTGGCTAACACTTTGAGTCTCGGTCTTTATTCGGCCTTAAGTTATTTATTATTGCCTTGATAACAATTCCCCCACAAGGTTTAGATTATTTACTTTATTGTTACATTTCAGGCTTCATTTGAATCTCCATGTGATATAAGAATTTCAAATATAAAACTTAGATCTTTTTACTTGAATGTTAATCATCTTTAGCATATTGTAGCCTATCTTCATGTTCTTTGAGTCTAAATCTCATGGGCTTCATGTTGGGCCACAGTAATTAATGTGGGCCTATTATGGACTAGCCTTTGGCCACGAGGACCATAACGAATCCTAGTAATACTATTGGGCCGAGAGTAAGGGGTTGGGCCGTGTAAGTATGTGAACCGAATGTGGGTCGAACATTGGACCTCGAAATTTCTATGGGCTGCAACAGTGAATGTTATGCCCACTCAATGGGCATTAGGTCCAATTAATCACTATGGGCCACGGCATTTTGTTTGGGCCGAAATGTGCTCCCTATTGGGCCGATTGTGTATGTGGGGGTGGGCCGATGAACAAGTATTTTGGGCCGAAGAATCTGGGCCAAGTTAGGTCGCTTGGGTTTCCTAAAACTTCGTGGGCCTGATCCGTAATCATGAACACAAAGCATGGGCCGGATTCATAGTTTATTGAGCCTTATACCTCTCAAATGTCTAAGGTAGTGATTGGGCCGGCTCAACAAATTGGCCAACAACTTAACTCGGTTGAGCCGAGAATGATTCCAGCGAACCTATGTCCATATTGGCTAAGGTTCGCAGCCTTTGGTTCGTCTAACACTAGGGGTTCGGCAAAAGTTGAAGATTCGGCTCCTAGAGTTCGGGTTGGTAGGTTCGTTGGTGATTGAGCAGTCATAGGTTCGGCAACCATGCATAGATTCGGCTGACATGCATGGTTCAGCTAGGGTTCGCCAATGTAGTTGTTGGTCGAGAGTTCGGCTGGGATTCTGGGTTCGCGAGGCCTGGAGTTCGGCTGCGACCCAAGGTTCGGTGGTTGGTGGGCGCAACAGGGTTCGTGTGATGGGTGTGGGTGCAACAAGGTTCGGCCATTATCTTCCCACAGCTTAAAGGTTCGTCTCCTCCCAAACCCACGAACCTGTACATGTCCCTTGCTATCAGGGGGTTTCGAACCTGCTGTTTATCCATCTCTATGTTGTTCATACGTATAGCCCAGTCCTCGAAGGGTTAGTGGTTCGAATCCAAGACCCAACGATCGGTTGAGTGTGTGTGTTCGAAACAAGATAGAAAACCCTAATCTTAGTGATGTTTCGAGTTTCATACCTCACAAATGACCGGATAAAACTTCAGATCGGTTGTACTTCCGTGTAGAGAAGTCAAGAGCTTCGCGTGGACACCAAGAACGCCCGATTTCGTCTCCAAACGAGTGAGATACGAAGGTTTGAAGATCCAAAAATGGTGGTGAAATGTAAAATCCGAGATTTTGGTGCTTGAGAGAGAAAGAAGATGATGAAAATGAAATAATCAAGCTTACTTGGTGTTTAAATACCCCGAGGGTATTCGGGTTCGTTTCGTTTGCTCGGTTCCCGTTTTCGTCGCGTTTCCGGGTCGTACTCGCGTAATATACGTAATTTAAATAAAAGACTTATTTTAAGATGACTAAATTATAAATACTATTAGAAATTATATTAGATATCGTTGCGTATAATTAAATATTGAATTATAATATTTTACGTGTTTTGTAAATTTATTAACGATGTAAGAAAATAGTTTCGTTTAATAATATTCTATGATGAGTTTCAAAATTGTAAAACAGGAAATATTATATTTCCTTAACTTTATTATCGTTCTAATCGTCGTTGTTTTCGTTATCGTTTCGTCAGAAAACGTCACTTACGCGCGTCTTCGTACAGAGCGCTAACTGTACGAACACGATCGTACGTTTCACTTTCTGATTTTTGTTTTCTACTTTTCAGTCATCGTTTCAGATCGTTAACTATCAGATCTATTCGTACAGATCGTCACCTTTACGAATAGTTCGTCGGTTTACATTCCGTAACAACAACTGTTATTGTTTTGTTCTGTTTATCCTCACATACGTTTAAACCTAATAACACAAGATTAAACATGTTTGCATCTGTTCATGATTGTCTGATGTGTTTCTGACTGTTTAACCATAAGGATTAAATCAGGATTTCAGAAACATCGTATAATAGTTTACATTTAGTATCGAATGTTAATAACTTCTAAGTATTTCTCCTAGTTTGCAACTGAGTTACTGTACTAATTACTGTACAGTTTACTGTTCCGGTAACGATTCCGGCACAGATGTTACAGTCTCCCCTTGTTAAAGAAATTTCGTCCCGAAATTTAAAAGTTATTATCGGGTACGACTTTCTTTGTAAACAATTTGGAAGGCTTGGTTTGTGTGTTGTCCCTACACTCCCAACTCAAATCTGGATTGTGTTTGGGATTCTTATGTATGACCTCGAAGTGTTGCTAGTCCTATTGCTCATAGTTGTCTTACTGTTATGTTTAGTTAATTCTCAGTATGATTTAACACCTTATTGCTCAAAACTAATTGATGCTATGAGCATCAATTGTTACACAACCTTAGTGTTAGTGGTGGCTTCCTGTGTATGTTCTTTGCATTGACTAAGAATTCTTTCATTGTTTATACGCAATAAAAGAGTTCCTAAGTTCTCATGGATTACGTATGTGGTTATACTTAATAAGAATAAGATAAGTTTCTTATTCATATTAGTATCAAAATAAAATGAAATCTTATGAGTTAAAGAGGTGTCACATACCAGTACCCGTTTCCGGGTCTTGGTGTGCAGCAGGAGTTCCTATCATGAAGGCTCTTCCCCTTGGTACTTGATCTCCTGGTTGTGCCCTCTTTGGGCAGTTCCTGGAGAAATGACCTAGTTCTCCACAGTTAAAGCATCCCTGATTGTTGTTGTTGTAGTTGCCAAGGTTTTGTGGTGGTGGTTTTGCCATAGTAGCATTGTTCACTGCCAGTTTCGGTGAAGTTCGACAGTGTTGAGCCATATGGCCTTTTCGGCCACAGTTGGTACACTGCCTACACGGCATATTGGCAGCATGATGAAACTGACATTGTGCACATTGAGGATGTACACCAGTGTAAGGTTTGCGTGCAGCTTTAGTAGATACTGCAGCAACTTGATTGAGTGGTGTGGGCATCGCGTATTGTTGGATGGCCTTTTGTTTCTTCTTTGGTTGTTTCTCCTTAGTCTTGTCCGAATCATCTTTCAATTCTCCGGACTTCACCATCACATCCGTGAGTTTAGCTGACAAGGAGATAGCAGACTCTAAAGTTGCAGGGTTTGCAGCAAGTACAATGCCCTGAATGCAGGATGGTAATCCTCCTACATATCGGTCAATTCGCTTTTCTAGTGTTGGCACCATCTCAGGCACCAAGGCTATCAATTCATGATAGCGAGTAGTGTATGTCATGTGATCAGCTCCATTCATCACATGATTTGAGAGTTCAATTTCCAAGTTCTGTAGTTCGTGCTTAGGACAGAACTCATTCCTCAAGAGGGTTTTGAATTCTGCCCAAGGCATGGCTAGTGCTTCATCCCTACCTCGAGCGTTTATCTGTGAGTTCCACCAAGTTAGGGCACGCTTACTGAAAGATCCCGCAGCATAGCGAACCTTATGTCTTTCCGGACAACTGCTTAGGTCCAATGTATTTTCCATCTTCTCTAGCCATTGGATCAGTCCAACGGCTCCTTCAACACCGCTAAAGCTTGGCGGTTTGCATCCTACGAATGATTTGTATGAACAGTCTGATTTAGCACCGGTGTTTCCACTAGTTTCCCCTGTAGTACGCCCTGAGTTGTTACCGTAGCTTTGAATCTTGTTAATCATCTCTGGGATGATATCCTTCATCTGGTTAGTCAGTTGACTGCTCAGTAATGTTGCCAAAGCAACAGTAGCAGGATCCAGAACTATAGTTGCAGTCGGGTTCGGAGGAGGACTATGTGGAGGAGGAGGAGGCGGCGGTGGTGAATCTGGCGGTGATGGTGTCGAAGAGTGAGGTGCAGAAGTCTGTGGTGTAGGTATCGGTGTCGGTTGTTTTCTGGGCGGCATTCTGATCATATCCAAAAGAATTTGGTTAGTGTAGTGATTGAATGCAGAAAACATAATGCAAGCTTAAGTTTATATTCTCTACATGAAGGTCCCTAAGTTATAGTCTAGGTCAAACCGTTTAAGTATGTGACCTATTATTCTCTATAACCTTGAGCTCTGATACCAATCTGTCACACCCCGAGCCGGCGGGGTTGGATCGGAGTCCCCGTCGGGCGGAAGGTTCCCGGGGCGTGATATCGTGAATGATAATCGTGATGATCAGATTGTTTACATAGCATCAATGTTAAGAATAATTAAGCACAATAAAATATAAACTAGGATTACAAAGTTAAATTACAAAGTCAATGTTTAGTAATTTAACTAAGTAAACTTATCCAAAAGAATCAAATATATCTATCTTGTATTTGTACAAGATATCCAAAAGAGATTCTTATTGATCTCAAGATGTGCTTCTTCAAAAGTCAACTAGGATCTATGTCTGGTCATCCTAGTATGCAAATCCTGAATATTAGCTTAATCCAATGCATTACCTGAGAAAGCATGTAGAAAAATAAAGTCAACACAATGGTTGGTGAGTTCATGTAGTTTTTGTGTACAAATAGTTTGTAAAATCCTTTGAATGACAACCTTAACCTCACCATTAACCACCTATACCATCTGATTCAGTATGCTTATATATAGGGCATATGTAGGGGACAAGCCCCAGCCACCGTCCCACCACATACTGAACCACATGGTATATTGTTCCTGATGATAATTAAGCGTCTCATCCTGCCCGTATGATTCCCCAAAATGTTTGATTCCCAATGTTTGATTCCCAAATGTTTGTTTCTTTGAATTTGATTACCCTGTAATTGTTTACTTTGATTCCCTGAATGACAACCTTAACCTCACTAACAACCACCTATGCTATTCAACCAAGTATGCTTATATATAGGGCATATGTAGGGGACAAGCCCCAGCCACCGTCCCACCACATACCGGGCTGTTTAACATATTGTTGTTAATGATAATTAAGCATTTCATCCCCACTACTCTGATCTCATGACATATGATTCTTAACGTTTGTTTCTTGCCAATGTTTACTTTGTTTCCCCCGAAATGACAATCTTAACCTCACTAACAACCACCTATGCTATCCAACCAAGTATGCTTATATATAGGGCATATGTAGGGGACAAGCCCCAGCCACCGTCCCACCACATACCGGGCTGCTTAACATATTGTTATTAATGATAATTAAGCTTTCACTCCACACTATTGATTTCACAACGAATAAGTCTCAAGCTTAATAGGCACCATTATGGACAGCTGAAAAACCCTAAGGATTTCAGCATCCATCCATAATGATCCTATTTATGACTCGTGACATGTTTAGATAGAGTAACCCTCAAGTTAACACAAAGTCAACTAGAAGAACTCAATCATTCTAGTCACTTGTCATCACCATGGATGAATCAAGAAGAACACTGAATGACTAGTAGGGGTTGACACACAGGTCAACACGCGGCGGCCAATCAGTCTGTCTTACATGACTCTGACAAAGAAGAACACTGATGACTAGTAGGGGTTGACACACAGGTCAACACGCGGCGGCCAACAGTCTGTCTCACAATGTCCAAAAGTTTATGCATACAAGTCTAAAGCATTCACATTGTTTCACTGATGACTAGTAGGGGTTGACACATAGGTCAACACGCGGCGGTCAATCAGTCTTTTGTTTAAGCATCTCATGTTTCAAGCATTCAAGTATTCAGGCATCCAAATGTATCAAGCATTCCAAATGTTCACGTATCCCAAGTATATTACGCATTCAAGTATTCCAAAATGTATCAAGCATTCACGTGTTTCAAGCATTCTAAGTATAACAAGTATTCACGTGTTTTCAGACATCTCACGTATATAAGTATCTCTAAGAATATATGTTTCCAGTTAAGTTTAAGCAAATCATTGTAAGTGTAAAGTAATTTAATACTTTATTAAAGGTGTAGTACAATAACTTTATGAAATAATTGTATAAAGCATTAGTGTTTTATTTAAAGTATTTTCAAGGCCTTATGGTTTTGTATATAATTAAACATAGAGTTTATAAGTTAAACCTCAATTGTATAGTTTAAGCACATAGCTTATATCATAAGAGTTTATAAAGTTTAGGCTCCAAATCTATATTGTAAGCCTCATGTATATAGTTTCAAGTGTTTACACATTGTTTCATCATGAATCCCATAAGTTTGCATCAAGTCTCATAAGCATCCAATATATGGTTTCAAGCCTCAAGTTTCATGTATAAGTTTCAAGTCTATTGCTTTTCAAAGTATTATAAGTTCTAGCATAAGTTTCAACATAAGTATCATGTTTATGTTTAAAGCATTAGTTAACATTTCAAGAGTTTTATGAAAATGTTTAACATGCTTCTCAGTCCCGAAGTAAAACAAATAAATTTGAAAAGGGACAAATGAACTCACCTGGTATATTGAAGTGGTTGACTTATCTTAACTAGAATGCACGCGCTCGTTATTGTACCTGCTATTGTTTTCACGATCCTGTATTGATTTCATGTTGTTTGCATCTTATAAGTATGAGTTGAAATAATTCATGTGTATATAGATGTTAGTGTTAGCCCTAAAGTTGGCTAACACTTTGAGTCTCGGTCTTTATTCGGCCTTAAGTTATTTATTATTGCCTTGATAACAATTCCCCCACAAGGTTTAGATTATTTACTTTATTGTTACATTTCAGGCTTCATTTGAATCTCCATGTGATATAAGAATTTCAAATATAAAACTTAGATCTTTTTACTTGAATGTTAATCATCTTTAGCATATTGTAGCCTATCTTCATGTTCTTTGAGTCTAAATCTCATGGGCTTCATGTTGGGCCACAGTAATTAATGTGGGCCTATTATGGACTAGCCTTTGGCCACGAGGACCATAACGAATCCTAGTAATACTATTGGGCCGAGAGTAAGGGGTTGGGCCGTGTAAGTATGTGAACCGAATGTGGGTCGAACATTGGACCTCGAAATTTCTATGGGCTGCAACAGTGAATGTTATGCCCACTCAATGGGCATTAGGTCCAATTAATCACTATGGGCCACGGCATTTTGTTTGGGCCGAAATGTGCTCCCTATTGGGCCGATTGTGTATGTGGGGGTGGGCCGATGAACAAGTATTTTGGGCCGAAGAATCTGGGCCAAGTTAGGTCGCTTGGGTTTCCTAAAACTTCGTGGGCCTGATCCGTAATCATGAACACAAAGCATGGGCCGGATTCATAGTTTATTGAGCCTTATACCTCTCAAATGTCTAAGGTAGTGATTGGGCCGGCTCAACAAATTGGCCAACAACTTAACTCGGTTGAGCCGAGAATGATTCCAGCGAACCTATGTCCATATTGGCTAAGGTTCGCAGCCTTTGGTTCGTCTAACACTAGGGGTTCGGCAAAAGTTGAAGATTCGGCTCCTAGAGTTCGGGTTGGTAGGTTCGTTGGTGATTGAGCAGTCATAGGTTCGGCAACCATGCATAGATTCGGCTGACATGCATGGTTCAGCTAGGGTTCGCCAATGTAGTTGTTGGTCGAGAGTTCGGCTGGGATTCTGGGTTCGCGAGGCCTGGAGTTCGGCTGCGACCCAAGGTTCGGTGGTTGGTGGGCGCAACAGGGTTCGTGTGATGGGTGTGGGTGCAACAAGGTTCGGCCATTATCTTCCCACAGCTTAAAGGTTCGTCTCCTCCCAAACCCACGAACCTGTACATGTCCCTTGCTATCAGGGGGTTTCGAACCTGCTGTTTATCCATCTCTATGTTGTTCATACGTATAGCCCAGTCCTCGAAGGGTTAGTGGTTCGAATCCAAGACCCAACGATCGGTTGAGTGTGTGTGTTCGAAACAAGATAGAAAACCCTAATCTTAGTGATGTTTCGAGTTTCATACCTCACAAATGACCGGATAAAACTTCAGATCGGTTGTACTTCCGTGTAGAGAAAGTCAAGAGCTTCGCGTGGACACCAAGAACGCCCGATTTCGTCTCCAAACGAGTGAGATACGAAGGTTTGAAGATCCAAAAATGGTGGTGAAATGTAAAATCCGGGATTTTGGTGCTTGAGAGAGAAAGAAGATGATGAAAATGAAATAATCAAGCTTACTTGGTGTTTAAATACCCCGAGGGTATTCGGGTTCGTTTCGTTTGCTCGGTTCCCGTTTTCGTCGCGTTTCCGGGTCGTACTCGCGTAATATACGTAATTTAAATAAAAGACTTATTTTAAGATGACTAAATTATAAATACTATTAGAAATTATATTAGATATCGTTGCGTATAATTAAATATTGAATTATAATATTTTACGTGTTTTGTAAATTTATTAACGATGTAAGAAAATAGTTTCGTTTAATAATATTCTATGATGAGTTTCAAAATTGTAAAACAGGAAATATTATATTTCCTTAACTTTATTATCGTTCTAATCGTCGTTGTTTTCGTTATCGTTTCGTCAGAAAACGTCACTTACGCGCGTCTTCGTACAGAGCGCTAACTGTACGAACACGATCGTACGTTTCACTTTCTGATTTTTGTTTTCTACTTTTCAGTCATCGTTTCATATCGTTAACTATCAGATCTATTCGTACAGATCGTCACCTTTACGAATAGTTCGTCGGTTTACATTTCGTAACAACAACTGTTATTGTTTTGTTCTGTTTATCCTCACATACGTTTAAACCTAATAACACAAGATTAAACATGTTTGCATCTGTTCATGATTGTCTGATGTGTTTCTGACTGTTTAACCATAAGGATTAAATCAGGATTTCAGAAACATCGTATAATAGTTTACATTTAGTATCGAATGTTAATAACTTCTAAGTATTTCTCCTAGTTTGCAACTGAGTTACTGTACTAATTACTGTACAGTTTACTGTTCCGGTAACGATTCCGGCACAGATGTTACAAATTGAGTGAGATATGGAGCTTCAAAGTTGAGAAATGGTGGAAATTTAAAGAGAGAAAGAAAACGGGAGAGAGAGTGTAGAGAGAGAGAGAGTTTGTCATAAATGAGGAAAATAGCCTCTTTCAAGGCTTATATACCCCGGGGGTATTCGGGTTCGTTTCGATTGCTCGGTTCGTAATTTCGTCGCGTCTCCGACACGTTACGCGTGTTTTTCGAAAATTTAAATAAAAGGATTATTTTAAAGATCGTTGTATTAAATTATTTATCAAATTATAATATTTTACGCGTTTCGCTAATTTGTCCGCGGTTTAATAAAATAGTTTAGTTTAATTTATTTATGATGAGTTTCAAAATTGTAAAATAGGAAATATTATATTTCCTTAACTTTATTGTCGTTCGTATCGCTATTCGTTTTCGTTTCGTTTCGTCAGATCGCGTCGCCATCGCGCGTATTCGTTCGAATCGTCATTCGAACGAACACGTCGATGGTTTGGCTTTCTGATTCTTGTTCTCTACTGTTCAATCATTATTTCAGAACGTTAAACTTTCAGAATCATTCGTACAGATCGTCACCTATACGAATAAATCGTCGGTTTAGCATTCCGTAACAACAACCGTTATAGTTTTGTTCTGTTTAACCTCACATATGTCTATACACAATAGTATCCAATCAAGTATCGATGTTTCAACACTGTGTTGTCTGACATGTTTCAGACTGTTAAACCCTAAGGTTTCAGTCAGATTCAGACAATCGTATAATAGTTTCATGTTAATCATAATGTATCAATGGCATAAACATAGTTTCACGTAATGTGTACCTGAGTTACTGTACAAGTTTACTGTTGCGATCACTGTTCCGGCACGCGTCCGGCACTGGTGTTACATCGAGACTAGTAACTTCGATGAGGTCCAAGTGGAATGGATGAAGTCCTTGTCGATATTAACAACTTCGATGACTAGGCTATCGAGATTAAGGCCCCATCGATACTAATAGTATCGATGGGCACCTTCTTGAACCGGTTTTCATTTCCAACGAGCGTATCCATCTCGACACTCTACTAACAGCCCCGAACCATTGACCTTACTTAAATCAAGCTTATCCAAGTATAATGAGCTAAGAAACATATAGATTGATCAGTTTTCAAGGTCAATAGGATCGATATTGAATCCCGTATCGATGGGCACCCAGGTTGAAATCGGTTAATTTTTGAAGCGAAATTTGCAACCTAGACAACCATTTTATCAACTCTCCTTCATTAATACTAACTACATTGTGTTATCCAAGGAGAATGATCCTATGGGTTGTCAATATTTCCGGACTAAGAGGGAATAGTATCGGTGCTAAGGGATGGCCATCGTTATTGATAGTACCGATGGGCCATCTTTGAGCAAACCACCTTTTGGTTAATCGATATTAAAAATCTTGAAGTATTCTTTAATCAGCAATGTGTCGATACTATTTACTTAGACTAGTTCAAGTATTCTAAACCTTAAATGAACTAAACTAATCAAAACACAATGATTGACCGATTGTGTAAGCCTAAGGGTTTGTTTAGTTGTGGTTCAAGGCTTAATCAACCCTATATGGTTATCACTTGAGAATTAATCAACTTTGGGTTTAACTTGGGTGGATTGTAACAAATTTATTTGATTAACATATGAAATAAAGACTTTTATATAAATCTAATAGAATCAAGTAACCTAGAGCATGACATAAGTAATGTATGGAAACTAATTCACATGTATTTTCAACTACACACTAATACTAAGTATATTTCTAAATCAATGTTGAACATGATATAAATCTTGTTACAATAACGTAAGGTTAAACTTAAGTGGTTAGAGGATAGTTGGAATAACCAATCATACCTCACAAAAATTAATCATGAACCAAACAGTTAACAATAAGCGTAAGGAATAGATAGAATGGAATTATAACCACACCCACTTAATCACAAGTCTATCAATTACAACACAGGAATCTGATTACAACCAATCTTAACAAAAGCCTTCTTTTTGGCCCTCGTGTGACCAATGCACCAAGGAAGGCCCAAGACCTAAGGAAGGGGGTACAAATACCAGTGAGGGCATTGGTAATCAACCATAGTTCGGTGCACAAACAACCAAGGTGAGAACATAGCCCCTCTTTTAACTATTTTTATAACGGTTTTGGGGTGAAGCATGTGATCAAATACTTTCATTAACTATCATTGATACAACCTTATCAAGTAGGTTTTAGAAAGTTCTTTCACAATAACAAGTTTTACAGAGTATTACAATTTAATGTATCTTATTCTATAAACGTTTTTCTTAAATACATATTTAAATTATACATCTCAATTTGTAAACTTTGGATCATCAGATGAACAATTTGGTTAATAGTTCAATCTTTGTATTCATCCATTCAACCTTTGCTCAAACATTTTAACATCATTTCAACATTGTAATGGTTCAAATTTCATAATATGTTGTCATGGTGTTAATTATTGTAAACAAACCTATACACATCAAGACACATTCATTCATTCATTCTTGATCTTAATCTTTATAACGTTAGTACTCGGTGATCACAACAAGGGAAAGAGGACACATTTGGTTACGCCAGGGCTGCAGTTAGCGTTTTAAATTTGTTTTAAAAGCTAACTGCAGATTGGACGTGTTTGCGGCAATATGGATTTTCTGTTAGTTAAAGTTACCAGCATAGGTCATATTGGTCGCGTTACGCCAATACGGAGTTGCTGTTGATTGATTCGACAGCATGGGCCATGTTGGATGCTTTGTAGGGGTGTTCATCGGTTCGGTTAACGGTTTATTCAGTTTATTCGGTTCGGTTTATTCGGTTTTGAAAATTTTTTTACCCAACCGAACCGAATTCAGGAATTGGTTATCCGGATTTCGGTTAAAACCGAACAAACCGAATTCAACCGTTTCCAACCGAGTTCAACCAATTCAACCAAAGACCTTTTTTTTAGTATCCTGTTTACATAAATCTTGGTAAAATACCAAAGCTAAAGTAGTAGCATAAATCTTTAGGAAACAAACCAACAAATTACATTCAACAGTAGCATAAATATTGATAAAATACCCAACAAAAATTATAGGTGCTCTTCAAGGCTCATCCATTTAGTTCTTCACAAATTACAGGTGCTATTTTGCTAAATTACCCTACACAAATTACAAGTGTTATTTAAGGATCTCACCGGAGAGGGTAGGATTTCATTTCCAAACGTCGTTGCTGTAGTGTGCGAGTATGTTAGAGGAGAGCTAGAACCATGAGTGCGTGAGAGCGAGAGATGACATTGTCGGACGTCGGTGCTGTAGAGGTAGGATGTCACCGCCGGGCACCGCTGCTGTAGAGGTAGGATGTCACCACGAGGCACTATTGTTGTTGAAGGTAGGATGTCACCTAGAGACGAGAGATGAAACAGAGGGCTGAGGCGTGAACTTGGAAGCCATAAACGAGATCTGGAATTTGTTGTTTGAGAATATGAGATCTAGGGTTTTAGTACTAAGGGTTATATAATATATATAAAATAATATATTAATTAAATATTCGGTTTAAACGGATAACCGAACAAACCGAATTAAAAAAAAAGGTCTAACCGAAAACCGAACCGAAAACCCAATTCGAAATTCGGTTACGGTTAATAACCGAACCGAAAACCGAATTCAGATTTCGGTTCGGTTTTTTTCGGTTACGGATACGGTTCGGATAACGGTTTTCGGTTATTCTGAACACCCCTAATGCTTTGTGCTAATTACAGATCTAACTCCAAATATAATTTAGGACATGATCATAAGTTGGCATTTGGTTAAAGACAGTCGTGGACTGATCATTTTTATTCATTATACTTGATGATAATTTAGGTTACAAATATCCATGTTACATTTATATTATGCTTATTCATATTGTTGAAACTTCATACTTATCAATTTCCGTTACTAAACATATTGTTCTCACCAACTACTTGTAGTTGACAGTTACTTTTCACATGTTTCAGGGAATCAAGGATATGTACAATATGGACAACTAAGGCGACCTATTAAGATAGATCAATATCAGGAAACAAACTAGGATGGATTAGAAACACACTTAATCTTTTTTGTTTAATTATCTTGTCTAATCTTTTGTGTAAACAATATTTTTGAGGTCGATTAGTTGTATACTTTTGGTAGTTAGAAAGCTTTGTAATCTAACCATATTTAACATTATGAAACATAGTAAACATTGTGGTTGTTCATTCAATACTTGGTCATGATTCATTCAATCAGTCATCACCGTGCCGTGGGTTCCGCATGCGGCAAGGGGGAGACCATTACTTAATAACATTTTTATTAATTTTAAAAATGTGCATGTAATATTACACATATACATACTAAAGTTAAAGTTTATAATATGAAGAGTTTGTGACACAAGTATTTTTAAAAGGAAAATTTTAATTGTTTCAAGATTTTGTCGGAAATGCATCGGAAATTCCGACACATTTACGACACATTTTAAAAAAAATACGTTTTGCGTCACAAATGTGTCGTAAATACCGACACATTTGTAACACATTATATTTTCAAAAGAATTATTTATTTAATCTAAGTTAATGTTGGAAATGCATCGGAAATTCCCACACATTTGTGACACAATATATTTTTAAAAAGAAAAAATGTAAATGTTACAATTTTTTTGTCAAAAATGCGTCGGAAATTCCAACACATTTACGACACATTTCAAAAAGTACGTTTTGCGTCACAAATGTGTCTGTAAATTTTAAGTTTTTATTTTTTTAACATTCTTTAATGTATATTATTATCAATATATTATAATTAATAAGTAAATTAAACGGTATAAGAGTATTTTTGACACATTTACGACAAAAGGTTTGATTATCCAAATTTTATTTTTTCGCGTCGGAAATGTCTCTATTTTCGACGAATATGTGACAAAAATCAATTTTTTTTTGTTTTCGTCGCTATTTTGTCGCAAAATTTGTATCAAAGTTTCATTTTTCGTCGGAATTGTGTCGCAATTTGCGACAAAAATATTTATGTTACAAAGTTCCGTCGGAAGTTTCCTTTTTTCTAGTAGTGAGTTTCAAAAAAAAACTAAGTAAAATAACATCAAAATTAAAATTATTACAACTTAAACGTAGTTATACAATTCTTTCTATATGAAGCATTGCATATAGTTAAGTTAACTCAAAACAAGTACATGCATATAGTTAAGTTAACTCAAAACAAGTACATGCATATAGTTAAGTTAACTCAAAACAAGTACAAACATGACATTAGCCCAAACATGTACAAACAAAGATCGTCGTCGATCTAACAATCTTTTAGAATGAACTTATGAGAATGAATATTGGATCTGATTCTGAGCACATGTAGCAAAGTGGATCTTATTATCGTACGTTGTTAATACGTATAAGCCAACTGTTAAAATGCCTGAAAACAAAACTTAACACAAACTTTAAATGTCACTATAGCTAGCTAGCCGGCTGTTTCACGAAGGTTAGCCTCTGGGGAAATACGATTAGACTCCAACATTGCAACAGTGAATCCTCAAACTGAGCCCACCAACCCTGTTGTGTTAGACGAGTAAAAAACATATTAATTCTCAACATGCATGTGCCTTTAGTGCATCCGTACGTAGCTGACGACAATGAAAGTGGTTCTTTAGCCTGGTGAGCTGTTTTCTCCTCTTCCTAGCCTCGGTGGCTGCACCGGTGTCGCCTACTCGTTTACCTGAGCACAAAACTGGAACCTGGTGAATTCTATCACCAGCTTTAAGATGTTTTAGGAAAGCATCAGTATCATGAAGTAGTTCCTCACAACTCACAGGATCTGTTGTCGGTCGACCACCATCTGAACCACCACCATCGCTGGTGTTTGTGACACCCTTTTCAGGAAAGAATTGCTGGCATTCACGTGGTTTGTCGTTCAAGTTAAAAGAATGCATATGAGGGTGGTTTTCATTAGTGTTTTGAGGTAGAGTAGTAGTAAGAAGCCAAGGATAGGGGAGTAAATATAGTGGAGTCCCACATTGTTGTAATTGGACTGATAAAAGTGGCAAGAAAGATGGTTGGTTGTAAATGATAAAAGGAGAGGTTGTGGAAGATGTGGAAATGCTGGGTTCATTTGTAGTAGTGTTAGACTCTTCTCGGGTTTCTTCGGTTTCATTATTATTTATCAGCTTACTCATCTAAATCATACAAATTTATAACAGATTTATAATAATTAAAACGATCCATCAGTCATATATTCTGGAAAACATAACACTACTTAATTAATTTCTCACCTTTGCTTTTAAGCATTCATTCTTGGTCTTCAAAGAATCATACTGTTTTGAAGCGGTATCCTTTTCCTGGTTGGATAAATCGTATTGACGAGGGAAAAAATTAAAATTACTACTTAAACTAATGCATATCACATATAGATACAGATACAGGTGACCGGGCATCGTGTATAGAATGAAAACTGTTAACAGTTTAAGCAAGTAGATACACCACCAAAGATATTCGTATTTTCAAGCCTATACGTGAAATTTTCTATACAGCTGGTGTTTTAAAACACCAACAAGAATGACTACTTCTGTGAATTATGTAAAACTCTGCCTCCCGCATGTAAAATTTAGAAGGAAAAAAAAAAGGTCAAAATGACCGTACAAAGAATTCACACCCGAACCAAGCATATTCATTCCCTACCAAACCTGCCCCAATCTGCCATATGGTATTCAATGATAAGCATAATACCATATTTATTAAAAAAAATAAAATAAAAAATAAAATCAGTTGTTAACGTCGTTGACATGGGTTTCATCGGTTTGGCCATCAATTTGTTCTGTTTTTTTTTGTTTCGGTTTCTGAATTCTTTAGCTTTAACCAAAAACCAAACCAAATTTGAAATATCTTTTAACCGAATGGAATTCAACCGAATTAACTAACTAAAAACCAAATAAACCAGTTAAAAACCAGATAAACAGAAATAACTGAATTCAACTTCATATTTTAGTAAAAAAATATATCTTAATTCAGTTAAACTGATTTCATAAAAATATGGATCGGAACTGAAAACGAATTCGGATACGACCAGGAACCGAATAAAAAACCGAAGTCACAATTCGGTTTAGTTTTTTGTTACGTATATGACTTGGTTTTTTTGTTTTAATTAACACTGGCCTCTAGTGTTTTTTTCTTTTCTTTTCTTTTTCTGTTTTTATGTGTTTTGGGGGTGGTTTGGGGTAAAGACTTGGGACAAACCTTTTTCAAATTCTCATTCTCCCATGCTAGGTCTACAGCCTTTCTTGTTAGCTCCTCAAAAACAGCCTTGCAAATATATCAACAGGTATTTAGATGACAACAAAAGAAATAAATACTTATCATTTTACTTATCATATTAATCAAGTTTTAGAAAACAAAAGAAATAAATAGCAGGCTGACAACAATGTGTTAAAATAACCTTCATAGCAAGTAGGAATCAGTGGAAATTACTACCATATTTTTTTGGTTTTTGCCCATTTTGATGCATTGTTGGAAATTCAACGAACGTACAATGTTTATGGTTATGGTTATGGTTATGACTAGCTTGCAAAAGTTTAGACTGACAAGCATCTCAATCGCAGTGCATCCAAATTATATGATAGATTAGCATCCCAAACTTGTAACAAATTAAAAGCCATATATAATATGTTTATAATTTAACTATATATATATAAAAAAAAAAGAGCCATATATGTTAGATTTGCAATTAAAATACCTGTCTTCTACGAATCGTCTGTCTAGCGGACTCTCGATTTGCTAGCACCCTGCGAATTTTACGCGCTTCTATTTCGGCCTGGCTCAAGAAAGGTCAAATATGAGCATTATACACAAGCTAAGATTCAAATACAAATTAAAAGCATATATGTCATGTATACCTCGGTCAAGTTTTGTCTAGATTTCCTCCTGCTGCTACAATTTGTGTGATAAGAAGGAGTTTTAGTGGTGTGTTCATCCCTCACTGGTTTTGAAGTCAAGATGCCTGATTTAATAGACCCCTTAACCTTAAAATCAGGTGTCTCCTTCTTCATAACAAGCAAAACCAAAGAAAGATCGATTATCTGATGAAAATAATAAACATATATATATATACAGGAACAAGTTAATTAATGTTACTAGCTAAGATCCTAATTAATTAAGGAGAATAACTGAGACCAAAATATAGTAAAAGCTTTGAACGTGACGATCATTTCATTGTTGCTTGAATCAACCAAAATAAAAAATAAAAAATTGTACCAAGATCAACCAAATAAAAAGATCCTTGAACATTAAGCAGTAATTAACTAGAAAAACTGAATCCAGAAGATTCAAATGTAAGAGATTTGTATGTGACATGGGGCTGTTTTTAATTAATGCATAAAATTAATTGTGATTGATTATAAAACCCTAAAATTTTAATGCATAATTAAGAGATGGAATTGAACCTGAAGAGAATTAGTGGGATAAGCGTCAAAAGACGAGATACAATCATTAGACTCGTCCTTGACAGATTGACTACCATCAGACAACGCCGGAAAACAGGCTAATCCGGCCAACGCCTCCGCCGCTTCCAGCTCCATCCGATGATCATGCGCCAAAGCCTTCGAATCCATAATTGGTTTTGGTTTTGGTTATGGTTAGAAGAAACAAGATATAAGTAGGAAGAGCTGAAGATGACACATGTCATGGCATGGCGACGCATGACGGTGAAGGTATGAGAAAAAGCCACGTACCGGTGAGATACAGGCCACGTTAGGGGAGGTTGTAGCCGATTGGGTAATGGCGGCAACATGTCCACGTGGAACGTCGTCGTTTACAAGTGGCCAACGCAAACCACCTCCCATTGCCGGTTTTGGATGCCAATAATCTATCATATCTTCTTATGCGTTTGCCCATTCTCCAACGCCAACTTTTTTTTTTTTTTTTTGGTAACGAGGTTATAAAAATGTAAAGAAAATGATTTAGCAATGGTTGATTTTAAGCATGATTTATTTAGAAAGTAGAGAAATACAAAAAGATTAGGTTAATACTAAGCCCGCCGAAATGCACGGATTTGGTTGGGATGGATAAGAGATTAGAATGAGTTTGAGCAAGGGTTAATACGGGTCAAAATTGGTTTTAAGCAAGATCAATTTGGATCGAAATAAGTCGTTTTTAAAAAAAGTATCAGTTTACTTCAAATTAAAATGCAGTGTAACTAAACAAATAATTTATTTGAAAAAATTTCAATAAATTTTCATCAAATATGTTAGTTTTATTCATTTTCAATAATTCAATATGTTATAATGTTATTTATTTTATCGCAAAATAAAATAATTGTTTACCCGAATAAACTTATTTATATTTATTTGGTTCAAAATTGTTAGGTTTTATTTAATGCTTTTATCTTATTTTTAATAATAAAATTAAATAATATAGCACTAGCCATATGATTTTATGGTTGTATTTTATAGTTTAACTGGATTTGTGTAAGCCCCAAAACCCACACATGCATAACACGTGTTTTAAAAAACTCTCAGCGTTAGGTCCCAGATTTTTCAAATTAAAACATCCTTTTTAGTCACCAAAATAACCTAATGTTCACCAAACATCAATATTTAAGTTAATTCTACATTTAAAAACCCCATTACAACATTAACAACAATTTGCAAATGTTGTTGAGTTTCAACCAAGACATGTTCGACCAGATCCTCCTTAGTATTTCCGATCACGTGCGCCGTCACCCTTTACGTTCATCTGAAAACACCACATTTAAATCATCGTTAGTTCGTTAGAACTAAGTAAGATCACCCTGCTATTTCCCCAAGTGTATCCCATAACACCATATGGGTACAATAATAATGTCCCCAAATATAATTTGGTAACATTATTCGACCCGACCGTAAAACGATTTACTAACGGGTCGTTTTCACACAAAACCCCTTAAATATCCCTTCCATGCCCAAACCAACTGGATTTGCCCATGAAATTCACGTCAAAGCTGAAATAGATCAACTTATGACCATTTCAGAGCTGCAGGCGCAACACGGGCATGTTCGAGGGAACATGACCATGTAAGAAGGTTTTCCAGCATCTAACCTGAGGTGAAATATGGGGATGTTTCAGGGAATAGGACCATGTCGAAACTCCTTCCATATATATATAGGGTTTGAATCCTTTGAAAACCCGATCTTAATGAGAAAACCCTTAAACCCTACGTGGACCGTTAGATCAAAGTTATTTTAGATTTTAATTAATTAATCAGAAAAAACATGTGGTCCACAATTAAAGTTGAATGTTTTATTGGGGTTTTTAAGAGTAAATTTACTCTTTTACCCTTTAAGGATATAATTGACTTTTGTCTCCTCTCTCTTCTATCTTCTCTCTATATATATATATATATATATAATTTATATATTTGAGTTCCAGAATACTATAAATGTGTAGTGTTTTATTTTTAGATTAAAAAAATATTTTTTAAAATATTACAACAAAAATGTATAATTTTCATACAAAATAAAAAAGTCATATTTTTTTAGGAAACAAAAAATATACACATGTGTATCAACCATATTCTCAACCATAATAAAAACATTACACATGTGTATTTTACATATGAAACAAAAATTACACATGTGTAATTTTATACAACAATATCAAAATTACCAAAACCGCACTACACATGTGTAGAATAAAAATGTACAAATTTTACAACAGACAATACACATATAAGATCTGAAAAACTACACATGTGTAGTAATAAATATGTGCAAGTGTTAATGCGTAAAGTACACTTGGCCAAAACAACATGTATAAGATCTGAAAACTACACATGTGTACTATTAAAAATGTACAAATTTTACTGCCTAAAGCACACATTGTCAAGAAAGACCTATAAAATCTGAAAAAGCACACATGTGTAGTATTAAAAATGTACAAGTTTTATTGCATAAAGTACACCTAGTCAAGCAATACCCATAAAATTTAAAAACTACACATGTGTACAAAAAATATGTACAAGTTTTTTAAGCACAAAGTACACCTGGTTAAGCATGTGTTTGAACCACCACCATGACTACCACCTCTTGAAACCGCCGCCACCACCGCCACCTGCCGGTCACCACCACCATCCGCCTGCCACCACCACCATCCGCCGGTCAACACCACACCACCATCGGACCACCACCACCACCATCGACTTTAGAGAGAGAGTAGAGAAAGAACGACCACCACCACCGCCTAAACCCGCCGCCGCCGCTTAAACCCACGAGCACCACCGTCTAAACCCACGGCTACCACCCCCACCACCGTCTAAACCCACCTCCTCCACCGATGTTGTCGTTGTCGATCACCACCACCCACCCGCTAGTCACCACCACCCACCCGCCTTCTATTTTTCTAGTGAGAGCCACGTTCATCATCACCTTCCACCGGTCACCACCAACATTCATCACCACCTTCTATTTTTCTGGTGAGAGCCCAACATCTTCTTCTTTGGTAGAGAGAGAGTTGAGAGAGAAAGTAGAGATGCAGT
The DNA here is from genome assembly GCA_009363875.1 of Mikania micrantha. NCBI lineage: Eukaryota > Viridiplantae > Streptophyta > Magnoliopsida > Asterales > Asteraceae > Mikania > Mikania micrantha. Next base: position 21,166,143 of record CM018680.1, read on the forward strand.
GATTTAAAATGAGGGAGAGAGAGAGAGAGGAAATTGAATATATATGGGGAGTGGTTAAATACTAAACTACCCTTTTCAATTAAATAAGTCACAAAAGTAAAAAGTTTGATCTAACGGTCCACGTAGGGTTTTAAGGGTTTTCTCTTTAAGATCGGGTTTTCATTTGATTCAAATCCTATATATATATAGGGTTTGAATCCTGTGAAAACCCGATCTAAAAGAGAAAACACTTAAACCCTCTGTGGACCGTTGATCTAACTTATTTCAGATTTTACATTAAATAATAATTAAAAATTTGTGGTCCATGTTTTAAGTTGAATATTTAATTCAAGATAGAAATATAAAATACCATCTATACCCTCATAAATGACAAAAAAGTCTCCTGGTTTATTTCTCTCACCTGACACACCTTTTCTCTCTCCTCCCTTCTGACACAACTTTCCTCTCTTATCTGTCTCACTCATTTTCTCTCTCCTCTCTCTTGACACTATTTTTTATTTAAAAAATGTTTAGTTTTATACAAAATAAAAAAATCTTCTTTTTTCAAGAAAAAAAATCTTACACATTTGTAAAATACCAATTATCAATATTATTACGTATTTTCAAACACAATAAACAATACATGTATTTTACATATGATAAAAACACTACACAAGTGTAGTTTTTATCAAATTAGAAAAAAACATTTTTTAAGAAAAACAAAATTAAGTACTTTTTATACAAAAAAAACATTCATTTTTCAAGAACATATAAACATACAAATGTGTAAATAATCAATTATCATTAATCACACATATTTTTAAACACATTAAACGTTACACGTGTGTATCATAAATACACATTAGACGTGTGTATTTTTACATGTGTAACAAACATTACACATGTGTAAAAACTTAAATGTACAAGTTTTACCAAACACAGTACACCTGTTACACGCGTGTAATTTTATACAAGAACAAATTAACTAGGAACAACAAAAACTACACACGTGTATTAATAAAAATGTACAAGTTAAACTACACAAAATACATCTGGTCAAACAACATAAGATCTGAAAACTATACATGTTTAGTAATAAAAAAATACACACAATAACCACAAACTTTGAAAAAATATACTCACATTTGCGTAAGTTCAAATGCCTTATATACAAAAAACAGATCTGAGCCCAAAAAACTATATGACTCGAAAAAACTACACATGTGTAATATAAAAAGTACAAGCTTCAATACACCAAATACAACTACACATGTGTGGAAAATAGAAATGTACAACTTTTAATACACGATATACACTTGGTTAAGCATTTCTTTGAACCATCATCACCTTCATCGCCACCACTGCCGTCACCACTGTTACCACACCACCACCGTCACCGTCACCTCTTGAAACCAGTTGAAACCCACGTCCACCACCTCTTGAACCCCACGACCACCACCTGAAAACCCTCAACCACCACCCAAAACCCACGACCACCATCTCTTGAAACCCAATCCACCATCTCCCCCGCTCCTGAGTCCATCATCATCGTCGCCTAAACCTACCACCACCGCTATCACGCTCCTCCCCCAAGACGCGCCACCACCACCTCCTGGAACCACCATCGCCGCTTCTAACCTCCACCAGCAGCACCTTGTGAACCCCCAACACCTTCTTAATCTTCATCTTCATATGTAGAGAGAGAGACTAAAGAGAGCCTTCATCTTCATCGGTATAGTAAGAGAGAGAGAGAGATGGAAGAGAGAGAGATGGCAGAGAGATGAGAGAGAGAATTATGGTGTTTAAAATGAAAGAGAGAGAGAGAGTAATTTAATATATATAGGAGAGTGATAAAAATATTAAAACACACCTCATATATTATTAAATAAAAATGTAAATAGATTTGATCTAACTGTCTAGAAAGGGTTTAAGAGTTTTCTCTTTTAGATCGGGTTTTCATAGGAATCAAATCCTATATATATATTCTTTATTCTCTTCTCTCATTCCTTTTCACCAAGGATTTCAAATCTTACAACCCCAACAATATATTCAACACATGAAATTCATGTTCATAAGCATTTTAAAACACAATTAAATTGTTAAAACATGAAACCACCCAATAAAACTCAAATTTCACACAATTTTCTTGAGACCTCATTTTTCACCAAGGATTCTCAAGGTAGGTAATCACACCACTTGTGATTTATCTAAACTCCGTAAATTCACCATTGGAAGATCACACTACTTGTGATTCAACCCATTCCACATTCACACCTCTTGTGAATCATTTGACCAATTTCGGTCAATTTCTACACAAAAACTTTCAGACCTCCTTTTTCACCAAGGATTCCCAAGGTAGGTGATCACACCACTTGTGATTTACCTAAACTCCATAAATTCATCATAGAAAGATCACACCACTTGTGATTCGACCCATTTCACATTGACACCTCTTGTGAATTGTTTGACCATTTTCAGTCAAACTGCAAATAAGAAGCTCACACCACTTGTGAATCATTCCTATTTCTCCACACCAATTGCAAACATACTACATTACAATAAATAAGCAAATATAACACTTATTGCATGTTATTGTCAAGCAACAAACATACAAACATCAATTTGAATTCTTTGACCATTTTTAGTCAAACTTCTAATAAAAAGTTCACACATCTTGTGAATCATTCCTATTCCTACACACCACTTATAAATATACCAAATCACAATAACTAAGTAATCTAAACACCTATTGCATGTTATTGTCCTCACCAAGTATCAAAACACTGATTATACACCAATTTAATCATCAACACCCAAATTCATACATACATTAATTATACACCAATTTAATCACCAAACACCCAAATTCATACATACACCATTTGTACACAATTTCAATCACCAAACACCTAAATTCATGCATGCACCAATTTAATCTCCAAGCACCCATACTAGTTGGTTTCACTAACTGGTCATCCACCCGATTTGACTAATTTCAACAGTGGGTCAACCTTCTAATTTGACTAATTTCAATAATAGGTCAACCACCAAGTTGACTAATTTCAGTAATAGCAAACTACCAAGTTTGATTACTTAACCAATTAAACTCATCCACATGTGGATTACCCCCAACGCCACACTAAGGTGGACTTACATGTCAAATCTCAATGCTATTCCGAGATGGACTTACAGGACACAACCAAAGCCACTTAACCTTGGACTTACATGTTCTTTCACATGAATGTGAACCATCACCAAATGCTATAATTCATGGTCTTATTCCACTCGAATGTGAATCATCCCCTAATTTATTGTGTCAATTATTATCAGCCACATAGTGACACTATATCAAGTTATGTTATTCTAACATAATATTCCTTAACCACAACAAGACTCATGCCAATTATTCAAACATTCAACATAACACACCAACACTATATGACTTATGGTTGTATATTTAGTCAGTAGGAGCACCACCAAAATCAACTTGTTCTTTCACGGTAAATTGACCTGTTCCTTGACTTCCACCACCACCACCTCGTGGTATTACACAGACAACCACATTCAATACACATAACACATATTCACCTTCATTCATTCAACCCATCTAACTTGTTTTTAGGTAAAAATTCAATTGTTGACATTTCATCAAACACCTTATATGCAAATAATTTACTCACACATTTTTAACCACTTCAAAATCTCATAAATCCCCATTTATGATTCTAGTCATCCCCATTTCAACAATCTAATCATCACGATTATCACTCGATATCGCGTCCCGACACCTTTCCACCCGACGGGAAAGTCGATTCATCTCGCCGGCTCGGGTGTAGTTTTAGCAATATGGATTAGCTGTCAATTAATTTTAACAACTTAGGTCATATTGGACACATGCTTAGTAATACAGAGTTGGTATTAATTAACTTTATTACCATGGGCCGTATTGGTTTTATGGTTAGTCTTAGCATAACTCAAAATGTAGTTTTGGACTTGGATTTAAGATGACACTTGGATATACTTGATGATAGTTTGTGTTATAATAGCATGTTACTAATTTTACATTATGTACATTTACATTCTAAATACATTCTATCTTGTACATGGTTCAATGGTTTCAATCAAGTTTCATTTAAGTTGTTACATATGCTCGTACATTTTGTTAAATCTTTGAACTTATATAGTTTTAAATCTTTTAACTTATATTGCTTTAAATATTTAAACCTATGTATCTCACCAACTAAGGTGACCTAGTTAAGATAGAACAAGATCAAGAAACAAGCTAGGATGGAATTAGAACTCACAAAATCCTTGTTGTTTAATTATCTTGTCTGTTATTATTTTGTTAACAATATTTTTGAGGTCGGTTAGTTGTTATTCTTTTGGTAGATAGTTAGAAAGCTTGTAATCAAACCATGTTTAACATTATGAAATCTAGTAATCTATTTTGGTCGTTCTTCATTAATCTTGGTCATGATTCAATCGATCAGTCGTCACCACGCCGTGGATTCCGTATGCAGCGCAGGGTATGGCACTATACCACACCACACCATAACATACCACACATATCATATCATATTATACCATACCAACTAATACTCATCATATGGTACTATATGATACATATTGTTCCATAATATATCATACCAACCCATATCATACCACATACCATATCATAGCAAAATGTAACGAATCATACAATAGCATAACATACCCTAATTTATCATATTAGTACAATGTCTTATTGTATCATATCAAATTATAACATGACATACTAGACCTTGCCTTTTCATACCATACTATATCATATTGTACCATATTGTTTCATACCATATCAATCCATATAGTATCATACCGTACTATAACATATTATATCATATTACATCATACAAAAACATGTAGTACCATTACACATAGCATATCATATCTTACCATAGAATACCATAAATTACAATTCCATATCATAGTTTATTGTACCGTACCACGCCCTATCCTACCAAACATAACATACCTCACCATACTGTACAATAATTATCATATACTAGCACACCACACAAACCTTACCATATTGTTCCGTAACAAGTCACACCTTACTATACGATACAATATATTACCATATCGTACTATATCAAACTTTAAATACCATATCATTGCAAATTGCACCATACCATACTAAAACAAATCATACAACATCGTACAATACCATTTCATATCATAACGTATAGTAGAATACCATACCAAATCATACAATATTATACAATACCAAACCATATCCTCTAATATACCATATCTAGCTTGTAAACGTGCTAAGCCGATATGAGTCTAGCTCATCTTAGACTAGATCTTGTGAACAAGCCAATCCTCTAAAGATATTTACGGGTCCTAAAATAACTCTAACACTATAAAGGGATATATTATTATGTTTAGAAACCCGTGTATTACATATATTTAATAAAAAGTAATTAAAATTGTAATAAGATACATTAATAATTAAATAGTTGAATAAAAGCAGTATTAATAATTACGTAAGGAAATATAGAACATCGATGAATAAGATAACATGAGTCATGACACATGATGCAAGTTTTACTAATGTATTATATACAATGTTAGAAAACCAATGTGTTACACCATTTGCAAGTAAATTTTTTTTAATAGAAATTAGTTAACGATTTTTATCCATCCATAATCAAATTTTTATTAAGTATCTTGAAAATATTATTTTAATAATATTATTATTAGTATTTAATATAATTATTTAATGAATAGATAATTGAAAAAATGAACGAGAAAAACATCAGAAAGGGGCATGTATGGGTATTAAAGTTTAAATATTCAAAATTTTCGGATAGTGTATTTCACTATCTGAACTCCAGTCCAAAATTTTAGATATTCAAAATTTCGGGTATAAACTCTAACTGTTAAATTGAACATCCGAAAAAATAAAAAATATACACAAATATAATATATTCAGTTTATAAAAGCGTTCAATCAAATTAAAAATTAATTAAATAAATACTATAAACATATAAAATTTAAAATTTTGTGTTGAAGGTTGGATTTTTTATTTTTAAATGATAAAAATAATTTAAAAATGTACTGTTAAGTTATTTATTTATCTAAAAAAACTTGCGGAATTTTTACTTTGATATATGAAATTTAGATATTTTTAGTTTTTAATTGTTCTGATTTAAAATCTAAATTATTATGATATTTTTACACGCATTAATGACAGGTTTTAATTTTATTTTTTTATAAAAATAAATAGAAAAATAAGAACGAAAATAAATTAGAAATAGTCGTATCCCCCATATTGGTATGTTTGTTGTGGCATTACAGATTGATGTTACTTTACAGGTTCGCACGTGTTATTCTTAAAACTTTTATAAGTGTTTTTGAAGAATATAAAAACATATGATTACTCACCAACTACTCTGTCACACCCCGAGCCGGTGGGCCGGATCGTGTGTCCCGTTGGACGGAATGGTCCCGGGGCGCGATATCGGGAATGATAATCGGAGTGATCAGATTATTTACATTTCACATGATATATAATGAGAAAATGTGAAATGAAATAGAATTACAAAGTTAAATTACATCAGTTTAGTTAATAATTTAACAATGTAAATCTACTACCAACATCACAATTTTCCTATCTTGTATCTGCACAAGATATACAAAATAATCTCTATAATAATGTTCAAAAATATGCACGTCCAAAATGTTAGGTCCTCTATGTCACACCTCGAGCCGGCGGGCTGGATCGACTTTCCCGTCTGGCGGAAGGTTCTCGGGGCGCGATATCACTTGATAATCAAAATGATTAGATTGTTTGCATAGCACATGATATATTAATGAGAAATGCTAACATGACAATGATATAGAATTACAAAGTTAAATTACAATGTTATATTCATAATTTAACTAGGTAAATGTATCCAAAAGAATCAATGAGTTTCTATCTTGTAATTGTACAAGATCTACAAAAGATGATTTATTGTTTTGTCATTCAAAAGTATGCTCGACACAAAATGTAGCTAGGTCTTCTAAAAGTCCACTAGCTATGTTCCTGATGTCTGGTGACTAAACCTGTTCGTCACCTGAGAAATCATGCATTTAAACAAGTCAACACTAGGTTGGTGAGTTCATAAGTTTGATAATTGAAAACATTGAATTTTTCACATACACAGTCACAATGTCTTACATGATACTCGTTAGTGTTTGATTCATTTGCTCACACAATGGCCTCTCCATAGTTATATTTACAAGTAGTATCTCATCCTATTAGCTATGCTTATATATAGGGCATACGTAGGGGAACAAGCCCCAGCCGACATCCCACCACATACCTAATAGAACTCAACACCACTTGCAATACAACTATAGATACTCAATTTCATCTCACATGTTCAACCCGTTTGATATTCACCCGTCTGTTTAAGTTCATCACCCAGTGTGTTATATGTAGAATAATATAGTAGGAGGGATTTAGTTATCAAACCGAAGTATTGATAAACCCTTAATATGTCAAGGAGAATTGATTAATTTAATCTTATCCTTGTTATTATTCTCTTGCTTGTGGTGTTAACTGTTAGCCACTACTAATAATAGAAGTGTTAGTTAACCAATTGATATCTGTTCTCTGCTTGAGGTGCATAGAGCCTAAAAGGAATCAATTGCAATCCTCACGTAATCAGATTAAAATGCATCCAATTTACCTCTACCACCTTGTGTTCCCATAGACCTCAACGAAACTATTACCAGCAATGTGACATGAGAGAAAATCAATTCCTCAGTCTACTAGTCAATAGGATCGAAGGATTAATTACAATTATCACTGTAGATTAATATCACCATGTGTCGCTTACCAGACCCTGACTGTTGTCGCCCTGTCACCGGTCATACGTTACCGGCCAAATGTTCAATACGATCAACATACCAGCTCTACAAGCCGGAGGTTTGTCAAACCTATGGTACCACTATGCTATCGTCGGTTTAGTCACGTCAAACTAACTGGTAAACGATTTCTTGTGAGGGACTTACAATGATAAACTTGAATACATGACACATGATTGTTGTGATATAATACAGACAGTTCAATAGTAATCAATTGTTGTTGTGTTCACCAATGTTGTTTGTTCTCCGTGTTATGCGTTCTTGTAGTATTTAACAGTGTTATATAAGAACTAGTCTTATTATACAATGTTAGTATCTGTGTGAATGATGTTGTTATCATGAAGTTACGTTATCATGATTATTATTCTTATTCTTCCATATGATCACCTTGTTGCCACTACAGTGTTGTAAGCACTAGTCTTACTACACTTAGTTAGCTCAGATGATGAATGATGTTTGTTTTGTGTTATCTCATAGTCTTCACCAAGTTGTAAGCATAGTGTTATAAGAACTTGTCCTAATACACTTAACTAACTCCGGTGGTGAATGATATTGCGGAGATATATTATCTTCATATCATTCTTGTTTGTTGTTGTTATTGTCATCATGTTCCCCTTTGATAATCTCATTGTTTGTTCTTGTAAGAATAATTAAGTGTTAAGATAGAATCTTACAACTACATTATTCTATTGTGTTGATGATTCATGAAGCTACATTATCATGTTTCATCCTAGTTGTCTCAGTCATGTGATGATCATACAAGCATGCATACAATGATAAGCAATAATAAGTCAAGCAATATTATCTAAATCATAGTATAAACAATATGTTGTACTAAAACTTTTAATTAAATAAAAGATTTAGCATGTTTCTCAGCCCCGAGAGTTAAAATCAATTAAGATTAGAAAAGGGGCGTATGAACTCACCTTGTAGTTGTTGTGGTTGACTAAGTATAAACAAGAATGCACGCGCTCTTTGTTGTACTTGATGTAGTTTTCACGATCCTGTATTGATTTCACGTTGTTTGTAACTTATGAGTATAAGTTATAGAGATTTGTGTGTGTGTGTGTGTGTTAGCCCTAATGATGGCTAACACTCGAAAGTCTCGATCATCATTCGGCCTTGGTTCACTTGTGATGGATTATACTAGCACTTAATCAATCTAAGTTGAGCTTAGTATGTCTTGTTATTTGTTCTATGTTTACCTTTGTTTTGAACCTTGTCATGTTGTGTAAACTTGAAATGGTTTGTTACATAGCTACAAAGAACCATGTCATATTGTAAAAATTGAGGTTTCAATAAGTTTCTAAGTATAAAACTTAAGTTTACATTTTAAAACTTTACATGTGGTTATTGAAATCACTTGTCTCTTTATTGTTTCATAAATTCTTCACCACCTTTGTAGTATTTTAAGAAAAATCCCATGCATATTACTCTTTACAATGATTTCGTATGTTTGTTTGCTTCTTGAATCAAGTGACCGACACTTAACATGGGCCGAATAGATGATGCTGGGCCGAACCAGTGGTGCTGGGCCGAACGAACGGGCCTGTGCCGATTGAGATGGTGCTGTGGCCGAATGGTGAAGATCCTAAGCCGAACGAATGGTTCATTGGCCGAATGTATGTGGCCCGACCGAAGGGTGATATGACTCTAGGCCGAATGGAGGTGTCCGAATATGGGTGCCATACGGTTGTGGTTCATTCGCCAGGTCCCTTCGGCCAACACCCAGGCTAGTCGGCCCTCCTTCTGTCGGCTCTAACCCTTTCGGCCAGGGTTCATTCGGTGGGCTGTGCGGCGGGACCACATGGTGCTCAACTCAAGATCTTGCCAAGTTTAGTGGTGTTTTCAGTGGTGATGTATGTTAGGACTAGTTTTCGAAGGTATTGGGTTCGAGATAAAGGTTCTTAAACCAGTTAGGATTTGGTTCGAACAAAGAGAGTTTAAAAACCCTAATTTTCGTGACATTCAAGGTCCAATACCTCGATTTTCAGTGGGTTTCTCCTCAGATCGGTTGTACTTTCAAGTAGAGGATGAGTGTAGCTTCGTTTTGGCGCCAAGAACACAATTTTTCATCCACAAATGGAGATCTAGTGGGTTGAATCTTGGGATTTCTATAGAGAGAGTTCTGGAAAAATGGTTTTAGAGAGAGAAAGAGGGTGGAATAAATGAGGTGGTTGCCTCATTTAGGGTATTTATACCCCGAGGGTGTTCGGGTTCGTTTCGTTTGCTCGGTGCTCGTCTTCGTTGCGTTTCCGGCACATAACGCGCGTGTTTACGGATTTAAATAAAAGGATTTATTTATAATATTTGGGAAGTGGTTATTCCTAGTAAATCTTCAAAATTTGTTTTTCTTAAATTACTTCATCGAAAACGTATATTTTAAATGTTTCGCCAGATCGCATCACCTTCGCGCGTATTCATTCGAATCATCACCCGAACGAACACGACGATGGTTTTACTTTCTGACTCTTGTTTTCTACTTTTCAGTCATCATTTCAGAACTATAAACTCACAAATATGTTTGTGTGAATCGTCGCCCACGCAAACACATTGTCAGTTCATTATTCTGAAACAACACTGCCCTTAGGTTTTGAATTGTGTTTCCTCACTGACGGACTCAACTAAACTTCCTGTTTTCACATTGATAACCCTGAATTCACATTGTTTTCATATTGAGTTATCGGCCATCTGATTCCTGTCATCAATGGATATCAGATCGCAACCGATATGTTCTTGTCATTTGTTTGTACACTGTTGTTTCTCTTGAGTCGTTGTATTAACTGTACTTAGGTTTTTCACCTAAATACAAACAACTTGTTGTTTATCGTGAGTTGTTGTACTTATTGCATTTAAGTTTTTCACTTAAACACGTACAACTGTTGCTTGTTATCTGAGTCTTGTTATCATGCACACTGTTTACACATTGTATTTACACACAGTAAATAGTGAAAGTACACATACCGTACGGACTTGTCGGACGATCAGGTACTGGATGTCACAGTCTCCCCTTGTTAAAGAAATTTCGTCAATTTAAGCATCATTGTCGGGCACTACTTCTTTAAACAGGTGGGGATACTTTGTCTTCATGTGATCCTCACGCTCCCAGGTAAATTCTGGTCCGCGCTTGGAGTTCCAACGAACCTTTACAATTGGAATACGGATTCGTTTCAGAGTCTTGACTTCACGATCCATAATCTCTATAGGTTCTTCAATGAAATGTAATTGTTCATCCACTTGTATCTCTTCTAAAGATATGATCAATGATTCGTCAGCGAGACATCTCTTGAGATTTGATACATGAAATACATCGTGTACTCCACTGAGTTCATCAGGGAGTCTGAGTCTGTATGCCACAGGACCTATACGTTGAGTTATCTCAAACGGTCTGACATACCTTGGTGCTAGTTTGCCTTTAGCCCCAGAACGAACCACGCCTTTCCACGGGGACACTTTCAACATGACTCGGTCACCCACTTGGAATTCCAGAGGCTTTCGCCTTTTGAATTGTTATGAATTGTAGATTATGTTTCTTCAGCACCTGTGTTGATTATTATGAATTGAATACTATAAGTATCGGAAGATAACGTATATAGGGTTTTGGGTCTCGGTGTCCGACTAAGTGTTCTAGACTTTACTAAGGTGTTTTTAAGTTTCTCTAGTTATTATATGCTAGTTACCCTAATGAACCATTATCCCATAGATATTCAAATTTAACCCTTATTTATATAAGATCTATATTAATCACATTCATGATCTTTTAAGTAAAACATCATTTACAAAATTCATTTTAAGTTGAAATCCTTAAGTTAAAACTCATTTAATTTATTTTATCATATTTACTAAGGAAGTCTATAAATCATTTTACTATAGTTAAAAGCATAAGTTTGATTTTTAACGAATTCAAAAGTGAACCTATTAAAACTTAGGTCAATCTTATTCGATTAACCCTAATTCTTTCGTTAGATCTTTGTTACCCGTAGTTCGTTGATCGTTCTTGTGTATAACCCATCTTAGAAAGTTCATTGAACTATCTAATTTAGTTATATGTTTGCATAGATTTACTAAGTATGAGGTGTTAACAATGTAGTTAACCCGCATATACTTAGCTTGTTTCTTTTTGTTCCATAGATCTTCACTTGTTTCCCCTTAATTCTTTGAACTCATAAGTAATAATCATGTTACCTTTTGTAGTGATCTACTAAACATGAGTCACATTTATAACCCCCAAGCTTTCTAGTTTAGGGTTTATGGACATTACCCACTTGTTTAACATGTGTTTAAGCCTCCTAGCCTAGCTTCCAAATTGACGTTTTATCCTATGATTTTAGTTGCCAAAAACACAAGTGTTTTAACCCCTTTCATTGTTAAAACTCATGGTTGTATGTTTGATTAGCTCACAAAAGTTTTGATATTGGAATTACTAGCATAGATGACTAGCAAGGCCGATTACACAATTAAAAACCATACTGAATTCCCATTCGTGCAGACCAGCATGCAAAGAAGTAGCCATGCGGGTAAGGAAAGCATGCGAAAGGATCTCGTGAGAATGAAGATGGTCATGCCAACCGAGGTGGTCACCCGAATAGAAGCTCATGCGAATGAGCCATGCGAATGATATGGTTCGGCCTAATACCTATGGTCATGCGAATGTGAATACCGAACGAATGGAAAACCCCATTGGGCTCTGGCTCTTGGGCTAACTCATTCGGCTCCTGGCCATTCGGCCGAGCTGAGTGGTTCTAATGCCTGGTTCGTGGCCGTGCACCCTATTACCACCATTTTCAAGATCTAACCCAAATCCAAGTGTTCTCCAAGTTCCTAACTTCTTCTAGTGCCTTTTCTATGGGTTTTTGAGGGTCTAATCCGGTTGAGAAGTGTGGGCTTTCAAAAAGGAAAGAAACCTTTAAAATCGTGACTTATAACTTCAATTTACCTCGATTCTAGTGGTTCCAAGCTCGGATTTCTTGTACTTTCACAATCTACAAGTTGTTGTGGTTGTCTTGACACCGAAATCACTTGATTTGGTGAAGGATTGAAGTTTCTAGGGTTTGGTTTCTAGAGAGAGAGTTTAAAGAGAGAAAGTGACGGGAGAGAGGGGGAAAATGGTAGGTGGAAAATGGTATATGGCATTTAATGCCATTTAGTGCTTTAAGTCTTTCAGGTGAGTTTGGGTTCGTTCGGTTTCGCTTGGTTTCGCTTAAACGCGTCAGTTTCCGGTCGTTTTCGAATTGAAACGTTACGATTTTAAAATAGAGTTTATTAATTTAATTTAGGTGATAATACCTAGTAAATTAACTAATATCTTTTGTTTATTTTAAATTCCTGAAAACATTAAGTTTAATTGTTTAATCGAATCGTACAGTTGTCGCGCGTATTCGTTCAGATCGTCACCTGTCACACCCCCTACGCCGCGTGCGGAATCCACGGCGCGGTGACGATCGATGGTTGAATCATGCACAAGTATTGAATAAGAACAACCACAATGTATTACCAAGTTTCGTAAAGTTTAGACCATTGTTTAGTTACAGACATTATATCTATCAACCAAAAGAATGACAACTACAGAACCAAAAGATTGTTTACAAAATAAGATTCAAACAAGACAATTAAACAATCAGGATTAAGTGTGTTTCTAAATCCAGCCTAGCTTGTTTCTTCATCTTGTTCTATCTTAGAATGGTCTCCTTAGTTGTCCCTTAGAATGTCTTAAACCTGATTACCTGAAACACGTGAAAAGTAACTGTCAACTACGAAAGTAGTTGGTGAGAACAATAGGGTTAACATTTGTAAATATGAATTTGCATTGTAAGGCATATGTATAAAACAATGAATGAAAATACATGGATGGTTGCAACCCAAACTAACATCAAGTATGTATAATGTGTCCAAACAGTCATCAGACTGTTTGCTAGAAAAACCAACATATAATCAAGTCCCAAACTACGTTTGGAGTTAGAAAATTTGTCAGCAACTTTGAATAACCAGAATGCATCCAAATCTGCAGTTAGCTTTTAAAACAAATTTAAAAGCAAACTCCAGATTTGCCGTAACCAAATGTGTCCGCTTTCCCTTGTTGTGATCACCCAGTACTAACGCTAATGAATATGTAACTTGATGTGTGTATAAGTTTGTTCACAACGATGAACACCATGTTTTTGAATACTTTGATTTGAAACCTTTGGTTGAATGCCTTGTTTGAATACCATGATTTGAAAACCTTGCTTGAATAACATGATTTGAAATCCTTTGATTTTATATCACCATGAAAACCATTGATTGAAAACCTTGCTTTGAAACCCTTGAGTTAATACCGAGAATAGTGTCCTTGTATAATAACAAGGTTTATAAAATATTATCTTGTCAAAACACAATTCATAGTAAAAGAGTTTATAAAACTTATTCTTTAAAAGAGTTTAACATTTATAAAACTATTTGTGACAAACAGGTATAAAACAGTTTAGAGAACCTTTTATAAAACCTTTTAGTAAAATATGTTTAACAGTTTATATAATCCTTTAAGACAGTTGATAATTCCTTTAGAACAGTTGATGAATCCGTTGAATTTGTACAATGAACCTGTAATGTTTGTAAAGTAGCATAAATCCTGTATAATGAAGTATGATTGTAATAAGAGTATTTGATCACGTGTTCCACCCCAAAACAGTTGTAAAACAGTAAAAGAGGGGCTAATGTTCTCACCTGTCTGCAGTAGACTCTGAACTATAACAAGTAGCAAGTAGCAAACAAGACTTCTAAATGATTCCTATATCATTGTATTCATACATAAGATATAAGATTTATGATTGTATAGACTTTGATTTATTGATTGACTTGCGTTATCATGGTCTTGATTAACTCTTGATTACATGTTCTCATGTTTAAGAGGGTTGTATGAATTTGAATATCATGATTGAGTCACTTGTTTGTTAATTGGTTCATGAAAAAGAATGTGTCATGTTCTTGTGCACAACTTGTATGCATAAAATACAAGTGTTGAGGAATTTGATGACCTTTCGTTTAACATGTACTTTAAAGAGATGATAATGTTTCAAGCCTTGTGTTTATGACTTGATCACATAATTGAGTTAAGTTAAACTTAAACCGAACATGATCATTTCATAATTAATGAATTAAAAGGCCATGATTGGGCCGAGATATAATCCCATGGCCCAATCTCGTCCTATTGGGCCTAAGCATTTGTTATGGGGCCCTTGGTCATGCATAATTGGCCATGCAATAGTCTTTGGGCTATTTGAATCACGTGGTCCGAAATTAGCAAATCGACTGGGCCAATGGATTTATTGTTGGGCCGAATGCTATGTATTGGCCTAAATACTACCATGGGCTGAATGGAAGTGAGTTGGGCGAACTGTAAATTCGGTACCCCCCCTAATCCATACTAGCGAACCTATGGTTCAAATAACTAAGGTTCGGCTATGTGGTTGTGTGACTTAGGTTCGTGAACATCCGATGGTTCGTGGGTTTTGTGGGGTATTAGGTTCGCAAGGGTTCGGTCCTGGCAGCCTTAAGGTTCGGCAATATCTTTTGCATGGGAGGTTCGTGCCATGCAGGATGGTTCGGTGCAGGTTCGTGAAGTCCTCTAGGGTTCGACTATGTATCCGAGAGTTCGGTTGGTTGTGTTTGACGAACCAAGGGTTCGTTTCTGATGTGGGGTTCGCCCAGGAGAAGGTTCGTCTGGTCCAGAGGGTTTGCAGCCTGCACAGGGGTTCGGTGGTGCTGATGGAGGTTCGTGGTTGTTGGGGGTTCGGCAAACATCACATGCATAGGTTCGGCCACCTCTTCCCCGGCGAACCTGTCGCATCTCCTCCATCCACCTCGATCTTCAACTGGTCAGGTCTACGCCCTCACATCAATGGTGATCCAGAGCAAGGTGTCGAAGGCCTAAGGGTGGTTTACAACGTCTCTAACACCGGTTATATGGATTGGATCGATACATAACATGAAAACCCTATTTTTCCGAAACTTCTTTTGTGCATACCTCTGATTTGGCTGGTGAAAGCTTCAGATCTCTTGTACTTCTGCGTAGGGAATGTCGAGAGCTTCGCGTAGGTTCAAGAATCACCCAAATCCGTGGAGAAACGAAGGGTGAGGGCTGAAATTTATGAGCCAAAATGAAAGAAATAAGGGCTTTTATGCCCCGTTGGTTTCCCCGCGTGTTCGGTCTCGCTCGGTGTCGCGTTTTCGGAACGTAACGCGCATTTTACGCGTTTTAAATAAAATAATTATTATTCTCATCATTTTGATGAGTTTCAAAATTGTAAAAATGTAAAATAAATTATTTCACTTATTTTTGTGTTCCGCTCGATGCCAGATCGTTAAACTAACACAATTACGTGTATACCCGCAATCGCGTATGTTTTTCGATCGTATTATTTATTTATTGACGTTTACTCGTAATTATAAGTTCAACATTCGTATCATTATGGATCTTCACCCATAACTATACTCAGTCTCGCTTACGCATTACAATTTTGTTTGATTAATTTGCTTGTCATACGATTCGTCTAAACACTACGCACTAACACTATCCCATTACACCAAACGCAGTATATATATAGGGCATACCCCAGAGTCCATCTACCTGCCTTATCTGACGCCGTCCCACCACTGTTTCGATATAATACGATACTGTTCTTGCCTAGCGAAATCGACTGTAAATAAATAATACATACTTGTTCCTATTTAATTAAGATCCTATCACACACAAACACAATCATGAACATAAGAATCTCATTGACTTATTGGACATAAATACACATTGTTCTAACACTGTTTACGACTACCATGACTAAATGTACAGATGTTACAGTCTCCCCTAGTTAAGGGAATTTCGTCCCGAAATTAACTAGCCGAAGTTACTGTAAAAAGATGAGGGTACTTAAGCTTCATCTGGTCTTCACGTTCCCAGGTGAACTCAGCACCACGTTTGCCCTCCCATCGTACCTTTACGATCAGAATACGGCTACATTTAAGTTTCTTGACTCCATGATCCATGATTTCTACCGGACGTTCTATGAATTGCATGTTGTTTTGAATCTGAATGTCTTCCAGTGGAATCTGAACATCATGATCTGCCAAGCATTTCTTAAGATTCGATACATGAAAAGTATCGTGAACATTGCTTAGCTCCACCGGAAGTTTGAGTTTGTAGGCTACGGGACCAATCCTTTCCAGGATCTCAAAAGGTCCAACGTACCTTGGTGCAAGTTTCCCTTTCTTCCCGAATCGGACGACGCCTTTCCAGGGAAAAACCTTGAGTAAGACTCGGTCACCGACTTGAAACTCAAGCGGTGTCCGACGTCGATCGGCATAACTCTTTTGTCGATCTCTTGCGGCCTTAAGCCTTGATTGAATGATTGTGATCTTGTCAGTTGTTTCTTGAATGAGTTCAGGTCCTATGACCTGTGAGTCACCAACCTCGGTCCAGCAGACCGGTGATCGGCACTTCCTACCATATAAAGCTTCGAATGGTGCACATTGAATGCTTGTATGGTAGCTGTTGTTGTACGAAAACTCGATGAGTGGAAGATGAGTATCCCAACTCCCACCGAAGTCAATCACACAAGAACGAAGCATGTCCTCGAGTGTTTGGATAGTCCTTTCGCTTTGACCATCGGTTTGGGGATGATACGCCGTGCTAAGATTAACACGGGTTCCCAAAGCCTTTTGCAAAGTTTGCCAAAAGCGAGAAGTGAAACGACTATCACGATTAGAAATGATTAATGTTGGAGTACCATGACGAGCAATGATTTCGTTGATGTACAAGGTAGCTAACTTCTCCATTTTGTAATCCTCTCGGATTGGGAGAAAATGAGCAGATTTGGTGAGTCGGTCGACGATCACCCAAATCGAATCGTAACCCCGCGGAGTTCTCGGCAACTTTGTTATGAAATCCATGGAAATTTGTTCCCATTTCCATTGAGGGATTTCAGGTTGTTGCAGAAGTCCCGAAGGCTTTTGATGTTCTGCTTTGACTTTTGAACATGTTAGACACTTCCCCACATATAATGCTATGTCTTTCTTCATTCCCAGCCACCAGTAAGATGCCCGTAAGTCTTGGTACATCTTATCTGCTCCAGGATGAACTGAGTATCGCGACTTATGAGCCTCATCACAGATGAGTGTGCGCAATTCTTCTGACTTTGGAATCCAAATGCGGCCGTTGAGATATAACACACCATCATATCGAGGTTCTAGTTTCTTCTCAATTCCGCAGTCTAAGTCTGTTTTCAGCTGATTGTCTGTCACCACTTGTTGTTGTGCAATACGAATCAAGTCCTTCAAGTTTGGCTGTGTGTTGATCTCCATGACTCTTACACGAATTGGCTTGACTGGTTCCTTATGACTATGAGCATACGCCACCACATTGGCTTTACCCGGGTGGTAACGAATCTCACAGTCATAATCAGTTAGAAGCTCAACCCAACGTCGTTGTCTCATGTTGAGTTCCTTCTGATTGAGAATGTGTTGCAGGCTCTTGTAGTCCGTGTAGATGACACATTTAGTACCATAAAGGTAGTGCCTCCAAATCTTCAATGCAAAGACCACAGCCCCTAACTCAAGGTCATGAGTAGTATAATTCTTCTCGTGAACCTTAAGCTGTCTGGAAGCATATGCAATCATCTTGTCCCGTTGCATAAGTACATAACCGAGTCCAAGGTTTGAAGCATCACAGTAGACAATGAAATCATCACTGCCTTCTGGAAGACTAAGGATAGGGGAATTGCATAACTTCTGTTTAAGAAGTTGGAATGCATCTTCTTGTTTCTGTCCCCATATAAATGCTTGACTTTTCTGGGTCAGAGTGGTAAGCGGCAAGGCGATCTTTGAAAAGTTCGCGATGAATCTTCTGTAGTAACCTGCCAGACCCAGAAATGAACGAATCTCTGTTGGAGTAGATGGGGTAGTCCAGTTCTTAATTGCCTCAATCATCGCTGGATCTACGTGTATCCCATCCCTGTTAATGACATGCCCTAAGAAGTGAACCTCTTTTAGCCAAAATTCACATTTTGAGAATTTAGCATAAAGTTGTTCCTCTCTTAGTAATTCTAAGACTTTCTTCAAGTGGTCCTCATGCTCTTGTTCCTTCTTTGAATAGATCAGTATATCGTCAATAAAGACGATAACAAACTGATCTAAGTAAGGCCTGCAGACTCGATTCATCAAGTCCATGAACACTGCAGGTGCATTGGTCAGCCCAAATGGCATAACCACAAACTCGTAGTGCCCATATTGAGTCCTAAATGCAGTCTTTGGTATATCCTCATCATTTACTCGTAATTGATGATACCCGGACCGTAAGTCAATCTTAAAGAAGCAAGTTGCTCCTTGTAATTGATCAAACAGATCATCGATCCTAGGCAGAGGATATCTATTCTTGATTGTCAACTTGTTTAGCTCACGATAATCGATGCACATACGAAATGAACCGTCTTTCTTCTTGACAAAGAGAACCGGAGCTCCCCAAAGAGAGAAACTCGGTCTAATGAAACCTTTGTCTAAAAGTTCTTGAAGTTGACTAGACAGTTCTTGCATCTCCGACGGTGCTAATCGATACGGTGACTTCGCCACTGGATTTGCTCCAGGGACGAGATCAATTCTAAACTCCACTTGCCGGATCGGTGGTAGTCCAGGCAAGTCTTCTGGAAACACGTCCGGATAATCTCTGATGACCGGAACGTCTCCAACTGCTTTCTTTTCAGGTTTCTTCTCTACCACGTGAGCCAGGAACGCAAAGTATTTCTTCTTCAGGTACCTCCTAGCCTTGATACACGACACAATCTTCAATCCGCGGCAGGGTTTCTCGCCGTAAACTTGCGTCATTTCGCCGGACGGTAGGGGAATTCGAATAAGTTTCTCCGAACATACAATTTCGGCACGGTTTTTGGATAACCAATCCATTCCTACTACGACTTCGAAGCTTCTGAGTGTCATAGGAATGAGATCGATAAGGAAAAGATGATCGTTCAATCTTAATTCACCATCACGAATTATTGAATTTACTGATATGGTCTTACCATCCGCTACTTCTACGGTGTAAGGAGCATCAAGTATAGATGGTTGTTTATTAAACAAGGAAGCAGTATTAGTATAGACAAAACTTTTATCAGCACCAGTGTCAAATATGATAGAAACATAGTGATCATTAATGAGAAATGTACCCGTGATGACTGCCGGGTCCTCGCGTGCTTCGGAAGTTCTAATAACAAAGGCATGAGCTGTAGCAGTTGTAGCGGCTGTGTTGAGTTTCGAGCACTGATTTCTGAAGTGTCCTTCTGCTCCACAGTTGTAACAAGCCCTTCCACCAGTAGTAGCAGGATTAGCGGTGGTAGTTGTAGCAGCAGCTTGATGAGAAATAAAAAGGAATATCGAAAATTCGAGTGGCTGAAGCTGAAGCAGCTACTTTCGAAGTAACAGAAAGAAAAGCAACGACTGGAGTGGGAGAGTTAGAGTCGAAAAGAGGATTCCTCACTTCTTTCTCTCATTCAAAACCGTGCATGAGACTTTCATCTCACACGGCTCCTAAGTGATAAAAGAAAGGAGTTTGATGAGCAGATCGACATGTTGCAGCCAAATGTCCAAATCTTCCACACTTAAGACATTTTCTGCATGGAATAGTGGGTAGGTGATGGTATTGGCATTTGGTGCAAAGTGGAAACGGACCAGTATAAGGCTTTCTGGCCGTAGCTGGTTGTGGCATAGCAGTAACAGGAGTGGCTTGCACAGGTGTAGCTGTAGTCAAAGCTGCATAGTTCTTGATCATCCTTTGTTTCTGTTTCTTCTTCTTGGGTTGATGCGGTTCAGGCTTCTTGCCTTCTTCAATCTGTGCTCTCTTATACCCCTTTCGAGTGAGCACACCCGCCTTGACGTATTCTTCAGTAAGGGTAGCGCCCAGATGAATTGCCGCCTCCAAAGTAGTGGGGTTACTCCCCATAACAGTTCCCCTGATGACTAGGGGTAATCCTTCAATGTACTTCTCTATCCTGCGGGATAGAGGAGTAACCAGATATGGCACCAAAATACACAACTCATGGAAGCGAGTTGTATATTTCGCGCTTTCGCCACTGTCCTGTACCAAGTTCCACATCTCAACCTCGAGTTTCTTCAGTTCATAGCGTGGACAAAACTGTTCCACCAATACCTTCTTGAAATCCTCCCATGGTAAGGCCAAAGCAACTTCTCGTCCTCTGGTGTTCCTCTCAGAATTCCACCAGGTGAGTGCGCCCTTGTGAAAAGCGCTTGAAGCCATCTTGACCTTCAGATTTTCTGGACACCCGATGAAGTCTAGAATGTCCTCAATGCTTTCCAGCCATTGCAGTAGACTGGTAGCTCCCTCAGTACCAGAGTACTTAGGAGGTTTAGCATCATTGAACTGCTTATAAGTGAAGGTAGCAGTTCCGGCGTTAGTGGCATGTGAATTGTGTGCTGAATCACTGGTACTTCCCCGAAGATTCTGGGTGATATCAGTGACCATACCCGGAATAACATCCTTCATATGTACAGCGATGGCCCGGGCAATTTTGTTGATCTCAGCATCATTGCCACTTGTTGAACCCCCTCCGTTGGGATCACGTCGAGGAGGCATTCTACGAATAGAAGCCACAAGTGGGTCAGAAATGAGAAAGGATACAATTGAATTTACATGATAAAGTTAGTAATATGTTCATACTACCAATATTATCATTCAATTGTAATATGGACAAGCATACAAAGTCGGTTAACATGAAATTAGCTAACCTTTTAGCATGCTTCTCATGTGATTGTCTATGATGTCTCATGATTTCACTCCACCAAAACTACACACTGACACTTTCCCAGTATACCGAAGATAGCTTATATATAGGGCATACGAAAGGGTCAAGCAACCTGCCAGCCCAGTCGCCAGCCCACCACCGCTTCGATATACTACGATCATGCCCTTGCTAGCATTTGGCAATATGGTTGTACTGATTTTCGAGTATGTTCCATTGATTAAGAATTCCATGACCTTTGATCACTGAACTATGATTGAATCTATGGTTAATTTATGATTGAATTATGTGTGCACCTACTAACAATTGTTAACATGTAGAACTAAATCATATGTGTGCTCTACATCTTTCTCGTTAACCTATGTTAGTAAGTACTAAGTGTAATCACTTAAGACTACATAATATGATTGTTCACCTGATTTATTCACACTCAATGATTGACTCATCTATGATTGAATAACATGATGGTTGTATCTCATTTGTTTGACTAATGTTCAATGATTCCAGTTGCTCCCGGATCTTTACTTCAAATACGAATGCCGAATTCCCCCTGTCATACTGAAGATAGCTTATATATAGGGCTTACGTAGGGTCAAGCAAACTGCCTGCCTAGCCGACATCCCACCACCACTTCAGTATGACAGAGCTTGGCCGCCATCTTTATTTGAAGCTAGGATCCCAACTCTTGATTGATTATGATTAATTCATGATTGTCTCTTGAACTATGAATAGGATTATGATTGTCTAAACCGAGGTTCTTGATTTACTCAAAATCATGACCTTTGGTTTTAGTATATGTATCCTAGGTTAATTAACCTACGTTCCCAATACTTACAGTATTGAGTATAATGATTCTCCTTGTGTGAACTTCAACTAAAGAATACTATTACACAGATTCTAAGTTATGAAGTCCTAGTGATGATGAATACATGATAATGATAACATGATGAGAATTTCAGATCAAAGATACTAAGAATACAGATCTTTGCCTCTAAAATCCTATGATAAACTCTGAGTGAGAATTTCAGATCAAAGATACTAAGAATACAGATCTTTGCCTCTGAAATCCTATGATAAACTCTGATTGAGAATTTCAGATCAAAGATACTAAGAATACAGATCTTTGCCTCTGAAATCCTTTAATGAATATGTATTGAGAAATTTAGTTCGGTTTCTAAGATTATAGAATTCCGATCCAAATTTCTTGACTCGACATCTAGTCTTAGAAAAATATCCCTAAGATCTTTCAAGCTTATTGTAGACTTAATGCTTAACTTAAGTTACTTAGATCCTAAGTATCCTCAAGTCTATAGCACTTAGTCCTATTGGGTAGCTTAGGTTATAGTCTAGGTCATTAATTATTGGGTTTTTCCTAGTTCTCTACAACCTGGCTCTGATACCAACCTGTCACACCCCCTGCGCCGCGTGCGGAATCCACGGCGCGGTGACGATCGATGGTTGAATCATGCACAAGTATTGAATAAGAACAACTACAATGTATTACTAAGTTTCATAAAGTTTAGACCATTGTTTAGTTACAGACATTCTATCTATCAACCAAAAGAATGACAACTACAGACCCAAAAGATTGTTTACAAAATAAGACTCAAACAAGACAATTAAACAATCAGGATTAAGTGTGTTTCTAAATCCATCCTAGCTTGTTTCTTCATCTTGTTCTATCTTAGAATTGTCTCCTTAGTTGTCCCTTAGAATGTCTTAAACCTGATTACCTGAAACACGTGAAAAGTAACTGTCAACTACAAAAGTAGTTGGTGAGAACAATAGGGTTAACATTTGTAAATATGAATTTGCATTGTAAGGAATATGTATAAAACAATGAATGAAAATACATGGATGGTTGCAACCCAAACTAACATCAAGTATGTATAATGTGTCCAAACAGTCATCAGACTGTTTGCTAGAAAAACCAACATATAATCAAGTCCCAAACTACGTTTGGAGTTAGAAAATTTGTCAGCAACTTTGAATAACCAGAATGCATCCAAATCTGCAGTTAGCTTTTAAAACAAATTTAAAAGCAAACTCCAGATTTGCCGTAACCAAATGTGTCCGCTTTCCCTTGTTGTGATCACCCAGTACTAACGCTAATGAATATGTAACTTGATGTGTGTATAAGTTTGTTCACAACGATGAACACCATGTTTTTGAATACTTTGATTTGAAACCTTTGGTTGAATGCCTTGTTTGAATACCATGATTTGAAAACCTTGCTTGAATAACATGATTTGAAATCCTTTGATTTTATATCACCATGAAAACCATTGATTGAAAACCTTGCTTTGAAACCCTTGAGTTAATACCGAGAATAGTGTCCTTGTATAATAACAAGGTTTATAAAATATTATCTTGTCAAAACACAATTCATAGTAAAAGAGTTTATAAAACTTATTCTTTAAAAGAGTTTAACATTTATAAAACTATTTGTGACAAACAGGTATAAAACAGTTTAGAGAACCTTTTATAAAACCTTTTAGTAAAATATGTTTAACAGTTTATAAAATCCTTTAAGACAGTTGATAATTCCTTTATAACAGTTGATGAATCCGTTGAATTTGTACAATGAACCTGTAATGTTTGTAAAGAAGCATAAATCCTGTATAATGAAGTATGATTGTAATAAGAGTATTTGATCACGTGTTCCACGCCAAAACAGTTGTAAAACAGTAAAAGAGGGGCTAATGTTCTCACCTGTCTGTAGTAGACTCTGAACTATAACAAGTAGCAAGTAGCAAACAAGACTTCTAAATGGTTCCTATATCATTGTAATCATACTTAAGATATAAGATTTATGATTGTATAGACTTTGATTTATTGATTGACTTGCGTTATCATGGTCTTGATTAACTCTTGATTGCATGTTCTCATGTTTAAGAGGGTTGTATGAATTTGAATATCATGATTGAGTCACTTGTTTGTTAATTGGTTCATGAAAAAGAATGTGTCATGTTCTTGTGCACAACTTGTATGCATAAAATACAAGTGTTGAGGAATTTGATGACCTTTTGTTTAACATGTACTTTAAAGAGATGATAATGTTTCAAGCCTTGTGTTTATGACTTGATCACATAATTGAGTTAAGTTAAACTTAAACCGAATATGATCATTTCATAATTAATGAATTAAAAGGCCATGATTGGGCCGAGATATAATCCTATGGCCCAATCTCGTCCTATTGGGCCTAAGAATTTGTTATGGGGACCTTGGTCATGCATAATGGGCCATGCAATAGTCTTTTGGCTATTTGAATCACGTGGTTCGAAATTAGCAAATCGACTGGGCCAATGGATTTATTGTTGGGCCAAACACTATGTATTCGTGAACATCCGATGGTTCGTGGGTTTTGTGGGGTATTAGGTTCGCAAGGGTTCGGTCCTGGCAGCCTTAAGGTTCGGCAATATCTTTTGCATGGGAGGATCGTGCCATGCAGGATGGTTCGGTGCAGATTCGTGAAGTTCTCTAGGGTTCGGCTATGTATCCGAGAGTTCGGTTGGTTGTGTTTGACGAACCAAGGGTTCGTTTCTGATGTAGGGTTCGCCCAGCAGAAGGTTCGTGTTGTCCAGAGGGTTCGCAACCTGCACAGGGGTTCGGTGGTGCTGATAGAGGTTCGTGGTTGTTGGGGGTTCGGCAAACATCACATGCATAGGTTCGGCCACCAGAATGGTTCGGCCACCTCTTCCTCGGCGAACCTGTCGCATCTCCTCCATCCACCTCGATCTTCAACTGGTCAGGTCTATGCCCTCACATCAATGGTGATCCAGAGCAAGGTGTCGAAGGCCTAAGGGTGGTTTACAACGTCTCTAATACCGATTATATGGATTGGATCGATACATAACATGAAAACCCTATTTTTCCGAATCTTCTTTTGTGCATACCTCTGATTTGGCCGGTGAAAGCTTCAGATCTCTTGTACTTCTGCGTAGGGAATGTCGAGAGCTTCGCGTAGGTTCAAGAATCACCCAAATCCATGGAGAAACGAAGGAGTTACACGCGTTTGAAGCTTGGATTTCTAGAGAGAGAGGGGGTTCACGAAAATTGTAGAGAGAGAAGGGTGAGGGCTGAAATTTATGAGCCAAAATGAAAGAAATAAGGGCTTTTATGCCCCGTTGGTTTCCCCGCGTGTTCGGACTCGCTCGGTGTCGCGTTTTCGGAACGTAACGCGCATTTTACGCGTTTTAAATAAAATAATTATTATTGTCATCATTTTGATAAGTTTCAAAATTGTAAAAATGTAAAATAAATTATTTCACTTATTTTTGTGTTCCGCTCGATGCCAGATCGTTAAACTAACACAATTACGTGTATACCCGCAATCACGTATGTTTTTCGATCGTATTATTTATTTATTGACGTTTACTCGTAATTATAAGTTCAACATTCGTATCATTATGGATCGTCACCCATAACTATACTTAGTCTCGCTTACGCATTACGATTCGTCTAAACACTACGCACTAACACTATCCCATTACACCGAACGCAGTATATATATAGGGCATACCCCAGAGTCCAGCTACCTGCCTTATCTGACGCCGTCCCACCACTGTTTCGATATAATACGATACTGTTCTTGCCTAGCGAAATCGACTGTAAATAAATAATACATACTTGTTCCTATTTAATTAAGATCCTATCACACACAAACACAATCATGAACATATGAATCTCATTGACTGATTGGACATAAATACACATTGTTCTAACATTGTTTACGACTACCATGACTAAATGTACAGATGTTACATCACCCGTACGAACACGACGATAACTACACTCTTCAATGTGATTTTCTAATTATTGGACATCATTCAGAACGTTAAACTTCCAGATATATTCGTACAGATCGTCACCTATACGAATAATCCATCAATTTAGCATTCACGTAACGACATCCGTTATTATTTTGTTATGTACAACCTCGCATACGTGTACATAATAAAGTCCTAACTAACAATCACGTAATAGTTCTGTGTTGTCAGATGAAATTCTGATTGTTAAACCATGGTTTTGAAACATGTTTCTGAAATGAATATGTAATAGTTCTGTGTCAAACATCAAATGAGAATAGTATACATGTAATTCACGTAGTTCGTACCTGAGTTAATGTGTAAGTCACTGTTCCGGTTACGTTTCCGGCACTGATGTTACAGTCTCCCCTTGTTAGAGAAATTTCGTCCTGAAATTTAAGAATCGTGATCAGGTACGGCTTCCTCTGTAAACAGATGGGGATACTTGGACTTCATGTGATCCTTGCGTTCCTAAGTGTACTCGGGTCCACGCTTTGAATTCCATCGAACCTTGACAATCAGAATACGGCTTCGCTTTAGTTGTTTAGCTTTGCGATCCATAATCTCTATAGGTTCCTCGATAAAATGTAGTTGTTCATCCACTTGAATTTCCTCAACTGGTATAACAAGTGATTCGTCTGCAAGGCATTTCTTTAGGTTTGAGACGTGAAACACGTCATGTACACCACTGAGTTCATCTGGTAATCTCAGTCTATACGCCACAGGACCAATCTGTTCAACGATCTCGAACGGTCCCACATATCGTGGTGCTAATTTGCCTTTCTTTCCGAAACGAACTACGCCCTTCCATGGGGATACCTTTAACATGACATGGTCTCCCACTTGAAATTCCAACGGCTTGCGCCGTTTGTCGGCATAGCTCTTTTGTCTGCTTCTGGTTGCTTGTAATCTTTGTTGAATCTGAGCAATCTTATCTGTGGTTTCTTGAATAAAATCTGGCCCAGTTATTCGATTGTCTCCAACTTCAGTCCAACAAATCGGTGACCGACATTTTCACCGATACAGAGCCTCGAACGGTGCTATCCGATACTACTATGGTAACTGTTATTATAGGAGAATTTGATCAGTGGCAAATGAGAATCTCAATTCCCGCCGAAATCCAAAACACATGTTCTCAACATGTCCTCTAGGGTCTGTATCGTATGTTCGCTTTGACCGTCCGTTTGAGGATGGTAAGCTGTACTCAGGTTTAAGTGTGTCCCTAGAAATCTCTGTAATGACTGCCAGAACCTCGACGTAAATATGTTGTCTCGATCTGAAATGATGGACAATAGTACGCCGTGACGTACCACTATCTCATTGATATATCTTGCTAGTTTATCCATCGTGAAGGTTTCACGCATTGGCAAGAAATGAGCAGATTTTGTTAAACGATTAATGATAACCCAAATTGTATCATGACAACTAGAAGTGCGGGGTAGCTTGGTAATGAAATCCATAGCTATTTGTTCCCACTTCCATAGAGGAAACTCGAGTTGTTCCAGTAAACCTGACGGTTTCTGGTGTTCCGCCTTAACTTTCGCGCATGTTAGACACCGACCGATATATTCAGCTATATCTTTCTTCATTCCCGGCCACCAATAAAATCCCCGTAAATCTTGGTACGTCTTATCGGCACCCGGATGTACTGAGTACCTGGTCTTGTGCGATTCATCAAGAATAAGTTTCCTCAGTTCATCTGCCGCAGGAATCCACACACGATCCTAGTAGTAGATAACTCCATCCGGTTTCGTATCAAACTGTCGTTCTGCTCCACAATCAAGTTCTTTCTTCAGTTTTCCTCGTTCTACTGATTCTTGTTGTGCATGAATAATTTTGTCTCGTAGACTTGTTTGTACCGTCATTCCCATAGCTCTAACACGTAAGGGTTTGACTCGTTCCTTCCGGCTTAAAGCATCTGCTACAACATTTGCCTTACGCGGATGGTACTTGATCACACTGTCATAATCATTCAGAAGTTGAACCCAACGACGCTGTCGCATGTTGAGTTCCTTCTGATCAAAAATGTGTTGTAGACTTTTGTGATTAGTGAAGATGGTACACTTGGTGCCATATAGGTAATGTCTCCAAATCTTCAGTGCAAAGACTACCGCTCCCAGTTCCAAATCATGAGTCGTGTAGTTCTTCTCATGAATTTTCAACTGTCTCGATGCATATGCGATAACCTTGTCTCGCTGCGTTAATACGCAACCGAGTCCCTGATGGGAAGCATCACAATACACTACAAAGTCTTCTGTACCCTCTGGGAGGGATAAGATTGGAGCATCACATAACTTATGCTTCAATGTCTGGAAAGCATCTTCTTGTTTCCGCACCCAAACAAACGGCTCGCTTTTATGAGTTAACTTGGTGAGAGGTAGGGCTATCTTAGAAAAGTTTGAAATAAACCTTCTATAATAACCCGCCAGTCCCAGAAAAGATCGTATTTCCGTCGGTGTCTTCGGAGTATCCCAGTTCTTGATCTCCTCGATCTTGGCAGGGTCTACATGTATTCCTTCGCTGTTGACTACGTGGCCCAAAAACTGAACTTCTCTAAGCCAAAATTCACTTAGAGAATTTGGCATATAGTTATTCCTTCTTTAAGAGCTCCAAGATCTTCTTGAGGTGTCGCTCATGTTCGTCTTTGCTCTTAAAATAAATCAGTATGTCATCAATGAAGACAATGACAAACTGATCCAGATATGGCTTGCACACTCGGTTCATGAGGTCCATGAAAACCGCCAGTGCATTTGTCAATCCGAAAGGCATTACCATAAACTCATAATGCCCATACCGGGTTCGGAAAGCCGTCTTGGGTATGTCTTCTTCTTGAACTCTAAGTTGATGATATCTGGACCGTAAATCAATCTTCGAGAAGTACTATGCCCCTTGTAATTGGTCAAACAAATCATCAATCCTCGGTAATGGATACCGATTCTTAATGGTTAGTTTGTTCAGCTCTCTGTAGTCTATACACATCCAAAAGGATCCGTCCTTCTTCTTTACGAACAAAACCGGAGCTCCCCATGGTGAGTATCTCGGTCGAATGAAACCTTTATCCAGTAACTCTTGTAGTTGGTTTGACAATTCTTGAATCTCGGAAGGTGCTAACCGATAAGGAGATTTAGCAACAGGAGTTGCTCCAGGAACTAAGTCAATACGGAACTCTGCCGGTCGTGTGGGTGGTAAACCTGGTAGATCTTCAAGAAACACTTTAGGATACTCTTTTACTACTGGCACGTCCAGAATCTTGATCTTGGCTTTCTCTTTCTCCACCACATGAGCCAGGAAGGCTACACACTGCTTTTGTAAACACTTACGAGCGTTTAGGCAAGATATGATTTTGACACTCCGTTTTGCTTGATCCCCTCGAACTTCCAACACATGATCATCCTTCAATGGAATTCGAAAGCAGCTTTTCGGAACAAATGACTTCCACTCTAGTGAGAGATAGCGAATCCATCCCGACAATGATGTCGAAACTACCCAACTCCATCGGTATCAAATCGATGGTGAATGTTTGACCGTTAAGTGTTAATGGGCAGTTTCTATATATTGTACTAACTGTGATTTGTTTCTCATTCGCTACTTCTATAATGTAAGGAGAATCTAAAAGTTCTTCAAACTGATTAAGTTAGCATGCAAATTCGGTCGAGATAAAACTCTGATCCGCACCAGTGTCAAACAGAATAGAAGCATAAAAGTCATGTAAGAGAAATGTACCAGTGACCACGTTTGGGTCTTGACGAGCAGCTGGAGCTCCTATAGCAAAAGCCCTTCCACGTGGTGCTTGGACTGCCGGTTGTACTTTCCTTGGGCAGTTCTTTGAAAAGTGGCCAATTTCATCACAGTTATAGCATCCACCATTGTTCTGGTTCTGATTGTTGGGTGGAGGGAGAGTTAAAGCAGCATTGTTTACTGCCTGAGTAGGTGCCATCCTGCATTGTTGGACCCAATGGCCCTTCCTTCCACACCCCGTGCAGTGCCTGCAGGGAGTATTAGCAGCATGATGGTACTGAGATTTGGCACACAGAGGATGCGTGCCGGTGTAGGGTTTCTTGTGGAGGTTCTGTGGTGTAACGGCTACTTGGCTGAGTGGAGTGGCCATTGTATAGTTTTTGATGACCTTTTGTTTCTTCTTGGGGTGGTGAGTGGGTTTCCTTGATGATTCCTCCCTATTCTTTCCTGTGTCAGCTTCTTTCTTTAAAGTTCCAGATGCTACCATCACGTCAGTAAGTTTTCCTGACAGGCTGATAGCAGACTCCAATGTGACAGGGTTTGCAGCAATGACCAAACTCTGTATGAAGGCGGGCAATCCACCTACATACATGTCAATTCTTTTCTCTAGTGTTGGTACCATGTCTGGCACCAATGCTACCAACTCATGATAACGAGTAGTATACCCCATGTGATCAGCTCCTTTCATCACGTGGTTTGACAGTTCAGTTTCCATTCTCTGCAGTTCGTTCTTGGGACATAAATCATTCCTCAGTAGAGTCTTGAAATCTTCCCACGACATTGCCATAGCCTCTTCTCTTCCTCTGGCCTTGATCTGTGAGTTCCACCAAGTTAAGGCTCGCTTGTTGAATGATCATGCAAAGTAGCGAACCTTGTGGTGCTCTGGACAACTGCTAATGTCCAGAGTAGTCTTGATCTTCTCGATCCATTGGATTAGACCAACGGCTCCCTCAGTGCCGCTGAAACTAGGCAGCTTACATCCTACAAATGACTTGTAGGAGTAATTAGATGCACTATCGGTATTCCCACTGGCCTCTCCCGATGAATGTCCGGAGTCGTTGCTGTTGTTCTGGATACGGTTGATCATATCCGGGATCACCTCTTTCAGCTGCTTAGTTAGCTGACTGCTCAGTAAGGTGGCTAATGCCACAGTGGCAGGATCCAGATTCGGATTCACGTTCGGGTCTGGAGGTGGGGTGTGTGGGGAAGGAGGAGGTGGCGATGGTGGTGGAGTCAATAGAGGAGGTGGTCTTCTCGGTGGCATTATGATCACAACCAATAATATATTAGTTAGTGAAATGATCGAATGCAGAAGACACAATGCAAATAATTTCCTAAGTCATGTGTTCTCTACATGAAGGGTCCCTAGTTTATAGTCTAGGCCAATGTAACATCAGTGCCGGAAACGTAACCGGAACAGTGATCTACATAGTAACATGAACAGTAAATCAGGTACAAATTTCAGTTGTTATTCATATCTCATTATCATTTCATGTTTATCATAGAACTATTTCACAATCATTGCAGAAATGTTACTCAGAACTATGGTTTAATAGTCAGATATTTATCTGACGACACAGAACCATCATGTGATTGTTATTTAGGATTCTATTATGTATAAACGTATGTGAGGATATAGAGAACAAAACAACAACGGATGTCGTTACGTGAATGCTAAATCGACGGATTTTTCGTATAGGTGACGATCTGTATTAATATATCTGAAAGTTTAACGTTCTGAATGATGTCTAATAATTAGAAAACCATATCGAAAAGTGTAGTTATCGTCGTATTCGTACGGGTGACGATTCGAACGAATACGCGCGACGACTTTATGATTCGATTTAAACAGTAAATTTAATATTTTCAGAAAATTAAAATAAACGGAAGATATTTAGTTAATTTACTAGGAATTACCACCTAAATGAAATTTATAAACTTTACTTTTAAAACCTTAACGTTTCGTTACGAAAACAAAACGAAACCGACGCTTCTGCACGAAACCGAAAGAACCCGAACACCCCGGGTGTTTGAAAGCCTCTAATGAGGCATTAAATGCCTCATCCTTTTCCTACCAACCAGATCCACCACCATCAATTCGTCCATTCTCTCTCTACTTTCTCTCTCTAGATTCAAAGCTTCAACTTCTTCATTTCTCAACTTAATCGAGCCTTCTTGGTGCCAAAACGACCACTACCACCTGTAGAACACGAAAGTACAAGCGATCTGAGCTTGGAATCACTTGATTTGAGGTAAAAACGAGTTAGATCTCACGATTTTAGGGTTTTCATACCCCTCTTGTTCGAACCTCTTGAAAACCGGTTCAAACCACTCAAAAATTAGGGAAACACCACGAAATCACTTAGGGATGATTTAGGGACTTGGGGAAACCTTGTCTTAGGCTTAGAAATTGGAAATGGTGACAAGGATGGAGCTGAGTCTCAGATGGCCGAATGAATCCCACCTGCGGCCGGCCGAATGGCCACAGGCCGTATGGGGCGACTCCAAGGCCGACTGAACCATGGCCGACTAGCATGGCCGAATAGACTATTTCGCCTGGTGCTTCTTCTTTCGGCCACAACCCATTCGCACACTGCTATATTCGGTCGGCCAACCCCCCATTCGCATGGCATTACTATCATTCGGCCGAAATGTCCTTCATTAGCATGACCATGTTAATTTGGCCAAGACCTCCATTCGGATGGGCTAACCCTCTCGGCCAAGAACTCCTTTCGCATGCATGCTTATTTGGCCAAGGAACCATACGGACGAACCACTTTCGGCCAAAGCTTATTCGGCTCAAGTTCCTTTCGGTCGGGTTTCCCTCATTAGCATGCAACCCTTCTTCGGCCAAGCAGTCATTCGCACAACCTAATTCGGATTGGGTTGCTTGTTCGGGTAAAGAGGTACAAGATCAAGGGATTAACCTAACTTGCGTGCATGCATTGGGTTGGGGACACGATGGCATGCATGGGTTTTGGTTACGTGGTTGCATGCATGGGAAGGAATCACTAGGATTTTCATGAGATGTAACCATTTTGTATTATCTAAGGTTCAAACATGAGGAGGTTTACCTTGCATGAATGGAATGGTCATGTAGATCGCATGCATAGTAATAGTATTAGGGTTTCACTATGTATATCAACCGGTTTTAACCATTATCCACACTAAGGTTTCTAAATTACAATGAGGTAGAAGCATGAATGTTTGGACATTATTTGAGTCTAACACCTTCGGAAATTCATAAAGGATCAAGAACATGAACTAAGTTTAGGTGTAACTACATAGTTAACACCTAACACTTAGAAATTTCATACAAACGTATAACTACATTGGATTTGTTCATTTGAACTATCTAGGATGGGTTATACACACGAGCGATCAAAGTACCATGGGAAAATCAAGATCTAGTAACGGGCTTAAGGTTAATCAAAATAGATTAACCTAAGTCTAATCATGTGAAGTTATATTTTCTTAACATAACTTATGTTTTTAATAAAAGAAATTGATTTATAAAATTCTTAAAATTAAATTAAATGATTTCTAACTTAATGACTTAACTTAAATTGAATTATTTAAAATGTTTTAATTAAAGACTTTGAATGTAAACAACGTAAACCTTACATCACTAGGGTTTAATAGTAATTACTTTTCACGGGATCAGGGTTTTATAAATGGGTAATACGTTTAGACTAGTTAGAGAGAATCATAGAAACACATTAGTAACATAGGACACTTAGTTGCACACCGAGACCAAAACCCTAGATACGTCTATTATAAATACTTATAGTATTCAGATTCTGTTAAAACAACTCAGGTACTGAAGATACATAATCTACAAGTAACGAGCGCGCGTTTTGTTGTAAATCAATACAGAGCAACACAGGTGAGTTCATTGCCCCTTTTCTAAACATATTTGTTTTCAAATGCGGGGCTGAGAAGCATGCGTAAACTCTTTTTCTTTAAAATATGTTTTATGTAAATGCTTTTATCTACTGTATGTTTTATATGTACAAATGTATCCTAGACTCCTGTCTAGGTAAATGATATACAGATTTAATCAACGAATTAATAAATTACTCTTTATGAGTAAAACACTAATTCTAAATCAAACATTTATTCTATCAAGTTCAACTTCAAAGAATCTAAACTCAAGGTGTGATCAATAGAACTAAAACTAAAGAATCAAATACAAGGAATCTAATTCAGTGTGTGTTCAGGTAAACTAAGGATCAAATTCAAGAATCTAAACTCAGTGTTGTAGCCATGGAATTCTAAGGATCAGAATCAAGGAAATCATATCCGTGTGTGAATCAAAGAACTAATGAAATCATTAAGAACTAATGAAATCATTAACGATCAATTTAAGGTGGATGTCAGTTGTATGCAGATCGAGACCACGTGTTAACACACGGAAAGTCCCGTCATTAATAGTAGACTTTTATAGTCAAGCTATATGGGCATAAATCAAACGATCAAACGAATTCTAAAGAACCAAAGCAATCAAAATCAAAGGATATACTAAAGTCCCAACATGTACAGTAGGCCTGAGGGTCAAGCTGATATGGACACATCATGAAAGTCCCGACACATACAGGTAGACTCATTTGAGTCATGCCTGATATGGGCCGCGTGTGAGACGGTGCAACTTGGACACCACCAACAACTAAGTCTAATTGATTGAGTCAAATAAGGCCTAATCATCATGTCTTAGTTGTATTTAAATGATTAATTATTCATTTAATTAAGCATTTAATGTTATGTTTCTACAAATGCTATGGTTGATCATGAATACGTGATGAACTCAAGAAATCGGTAGTATTTCAATTTGTGGAAATCAAAATCTAATATTACGATGGATGGAATGAAACGCCTAATTATCATTAACAACAATATGTTAAGCAGTCTGGTATGTAGTGGGACGGTGGCTGGGTGGGCGGCAAGTTCGACCCTATATATGCCCTATATATAAGCATACTTGATTGGATAACATAGGTGGTTGTTGATGAGGTTAAGGTTGTCATTTCGGGGGATCAAGGTAAATAGATTTCAGGGTAATCAAACGTTGTGAATCAAAGGTATGGGATGAAATGCTTCATTATCACTAGGAACAATATATCATGTGGTTCGGTATGTGGTGGGACGGTGGCTGGGCTGGCGGTAAGCTTGACCCTACATATGCCCTATATATAAGCAGATTGAACTGGATGGTATAGGTGGTTAATGGTGAGGTTAAGGTTGTCATTCGAATGGTTATTCAAATACATTTTTAAATAAAACTACATAAACTCACCAACCAGGTGTTGACTTGATCTTTTTGCATGACTTCTCAGGTGACGAACAGGTCTAGATAAGAAGTTATTGCTTTTAGACTAGGATGCCAGATAGAGGACCTAGTATTTTGGACCTGCATATTTTGAACATCATTTTACAGATTATTTTGTATATCTTGTGCAAATACAAGATAGAAGATTATGATGTTGATAGTAGATTTACATTGTTAAATTATGAACAACTGATGTAATTTAACTTTGTAATTCTATTTTCATTTAGCAGTTTCTCATTATATATCGTGTGCATTGTAAACAATCTGATCATCACGATTATCATTCCCGATATCGCGCCCCGAGACCTTTCCGCCCGACGGGACACACGATCCGGCCCGCCGGCTCGGGGTGTGACACCCAAACCGTTTAAATAAATGACCTATATTTCTCTATAACCATGGCTCTAATACCAATCTGTCACACCCCGAGCCAGCGGGCCGGATAGTGTGTCCCGTCGGGCGGAAAGGTCCCGGGGTGCGATATCGGTAATGATAATCGGAGTGATCAGATTGTTTACATTGCACATGATATATAATGAGAAAATACTAAATGAAATGGAATTACGAAGTTAAATTATATCAGTTTAGTTAATAATTTGACAATGTAAATCTACTATCAACATCACAATTTTCCTATCTTGTATATGCACAAGATATACAAAATAAGCTGTATAATGATGTTCAAAAATATGCACATCCAAAATGCTATGTCCTCTATCTGGGCGTCCTAGTCAAAATCACAGACTTCTTAATTAGACCTGTTCGTCACCTGTGAAGTCATGCAAAAAGATCAAGTCAACACATGGTTGGT
Source organism: Mikania micrantha (assembly GCA_009363875.1). Lineage (NCBI taxonomy): Eukaryota > Viridiplantae > Streptophyta > Magnoliopsida > Asterales > Asteraceae > Mikania > Mikania micrantha. Next base: position 21,202,476 of record CM018680.1, read on the forward strand.
CAGTTCATATAGTTTTGTTTTAAAATGAATTTGCACAAACCTGAGCAGATGACAACCTTAACCTCACCATTAACCACCTATACCATCTGATTCGGTATGCTTATATATAGGGCATATGTAGGGTCAAGCTTACCGCCAGCCCAGCCGCCAGCCCACTGCATACCAGACCACATGATATATTGTTCCTGGCGATAATTAAGCGTTTCACCTCATATCTTTGATTCCCAACATTTGAATAATCTGAAATCCTGTTAACACTGATCACCCGAAATGACAACCTTAACCTCACCAACAACCACCTATGTTATACAATCAAATATGCTTATATATAGGGCATATGTAGGGTCAAGCTTACCACCAGCCCAGCCACCAGCCCACCACATACCGAACTGCATAAAATATTGTTGTCAATGATAATCAAGCGTTTCATTCCACACCATCGACACAATAGTTCTTTAGTTCTATGTTCTTTTCGTTCCACAAAAATAGAAATTCTATTGATTCCTTATGTTCATCACACAATCATGATCAACCATAGTATTTGTAGAAACATTACATAAAATGCTTAATTAAATAAATAAGTAAACATTCAATACAATCTAAAACATAATAATTGGGACTTGGTCAACTCAATCAGCTGTTCTAAGTTTATTGGCGGTGTCCAGTCTGTATCATCTCACACGTGGCCCATATCAAGATTGACCCAAAAAGAACTACTTGTATGTGTCGGGACTCTATGATATGCCCATATTAGTATGACCCTCCAGGTCTACTGTATATGTCGGGACTTTAGGATATCCTTAGATCGTTCACCTCTGTTTTCTTGTAATTAGTTTGATTGTTTGATTTGTGCCCATATTATCATGACTATGAAACTCTACTATCTATGTCGGGACTTTCACTTGTTTTACATGTGGTCTTGATCGGCTGTAACACCCCGACCGATGACGGAAACGTCGGGATGCCACGAGGGATGTGTAGATTGTTCATAAGCTCGTGGGCATCTAATTAATTCATCACATATCATTTAATCAACCAAATTAATTACATCAAAAATCATGTTCAGCATGAATTAGTTACATCAAATACACAAAAGATTTAGCTAAACTAACTAAACTCTAGTCGCCAGAATTTCAGTTATTTTAGCTAAGTCCAAGAATCCTATGTGATGATGTCCAAAAGATGTAGAGCTATCCTGCCCTACTTACTTCTCCTCGTTCCCTGAAACATGTAAAAGTCAAGTGTCAACTACGAAGTAGTTGGTGAGTAATCATAAGTTTTTATATTTAAAAATGTTTTACAAAATGATTATAAAGTTTATAGTTTTCTGAGAAAATCCACATGAACACCTACGTGATAATCCAAAACATAACCCAACACACAATCACAAACACACAATCACATATTTCAAATAATCATAGATAATCAATCACATATACATTCAACCAATCTCAATCATCAACATTTTCAGTTAGTACAAGTGACAATACATGCATCATTGTAAATGACCAAGGTCAATGACAACGACACACGGAGTTGTGGCAATCCACGTGACAATACATGCAATCATTGCGGATAACCGAAGTCAAACACAACGATCCATGGAATAGTGACAATACATGCAATCATTGTAGGTGACCGAAGTCAACAACAACGACCCACAGAATAGTGACAATACATGCAATCATTGTAGATGACCGAAGTCAATAACAACGACTCATGGAATTATGATAATCCAATAATATGAATATCATAACAATAAGCAAGTGTCATCCATGTGTAATCAAAATAATATATAAACTGGTATACATGTTTCACCTCCGAGTTTAAAAACAAAATGATTTAAAAAGGAGGTTATGAAAACTCACCTGAGTCCTTAGATCCGGTGTTCCTGTATTATGCGCGCTCGCATATGTAAACTCAAAGCACTCAACAATCTGTAGTTAATAGGTGTTTATGTTCATAAGTATACGCGTTTTACTTAAAACAATGGCCCATAAGTATTTATTTTTAAATTCTTAAGTGTTTAGTTAACTTAGATTATTTATTCTAAGTTACTTTGTAATACTTAAGATTTTATAATTAATAATCATTTCGATGTGATTCGATCATGTAACTTTTTATTTATCAAATGATAACAAATAAATCTTGGGATCCCGTGAGCACCCTCATAGATATGTGTATTCCAAGGTAATGACCTTAATTGCATACCCGTCAATACTTACATGCATGATTAACTTAGTTGACCCCTTTTATTCAGTTATAAAAACCCAATTCAAGTCCTAAAAAAATCATATTTAAGTCCTTATCATCAAAAGTTCACATTATGTAACATCTCATGATTCAAACTTAGATAATTTAGAAAAAGGTGGTAACTCCTAAATCTTTCATGCATGCATGGTTTACACCATTTTCTTAACCTTTCACCCACCCTTACTTTTAATTAAAGTGTGTAGGTTAAATAGCTCAAATTCCAACCAAAATCCCTAGGTTTATTGCCCCCCCCCCCCCACAGTTCGCAGATCTGGTTCGTTTCCTCCCCATAGGTTCGCTGCTCAGAGGAGTATTTAAGTCCCAAGGTTCGGCCAGGGTTCGGTGGTTTCCTCATCCAAAGGTTCGGTTATGTTATGATTTGGCTAACCTAAGGTTCGCCCAACATCCATGCAGGTTCCCAGCAAAAGAGGTTCGCCACCTTATGATGTTTGGGTGAGGAAAGGTTCGGTTAAGACTCGCCATGCACAAGGTCCCTAGGTTCGTCCGAGGATTCGACTGAGATAGGCCTCGGCTCAACATAGGTTCGTTCACCAGAGGTTCGGCCACGAGGTTTTGCTAGGTTAGGGTCATAACAGCCATGGGTTCGTGGCTCAGGGAGGTTCACCGCAATCCCAAGGTTCGGCTCCTGGGAGGTTCGTACGGTGGCTGAAGGTTCGTGGCTAGAGAGGGGAAAGAAGGTTCGGCTGGTACTCTGCTCATGACCCAGGTTCGTTAGTCACAAGGGAGGTTCGGCTCTTGTCAATGTTCGGCCTACAGCTCTCCACGAACCTGTACCATCGAGCCCATCTCCAATCCTCACAAACCTGTTGTTCCAGACTGTTCATCATCATCCTCATCACTTCCTAGAGTAGAGCATGTTCGTCTATGGTCCCCACAGCTCAAAGCTAACCCGGATTAACAAGTATAAACCCTAAACTCGTTTAAAAGTTGATAGCCATTCACACATTAGGTTTTCTAACAAGACCCAAAAAGTAAAGCTCAAATTTACCTCGAAATGTTGGTTAAAAACTCGATTTCTTTGTAGATACTTGTTCTCCTCGATCGTGTGGTCGTTTAGGCACCATGATCTTGCAAATCCGTCGAGTAATGAAGGAGATAAGCTATAGAGAAGTTTTAGTGAGAGAAAGTGACGAATTCTTTGTTCTAGAGAGAGAAGGAGGTGGTGGAAAATGAGAAAGAAGATGAAAGTCTTCTTCCTTATATCGCGTGATGTTCCCACGTGCTCGGTCTCGTTTTTATCGTGACAAAATTTATAAAATGTTTGGTTCTTCTCGTAAAACACATTTGAAACATAAAACGTTTAAATAAATAAGTTTCGTCTTAATAAAATGATTTTAAATAAGCTCGTTTAAATACAATGTCTCCGTTTATCTTCGTTAAATTAATTATGTAAATAAAACGATTTATTCGGTTTTGTTTTAGGTTGCGATTCCTAATAAACGTTATTAATTTCCATTCATTAATTTAATATCGTTAAATATTATTTCATTATCTCGTCGAAACTCGTTACTTACGTACGTATTCGTAAAGATCGTCACATTTCCGAATCCAACGCTCATATCGTATTTCGATTCGATTTAAGATTTATGGAATATCGTTTCAGAATATTATCCTTAATAATTATATTCATGAATCGTCACCCACGCGAATACATTATCAAGTTAATATTTCTGAAATAACATTCACGTTTAATTAATAATCGTAACCTCACCATCGCGTAAATATTCTCAATAATGCTTTCATTACATTATTATTTGAATATTATAATTTCCCAATCCAATTCCCACTAAACCATATCACTGAAACATCCATGATAGACCGAAATATGCATATGTATAGGGCATATGTAGGGGTAGGTCGCAACCTCCCCAACACCGTCCCACCGCTATTTTGATAAACCATAACCAAGTGTCCTTGACTATGTTTAGTAACCAAACAATAACCAACTCCTATCTTTTACCATTCCGACCCAACAATCCATAATCTGTGAATTCAACTGCGATAAACTCTCTGGTTTTGTTTAGTTGTGTTTGAACTAAACATCCCATGGTTTATGCATATAATAATATGTTCTCAATATGTATACCAATATCAGTAATAACATTCAATAATGCATTAACATTAATAATAATCATATCAGGTCGTAACAGTACAATTACACATGTACGGACAACCTGAAATACAGTGATGTTACATCGGCATACGACTTACAGCCACCTAGAATTGTTCTTTGTTTAGCTCATTAGTTCTTTGAAACACACCACTGGAAATAGTTCTTTGATTTAAATCTGTAGTTCTTTGAAGACACACCACTGAAATAGTTCTTTGATTTGAAATAGTTATCTTACTCATGGTGAGTAAATAATACATTTTGCAAACATGTAAATAGTTTACCTAGACAAAATCTAGGATAACAATTATGCATGTAAAACACACGTGAAGTAAAAGCATTTATGTAAAATATATTCCAAGAAAATAATTTACGCATGTTTCTCAGCCCCACGTTTGTAAAACAAAATATTTAGAAAAGAGGCAATGAACTCACCCGTGTTGCTATGTAATGAATTACAACAGATATGCGCGCTCGTTACTTCTAGATTATGTTTCTTTAGCACCTGTGTTGATTTATTATGAATTGAATACTATAAGTATCGAAAGATAACGTATATAGGGTTTTGGGTCTCGGTGTGCGACTAAGTGTCCTAGACTTTACTAGTGTGTTTCTAAGTTTCTCTAGTTATTCTATGCTAGGTACCCCAATGAACCATTAGCCCGTAGATATTCACATTTAACCCTTATTTATATAAGATCTATATTAATCACATTCATGATCTTTTAAGTAAAACATCATTTATAAAATCCATTTTAAGTTGAAATCCTTAAGTTAAAACTCATTTAATTTATTTTATAATATTTACTAAGGAAGTCTATAAATCATTTTACTATAGTTAAAAGCATAAGTTTGATTTTTAAAGAATTCATAAGTTAACCTATTAAAACTTAGGTCAATCTTATTCGATTAACCCTAAGTCTTTCGTTAGATCTTTGTTACCCGTAGTTCGTTGATCGTTCTTGTGTATAACCCATCTTAGAAAGTTCATTGAACTATCTAATTTAGTTATATGTTTGCATAGATTTACTAAGTATGAGGTGTTAACAATGTAGTTAACCCGCATATACTTAGCTTGTTTCTTATTGTTCCATAGATCTTCACTTGTTTCCCCTTAATTCTTTGAACTCATAAGTAATAATCATGTTACCTTTTGTAGTGATCTACTAAACATGAGTCACATTTATAACCCCCAAGCTTTCTAGTTTAGGGTTTATGGACATTACCCATTTGTTTAACACGTGTTTAAACCTCCTAGCCTAGCTTCCAAATTGATGTTTTATCCTATGATTTTAGTTGCCAAAAACACAAGTGTTTTAACCCCTTTGATTGTTAAAACTCATGGTTGTATGTTTGGAATTCCTAGCGTAGATGACTAGCAAGGCCGATTACACAATTAAAAACCATACTGAATTCCCATTCTTGCAGACCAGCATGCAAAGAACCAGCCATGCGGATAAGGAAAGCATGCGAAAGGATCTCATGCGAATGAAGATGGTCATGCGAACCGACGTGGTCACCCGAATAGAAGCTCATGCGAATGAGCCATGCGAATGATTCGGTTCGACCGAATACCCATGATCATGCGAATGTGAATACCGAACAAATGGAAAACCCCACTCGGCTTTTGGGCTAACTCATTCGGCTCCTGGCCATTCGGCCAAGCTGAGTGGTTTTGTCGCCTGGTTCGCGGCCGTGCACCCTATTACCACCATTTTCAAGATCTAACCCAAATCCAAGTGTTCTCCAAGTTCCTAACTACTTCTAGTGCCTTTTCTATGGGTTTTTGAGGGTCTAAACCGGTTGAGAAGTGTGGGCTTTCAAAAAGGAAAGAAACCCTAAAAATCGTGACTTATAACTTGATTTTACCTCGATTCTAGTGGTTCCAAGCTCGGATTTCTTGTACTTTCATGATCTACAAGTTGTTGTGGTTGTTTTGACACCGAAATCACTTGATTTGGTGAAGGATTGAAGTTTCTAGGGTTTGGTTTCTAGAGAGAGAGTTTAGAGAGAGAAGTGACGAGAGAGAGGGGGAAAATGGTATGTGGAAAATGGTATATGGCATTTAATGCCATTTAGTGCTTTAAGTCTTTCAGGTGCGTTCGAGTTCGTTCGGTTTCGCTTGGTTTCGCTTAAACACGTCAGTTTCCGGTCGTTTTCGAATTGAAAACATTAAGTTTAACTGTTTTAATCGAATCGTACTGGTGTCGCGTGTATTCGTTCGGATCGTCACCCATACGAATACGACGATAACTACACTCTTCAATATGATTTTCTAATTATTGGACATCATTCAGAACGTTAAACTTCCAGATATATTCGTACATATCGTCACCTATACGAATAATCCGTCAATTTAGCATTCACGTAACGACATCCTGTGACGCCCGTCTCCCGGAACCATCACTAAATCGGAATTACAACATAACACATGGTATAACAGAGATAAGCAGCGGAACTTTTATTAATATAACACAAGTTCCAATACAAGATGCCAACATGATATATTTTACATCATTATACATATGCCAAAATTTCCATCAGCTTGCTATTCTTTCTATCACACCTTGCCCTTGCCATGGCTACATGAAGCCTTATCTTTTCCTGATATGCATACTCAAACAATCAGTTTTCACTGGTGAGTTCTAAGTTTTAATCATATAAGAATTAAGATAACAAAATTAGGAAAAGATTTACATGACACGTTTTAAATAATAATAAAGGGAACAGACAAACTTTGTGCAGAATAGTTTCAAATCAATAACCAGTTTACCAGAACCCCAAAACCACCGGGTTACCAAAACCCAAATATCAATCCGCCAAGTCCATGGTATGGTTACCACCTGCCAAGTCCACATGGTGGTAGTCCGTATATTGCATCTATAGTAATATCAAGCCACTGTCTAGGGTCACGTTCACCCTCTGCAGGCCCGGTCGTCACCAGCCAAATACAGTCAATTGATCAATTAACCCCCCTATCCCGACACATATGCCAGGGCTGTTTCCCACCAGAAACAGGCAACAAAGACAGGCACGGCGCTTTTTTTTACATATATAGCAAGGAAACCGTCGACCACGGTCGACACATTTGTCAAGAACATAATTCTGACTCAAACTGCACATTCACTGTTTTATAAAACATTTTTCCCCACTTAAACAACCAGAATACGTGTCAAAACATTCTCCCCATACCCATAAAACTCATCACTTTTATTTATCTTTGAAAATCATTCGACTCGTACTATCTCCAGTATGGCATCCCAAAAACATGTTTAGATCAAAACATCATTTGACATGTTCAACCCCACGGACAACAATCATTGTTTTACAAACACTCAATTATACAAACACATGGCCCTAAACATAGTTTAAATATAACATCGTCAAATACAAATAATTAACAGTATGCATATCAGCCCAAAACATTTTAAAACATAAAATGGGCATCATAGAACTCACCTGATTGATTCCGCACAGTAAACTTAATCTTGCACACTTATCTCATGTTTCCCCAAGGAATTCTAACAACCTGGATATCCTAGCAAGATCATAAAAATATTCACATATCCCGTAAACCATAATTCGGGTTTCTAAACGGACAGCACAACGGCTATGTTAAGATATCTTCAATACGAGTTTTTAACTCGTTATTTTTATCCGGGGTGTTCGCCGTATCACACGGGCATAACCACATCATATCAGATGGTTTATTTAGTCAATACAACCCCATATATACTTGTGAAGATAACCTTAACATTTAAAACTTAAGCATAAGCTTACCTCGTTATATCCGGACAACCGCTTGTTTAACCGTCTGTCTAGTCCCGATCACTTGTCACGTACTTCCACACACTCAATTGACCTCAAAGGAGGTTTATGGGGGTATTTATGTTGTGATAATAGGGTTGGAACTCGAAACTGTGTGCGAAAAATGACGCGGTACGGACTATTTATAGGAACTGGCACGCAAATCGAGAGAACCAGGCCACGACACCTCACCGGACACTAAGCAATCATGTTGGACACGTGGCAGAACCTTATGACACGTGTCAGCCCCCCTATGACACGTGGCAAACCTTGAAAACACGTGTCTTGCCACCTAGGACACGTGTCGGTGAGCGCGTGTGGTGTTTTGAACTTGTTTCTGCAATTCTGACTTCATACGAACTCCGTTTAGCGCACCGTTTTCCCCCACGTTCACGATTTTTAAATACCTTTCTAGCCATATCAAGCACTCACCCTAGTAAGGTATTGATTATTTTGGCCATTTTATGATTATTTATTTGAAACTCGTTTTATCATAACTTTCATTCGGAGCATCGTTTGCAAATTTCGCTTTCCCTCATTATGATCATTACTTTGTTGTCTAGATAATGTGATATTTTTAATCCATATACCACTTGCTCGTGTCATGTGATCGCTATTTTATTATAGAGTAGCCATATGATGAATTTATTATTTAATTATTATTAAAATACTCTTCATAGGAAAAAAAATGAAAACACTTCATTTTATTTAAATTTATTATAACACTATGGGAATCCGGTTGTTACAAATCTATCCCCCTTACATTAGGTTTCGTCCTCGAAACCTATTAGATCAAAAACAAATGGGGATAATATTTACGCATTTCTTCCTCAGTTTCCCAGGTAGCATCAGACCCCTTACGATGCTTCCACTGAACTTTTACAAGTTTGACATTTTTATTTCGTAACTTCTTCTCATCATAATCGAGAATAGCTACCGGATGCTCTACATAATTAAGCTTATTATCGATCTCAATTTCATCATATGGTATGTGTGAGGTTTCATCCGTCAAGCACTTGCGCAAGTATGAGACATGGAATGTCGGGTGAATCTTACTTAATTCATCTGGTAACTCCAGTCTATATGCAACCTCACCTACACGGGCTAGAATTTTGAAAGGTCCAATGTACCTTGGACTTAATTTTCCGCGTTTCCGAAAACGAATAAGGCCTTTCCAAGGAGATACCTTCAGTAACACCATATCTCCAACTTGAAATTCAATCGGCCTCCTTCTCTTATCAGCATACGACTTTTGTCGGTCTTGTGCCGCTTTCATTCTTGATTTAATTTGTTCCAGTCTCTCAGTCGTAGCTCTAACCACTTCCAAGTTTCCCAATTCTTTCTGACCTACTTCACCCCAGCATATGGGTGTACGACATTTTCTTCCATATAACATTTCAAATGGAGCCATATCAATCGACGAATGGTAACTGTTGTTGTAGGAGAATTCTGCAAGAGGTAAATGCTTATTCCAATTACCTTCATAGTCTACAGCACATGCTCGAAGCATATCTTCAAGAGTTTGAATGGTTCTTTCACTTTGACCATCTGTTTGTGGATGATATGCCGTGCTAATTAATAGCTTAGATCCCATAGCATCATGGAACTTTTTCCAAAATCTGGAGGTGAAACGAGTGTCTCTATCTGACACGATCGAGATTGGCACACCATGTCGTGCCACAATTTCATTCACAAATATTTCTGCCAACCTTTCTGAAGAATACGATTCACGAATAGACAGAAAGTGGGCACTTTTTGTCAGTCTGTCCACTATTACCCAAATGGTATCATAACCTTGAGCTGTTCGTGGAAGCTTTGTTATGAAATCCATAGTAATATGTTCCCATTTCCACTTGGGTATTTCTAGTGGTTGAAGCCTGCCATATGGCTTTTGGTGTTCAGCTTTAACTTGAGCACAAGTTAGACATCTATTAACATATTGCATAACGTTAAACTTCATACCAGGCCACCAGTAGTGCTTCTTTAAATCTTGATACATCTTGGTTGCACCTGGGTGAATAGAGTAACGAGTCTTGTGGGCTTCATCCAAAATTTTCTTTCGTATATCACCGCCACGCGGTACCCACATTCGACCAAACCTAGTCTTTACCCCATAATCATTTTCTTCCAAACTTTTCACTTGACCAAAAATTCTCTCACTACACACATTTTCTTCTCTTAACGCCTCAACTTGAGCTTCCTTGATTTGGTCTAGGAAATTGAGAGTTATTACCACTTGACATGCCTTCACCCGAATTGGAGAATGGTCGCTCTTTCGACTTAAAGCGTCAGCCACCACGTTGGCTTTTCCAGGGTGATATAAGATGTCACAGTCATAATCTTTAATTAACTCCAACCATCTACGTTGCCTCATATTCAAATCCTTCTGTTCAAAGAAGTACTTGAGACTCTTATGATCGGTGTAGATGGTACATTTGACACCATACAAATAATGACGCCATATTTTCAAAGCAAATACAACTGCTGCCAGTTCCAAATCATGAGTTGGATAATTTAGTTCATTAGGCTTCAGCTGTCGAGATGCATAAGCGATGACCTTTCCTCGTTGCATGAGCACACAACCCAATCCTTGATATGAAGCATCTGAATAAATAACCATGTCTTCTGTACCATCTGGTAAGGATAGTACTGGTGCTTGAGTCAATCTTGACTTTAACTCTTCAAATGCTTGTTGTTGTCGTGTACTCCAATCAAACTTAACTTCTTTCTTAGTCAACTTAGTCAATGGTGAAGCAATTTTAGAGAAGTCTTGGATAAAACGCCGGTAATAACCAGCTAATCCCAAGAAGCTTCGAATCTCTGTTGGAGTCTTAGGGGGACTCCACTTCATTACGGCTTCCACCTTTGTTGGATCGACCATTATACCATCGGTACTGATCACGTGGCCTAAGAACTGAACTTCCCGTAACCAGAATGCACACTTGGAGAACTTAGCGAACAGTTTCTCCTTGCGTAAAGTTTCCAAAACTTCTTTTAAGTGGCACGCATGGTCGCCTTCGTTCTTGGAATAAATTAAGATGTCATCAATAAACACAATAACAGACCGGTCCAACATAGGTTGGCACACTCGATTCATCAGGTCCATGAAAGCTGCTGGCGCATTGGTTAATCCAAACGACATAACCAAGAACTCATAATGACCATAGCGTGTACGAAAAGCCGTCTTTGGAATATCTTCTTCTCGAACTTTCAGCTGATGGTACCCGGAACGTAGATCAATCTTTGAAAACCAGCTTGCCCCTTGTAGTTGATCAAAGAGGTCATCAATTCTTGGGAGAGGATACTTGTTCTTTACTGTAAGCTTGTTTAGCTCACGATAATCGATACACATCCTCATGCTCCCATCTTTCTTTTTAACAAATAATACCGGAGCACCCCAAGGTGAGATGCTTGGTCTTATAAACCCTTTATTGAGGAGGTCTTGTAGTTGTGTCATTAGTTCCTTCATTTCTGTTGGAGCTAATCGATATGGAGCTTTAGCCACTGGCTTTGCCCCTGGAACCAAATCAATACGAAACTCGACTTCTCTATCAGGAGGAATATTTGTCAAGTCCTCAGGAAAGACATCTGGGAATTGACATACTACTGGCACCTCTTTCAAATCGTTTGTCTTCATTGAAGCATCTACCACATAAGCTAAGTATGCTCTACAACCTTGCACCATATATTTCTGAGCTTTGATCATTGAAATTAACTTCGCAGCAGAACCGTTGCGATCACCATATAAGCACATCTGCTTCCCGTTCGGTGCTTGTATTTGAATTAACTTCTTGTTGCATACAATCTGAGCATTGTTCTCAGCTAACCAATCCATCCCCAAAACGACGTCGAAGCCTCCAAGAGTTAGTGGGAACAATTGAACATGAAATTGGTATCCGTCTAAATCTATGTAGCAACCATCAAGCATTTCGGAAATCTTAACAGTTTTACCTACGGCGGTTTCAACTTCAAAAGTTTTCTCTAAAGTTTTGAGGGGCTTATTGAGCAATTTACTAAATTTAAGAGAAATAAAACTTTTACTGGCACCAGAATCAAATAAAACATTTGCTGGTACATTATTAATAAGAAATGTACCCGAGACGACGTCTGATTCCATTTTGGCTTCCTCTGCGGTCATTGTGAAGGCACGCGCTTTAGCCTTTCCTCCATTATCTTTACTCCAATCAGCTTGTCTTCCTGATTCCATCCTTTTCTTAAATTTTGGGCAGTCAATTTTCCGATGCCCAAGTTCCCCACATTCAAAACAACCACGATCTCTTACTTCCGGACAATTTGGGGAAATATGTCCTGACTTTCCACAACGATAGCATGTCGGAGGGTTTGGAGTTCTCGCGATATTTAAAATGTTCGCCAAACATCTTCCTTTATGATATTTATTGCATTTACGACACCTACCAGTATTGTTACCTTTAAATTTCTTCCTTGACTCTCTGCCTTCTGACTTTGAGTCAAAATCAGACCACTTTCTTTTGCTTTCTCCAGGCCTACCACCCACCCCATACTCATCATCATAGATTGCTGCACTAAGTTCCACGGCTGATTGATATGTACCTGGTGCAGCCGTTCTGACAACTTTCCGAACCTCAGCTGGAAAACCTTGGATGTAGCGTTTGACTTGCTTTTCCTCAGTGTTTATCAAATCAGGAACTAATCGGGACATTTCGTTAAACTTAGTTGTGTATTCCCGATGTGTCATTGTTCCTGTTTCCAGCTTTAGGAACTCGACCTCCATTCGATCAACTTCACCCCTTGGGCAGAACCTTTCCAAAACCAATTTCTTCAGATCGTTCCAATGTAATGTTGCAACACCTTGCTCCCCATGAGCTTGTTTGATGGTTCCCCACCAATATAGTGCTTCGGACACAAATGAATGTGCAGCAAATAATACTGCCTGATCCTCTCTACACTGGCTGATCAAGATTACTGCTTCCATTTCCTGAACCCACTCATGAGTACAAACTGCATCCTTCTTGCCATCAAAAGATGGAGGACCACAACCTTTGAAGGCTTTGTAATCACATCCTTTATTACGTTTGTCAGCATCCGCGCCATTGACCAATGTGATTACATTACCATTTGTTGTAACATTCCTGCCACCATTATTACCGGTTCCAGCGCTTCCAGATTCGGCAGTCGGGCCGACACCTGACCCACGTAGTTCCGCAATCAGCATTGGCAGAGCTTCACGTATAGCTTTTACCACTTCAGTGGTCATTTCTGATTGTCTTTGTTCATTATGAGCAGTCTCAGTATTTTCCACTTGATGAGGAATTTCGTTTTCATGGGTGGGAGGGGCATTGATATTACTCCTAGTATTTGGCCTTCGTCCACCCCCCATATTACGACCACGACCACGACCTCGACCACGACCTCTTCCTACCATTCTGTAATCAAGATGCCGGACATATCAGTGTTAGTATGATGGATAATTAGATGACAGTAGGACGATAAATAAATAAGTACAGGGCCCTATGCAATTATTACTATATAGTGCTACTGGTCTAATTATATTCCATCATAGCCACACGTAGTCCACATCTTAATTTCATACGTTATAAATGGGTCTAATCCTTATTGAGCATTCGATGTCCAACCAAGACACTTAATTACTAACATGCAACTTACGGTGTTTCTATTATTTTATAAACATTTCTTATCAGTTCTACATCAAAACCACACCATGGTTGAATCCCGAGTCTCATTTGTATAGTTAAGCTATTATTTGCAGTAGCTAATTGCAACTAGTAACTTATCTATACCCATGAATCTAAGGGTTTAACCACTGTATGCTTAATGTATCACGAAACAGATCCCTAAGCAAGCGTTATAGGCATTTAGCTATCTTGGCATGTTTACTGACATCTCGAACTTGTGTTTTGAGTCTTAGTTTAAGTTTAGGTACTACTGCAAGTACTCTAAATCTCTTAAACCAAGGCTCTGATACCAACTTGTGACGTCCGTCTCCCGGAACCATCACTAAATCGGAATTACAACATAACACATGGTATAACAGAGATAAGCAGCGGAACTTTTATTAATATAACACAAGTTCCAATACAAGATGCCAACATGATATATTTTACATCATTATACATATGCCAAAATTTCCATCAGCTTGCTATTCTTTCTATCATACCTTGCCCTTACCATGGCTACATGAAGCCTTATCTTTTCCTAATATGCATACTCAAACAATCAGTTTTCACTGGTGAGTTCTAAGTTTTAATCATATAAGAATTAAGATAACAAAATTAGGAAAAGATTTACATGACACGTTTTAAATAATAATAAAGGGAACAGACAAACTTTGTGCAGAATAGTTTCAAATCAATAACCAGTTTACCAGAACCCCAAACCACCGGGTTACCAAAACCCAAATATCAATCCGCCAAGTCCATGGTATGGTTACCACCTGCCAAGTCCACATGGTGGTAGTCCGTATATTGCATCTATAGTAATATCAAGCCACTGTCTAGGGTCACGTTCACCCTCTGCAGGCCCGGTCGTCACCAGCCAAATACAGTCAATTGATCAATTAACCCCCCTATACCGACACATATGCCAGGGTTGTTTCCCACCAGAAACAGGCAACAAAGACAGGCACGGCGCTTGTTTTTACATATATAGCAAGGAAACCGTCGACCACGGTCGACACATTTGTCAAGAACATAATTCTGACTCAAACTGCACATTCACTGTTTTATAAAACATTTTTCCCCACTTAAACAACCAGAATACGTGTCAAAACATTTTCCCCATACCCATAAAACTCATCACTTTTATTTATCTTTGAAAATCATTCGACTCGTACTATCTCCAGTATGGCATCCCAAAAACATGTTTAGATCAAAACATCATTTGACATGTTCAACCCCACGGACAACAATCATTGTTTTACAAACACTCAATTATACAAACACATGGCCCTAAACATAGTTTAAATATAACATCGTCAAATACAAATAATTAACAGTATGCATATCAGCCCAAAACATTTTAAAACATAAAATGGGCATCATAGAACTCACCTGATTGATTCCGCACAGTAAACTTAATCTTGCACACTTATCTCATGTTTCCCCAAGGAATTCTAACAACCTGGATATCCTAGCAAGATCATAAAAATATTCACATATCCCGTAAACCATAATTCGGGTTTCTAAACGGACAGCACAACGGCTATGTTAAGATATCTTCAATACGAGTTTTTAACTCGTTATTTTTATCCGGGGTGTTCGCCGTATCACACGGGCATAACCACATCATATCAGATGGTTTATTTAGTCAATACAACCCCATATATACTTGTGAAGATAACCTTAACATTTAAAACTTAAGCATAAGCTTACCTCGTTATATCCGGACAACCGCTTGTTTAACCGTCTGTCTAGTCCCGATCACTTGTCACGTACTTCCACACACTCAATTGACCTCAAAGGAGGTTTATGGGGGTATTTATGTTGTGATAATAGGGTTGGAACTCGAAACTGTGTGCGAAAAATGACGCGGTACGGACTATTTATAGGAACTGGCACGCAAATCGAGAGAACCAGGCCACGACACCTCACCGGACACTAAGCAATCATGTTGGACACGTGGCAGAACCTTATGACACGTGTCAGCCCCCCTATGACACGTGGCAAACCTTGAAAACACGTGTCTTGCCACCTAGGACACGTGTCGGTGAGCGCGTGTGGTGTTTTGAACTTGTTTCTGCAATTCTGACTTCATACGAACTCCGTTTTGCGCACCGTTTTCGCCCACGTTCACGATTTTTAAATACCTTTCTAGCCATATCAAGCACTCACCCTAGTAAGTATTGATTATTTTGGCCATTTTATGATTATTTATTTGAAACTCGTTTTATCATAACTTTCATTCGGAGCATCGTTTGCAAATTTCGCTTTCCCTCATTATGATCATTACTTTGTTGTCTAGATAATGTGATATTTTTAATCCATATACCACTTGCTTGTGTCATGTGATCGCTATTTTATTATAGAGTAGCCATATGATGAATTTATTATTTAATTATTATTAAAATACTCTTCATAGGAAAAAAAATGAAAACACTTCATTTTATTTAAATTTATTATAACACTATGGGAATCCGGTTGTTACACATCCGTTATTATTTTGTTCAGTACAACCTCGCATACGTCTATACATAATAAAGTCCTAACTAACAATCACGTAATAGTTCTGTGTTGTCAGATGAAATTCTGACTGTTAAACCATGGTTTTGAAACATGTTTCTGAAATGAATGTGTAATAGTTCTGTGCCAAACATCAAATGAGAATAGTATACATGTAATACACGTAGTTCGTACCTGAGTTACTGTGTAAGTCACTGTTCCGGTTATGTTTTCGGCATTGATGTTACATACTCCGTAGTTGACACTTGATTTTCTACATGTTTCAGGGAATGAAGAGAAGTAGGTAGAGTAGGGTAGCTCTACATCTTTTGGACTCATCACATAGAGCCTTGGACTTAGATAAATTAACTGGATCAATGAAGATTAAGATTTAGTTAATTTAGCTACATCCTTTGAGTAATCATTGAAATTGAATCATGACGAACATGATTTTGTGTAAATATTTTATTTGAATTAATTGTTATGTGATGATACTTTAGATGCCCATGAGCTTGTGAACAATCTACACATCCCTCGTGGCACCCGACGTTTCCGTCATCGGTCGGGGTTTTACAAGTGAAACTGCATGCTTCTAGTACGTTCAATGCTCTGTTTAGTTGGAATCTTGACACTTATTTTCCATGACCATGAAGGACATGCCCATACATGTTCAAGTGAAGAACACTTGCACCAGAAGCTCCTTATGCTATAAGAATCTTTGTTAACCATGTAACCCATGTGTTTTTTTTTAAAGAAAGAAAATTTTTATTTTCAATTGCTATCTTTTTTTTTTATTTTCAATTACTTTCTTTTTGGTTTGTGCCCCAAAAAAAAGAAAGAAAGGAAACACGGTCAAGTTGCATTCATTTTAACATGTATCAATTTCATTATTAAATTCGTTGAGTTAAACTTTTCATTTTTGTTTGAGAATATTGAGGCTTTAGATTTACCACCAATTTTTATTAGTAGGAAACGTCTCTGAAATTGCAAATATATGGACACGAAAGTTTTTCCATGTTGTGCTGTTTGGTTAAATGGTTTACATCTCAACCAACAATCATTTACATCCTTGAATTTAAGCAAACTCACAATCGACATAAACAATTTCATCCCAACGAAAAAACAATGAAATTTCATACTCAGATCCAATGGGCACAGCAAAACAAAATCAATTACTTCATCAAAATTTCAATCAAAATAATCCTCATTAGTTATCACTGCACACATAAATCGCAATAATCATCAATTTTCAGTTCCATGTCGAGCAACATATAAAGGAGAATGAGCCTAAATTACACTAATTATACCAAAAAATTATACCTGGAAAGAGATTACGAAGACGATAACCAACAGCGAAGGTGAATCAGATATGAGTTGGGAATTCGTCGCACGAGCAAGTGGTGAAATCGATGAAATATGAGGCCAGTGGAAAGAATGGCGGGATTTGAGTCTCAATTTGGTTTTTAGGGTTAAAACAAATTATTTAGGGAAAGAAGGTGAATAAGATATATATGAGTTGTAAAGCCTTTTTTATTTTTACGAACACATCAAATTAGTTTAAACCTATTATTTTTTAATTATTCAAATTTAGAATATTGTTTTCAAGTTGCGACCAAACTTTTGGTGGCAAGTTTACCAATTGTATATATTTCTCCAACCAATTTGCGACAGAAAATATATAAAAGTAAAATTTCCTGCCATTTAGCTACCATATCATAATAAATGCGCTTAATTTGTATTTTGGTGGGAAATCGGTAGCTTAATCTGCTACTATTTAATTTGGTGGCAATTGCCTTGTTTTCTAGTAGTGGATGATGGTTATCAACGTATGGTTCTGGATAGCATGCCTCGTTCAGATTATAATTCGAACCATCATGCAAATTTAAGTTCAGATACTTTGGGAGGACACACACCAAATCCTGAAGCAAAGGGATTCTACGACATGTTACAAGTTGCCGATGAACCTTTGTGGGAGGGTAAGAAAGCTACAAATTGTTCAAAGTTAGAAGCCGCCACAATTTTTTGAATTGCAAATCACTGTTCAATGTGTCTACAGAATGTTACAATCATATTATTTCCATGGTTAAAGCAATGATGCCTGAAGACAATAAGCTCCCGGAAAGCTTCTATGACATGAAAAAACTTCTACAAAAGCTCTGTCTTCCTAAAGAACGCATCGATGTTTGCAAAAACCATTGCATGTTATTCTATAAGCAAGACAGTTCACTGACACGGTGCAAACATTGCGGGGAACCTCGATACAAGAGTGAAAAAAAGGTGTCTAATTTGGTGTTGACGTACATGCCAATTGGTCCTAGACTTAAAAGGTTGTATATGTCTACAAAGACGGATAAAGATATGACTTGGCATCATGATCACAAAACAAAGGATGGAAGTATGGCACATCCAAGTGATGGAAAAGATTGGAAGAATTTTGACTCAATAAATCCCGATTTTGTTAATGAGATACGGAATGTTCGGCTTGGGTTATGCACAGATGGGTTTAATCCTAATAATTCAAACTCAAATCCTTTCTCACTATGGCATGTCTTTCTTATAGTCTATAACTTGCCTTCTTGGATGAGCTTGAAAGATTCGTTTATTAATTTGAGTTTAGTTATTCCTGGAAGAAAGAGCCCTGGTCAAAACGTTGATGTGTTTTTAAGACCTTTGATAGACGAGATGAAACAATTGTACGCTGAATGTATTGAAGTTTTTGACGCTTATCGTAAAGAAAATTTTATGATGAAAGCTATCCTTTTGTGGACGGTTAGTGATTTCCCAGCCTACGCGATGTTATCCGGTTGGAGCACGCATGGAAACTTAGCTTGCCCATACTGTATGGGAGACACACAAGCCATTCGTTTACATGCAGGTGGGAAACCGAGTTGGTTTGACTGCCATAGAAGATTTCTTCCTCCATCACACCCTTTTCATAGTGATAAAAATGGATTTCGAGACAACAAATCCGTACCATCATCATTAGGACCTCTCCCTAAGTTAACTGGTCAGGATTTATACAAGCAATTGTTTTCCCTTACCACTATGTATGAAGGTAAATTGTATAACTCAAAGAAAAAAGATCAAGCTTTCGGCAAAACGCATAATTGGGTTAAGAAAAGCATTTTTGGGGAGCTTGAATATTGGCCCATGTTGTTAATCCGACACAACCTTGATGTAATGCATATTGCGAAAAATGTTTTTGAGAATCTATTTCACACAATAATGGATACTCCTAAAACAAAAGATAATATAAAGGCAAGGTTGGATATAGAAGAGTATTTCAAGTGACCATCGTTGCATACGTGGGTGAAGAACAATAATAAATATATGAAACCTAAAGCATCATACACTTTAACCAAGCCGGAGGTTAATGAAGTATGCAGATGGTTGAAAAAGGTAAAATTCCCTGATGGATATGCTTCAAATATAGGGGGTGTGTAAACGTTAATGATGGTAGCTTTTACGGCTTCAAAAGTCATGATTGCCATGTATTCATGCAACGGTTGTTGCCTATTGCTTTAAGCGGTATGATTCCAAAACCAATATTTGAACCAATAGTAGAACTCTGCACATTCTTCCGCATGATATGCTCAAAGGTTTTACACATTGAAGATTTACAAAAATTGCAAAAAAAAAGTATCATTGTAACGTTGTGCAAGTTAAAAAAAATATTTCCACCTTCATTTTTTGACTCAATGGAACACCTTGTTATACATCTGAAGAGTGAAGCTATTATTGGTGGTCCGGTGCAATTTAGGTGGATGTATCCATATAAGAGGTAATGGTATTTGATGCCTTAATTATTCTTTTAATATTTAAAATTTTATTTATTTGCTAATACCATTTCCATTTTTAGGAAGTTGGGTCGTTTGAAGAGAACAATTAGAAACAAAGCAAGGGTGGAAGGGTCCATTGTAGAGTCATATCTTGTAGATGAGCTTTCTCACTATTGCTCCTTGTATCTTGTCTCGAAAACAAAGACATGCATGAACCGTGAGCCTCGTAATTTAGCCCCTAACATTCCTTGTTCTTCGATTACCGATCCTCGGTTAAGTGTATTCAAACATCCATCTAGTAGACTATTTGATAAGGGTGGAAAGACTACACTTCTGACAGATAAAGACAAACACAAGGCTCATACCTATATCTTGCTTAACTGTGAAGAGCTTCAGGACTATGTTTTGCTATTTGATGAAGAATTAATAGCTTTGTTTCCTAAATGTAACCAAGCAACACTTGATAAAAAGAAAGAAGCTGAATTTGCTACATGGCTGAATGTTTATGTAAGATCATACCAATTTTAGCGCCTGACCGATTTTAATGTAGTTTCATTTCAAACTTGTAACATACTTTTGTGAATGCAGGCTTTGAACGGAGCAGAGAATGAACACTTGCAAGATATAGCACACGGGCGGGTCACTGAATTTGCTCATGTTCAATCGCACAAAGGCTATCTAGTAAATGGTTACAAGTTCCATACAAGAACAACTTACCATGGGCGGGTCACAGAAAATAGATTTGTGTTCGTGAAAGGGGCTTTCTATAATGGACGCGAAATCGACTACTATGGATTGCTAGATGAGATATTGGAGTTAGAATATCATAGCAACTTAGGAAGTTTCATAGTCGTTTTGTTCAGATGTACCTGGTTTGACCCTGTGCTTGGTGTAAGGGTGAACCCAAAGACCAATATGGTTGATGTTAATTCTAAAGCAACAGGGTGTGTGGATGACCCATTTATTCTAGCATCCCAGGCACACCGTATATTACACAACATATCCTTCAAAAGAAAAAGGATTAAAAGACTAGTGCGCTGTTGTCTAAACAACACCAAGGGGGTTTTATGAACTAGCTGAAGATGACAACGTAACTGGTGATGATGATAATGATACTGAAGACGTGCAACATTTCTTTTAGGAAAATGAAAGGTTAGTATGATCAGAACCTACTAATGATGTAATCCCCATTACTCTTGCAGAAACAAATTTAATAGAAGAAGTTGATGATGTGAATATTGATGATGATCAAAGTGGAAGTGAGTTTGAACACATTGTGAGAGATGATGGCGATGAGGAATATGACGATGAAAATAAAGATTCAGACTAGTTACTATGTTGTTTAATACATAGACACGTGTGAGTCTGTTGTTTATTTAAGTTGTAACTATATTTTTTTATCAATTTATGTTTATAATAATTTTTTAAGTATTTATAATTATTTTCTTGCAGGTATCATTACAAGTGGTATGGGTACACGTCAAGATCGCGGTCAAATTAGTGTCATTCAAGAATAATTTAAGAACTAAAGAGACAACACTTTGGCGGTTAATGCGACACCCCAACCCGGTTCAAGGCTGACGTGTCATGTATACGGAATCAGAAGTAAAGGCAACAATCCCAAATGTATTTAAAAACATAAATACATAAGCCTTAAGTTGATAATTAAACATAACAAAACAAATATTTAAGTTTTAAGTATTGATTATTGTTGGATATTGGATGTCCGATTAACGATAAGTTCAACGTTGCTACGAAAGGTATGATCCAAAGAGTTACACCTTGGAAGGCAACGACTTTATGTTTAATTGTTAAACATAATATACGATCACGAATTGTCCGTTTTATCGAATTGGCTTTTATTATTTATGAAATAATAATCGGTGGGAATTAATTATAGAGATAATTAATTCATTAAACAAATAAAGTTTTGAACTTTATTATAAGGGATTGTTAGTTAAATGTTAATTGACAAATTGACATTTAGTTAAACTTTAAACATTTAATTAAATGCTACTAACTAATTGTTAGTTAGTAATATTGGAGAGTAGTAATTAAATGGTTTAATTACTAAAAGAGTTTAATCAAATTAAAAGAGTTTAATTTGAATTAAATATGAAATAAGTGGTGGGAATTCCAATTTTGAATTGGTAATTCCTAGATCCTAAAAATGTGGATCTAATTTGACTATTTAATCTAGATCAAATCACCACATTTGATAACCACTCTTTCACTCACTCTCCTTCTCCCAAAACCCTAGTGGCCGTCGCCTACCGCCACCATTTTGTGTAGTTTTTGGGCTGCCACAAACCACCACCACCGAGCCGAGACCGAGACACAAGCAGGCCACACCAAGGGGCAGCGCCGGGCTGCCATCGAGCCAAGTCGAAGGGCCAAGAGGAGCCGTAGGAGGGCTGCCTAGCCCGAGCCAGGCCGAGTCGAGGCCACCCAGCCAAACTGTGTGTCGAGCCGCGAGCCGAGCCGAGCCAAAATCTGTTTTGGTCCAATCCGGTGTTTTGTAGGACGAGATCCGAACTCGGGTGATCGTAGTGAGTCAACTAGCGAGACCGTTGCCGATCCATCGTGTGGATTTGGAACCGCTTCGTAAAAGGTCGATTTCTAAAACCCCTATGGTTGTGTTGTTTGATTTAATTGTTGTTTAAATCGTTTGTAACTGGATCCTGATTTGGGAATTGTTTCGATTACGAATCGAAAGGTTATAAAATTTAAATGCTTCAGCTGTGTCAGATCTGATCTGATAGTTTAATCCGGTTTTATGAAAACAGATTTTGTCAATTAATGCGATTAATTGAAATTGATTAAATGAAAAGTAACCTAGAATTCCCAACAGATTATTACATTTACTGCAGAAACAGCAGTTTTCAGATTTAGCTTTGATTTTACTCTCAGAAGTTTTCCGCCTGGTTTCCTTGATTACCTACACAATATAGATAAACACCACAAAAACAAATACGGCTGAACCAAAGAATGCTCAGTAACAGATAAACAACTGTAATAAAGAAGTTCAGAATGTGGTGAAGAATATGTAAATTCAAATGAAAATATAACCGTGGTCAGAAACAGAAACATGACAGTAATCAGTGGTCTGACTTTGATAAAATATAACCTTTAAGAAACAATAACCCAGGTTATATTATAAGTCAGAACTAATAGAATCAGAATATACCACGAGCCGATCTGTACATATAATAAGTGTAAGGCTTACGGGTAGCTACTCCCGCTTACCAGATGATGTGTTGTGAAACACATCTATTTTTCCATTTGTTTCTGTTGAGTTTCTGTACAGTTTTATTTGGTTTTGGAGTCGATTTAAGCTGGTTCTTCACATTTTCATAATTTGATGCTTGCAGGAGATAAACATGTTATTTTGGCACAAAAGATCAAGAAAACGAGCTCCCGGTTGAACGAGAACAGACCCGAAAACAAAGAAAGAAAAAAGCTTGAATATGGCATTTGTCACGTAACGCGAAGGGCAACTGAAACCCTGTCGCGTAGCGCTACAGGTGGAAAAAGACAGAAACACCCTTTTAATGATGGCGGGTTGACCCGACTATTTTGTCGGGTAGCATGTGTCCTTGCGTAGCGCGAGGGGTTATTGCTTGCCTGTCACGTAGCGCGACAGGGTTAAAATCTCAGAGATCTTTGTTTGTCGATCAAAAACGGCTGGAGGCTTGATTTTTAGGTTACACACGGTTCAGAGACGACTTTGGGAGGCGACTAGAGGCTAGGATAAGCAATCAACGTCAAGATTGGTCATCGAGAAGCCCTAAGAGAGTGATCCGAAGGGTGTAACGTGATCGGTTCTTATTCCTTTATCTGTTTTCCATTCGTATGATGATTCACTGTGGTTTATACATTGTTTTCTTCTGTTTATTCAGTATGATTTGTGGCTAGACCATTTATACTACCTAGGGTTTTATGATTACGCATGTCTAGTGATATTAACGATTGATTGTGGAACAAGTTTGTGTTTTTCAATGATATAACGATTGGGTTTTGACTCTTGGTTGTGTATGGATGTTTGTTTTGGTTGTGGTTTGATTTATCAATTCCTTGTGTACTTTGACGAATATCTTTCGTATAATAGGTGCATACTAGGTCAATTACTTGGTCTTTTTGATTTGTAGATGAATTACTAGACGTAGTGGTTCATAGGAATGTTAATTAGGTCACAAACGAATTAAATGTTTAACCAAATTCAAAATCCGTGAGGTGAGAGTTTGTTAGTATGTCTTGAATGTTTAGTGACTAGTTAAAGTCTTTGTGAAAAGGCTAAGATTAGGTTAATTGAACATAATCTTGCATACTAAATCCAAGATGATTCTCCTTATTATCCCGTGCATGTTTGTGTATTGAGACTTTCATTTCCGTGAGGTAGATGGTTTTTAGGATATATTATTGATGGGTTGGTTAACTTGTGAGAGTAACTAATTTAAATCGGTAATTAAAAGACTTGTAGACATCTTAGTTGAAATCTTTGAGAAAGGTCAAAGATACTCTAGTTTGTTCATGAGGTAAAGTTCAAAGATCTCGGTTCCACAATAAGTTCCATAATCAATCTAAAAAGCATTAGACATGTATAGAGTAAACCCTAGGTAGTCATCTCATTATTCGTGACTTCTTGTTTCATTTCCTTTATTTAGTCTTGATCCGTTTTCTAGGTTATTAATTTATCCTAATTAATCAGTAAAAACCCCCCTTAAAACAATTTTATTTAGTCAAGTAAATTTGCATAGATAAGTCCTTGAGTATATTTTGCATTTTCTATAGAAGTCTGTGGGTTCGTTATCCGGACTGACTTTGCTTTACTACTTTTGATAGGTTCACTTGCCTGTTAGTAATTTAGCTTAGAGAGTCTAGAGTATTACTTAGTGTCTAGGATAGTTGTAATTTTTATTAATTTTAATTAAACTACTTTGCACACATCAAGTTTTTGGCGCCATTGCCGGGGACTTCTTAGTCGATTGTGCATATTAGTTTCTTGTGTCTTATCTGTGCATATTTGTCTTTTGTTTGTTTTAGTTTTAGTTTTATTTTATTTAGTTTATTTCTTTTTGATTTAATTTTATTTGTTTGCAGGTTTGGTAGTGTATGCCACACTTTCGCTCACACGGACCGCCACCTGAGCTTTCATTGCCTTCAAGGAGCGATTCGCGAGACTTTTCTGAAGGGTCTACGAGCGAGGTAAGTGCTTCTACACCCATTTCTGGTGACTTTTCTGAGCACACACCACTGTCCTCTTCTAATTCTTCTACTCATTCTAGTCCTCGTTTGCACTTTGTTCCACAAATGGCAAACCGTCGTACAGTTCATCAGCAGTCCACCGAGGGTTTCACGGGACTTAACAATCCCATCACTATGCCAAAAATTACGAATGAAAATTCGGGGCAGATTCCCTCGTACATCAAGACAGCCATTAACAATTCTCAGTTTAATGGCCAGGATGATGAGGATGCTCCAGCACATATAGCTCGCCTCACTCGCATCTGTGGTACCTTCAATCTTCAAGGTGCCACTGAAGATGCCATTTTCTTGCAGCTATTCTCCTTTTCACTTGCGGGTAGAGCAGCCACTTGGCTCGACTCGCATGCACCTAGATCATTCACCACATGGGGCAGTCTTTGGGATGCTTTCCTTAAGAAGTATTTTCCACCTACCAAGGCAGCCCGCCTTCGTGATGAGATCCACTCTTTTCGTATGGCACCCAATGAACCATATTACCTTGCTTGGGAGAGATTCCAGAATTTGCTTAGCAGATGCTCCCAGCATGGTCTCACTTATGAGACTTGGGCTCGTTTCGACACTTCTGCGGGGGGTCATCTCATGGGTAAAAGGGATGTTACTGAGTGCAACGACATGTTTGAACCACCCGAACTTCAATTGGGGGGGTCAAGGTAGGGGTAACACAAACCCGTTCAATAACTCTTACAATCAAAATTGGAGAAACCACCCGAACTTCAATTGGCGTTCTTCCGGTCATCCCCCTGGTTTCCAATCTGGGTTATCTCATAACCATGGGCAGGGTCATTCTTCAGTTAGTCATCCGAGTCATACACCGGGGGTGGGTAGTAGTAGTGGCGTGGTGCAGGTAGCATGAGTAAGATTGAGGAGTTACTGACCCAGTTGGTTGCTAAGGATGCCAATACTCAGAAAACCCTTGCTAAGCATGACATCCTTCTGAAAAACCAACAATATGCTTTTCTTGATCTTCAAAGATCAGTTGGGGATATTGCTAAGTGTTTGGATGAGAGGCCCCAAGGCCAGTTTTTGGGCAGCACACAGCCTAATCCAAATGCTCATGTAAAAGCAGTGACCACTAGGAGTGGTCAAGGGGGTGAGAAAGTTGATCCACCGGTTGAGGTAGAGGAAGAAGAACCGGTGGATGAGGAGATTGGGATGGAGACTCCTGGGGGGTGTACATGAGGCCAGTCCCAGCAAGTACAGCACCGAACAGTGAGTCTCCTTTAGTGGTCCCGGTTGAGAAGAAACCGGTTGAGATTAGGCCGAGTCCTAAGATTGATCATTCACGACTTCCATACCCTGCTCGCTTAGCTCACCAAAAGCATGCTAAGGAGTATGGTCATTTTCTTGACATGTTTAAACAGTTGAAGATCAATCTTCCATTCATCGAGGCTCTTCAGCATATGCCCAAGTATGCCAAATTCCTTAAGGATTTGTTGAAGAGCAAGGATCGGCAAGGTGAACTTTCTAATGTTCCATTGAGTGGGGGGTGTTCTGCGGTAATTCTGAACAAGCTACCGGAGAAGTTGACAGATCCGGGGATCTTTACAATCCCAGTTTTCGGGCAGCACACAGCCTAATCCGGGGAACTTTCAGAGGCACGCGTTGGCATATTCAGGTGCTAGCATCAATTTGATGCCCTATTCTATATATGAGAAGCTAGCACTTGGTGACCTTATGCCTACGCGCATGACATAGTCCCTTGTTGACCGGACGGTCAAGTGTCCACGGGGTATTGTTGAGAACTTGTTAGCGAAGGTGGACAAATTTGTGTTCTCCGTGGATTTCGTGATCCTTGACATGGAGGCCGATGAGAGTGTGCCTATCATTCTAGGCCGTCCTTTCTTGAGGACCGCTAAGGCCATCATTGATGTGTTTGATGGGAAGCTAACTCTTAGAGTGGGTGATGAGACTGTCACATTCGAGGTTGTGAAGTCCATGAGGCATCCCGGTGATCAAGATGACTTTAGTGACCCATGTCATTCAGTTTACTTCATAAATTCTTTCATGTCACAAGTAGATAGGTGTCTTGAGTACGTGTGTAGGGCTGATTTGGTAGTCGAGAGGAGTGAGGAGGAGTTTGAGATGGTTGATGAGGGTGTGTCGATGATTTCTGAGGTGCATCAACTATAGGGAACGTAACGATGCCACCCGGAAGGATCATTTTCCCCTTCCTTTCATTGACCAGATGTTGGAGCGGTTAGCAGGCCAGCAGTTCTACTGCTTTCTGGATGGCTTTTCTGGGTATTTCCAGATCCCCATTACACCGAAGGATCAGGAAAAGACCACTTTCACGTGCCCCTGTAGGTCCTCAAACAGATCAAGATCCAAACTTTATCTCTGTAAACATCATCATTGATCTCTAACAAGTGCGGAATCCAAGTTAGAAACAAGAAAGCAAGTAGAAAATTGCAAACTTTATAAATATTGCAAAACTTCGAGTACAAGCGCCTCAATACGTCTAGAGAGCGTATGCCTCGGGATTCCAACCTAAACCTGTACAAAATGCGTCTATTTATACTAGGCCTAGGTGTACACGAAATCTAAATACAAAAAAGGTTCGAGTACACGACCACTTCGTGTACTCGAAATGCTGTACACGAAAATTAAACTGAAATCTGAGATTTGACTCTTCCGTGTTGACTTTGTCAGTCTTCATCGTTCAGCGGGCTTTACAAACTCCCCCTAGACTGGCGAAGTCATCCTATCGGAAGAAAGACATTGTGTGGCCCTGCTCCAGCATACAGCTTCAGCTTCATGGCATAAGCAACAACTCGTGTAAATGGCTTAGCCAGCTCATCATTTCCGGAATATACTCGTATAGGAGAGTTGTGCAGCTTCATCATGTCATCTTTACCATACTTCAGAAGATCCATAGGGTCAAGAATCATGTCGATGTCATCAACATCATCTATGTTCCTAAGAATAACTGCAGCAAGGTTCAGATCATCAAAGTACCATGACAGAAAGTTAGCCAAAGAGTTATCAGGAACTCTTGGCGAGACGGGCACTGCTTGCATCACATGAGGAGGAGGGTACCTATAGTACACCCAAGGCTTCTTCGTCTTTGGATCAATGATGCACGAAGAGACAAAGCGTCGTCCCTTAGCCGTGCGCATGACAGGAAAATCCTTCTCACACTGATCTTTGATAAACTTTGCGAACAAATCAGCCTGTGAGTCCTTAGACGGGTTGAAGAACATAGCCTTGTCGATGCTTCTGATGTCAACTCTAGGTAAGGAACAGAAATCTGTAGGCTTCTTGTAAAATTCGACTTTTCCACTCATCCGTTTCACCAAGTAGATATCTCTCGGTTTGTCGTACATCCAGCAGCATATATTTGATCTATCATTGCGAACTGCAAAAAGGTTTCTGTCATCAGAAATGAAGGTATGCTCTGGATGTTGATCTCCCATTTCTCTGAACCAAGCCTCTTTGTCTACAGGAGGGGCTGGCGTCCAGTCTTTCTTACGATCAAACCAGCTATCTATCACTTCATTCAGTGAAGTGACCTCATTTCCCAATGCATCGATGTATTTGTGGGCATACAAATAATCAATATAGGGGTCTGAAGAAACGTTGCCAAGGATGATGTTTTCTGGTTCTTCTTCTACAGATGCCCCTGCAGAAGATTTGGCTTGATCGTTCTTCGCATCACTCGGAGATCCAAAATCAAAAGTATCTGGAAGATCATCAAAAATGCTGTCAAGTCTGGATCCAGTCTCGTCGGGCTGTACACAATCGCCAAAAAGGATGTCATCTGGAATGTCTCCAAATAGATCATCATACAGACCAGAAGGCTTTTCGGAAGATGATGGATTCCCAGAGTCTCCACCCTGATCTTTGTCATCAGGAGGACCTTGGTCTTTATCTTTGTCATCTCCATCTTTATCATCTTTGTCGCCTTGGTCGTCTTTATCATCCTTGTCCTTCTTTTCATCTTTATCTTCCTTTTGATCTTGTTCATCATTTCCATCATTATCATCATCATCACTGTCGTCACTGTCATCACTGACATCCATGACTTCATCTTCAGACTCGGATACTTCTTCTCCTTTGAGTCGTTTGATATCCCTCTGCATCTTGTGGTTCTCTAACAGAAGAATTCTGATGAATTTCTCATGCGCCTTGACCTTTCCTCTGCACTTGTTCAGATGAGAACATATTTTGATCTTCCCTTCTCGCAAGTTCATGATCATCTTGTCTTTTCTCTCAGCATCCTTTTCTAACTGATAGACTCGCTCTTGAAGTCCGATCAGATCCACAGGCACCTGTTGTGGTTCGTAAGGTGAATCGGAACGCAAAGGAGATTTTCCTTTGCTGCTTCCGGATTGTGGTGTAGGTGATTTGGCTTTGGTTTTGGCTTTAGGCTGAATGGTGACTGATGGACGTGTGGAGGGAACTCGGATGATGAGTTTGGTTTTCGAAGGTTTGGATGCAGGTTTAGGTTGTTGTGGCTTAATGGGTTGAGAAGGTTTAGGCGGTGGAGGTGGTTGAGTGACAAGTGGTGGTGAAGGTGGTTTTGTGACATGAGGTGGTGATGGTGGTAATGTAACATGAGGTGGTGATGGTGGTAATGTGACATGAGACGGTGATGGTGGTTTAGTGACGTGAGGTGGTGATGGTGGTAATGTAACATGAGGTGGTGATGGTGGTTTGGTGACAGGAATGGGTTTAACTGGTGCCTGTGTCATGACAGCAGCAGCAGAAGAGAAAGATAAGCTGGAGAGAACAGACTGAAGCCTTGGGTCTCTTGCCTTTCGTGCCATAGTCTTTTGCCTTTTCTTCTTTGGCGAAGATTCGGGAGTGGGAGTATAATCAACATCTTGAACATCTTCCCTTTCTTGCCTTGTGAGAGGTGGCCCCTCTGGGACAAAATCTTCACTTGATGAAGAAGAAGAAGCATCAGCTGCAGCTTTTGTAGCTTCACTTGCTTTAGCTTTAGAACTTGTAGCCTGAGTGTCATGCTCTTCTGCCACTATAGCCACTGGGGTCCCTGGCATATCCTCATCCATCCCATCTCCCACAAATCTCCCAAATTTGATCAAGGGTCTCTGACCGGTGTATTGCTTCTTTCCCCGTTTACTCATCTTCATGTAGCCGAAGATATCGTCTCGCATCCTCTTAACTTCCAGCGAACCAAATGTGCGTTGCAGGTTCGGATATCTTTTATCCAGGATAATCTGAATGAATCTTGGAAAAGCCAGGAATCTTTCTTTCCTCTTGCCTTTGATATTCGCGTGCATATCCTGAAAAATCATCCTTGAGAAGTTGAAGTCTTCTCCAAGTGCTAGGGCCACCATGCATGAACTCAGTGTCTGATTAAGCACATCATATCCGCCCTTACGTCCGGATAAACATTGTGTCACCACATGTGCCAGATACCTCCAGTACGGGTGTAACAGTTTCTTCTCAGTAGGTGGGTAGGCTCCTTCGTGTCCCATCTGGTAAACAGTTCGGTTTACCAGACCTTGGTCTAGCTCCACAGGGTCAGACTCCTTGTCTCCAAACTGCAGACAATCCCTGATGATTTGCTCTGTAATGATGATGGAGTGACCCTGGATCTTTCCGACTATACTGATGTTTCCATCCGCATCAATACCTTCCTCAACCGTGCTCCAGAAATCTCGAATAAATGAGGTAACGATTTGAGGGTACTCCATGATAGCGTAGTTGACGGGAGACAATATCAGGCCTTCAATCATGCTCTGAAACTCTGAGTGCTTGGCTGGTGGTTCCCCAAGGAAAGCAGTCATGTTATGATCATGTACAAACCGTAATTCAGCCATCTGAAACAGAAAACTGATTAAGTTAGACGAAGTGTTGAAGCAATACTCGAAAATTTCAAAAATTTTCTAAGTGTTGAAGCCATCTCCTCGGAGCAACAGGTGTACACGAAACAGATTGAGTACACGAAGTGTGTTGTGTACACGAACTGAGTCGAGTACACGAAGTCTGATCTGTACACGAAGTTTATTCTGTACACGAAATGTAGTCTGTACACGAAATATTCGTGTACACGAACTTGAGAAATTTCGTGTACTTAAAATCCTTAGAGAAGTTTATCATTTTGGCTCCATAGAAATTCTAAACCGATTCAATATACTCGGAATTGAAAGGCGACCAACATATTTACAAATTGACTTTCAATTCTAAGTATTTCTTGGTCAATTTGACCAAAAACCTCCTGTACACGAAAATCACGTACTCGAAATTTTATTTTGACCATAACTTTCAAATCCGCGGTCAAAATTTGATAAAAATCTATACCTAGAGTCGCCTAGTGATGATCTATAAGATAGCCGGAGTAGAATTTCGAAAACTGGTCTGGAAATGAAAATCGCCTTATGGTGTAATCGAAACTGAAATCGTGTACACGAAAATTATGGTACACGAAATTGGGTATAGTTGAACTATTTATAGACCTGATTTCGTGTACGTAATTTCGTGTACTCGATTTCGAATACGCACCATTTAATTTTCTTATTTCGAATTTAATATTCTAACTTTTCTAAAATAAAATAAAATAAAATAAAATAAAATAAAATAAAATAAACTTTGAACAAGTTTTAAAGTTTAGTCGGCTCAAATTTGTGGGATCAAATCTGTTATCAAAATTTTAACTATATTAGATAATTTCTTAAAGAAGCACAACCTTTAAATAGCTATTCCCTACCAATTATTTCCACTCGTTATTTATCTCTTAAAGATCAGTTATATGATCAAGTTTTTCTGAAAATATCTTTTGGGAAATTTGTGATCAATTAGATTGTAAGACTAGATTAATATGCAACCTATCAGTCTTGTTAAATCCTTTGTTTCAAACTTTGATTGTGTTTCAACGAACTTCAAATTATTTTGACAGAGTTTTAAGATGAGAAAAGAAAAGAACAGATCTAGTCGGTTTAGAATCAAGAACAAGAAGGGGTTCTATCATCTTGTGCTCATTGGCATCTTTTATTTTCTGATCTGCAGACACATTGGCCTTAACGTCACACATCCAGTTCTTTGCTTACGCAAAACATAGAATGCTTCAGTAGGTATTTCCCGTTCTTTGTTTGCACAAAACATGGAAAATACCCGAGTTTTTCAAACACAATTTCAAGTTTATGGAAACACAATCTTGTTTTGATTAAAGGATTTAAACAAGAAGTCAAATAGTTGTCACACGTTTCTAGTTATCTAATGATCACAATTTCACACTTATTTATCTATTTATATGTATTTTAAGCTTGATCAAGTCTGATTATTTAAGTTTTGAAAAACTCATTTCAACTTCTTAGCATAGAATAGATATTCAAGGTTGTGATTTCTTTTGAGATCATAATAAGATAGTGAAATTTTGATCCTTAGAGATTATTTCACTTCCCAATTTGATCGATTCACTTTGCTTGTCCAAATAAAATCTTTTTGTATTTTCTTAAGTTTTTGTAAAGTTAAAATTTAAAAGAAATGTTTTTGTAATTTTCTATGAATAGCTAGAGACAACATCTCCTTTTCTTAAGATTTCAAAACTTAACTCCCCCTAAACTTATAGATTATCTTAGACTGACTCAAAGACCGAAAATCTTTTTGTTGTTTTTGTAAGTTTTCTGACTCAAAGAATGAAAAATCTTTTTGTTGTTTTTGTAAATTTTCTGACTCAAAGAATGAAAAATCTTTTTGTTGTTTTTGTAAATTTTCTGACTCAAAGAATGAAAAATCTTTTTGTTGTTTTTGTAAATTTTCTCCCCCTAAATTTGTGACTATAGGAGGACACAAATTTTAATGTATGTACAAAAATGCTTTTAATTAAAGCTTATTAATTTGAGAGAGGCAAGCAGGTGATGGAAGCGTGCTGTATCGAACGGTTTTGTGAAAAGGTCCGCTAGATTGTCATCAGTGTGGACCTTTTCAAGATGAATCAGCTTTCGTTCGAAACAGTCACGGATGAAGTGAATCCGGATGTCAATATGTTTAGTTTTGGAATGTTGTACCGGATTCTTGACGATCTGTAGGGCTGCTTCATTGTCACAATAAATAGGAGAGTCAAGAAAGTTCAAACCGTAATCGAGGAGTTGTTGTTGCATCCAGATAACCTGAGAGCAGCAACTGGAAGCAGCAACATATTCAGCTTCTGCGGTGGATGTGGATACGGTGGTCTGCTTCTTGCATTGCCATGAAACAAGACGATCTCCCAGGTACTGACACCCACCCGTGGTTGACTTCCTATCCAGGTTACATCCACCAAAGTCACTGTCTGAGTATGCAAATAATTGAAACTCAGAGTTCTTTGGATACCAAAGTCCGAGCTTAGGTTTCCCGACTAGGTACCGAAAGATTCTCTTGACAGCTATGAGGTGAGATGCCTTCGGATTTGCCTGATATCTGGCACACTGACATACTGAAAACATAATGTCTGGACGACTAGCAGTCAGATACATCAGAGAACCAATCATCGAGCGATAGAGATGCTGATCAACATCTTCACCTTCCAAATCCGAAGTCAGGATAGGACGTGCAGCCATGGGAGTGGATGCCGGCTTTGACTCCGTCATTTTGAATTTGTTCAAAATGTCTGTGACGTATTTTCCTTGATGAATCAGCACACCCTTACAATCTTGCTTTACCTGCAGACCCAGAAAGAAGGTCATTTCTCCCATCGCGCTCATCTCAAATTTCTTCTTCATTACCCCTTCAAATTCCTTGCACAACGCTGAGCTGGTGGAGCCAAATATGATGTCATCCACATAGATTTGAACGAGAATTAAATCATTCTTATCTTTACGGACGAACAAGGTCTGATCAATAGCTCCACGAGTATATCCATTTGCGAGTAGGTGATCAGTAAGCGTAGCATACCATGCTCGCGGTGCTTGATGAAGGCCGTAAAGAGCTTTGTCTAACTTGTAGACATGCTCTGGATACTGAGAATCTTCAAAACCAGGGGGTTGGCACACATATATCTCCTCCTTTACCTTTCCGTATAAGAAAGCTGTTTTCACATCCATCTGATATACCGTAAAGTTCATATAAGAGGCATAAGCCAAGAAAATCCGTATGGCCTCAAGTCTCGCAACCGGTGCAAAGACTTCTTCATAATCTATCCCCTCCTGCTGATAAAATCCTTGAACGACCAGCCTGGCTTTGTTTCTGATAATTACACCAGAATCATCTCTCTTGTTTCTGAAAACCCATCTGGTTCCTATAGGCAATTTTCCCTTGGGTAGAGGAACCAGATTCCAAACCTTGAGCTTCTGAAACTGCATCAACTCTTCTTGCATTGCCTCAACCCAGCTGGACTCCTTTAGAGCCATTTTGACATTCTTGGGTTCAACCTGTGAAATAAAACAAGAATATAAACAAGAGTTAATAGGACCTGATTGACTTCGAGTGAGTGTCTCTTCAGGCAACGCGTTCTGAACTGTAATGGATTTGCTTCGAGTAAGAACGCCTTCTGAGAGAGGTCCAATAATATTCTCCACTGGATGATTCTTGTTTACACTAAGTGTTGGCACTTCTTCTACAGCCAGATTATCTAGCAGGTTGCTGATGTTATTGACTTGTTCTTCACTTGAAGAGGAAATGTGGTCAATAGGAGCAGTTTCACTTGCTTCAGCTCCAGGATCCACACAATGTTCCTCAGGAATGCTATCTGAGAAGAGTGGATTATCAAAGGTCTGGTGGGAAGAGGATGAGGTTTGATCAGTGTCAGGAAGAGGCTGAACCGACTGAGAATTGTCTGGTTCTGATGGAAGAACTTCATGAATTGGGGTTGGCTGAGCTGGAGAGGCACGATTATACATTCCTGGAGGATCAACTGTCAGATGACTAGGATCACAAGGAACATAGTCAACCCTGTAGTCCATGTCATCACCTGTGAAAAATTCATCAGCTTGCTCAGATCCTCCTGCATTCTCAGATGGAGTACTGAAGGGCCTAAAAGTGGAGTCATACTCAAACAGCCAGTTTGGACCAGAACCAGCATCAGTAGAGTTCATTTCTTGCCAATCTATGTAGTATGATTCCACAATCATCCGAGTTTTCTTGTTATAAACTCTGTATGCTGCCCTTTCAGACGAGTAGCCCACAAAGTAACACTCATCTGCCTTATCATCAAACTTATGATTAGGCTCTGTATGAAGAAGAGTGCAAGGACATCCGAATGACTTGAAGTGTCCAACTTTGGGCTTCTGATTGAATAGAATCTCGTAGGGAGTCTTATGATGACGCTTGTTCAGAAGTGCTCTATTTTGAACATAGCACGCAGTGTTAACTGCTTCAGCCCAGAAAAAGATTGGTAACTTTGATTCTGACAACATCGTTCGTGCAGCTTCTATAAGCGTTCTGTTTCTCCTTTCAGCAACTCCATTTTGCTGAGGCGTTCTAGCTGCACTGTATTGCCTAGCTATCCCTTTTTCATCACAGAAATCTATAAGAGTCTGATTTCTAAATTCAGTTCCATTATCAGTTCTAATCACCTTGACCTTTAGATTCTTCTGATTTTCAATCAAGGTAATGAACTTCTTCAAAATCTCTGGAGCTTCATCTTTCTTGGCTAGAAAGAACACCCAAGTGAATCTGGAATAATCATCTGTCACAACGAGACAATATGACTTTTTCCCGATACTCATTACGTTAATCGGTCCGAAAAGATCCATATGAAGAAGTTGAAGAACTGAAGAGATGGAATTGAACAATTTTGGCTTGTGAGGTCTCTTGTGTTGTTTCCCTTTCGCACAAGCGATACATTTCTCAATAGTGGAGAAATCTTTAGAAGGTAGACCAATGACGTGATCTCCCTTGGCGAGTCTGTTCAGATTCTTTAGGTTTACATGACCCAGTCTCCGATGCCACAACAGACAATCATGCTCCGATGCCTTAGAAAACAAACAAGTGTTCTCTGTAAACGAATCTGAGCTCATGTTGATAATGTATGCATTGTTTATCCTTGGAGTTCTCATCAGAATCCACTTCTCAGGCACTACAAAGCCAGGCTTCAGAATAAGACATTCTTTGTTTGTGAAGTGTGTGGAAAAACTCTTATCACAGATTTGAGAAACACTCAGAAGACTGTGATTGAGCTCTTCAACATAGTACACATCTTCAAAACTAAGAGTTCCATTAGTGACCGTGCCCTTCATGCTTATCCTTCCTCCCTTGTCTCCAGCAAATGATACATAACCTCCATTGAATGGTGTAACTTCATGCAACTGAGAGAAATCCCCAGTCATATGCCGGGAACAGCCACTATCTACATACCAAACGTGTTTAAGCTTGCTTGGCTTTCCCTGCACAGTATACATTCAATTAATGAGAAACAGGTACCCAAATCATAACAGATTTAGGTGTTTTGGTAATAGAAGAAACTCTATCCTTGGGTTTGGGTTTGGGTCTTTCTGAATTGAGCTTAATATGTTTTGTCATGCTTCCACTGCCCTGGTCAACTGGTTTTATCTTATTTTTGAAAATTCTTTGATTTTGCTTACGAAAACCATATTGTGTTTTGTTTGATTTCTTATGTCTTTTTGCAGTGGAAGGAGTCTGAATCTGAGTCCCCTTTTGAGAGGTTGCCTTAGGCTTGGAGGATGGTACAGTCCTCACATGTTTGTTAACTAGTTTAGCCTTAGGTATGACCTTTTGATTCTTCCCATAGAAGAATTCAGTAGGTCGGTGCAGACAGTGTCTAGCAATGTGGCCTGGTTTCCCACATGCATAGCAGCAGACCTTTTGGTGAAATTCAATTGGGTCAAAGGGCTTTACATCACAGTTACTTTGACTAGAGAAAGAGGTGGGAATATAAGGTTCACAGTTAGGATTTAACAATGAACTTTCCTCTTTGGTAACTGTGGAATGAGCCGGTGCAGTCTGTGTTGTTAAAGGAGAGTTGATTTTATAGCAAATGTTTTCTGAAAATGTTTTGGCATATCATTGATATTAATGTTAATTTCATCAAACTTTCTATCAAAATCAATTGTTGGAACAAAAAATGATTTGCTGGTAGATGATGAACAATCTGTGCTCCTCCCTGCACTTCTTTCTACCTTCTCCTCCTTTAAACCTGCAACACTTAGTTTTTCTGCACAAACCTCAGAATCATTAGTTATAACAGGGTCAGCTGTAATCACAACTGGTTCGGTGGGAAAATCACAAGCACGACTAGAATCCAATTCCAAGTCATCAACGGATGTGCTGATTCTTGGCATGCATGAGTAATTTTGGTTAAAAGGTGGTGCACATTCATTATACCCAATTCCACTACCCCTCTTTTCCCGAAATCGCATTGATGTCATATTTTCTAAAATTTTGCTTGAATAATCAAATCTTTCACATTTAATTGATGATTTAGAAAGTTGAGATTTGACTTGATCCAACTCTAGAGTGAGTTCATCGATTTTTCGTCGAGCTTCTCGATAGTTGGACTCTTTATCACTTAGAAGTTCTTTTAGCCTTGCCACATCCCGACCCTCGGCTTCAAGCTTCCTTTTAAAAATTCCTTCATTTTTAAGAAATTCTGAGTTAAAGTATTTAAGTTTGTTTAATTCTTTGATTAGTGATTCATTGTGCGACCTGTACTTAAATACTTTATTTATGCATGAGGTAGAGCAAAGATTTTCAGTTACCTCCTTTTGCTTGTCGTCCACCTCAGCCATGAATGCATGACTCAGAGTCAGTTCCAGTTCCTGCACTTGATCACTCCAATCATAGGAGTCAGTCTCCTGAGTCACCAACGCTTTAGAAGTGCTAGCGCTTCCTCCAGCAGCTGTATTTCCTGACTTCTCTTCAGGCTTCTTTTCTCCCCCTTCCTTAGCCACCTTTGGCTGCTTACATTCCCTGGCAAAGTGACCCGGTTGGTCACAGTTGTAGCATCGTAATTTTGACTTATCAAAGCCAAGCTTCTTTCCCGGAGCGTTTCCAAAGCTGTTTCTTCCATATTTCTTGATGAACTTCTTTGCTCTGAACACAGCCATTGCCATCTGCCATGAGATATCCATTTCTTCAACATCAGCTGGATTAATCTGCTCTAGATTGTCTTGAGTGAGATTTGAGGGTGCCAATTCTCCTGCAATAAAAGCATTGTAGCTATTCATGAATCCCTTAAATAGCAGTAGATTCTCTTCACTTTCTGGATTGACTTTAGGCACTGATCCAGCTTGTCCAGATGACAGAAAAGCAGTCTCAAAAGGAACTCCATGAGAGGAAGGAGGCTGATAATGATGCATTCCTGATGATTGATGATTAATTGCTGATAGAAGAGCAGAGTTTTCAGAAGTAGGTGCAATGCCCATTGAGCTGGCATGATTCAGTGCTCTCTGCTTATCATCCATGTCATATGAGTTGATGATTGAGATCAACTCACTTAAAGAAGTCTTGTACATGTCCTTGGTCCTTTTGATAGTTGTACAGTTAGAGTTCCAAGTGTAAGGTAGTGAATTCAGCAGCTTCTTGTTTACCTCTCCCTTAGTCATCTCAATCCCAGAACTAGTCATCTCAGTCATCAGATGAGTGAATCTGTTGAGTTGTGCTTCGAGAGACTCTCCCTTGATATGATTAAACATGTTGAACCTTTGTCTGAGCATGTCCTTGCGACTCTCTCGCATGTCCTCATTTCCTTCAAATCTTTCAACTAAGGCATTCCAGAGTTCCTTAGCAGTCTTGTGTTCCTTGAATCCGTGAGCAACATCTGTTGACAAAGCCATTGTGATCGAGGCATATGCCTTTTCATCCTTCTCCATCATGAGTATGTCATTGTCAGTATACAGTTCTGGATCCTTTGGAACGAGAGGACCATTGAGCTCACTCTGGAATGAAGGTACAAAGGGACCTTCTTCAATTGATCTCCAAAGCTTTGGGTCGGTATACTTGATAAATGACTGAAATCGAAATTTCCAGTCTTGAAAGTTATCTCCTGACACGAGCCTTGGTGGCTTTGTTCCGGTGCCGATCTCATTGTCAAGACTGAGCAAATTAGACAAATTTGTCAGATTCTTTGTACCCATTGTGAGTCTGAAAAATTTCTAAGTGTTGTACACGAATTCCTTGTATTTCCCTGTAGATGATAGTCAATAAAGCTGCCCGAAGTGAACAACACTCAAAATTCTGGATGTAATCGAAATTCGAGTACACGAAACTGAAGTACACGAAACTGATGTACACGAAACTGTGTACTCGAAAAATTTGCTGTATTCGAAACTTTGTGTACTAATTGATGTTGTACTCGAAACTCTGTATTCGAACTCTAGCTGATCTTCAAACAATCTGCCTATACTCGAAATAGCTGAACTCTAAAAATTTTGAACTCGAAAATACTTAAGAAAAAATTATAAAAATTATTTCTTAAGATTCAGAGTCCCAAATTTATGCAGTAGCTAGTAGGAGTAAAGAAGAATGATAAAGTTGCAAACTTGCCTAGAAAAGTTGTCACCTTGATGATGAAAAGAGCACTCAAGCTCTGATACCACTTGTAGGTCCTCAAACAGATCAAGATCCAAACTTTATCTCTGTAAACATCATCATTGATCTCTAACAAGTGCGGAATCCAAGTTAGAAACAAGAAAGCAAGTAGAAAATTGCAAACTTTATAAATATTGCAAAACTTCGAGTACAAGCGCCTCAATACGTCTAGAGAGCGTATGCCTCGGGATTCCAACCTAAACCTGTACAAAATGCGTCTATTTATACTAGGCCTAGGTGTACACGAAATCTAAATACAAAAAAGGTTCGAGTACACGACCACTTCGTGTACTCGAAATGCTGTACACGAAAATTAAACTGAAATCTGAGATTTGACTCTTCCGTGTTGACTTTGTCAGTCTTCATCGTTCAGCGGGCTTTACAGCCCCTATGGCGCCTATGCTTACCATCGCATGCCATTTGGGCTATGCAATGCTCCTGCCACATTTCAGAGGTGCATGGTAGCCATATTTCAAGATATGATTGAGTCATCCATGGAGGTGTTTATGGATGACTTTTCAGTTTATGGCAACTCGTTTGGTCAATGTTTGGTGAATCTTGAGAGAATGTTGAAGAGATGTGTGGAGACGAAGTTGATGCTAAATTGGGAGAAGTGACACTTCATGGTGACCGAGGGGATAGTGTTAGGTCACAAGATTTCGAGAGCGGGTATTGAGGTAGACCAAGCTAAGATAGAGACCATTAGTAAACTCCCACCACCTTCGAGTGTTAAATCCAATAGGAGTTTCCTTGGTCACGCGGGTTTCTATAGGCGGTTCATTAAGGACTTTTCAAAAATCACTAGGCCTATGACCCATCTTCTAGAGAAAGATACCCAATTTGTGTTGATGAGGAATGCATGAAGGCATTCGAGTTCTTGAAGGAGAAGCTTGTGAGTGCTCTTATTTTAGTTGCCCCCGATTGGAGCTTAACCTTTGAGCTCATGTGCGATGCTAGTGACCAAGCCGTTGGGGCGGTTTTGGGGCAAAGGAGAGATAAGCATTTTCACCCCATCTACTATGCTAGTAAAACTGTCACACCCCGAGCCGGCGGGCCGGATCGTGTGTCCCGTCGAGCGGAAGGTTCCCGAGGCGCGATATCGGGAATGATAATCGGAATGATCAGATTGTTGACATTGCACATGATATATAAATGAGAAACTGCTAAATGAAAATAGAATTACAAAGTTAAATTACATCAGTTTAATTCATAATTTAACAATGTAAATCTACTATCAACATCATAATTCTTCTATCTTGTATCTGCACAAGATATACAAAATTAATCTGTAGAATGATGCTTCAAAAATATGCAGGTCCAAAAGTAATAACTCCTTAGTTGACCTGTTCGTCACCTGAGAAGTCATGCAAAAAGATCAAGTCAACACATGGTTGGTGAGTTCATGTAGTTTTATAAAAATGTTTTTGAATAACCTTTGAATGACAACCTTAACCTCACCATTAACCACCTATACCATCCAGTTCAGTATGCTTATATATAGGGCATATGTAGGGTCGAACTTACCTCCCGCCCAGCCACCGTCCCACCACATACCAAACCACATGATATATTGTTCCTGGTGATAATTAAGCATTTCATCCCATACCTCTGATTCATAGCATTTGATTACCCTGAAAATGTTTACCTTGATCCCCCGAAATGACAACCTTAACCTCATCAACGACCACCTATGCTATCCAATCAAGTATGCTTATATATAGGGCATATGTAGGGGACAAGCCCCAGCCACCGTCCCACCACATACCGGACTGCTTAGCATATTGTTGTTAATGATAATTAAGCGTTTCACTCCACTCACCTTCATCTTAGATTTTGATTTCCACAAATTGAATCAACTCTGATTTCTTGAGTTCGTCATGTATCCATGATTACCCCAAAACACTTGTAGAAATATAATAATAAATGTTTAATTAAATTAATAATTAAGCATTTAAATACAACTAAGACATGATGATTGGGCCTTATTTGACTCAATCAATTAGACTTAGTTGCTGGTGGTTGTCCAAGTTGTACCCTCTCACACGTGGCCCATATCAGGCATGACCCACTAGGAGTCTACCTGTATGCGTCGGGACTTTCATGATGCCCATATCGGCTTGCCCCTTTGGCCTATTGTACATGTCGGGACTTTAAGGATATCCTTTGATTCTTGATTCTCTTGATTTCGTTTGATAGTTTTAGTTATGCCCATATAGCTTGACTACAGGAGTCTACTATTGTGACGGGACTTTCCGTGTGTTACACGTGGTCTCGATTTACATACAACTGACATCCACCTTACCTTAAACATTAATGATTTCATTAGATCTTAATGATTTCATTATTTCAATGATTCAAACATGGTTATGATTCCCTTGATTCTCTTGATTCTGATCTTTTGAATTCCATGATTTCACAATGATTATAGATTCTTGAGTAGGATCCTTAGTTTTCTGATCACACACTGGATTAGATTCCATTGCAATTGATCTTTAGCTTTAGTTCTTTTGATTTCACTTTGAATTCAGATTCTTGAAATTGAACTCGATGGACTAAGGGTTTGTTTAGAGTGTAGAATTAAGGTGTTACTCATAAGAGTAATTAATTAACTTGTTAGTCAATTAAGCATAACAATAACCTAGACAGGAGTCTAGGAGTATAAACAAGCATATATATATCTATATATATATATAAAGCATATAATAAGTAAAAGCATTTACGTAAAACAATTTAAGTAAAAAGGTTTACGCATGCTTCTCAGCCCCGCGTTTGAAAACAAAAATGTTTAAAAAAAAGGGGCAATGAACTCACTTGTGTTTCTCTGTATTGAATTATCACAAAATGCGCGCTCGTTGTTTGTAGACTTATGCTTCTTCAATACCTGAGTTGTTTTAAGAGGATGCGAATACGATAAGTATTTATAATAGTCATCATATCTAAGGTTTGGTCTCCGTGTGCCACTAAGTGTCCTATGTTACCAGTGTCTTTCTAAGATTTCATCTAACTAGTCTAACTCATTACCCATTAGTAACCCTAATCCCATGATTTATCATTACAAGTTCTTAATTTAAATCGTTTCTAATTTAATTCACTTTAAGTTAAACATTAAGTCAAAATCATTTATTTCAATTTAATAAAGTATATAAATCATTTTCTTCTATTAAAACATAACGAATTTTAAGAAAAGTGAAATTTACACATGATGGGCTTGGGTTAAGCCCATTGGGCCAACCTCGGGCCCATTACTAGATTCTTTCTCAATACTTTGATTAACTACACCTTGATAGTTCAAGTAAACCATCTAGGTTAATTACATGTCTTTATGGATTTTTCCTAAGGGCTAGGTGTTAATAATCAAATCAACACTCAAGTCCTTAGGTTATTATTTGATCCTCATGATTTCCCAACTGAATTCCCAAGTGTGTTGAACTAAATTAATAGATGTCAACAACACTTATTTAATTGTTTGTATGATTAAGAAACCCATTTTCTTAGAAAACCATAATCCTTTGTTTAGCTTTTATAACATGTTTTATGCAACACCCTTGTTATTGAAATCTCCTAATTTTACGAATTCTTGCATGTTGAGCTAATCACATTTGAATTTACCCACGATTACACTTCATTGTTCCTTGAATACCTTTGTGTTTACCCCTTTAGATTCCTATATAGGCCCACACAAAACATCCATGCATGCACCTACGTGAAAACCTTCATGCATGCATGGAATGTATAAAATCTTACTAAACCTTCTCTACATATTCATTGATTCAACACCCTTCCCTTGTCTGTCCCCCATCCGAAGCAGTCATCACGAATGGCTGCATGGCCCGAATGAGTATGGATGCCGAATGGGCGGGATGGCCGACTGAACATGCCGAGCGAATGAAAGCCTTGGCCGAATAGGGACGCCCGACCGAACAGGATTGTTGGCCTAATGTGGATGGCATTGACCGAATGGGGGGCGAAAGAAAGGAATCATTCGGCGGAGGGAAGGTGGCCATTCGGCCTGCAAGTGATTCGGCCATCTGATGGGTTTCATTCGGCCGATCGAGCAACCACCATGGCAGCCTTGGTTTTCAAGTTAAACGACTAGGAATTTGAGTGGATCTGGTTCCTACACCATTCTAAGGTGTCCGGTGTACAACAGGTTATAATGGTGACCGATCAAAGGATTTCAAAAATCCTAAAAAAAAACGAATCTATTTCTTGATTTTACCTCAAATTTGATGGATGAAAGCTTAGATCCTTTGTACTTTCATGATCTACAAGTGATGGTGGTCGTTTTGACACCAAAATCACACGATTTCTTGGAGATTTGAAGGAGTTACGGTTTGAAATGTAACACCCCGACCGGCGGCGGAATCGTCGGGATGCCACGAGGGATGTGTAGATTGTTCAAAAGCTCGTGGGCATCTAAATCAAATCATCATATATCATTTAAGCAAACAACATAATTACACCAAAAATCATGTTCATCATGAATCAATTACATCAATTACACAAAAGAATTAGTTAAACTAACTAAACTCTAATCACCAGAAAATTTAGTTA
This sequence comes from Mikania micrantha, assembly GCA_009363875.1. Lineage (NCBI taxonomy): Eukaryota > Viridiplantae > Streptophyta > Magnoliopsida > Asterales > Asteraceae > Mikania > Mikania micrantha. The sequence continues at coordinate 21,246,851 of CM018680.1, forward strand.
ATTAACTAAGTCCAAGATCCTATATGATGATGTCCAAAATAGAAGAGATCCTCTCTTCATCCTACTTGTCTCCATCACCTGAAACATGTAAGAAAATCAAGTGTCAACTACAAAAGTAGTTGGTGAGTAATCATAAGTTTTTATATTAAAAAAAATGTTTTAGTAAAATGAGTTTAGAAGTTCATGCTTAAAATAGTTTTATAAAATGCTTTGTTTAAAACGAGTATAAAACTTATGATCTTCTTGAGGAAATCCATATGAATACCTGTATGAGATAATCCAACACACATCCACCTATTCAACAATCAAACACATACAAAATCACATAATCACATAACCAATCAGTCATAGTCAATCACAAATAATCATAATCAAACATAGATAATTAATCCACAACTAATCAACCAATCTCATCAATTATATTCTCAAATAATGTTCGTGACTATACATGATCATTTTGTAATTAACATAAGTTAAATACATGATTCATGGAGTGGTAGCTAACCACGTGACAATACATGAAGTCAAAGCAATTGACCGAAGTCAAAGGCAATGATTCACGGATGTGGAACTCATCCACGTGACAATACATGAAGTCAAAGCAATTAACCGAAGTCAAAAGCAATGATTCACGGAGTTTGTGACAATACTTGTAATCTTTGTTATTGACCGAGGTCAATAACAATGTTTACACGGATATAAGTTAATAAGAGATAATCCAATAATAATGATAAGTTTAAATGTGAATATCATATTGATAAACAGGTATTAACCTTGTGTTATCAAAATCATATTTCATTTTGTATACATGCTTCACCTCCGAGTTTTAAAAACTAAAACAGTTTAAAGAAAGGGAGGTTATGAGAACTCACCTGAAGTCCTTAGAATCAGTGTTCTCTTATAATGCGCGCTCGCGTTATATAACTCAAGTCAACTCAAAGATCTGAAATTATAGTATGTTTTGTATTCATAAGTATATGTGTTTTATTTTCAATAAGTGAACTAAATGTTCACTCTTTAACCTTAATTCTTTCTTTAACTCAGTTATTAGACTCCAAGTTAAATGGCAATACCTAGGGTTTTCATTATTGATCATAATAAAAGTGTAATTGAACCTTGTTAGTTTTAATTATCTAATAATGATAATTCAATCGAAAATTCGCATGTATTTTCCTATAGATAGTCATGCAAGAAAATGATACCCTTTTTCACACACATATTCTCACATACACACATGAATACTCAATTCCACCACCATTTTTCTTTAACTTATAAAATCCAATCTTAGTCTAATAGGATTATATTTAAGTTATTTTCATTAAAAATTCAACCATGCCATCATACCATTCAAAATTCATGTATTTTATAACAAAAATGGTGGTCCAAAATATTCATGCATGCATGCTCGTATCTAGTCACACACTCTTTGTATTTGACCCTAGTTTTAACAAGTTTTAGGTTTAGTATACATAGGTTCGGTCAAGTGAACCGAAATGGTTGGGGTCAGCCCCTGATGCAGCGAACCTTTTGGGTTCTACAGCCCAAGGTTCGCCCCTAAGATGGTTCGGCTAGTGTCAAGGTTCGGCCAACAGTGAGCAACAGGGTTCGGCTAAAATGATAACAAGGTTCGGTCACCATCGAGACATCACCCTAGGTTCGTTTTCAGCAAGGGTTCGCCCGTCCAAGGAGGTTCGCTGCCAATAGCAAGGCTCGTGACCATGTGATGGTTCGGCTAGCTGGAAAAGATTCGGCCCAGGGTTCGTGGTCCATACTGGTGGTGACAGGTTCGCTAGGCACCCAGAAATGGTTCGGCTGGATGTTAGTTGGTTCGGCCCAGGGTTCGCCGGCCAAGGGTTCGCCACCTGGTTTTCCCGCCCAAGAAAGGTTCGGCTAGAACCTTACAGGTTCGCCATTCTGTGGTCGCGATCCAGCAGTTCCTGTAGCATCATCTTCGACATCTAGGGGTTATATGGTCGTCTAGGTTCTCTGTGGCTCGACAATAACATGGTTTAAACCGAACAAAACCCTAAAATCGTTTACAAGGTTGATATCCATACACGAAGTAGGGTTTTCACCCAAACCGAAAAGTAAAATGGATTGCTTACCTTCGAATCGTGGTCAGCCGCCGGGTTTCTTGGTATCCTCTTGTAGCTCTCGTTCACGCGGTCGTTTAGATCCAAAGATCACTTGAATCCGTCGGGTAACGAGCGAGATAAGTTAGAGAGAAGGTAGAGAGAAGTTTTGTGTGTGTGTTTTAGGTGAAAAAGAGAGAGGAAGAGTTTGTGTGTTATGAGGAAGAAGAAGAAAGGTTCTTCCTTATATCGCGTGTCGTTTCCCACTGTCCGGTCTCGTTTTTATCGCGATAACAAAATAAACTACTCGGTTTTACTCGTTAAACATATTTAAAATATAATGTGTTTAAATAATATGGTTTCATTAATTATCTTGATTTCTAAAAAATCTTTGTCTCGTAATAGGTCTCGTTTAATACGCGTGAAATGTAATAACACGCTCGGTTTTTCTAACATAGCATATTTAAACAATAAATCATTTTAAATAAATTGGTTTTGCTTAAATAAAATAAGTTTAAATAAATTGTTTCGTAAATCGCTTTCGTTTTATTATCGTTAAATAATTGTTTAATAAATTAAATTATTCCAATTTAATTTAAGTTGTGATTCCTAATAAATATTTTTAGTTATAATTTATTAAATTAATATCGTTTGATATTATTTAATTTTCTCGTCGAAACGCGTTACTCGCGTACGTATTCGTAAAGATCGTCACCTTTGCGAATCTGATGCTCGTACCGTATTTCGATTTGATCTATAATTTATGGAATATCGTTTCAAAACATTATTCTTAATAATTATATTCGTGTAAATCGTCACCCACACGAATACATTATTAAGTTAATATTTCTGAACCAATATTCGCGTTTAAGTAATATTCGTAACCTCACTTTGCGTAATTAATTCTCATTATTTAACAACTTTAATATTATCATTTCCCAAACCGAAACCACTAAACCCTAGTCACCGACACATCCATGATAGACCGAAATATGCATATATATAGGGCATATGTAAGGGTCAGTCGCAACTGCCCTAGCCACCGTCCCACCGCTATTTCGATAAACCATGTCCATGGGTCTTTGACCATGTTTAGTAACCAGACTTTAACAAACTCCCCGTTCCATCCCAACTCCATTCTCAACCAATAATCCTTCATCATCAGTAATAAGTAACTGCGATAAACACTACGGGTCTGTGTAGTTGAATTACAACTAAACTTCCCGTGGTTTATGCGTATAATAAATGTGCTATAACATGTATACCAGTATAGTGATAATATCACTAATGTAAGTCAACAATTTCATAATCATTCATAATAAATAAATTTCCGGTCGTAACAGTACAATCGTACGGATGTACGGACGTACGGACAACCGAAAATACAGTGATGTTACAGTCTCCCCTAGTTAAAGGAATTTCGTCCCGAAATTCAACTTGGAGTGACCGTAGTAAATAAATGTGGGTATTTAAGCTTCATCTGATCTTCTCGCTCCCAGGTGAATTCTGGACCCCGCTTCGATTCCCAACGTACTTTGACAATTGGAATTCTACTGCGTTTGAGCTTTTTAACCTCACGATCCATTATCTCCACTGGTTTTTCAACAAAGTGCATGGTATCATCGATGCGAATGTCATCGAGTGGTACCTGAAGATCCTGATCAGCTAAGCACTTTCTTAGATTGGACACGTGGAATGTCGGGTGCACGTTACTAAGTTCATTAGGAAGTTCTAATTTGTAAGCAACATTCCCGATCCGTTCAAGGATCTTAAAAGGGCCAACATAACGTGGAGCAAGCTTTCCTTTCTCCCCGAATCGCACAACGCCTTTCCAAGGCGACACTTTAAGCAAAAACCATATCTCCCACATCAAACTCTAAAGGTTTTCTTCGTTTATCTGCGTAGCTCTTCTGTCGACTGCGAGCAGCTAACAGATTGTCACGGATCTGGCGGATCTTGTCAGTCGTTTCCTGTAAAATCTCGGGACCAGTGATTTGCGAATCGCCGACCTCGGTCCAACAAATAGGTGACCGACATTTTCTGCCATACAGAGCTTCAAACGGCGCCATACCAATGCTCGCGTGATAACTGTTGTTATACGAGAACTCAACCAATGGTAGATGGCTATCCCAGTTGCCACCGAAATCGATGACACAAGCTCTTAACATGTCTTCCAATGTCTGAATCGTTCACTCCGTTTGACCATCCGTTTGGGGATGATAAGCGGTGCTAAGATCCAATCTTGTTCCAAAGGCTTCATGAAGTGATTCCCAAAATCGTGCCGTGAAACGAGCATCACGGTCCGATATTATGCTTAAGGGAATACCGTGTCGGCTAATGATCTCATCAATGTAGATACGAGCTAACTTCCGCACCGGGTAAGTTTCGCGTATCGGTAAGAAATGAGCCGATTTGGTCAATCTATCAACAATTACCCAGATACTATCTTTACCGTTTGCGGTTCTTGGGAGTTTAGTAATGAAATCCATAGAGATATTCTCCCACTTCCACATCGGTATTTCTGGTTGTAATAACAATCCCGAAGGTCGCTGATGTTCTGCCTTGACTTTAGCACAGTTAAGGCACTTAGAAACATACTCAGCAATGTCCTTCTTCATTCCAGGCCACCAGTACAAGCCCTTAAGGTCTTGATACATCTTGTCAGCACCTGGATGAATCGAATAACGAGACTTATGAGCTTCATCCATAATCACCATCCTAAGATCACCTCTGTTCGGTATCCACAACCGATTCAAATAGTACATCAAACTGTCATCCTTAGTTTCCAATAAGATTTCAGCCCCGCATGACATCTCATTCTTCAAATTATCTTGAGCTAATGAGTGTTGTTGGGCTGTGAGAACATCATTACGGAGATTAGTGTGCACTCGGACACTATGGATCTGAACTTGACTCTTGCGACTAAGCGCATCTGCTACTACATTCGCTTTACCAGGATGGTAGCGGATTTCACAGTCATAATCATTCAACAGTTCAACCCACCTCCGTTGTCTTATATTGAGCTCCTTTTGATTGAGAATATGTTGTAAGCTTTTATGATCAGTGAACACTACACACTTAGTGCCATAAAGATAGTGTCTCCATATCTTCAAGGCAAACACGACTGCACCAAGTTCCAAGTCGTGTGTAGTGTAGTTCTTCTCGTGAATCTTCAGTTGCCTTGATGCATAAGCCACAACCTTTCCCCGTTGCATGAGAACACAACCGAGACCTAGGTTGGATGCATCACAGTAAACCACAAAGTCATCATTTCCATCAGGCAATGTCAAGACAGGAGCATCCCAAAGTTTCTGCTTCAAGGTCTGAAATGCCTCTTCTTGCTTCGGTCCCCACTTGTATGGCTTATTCTTCTGAGTCAAATAAGTGAGAGGGACAGCAATCCGGGAGAAATTCGAGATGAACCGCCTATAGTAACCGGCACGTCCAAGAAATGATCGAATCTCTGTCGGTGTCTTTGGTGTACTCCAATTCTTCACAGCATCGATCTTTGCAGGATCCACGTGAACACCGTATTCGTTGACTATGTGCCCCAAGAATTGAACTTCCTTAAGCCAAAATTCACATTTAGAGAATTTGGCATACAGTCGCTCTTCTCATAGAATCTCCAAAACCAACTTAAGGTGTTTCTCGTGTTCTTTCTTGGTCTTTGAGTAGATCAGAATATCATCAATGAATACTATCACAAATTTATCCAAGTATGGCCTGCAAACACGGTTCATGAGATCCATGAAAACCGCAGGTGCATTGGTAAGGCCGAAGGGCATTACCAGAAATTCATAATGGCCATATCTTGTTCTGAATGCAGTCTTGGGAATATCATCATCATGTACGCGAAGCTGATGATACCCAGACCTAAGATCGATCTTTGAAAACCATGCCGAGCCTTGAAGCTGATCGAAGAGATCATCGATGCGCGGCAGTGGGTATCGATTCTTGATAGTCAACTTGTTCAATTCGCGGTAGTCGATGCACATCCGGAATGACCCGTCCTTTTTCTTGACAAACAGGATCGGTGCACCCCATGGCGAATGGCTCGGGCGAATAAATCCTTTATCGGTAAGTTCTTGCAGCTGACTCGCCAATTCTTGCAATTCCGAAGGTGCAAGTTTGTAGGGAGCTTTGGCGACTGGGTTCGCACCAGGTACTAAGTCGATTCGGAACTCAACTTGTCGTTCTGGTGGAAGACCCGGCAAATCGTCTGGAAAGACTTCTGGGAAATCTCGTATCACTGGAACATCTTCTATCTTCTTTCCTTTCTCTTTCTTCTCCACAATATGAGCTAAAAATGCTATACATCTCTTCCTAAGGTACTTGTGTGCTTTAGTGCAAGACATTAGCTTAAGACCTTTACTAGCAGTTTCTCCAAATATTCTCAAAGTTTCACCCGAAGGTAAGGGAATACGAATATACTTCTCATGGCATACAATCTCCGCTTTGTGGGTGGCTAACCAATCCATGCCTATGATAACATCAAAGCTACCAAGATGCATAGGTATAAGATTAATTGGGAAAACGTGATCATTTAAGTTCACCGTACATCCAACGATAATAGTGTCAATATCAATAGTGTTTCCGTCAGCCACTTCCACGTTAAACGGTTTATCTAAATATGTACGTGTTCTACCAAGAAAGCATTCAAAATCATATGAAACGAAACTCCTATCGGCACCAGAATCAAATAAGACAGATGCATAAGAGTTGTTGATCAGAAATGTACCGTTGACGACGTCCTGGTTGGCTTGAGCAGCTGGAGCATTCAGTTGAAATGCTCGGCCTCTTGCCACCCTCTAATAATTTCCAGTCAACTTTGGGCATTGATTCCTGAAGTGACCCACTTCACCACACTCATAACAGGCTCTTGCCTGTGCTTGAGGTACCTGGCGAACGGGTACAGCTGGTATAGGTTGTGCATGCGGAGCTGGCAGTGCAAGCGGTGCTTGTTGCATCCTTTGTGCTTGCGGTGCACTCCGACAAACATTAGCAAAATGGCCAAACTTGCCGCAGTTGTTGCAGACGCGACATGGCAAATTTGGTGCGTGATGATATCGGCAGGTATTACACTGAGGAGTGTTCCCAGTGAAATTTCTGGCAGTTGAATTGTTTGATGATTGCTGCGCAGACTTGCAGCAGGAGTAGTGACCATGAAGTTCCTGGTCTTTCTCTTCTTGTTGCTGCTTTTGGATGAACTAGCAGCTTCAGACTTGACTTCAGTTTTGACTTCCTTTGCAGCAGTCCTGGTGTCAGTCTTCTTGTATCCTTTCCGCGTGAGTGTTCCATTCTTCACATGATTGTCAGTAAGAGTTGCAGATAGACGGATCGCAGCCTCAAGTGTTTTGGGATTGCTCCCGTAGACTGTATCCTGAATCTGTATCGGCAGCCCGCCGATATACTTCTCGATTAATCTTTCCAAAGGTGTCACCATATGAGGCACTAGTAGACTATACTCATGGAATTGAGTATTGTAGAGGACATTCTCTCCGCTGTCCTGCTTGAGTTCCCAGAACTCAGTCTCCAGTTTCCTCATCTCACTGCGAGGACAGAATTCAGTGGTCATCAAGTTCTTGACCTCAGTCCACGTCAGTGCAAGTACAGCATCCACTCTCCTAGTTCGCTTTTCCCCATTCCACCATGTTAGTGCTCTCTTTTGGAAAACACTAGTGGCATAGCGAACTTTCAAGTTCTCGGGACATTCGCTGTTGATGAAGGTGTTCTCCATACTCTCGAACCACTGCAGCAGGCCAGTGGCTGATTCAGCACCCGTAAATTTCAGGGGATTACAGGAGTTGAAGTGCTTGAATGTGCAAGTTGGTGGATTTGCACCACCTCGGTTCTGATTGAGAGTTTGATTGGCTTGAGTCAGTTGGTTCACCAATCCCGTAATGAGTGTTGCTAACTCTTGCATGCCTGAGTTGGCATTACTGTTGTTAGCCTCCCCATTGTTTGAATCATCTCCGTTGTGACGGCGAGGCATGTTTCTGAAGAAGTTAGAAACATGTTACTACCGTTCATAATAGAAATCATACAACCAATGGTCGAATGAGTTCATCTAAACAGTTAGGATTACATATAGGAACTATATTTTTCTCCTATCTGTCATTAAACTCATATCATAAGTAAATTTCCTAATATTATGCTAAGTGTCCTAATTGGTCATAACTAATATTATCTAACTATTCCTAAGTCCTATACAATCCCCACCCTATACCAACACTGACAACCTCCCGATGCAATGCAACAAGCTTATATATAGGGCATATGCAGAGGTAGATCGCAATCTCCCCTACACCGTCCCACCACCGTTCCATTGCACCACGATTATGTCCTTGTTAGTGTTTAGGGTGTATCATGTATCTCACCATAGTCTCACTTCACAACCCTTATCCCGGGTAGGATAATTTTGAGTGAAGTGATCTCCAGTTTCCCTTGGACAATTAGGTTCGCCTAATGTCTAAGTTCACCTGACATGTAGGTTTACCTATTTCTAAGTTCACCTAATGTCTAAGTTCACCTGACATTAAAGTTTCCCCTAATTGTCTAAGTTCACTTAATTCTATGTTAATCCCAATGTCCACAATTATCAATGAGGGTTCATATCATCACCAAGTGCTCTTATTGTCACTAAGTGTTCATATCCTCCCTATTGTTTATTCTCATCAAGTGTCCATACCATCACTAAGTGTTAGTATCATCATTATGCGTTTATATTATCCTCAAGTGTCTATATCATCACCCAAGTCTACATTTCACTACTAAGTGTTCGTATTGTTAGTTGATCCTATGCACCCTACGTGTCCAATCCGTGTGTTTTATAAGTGAATTTATAAGTGTTTATCAAGTGTGATCATTCAATAGTCAATCCCAGTCAATCCATCAAACATATCATCAACAGTCAACAATCATATCCTCTCAACCATTCCTAGTAAAGTCCTAATAATATCCTATGTTCCTGACACTGACAGACCCCCAATATACTACAAATGGTATATGTATAGGGCATATGCAAGGGTAGATCGCAACCTCCCTTACACCGTCCCACCACCTTTGTAGTATACCACGAGTGTGTCCTTGTCTGGTGATCAATAGATCTAACAGATAATTCCTAAAGCAATTAAATTCCTAAGCAGTTAATTTCCCAAACGGGTAGTTCCCACATTCTTCAATACTGACATCCACCCAACGTGCCGTAAATGGTATATATATAGGGCATATGTAGGGGTCAGTCGCAACTGTCCCAGCCAACGTCCCACCACCTTTACGATACATCACGTGCATGTCCTTACTGAATCATTAGGGCACAAGTAAACGAGTAATACATGCGAATCAGATATATAGCAGGAGTTCAGTTAACATGTAATAAACACATAAGCATGGAATCCTGAATATACTAACTAGTGTATGAAGTAACTTCATACTAGGGTATCCTACGGTTATAGACTAGGTCAACCATTTCTAGTAACCTAATTCCCTATAACCCAGGCTCTGATACCAATCTGTAACACCCCGACCGGCGGCGGAATCGTCGGGATGCCACGAGGGATGTGTAGATTGTTCAAAAGCTCGTGGGCATCTAAATCAAATCATCATATATCATTTAAGCAAACAATATAATTACACCAAAAATCATGTTCATCATGAATCAATTACATCAATTACACAAAAGAATTAGTTAAACTAACTAAACTCTAATCGCCAGAAAATTAAGTTAATTAACTAAGTCCAAGATCCTATATGATGATGTCCAAAATAGAAGAGATCCTCTCTTCATCCTACTTGTCTCCATCACCTGAAACATGTAAGAAAATCAAGTGTCAACTACAAAAGTAGTTGGTGAGTAATCATAAGTTTTTATATTAAAAAAAAATGTTTTAGTAAAATGAGTTTAGAAGTTCATACTTAAAATAGTTTTATAAAATGCTTTGTTTAAAACGAGTATAAAACTTATGATCTTCTTGAGGAAATCCATATGAATACCTGTATGAGATAATCCAACACACATCCACCAATTCAACAATCAAACACATACAAAATCACATAATCACATAACCAATCAGTCATAGTCAATCACAAATAATCATAATCAAACATAGATAATTAATCCACAACTAATCAACCAATCTCATCAAGTATATTCTCAAATAATGTTCGTGACTATACATGATCATTTTGTAATTAACATAAGTTAAATACATGATTCATGGAGTGGTAGCTAACCACGTGACAATACATGAAGTCAAAGCAATTGACCGAAGTCAAAGGCAATGATTCACGGATGTGGAACTCATCCACGTGACAATACATGAAGTCAAAGCAATTAACCGAAGTCAAAAGCAATGATTCACGGAGTTTGTGACAATACTTGTAATCTTTGTTATTGACCGAGGTCAATAACAATGTTTACACGGATATAAGTTAATAAGAGATAATCCAATAATAATGATAAGTTTAAATGTGAATATCATATTGATAAACAGGTATTAACCTTGTGTTATCAAAATCATATTTCATTTTGTATACATGCTTCATCTCCGAGTTTTAAAAAATAAAACAGTTTAAAGAAAGGGAGGTTATGAGAACTCACCTGAAGTCCTTAGAATCAGTGTTCTCTTATAATGCGCGCTCGTGTTATATAACTCAAGTCAACTCAAAGATCTGAAATTATAGTATGTTTTGTATTCATAAGTATATGTGTTTTATTTTCAATAAGTGAACTAAATGTTCACTCTTTAACCTTAATTCTTTCTTTAACTCAGTTACTAGACTCCAAGTTAAATGGCAATACCTAGGGTTTTCATTATTGATCATAATAAAAGTGTAATTGAACCTTGTTAGTTTTAATTATCTAATAATGATAATTCAGTCGAAAATTCGCATGTATTTTCCTATAGATAGTCATGCAAGAAAATGATACCCTTTTTCACACACATATTCTCACATACACACATGAATACTCAATTCCACCACCATTTTTCTTTAACTTATAAAATCCAATCTTAGTCTAATAGGATTATATTTAAGTTATTTTCATTAAAAATTCAACCATGCCATCATACCATTCAAAATTCATGTATTTTATAACAAAAATGGTGGTCCAAAATATTCATGCATGCATGCTCGTATCTAGTCACACACTCTTTGTATTTGACCCTAGTTTTAACAAGTTTTAGGTTTAGTATACATAGGTTCGGTCAAGTGAACCGAAATGGTTTGGGTCAGCCCCTGATGCAGCGAACCTTTTGGGTTCTACAGCCCAAGGTTCGCCCCTAAGATGGTTCGGCTAGTGTCAAGGTTCGGCCAACAGTGAGCAACAGGGTTCGGCTAAAATGATAACAAGGTTCGGTCACCATTGAGACATCACCCTAGGTTCGTTTTCAGCAAGGGTTCGCCCGTCCAAGGAGGTTCGCTGCCAATAGCAAGGCTCGTGACCATGTGATGGTTCGGCTAGCTGGAAAAGATTCGGCCCAGGGTTCGTGGTCCATACTGGTGGTGACAGGTTCGCTAGGCACCCAGAAATGGTTCGGCTGGATGTTAGTTGGTTCGGCCCAGGGTTCGCCGGCCAAGGGTTCGCCACCTGGTTTTCCCGCCCAAGAAAGGTTCGGCTAGAACCTTACAGGTTCGCCATTCTGTGGTCGCGATCCAGCAGTTCCTGTAGCATCATCTTCGACATCTAGGGGTTATATGGTCGTCTAGGTTCTCTGTGGCTCGACAATAACATGGTTTAAACCGAACAAAACCCTAAAATCGTTTACAAGGTTGATATCCATACACGAAGTAGGGTTTTCACCCAAACCGAAAAGTAAAATGGATTGCTTACCTTCGAATCGTGGTCAGCCGCCGGGTTTCTTGGTATCCTCTTGTAGCTCTCGTTCACGCGGTCGTTTAGATCCAAAGATCACTTGAATCCGTCGGGTAACGAGCGAGATAAGTTAGAGAGAAGGTAGAGAGAAGTTTTGTGTGTGTGTTTTAGGTGAAAAAGAGAGAGGAAGAGTTTGTGTGTTATGAGGAAGAAGAAGAAAGGTTCTTCCTTATATCGCGTGTCGTTTCCCACTGTCCGGTCTCGTTTTTATCGCGATAACAAAATAAACTACTCGGTTTTACTCGTTAAACATATTTAAAATATAATGTGTTTAAATAATATGGTTTCATTAATTATCTTGATTTCTAAAAAATCTTTGTCTCGTAATAGGTCTCGTTTAATACGCGTGAAATGTAATAACACGCTCGGTTTTTCTAACATAGCATATTTAAACAATAAATCATTTTAAATAAATTGGTTTTGCTTAAATAAAATAAGTTTAAATAAATTGTTTCGTAAATCGCTTTCGTTTTATTATCGTTAAATAATTGTTTAATAAATTAAATTATTCCAATTTAATTTAAGTTGTGATTCCTAATAAATATTTTTAGTTATAATTTATTAAATTAATATCGTTTGATATTATTTAATTTTCTCGTCGAAACGCGTTACTCGCGTACGTATTCGTAAAGATCGTCACCTTTGCGAATCTGATGCTCGTACCGTATTTCGATTTGATCTATAATTTATGGAATATCGTTTCAAAACATTATTCTTAATAAATATATTCGTGTAAATCGTCACCCACACGAATACATTATTAAGTTAATATTTCTGAACCAATATTCGCGTTTAAGTAATATTCGTAACCTCACTTTGCGTAATTAATTCTCATTATTTAACAACTTTAATATTATCATTTCCCAAACCAAAACCACTAAACCCTAGTCACTGACACATCCATGATAGACCGAAATATGCATATATATAGGGCATATGTAAGGGTCAGTCGCAACTGCCCTAGCCACCGTCCCACCGCTATTTCGATAAACCATGTCCATGGGTCTTTGACCATGTTTAGTAACCAGACTTTAACAAACTCCCCGTTCCATCCCAACTCCATTCTCAACCAATAATCCTTCATCATCAGTAATAAGTAACTGCGATAAACACTACGGGTCTGTGTAGTTGAATTACAACTAAACTTCCCGTGGTTTATGCATATAATAAATGTGCTATAACATGTATACCAGTACAGTGATAATATCACTAATGTAAGTCAACAATTTCATAATCATTCATAATAAATAAATTTCCGGTCGTAACAGTACAATGGTACGGATGTACGGACGTACGGACAACCGAAAATACAGTGATGTTACATGAAATCCTAGAGAGAGAAAGTAGAGAGAGCTCGAGATTTGGGGGGAAAATCTGGTAGGTGGGGGTGGTAGGAGGCCATTAATGCCTCATTAAAGGCTTCAAAATAAGTCAGGTATGTACGGTCTCGTTCGGTTTCGCGTAATTCATCGTTTTCGTTTCATTTTCATAATGAAACAAATCGATTATAAAACAAGATTTTTATAAAATTATTTTAGGTGGAAATTCGTAGTAAATTAACTAAATATCTTCCATTTATTTTAAATTTTCAGAAATATTTATTTTTCTGTTTAAAATCGAATCGTACAGTCGTCGCGCGTATTTGTTCGAATCGTCACGCGTACAATTACGATGATAACTACACTTTTCATTATGGTTTTCTAATTATTGGATATAATTCAGAACGTTAAACCTTCAGATATATTCGTACAGATCGTCACCTATACGAATAATCCGTCGATTTAGAATTCACGTAACGAAATCCGTGTTGTTTTGTTCTGTAAAGCCTCACATACGATTATACATAATAGAATCCTAACAAATAATCACATGATGGTTCTGTATCGCCAGATAATTATCTGACTGATGAACCATGTTTCTGAGTTTTGTTTTTCTGAAATGATTCTAAATTTGTTCTTTGATAACACCAAATGATAATGATACATGATATGAATATGACATACATTGAAATATGTATTGTTTGTACCTGATTACCGTTCATGTTACTTTTGAGATCACTGTTCCGGTGACGTTCTGGCACTGATGTTACAAAAACTCTCAATGATGCTCAAGAGAATTACACTACCACTGAGAAGTAGCTTCTAGCGGTAGTGTTTGCTTTTGACAAATTCCGGTCATACCTTGTGCTTTCAAAGACCACCGTTTTCACCGATCACTCGGCATTGAGGTTTCTTTTTGCAAAGAAAGATGCAAAGCCTCATCTCATTAGGTGGATTCTTTTGTTGTCGGAATTTGACATTGAGATTAAAGATAAGAAAGGGGCGGAAAATGTGGCGGCCAATCATCTCTCCCGGTTAGAGGACCCGGAGAGGAGTGAGATTCATGAGGAGGAGATTGGTGATAGGTTCCCTCACGAGGTGATCGACTTTGTAGAGGCGGAGAAGCAAGGAATGCCATGGTTCACCGACTTGGCAAATTTCATTGCTCATGGAGTGGTGATTGAGGGAATGACCACTCAACAAAAGAAGTTCTTTAGAGATGCGGGTAAGTATGTTTGGGATGACCCGTATCTCTATCGTGTGGGAGGAGATAGGATTCTTAGGAGATCTGTGAGTAGGAAGGAATGCCTAGAAATTTTGAGGCATTGCCATGAAGGCTTGACGGGTGGACATCATGGCCATCATTCCACAGCCCAAGTGTGATCCTTGTCAACGCACCGGAAACATTTCATCTAAGGATGAAATGCCTCAAAACCCCATTCAAGTGTTGGAGGTTTTTGATGTTTGGGGCATTGATTTTGTTGGACCTTTCGCATTGTCCAAAGGGAATAGGTACATACTCGTGGCCATAGATTACGTTTCAAAGTGGGTTGAGGCTCAAGCCTTGCCTACAAATGATGCCCGAGTAGTTCTCAAGTTCTTAAAGAAGTTGTTTAGTAGGTTTGGAACTCCTAGAGCGTTAATAAGTGACCGTGGCACGCACTTTTGTAACACTATGTTAGAAAAGGCACTACAACGCTACGGTGTCACTCATCGTTTGGCGACCGCATACCATCCACAAACAAGCGCTAAAGTGGAGAATGCAAACCGAGGGGTGAAAAGGATACTTGAGAAGATCGTAGGGAAGAGTCGGAAGGATTGGTCCGACAAGTTAGACGACGCATTGTGGGCATTTAGAACGGCCTACAAGACACCTTTAGGAACCACACCATACATGGTCGTCTATGGAAAAGCATGCCATCTTCCCGTTGAATTAGAGCATAGAGCTCTTTGGGCTCTTAAAACGGTCAACCTTGATCTTACAGAGGTGGGTAGGAAAAGCTATTTTCAAATTCATGAGTTGGAGGCCCTTCGTGATGCGGTCTATTCACGTTCATTGAGCATCAAAGAAAAGACCAAATCTTTGCATGATAGAAGGTTGAAGGGTTTGAAGGAGTTTAAGAAGGCTGATTGGGTTTTACTCTACAATTCCCGATTGAAGCTGTTTGGAGGAAAGTTGAAGTCCAAGTGGACGGGTCCATACATAGTTGAAGAGGTTTTTCCATATCGAACCGTTAAGTTGAAAAACGAAGTTGATGGTAGCACTTGGAAAGTAAACGGTCATAGGTTAAAGTATTACATCGGAGGACCGTTGGATGACAATGAGGAGGGGGGAAGAGATCCTCCTAGAGAAACCCGAGTGATGAAGTACTGATGGGTTCTTGGGATGAAACCCAAGTGTATAGTGTGTAAATGGTAGATTTCTAGTGTTTTTGGTGCGTTTTTCGCATTTACTTTTCGTTTTTTCGTTTTTTTGTGTTTGTAACATCAGTGCCGGACGCGTTGCCGGAACAGTGATCTCTATAGTAACTTGCACAGTAACTCAGGTACACTCTACATGAAACTATGTATATGCTATTGACATTTGATGCTTGACACTAAACTATTATGCTATTGTTCTGAAATCTGACTTAAACCTCATGGTTTAACTGTCAGAAACACGTCAGACAACACTGAACAGCAACACAAATGCTTGATTTGAAGATATTAAGTATAAACGTATGCGAGGTTAAACAGAACAAAACCATAACGATTATTGTTACAGAATGCTAAACCGACGAATTATTCGTAGAGATGACGATCCGTAAGAATAAATCTGACAGTTAACGTTCTGAAATAATGACTGAAAAGTAGAAAACAAGAATCAGAAAGTGAAATCATCGTCGTGTTCGTTCGGGTGACGATTCGAACGAATACGCGCGAAGGTGACACGTTCTGACGAAACGAACGAAAATAATTAAAGGAAGTTTAACATTTAATTTTTATTAGGAATCACAATCTTTTAGAAATTTAAAAATAAAATCATTTAATTAAAATGCATAGAATACGCGAACGAGCTAAAGAAACGCGTAAAAATAATAAATTCGATAAATAATTCAAGAAAAATGATATTAAAATATTTACTAGAAATAACCACCTTCCAAAACATTCGAAATTAAATTCTTTTATTAAGTTACAAAAACACGCGCGTAGCGTGCCAGAAACACGACGAAAACAAGAACCGAGCTACGAAAACGAACCCGAACACCCTCGGAGTATAAAAGGCATGAATGAGGTGGTTATCCTCATTTATTACACACTTTCTCTCTCTCTAAACTCTCAAACCCGTCACTCTCTCTCTCTTTCTAAGATTTCCATCTTCAAACCTCAAGATCTTGTTCATTTGTGGGTGAAATCAAGAGTTTTTGGTGTCCACGCGAATATCTCGAGCTCCTCTACCAGGAAGTACAACTAATCTGAGTGTTTGTCCAGCCATTTTCGAGGTATGAAGCTAGAAACATCACGAAAAATAGGGTTTTCACCCTTTAGTTCGACCCACAACATTAAACCGGTCCTAGGCGTAATTACCCTAAACCCCCACACCCTGAGGGCCTTCGGTAGTGTATCCTTAACCATGGAGATGGGCTAGAATTGATTAAGTCGATAAAAATGATGCGGTGGAACCTGGGTTCGTGAACTAACTGCAAGAGCCAAACCATGATCGGCCGAACCTGTGCAGACCATGGCTGAACCTTGTTGCACTCACACCAGGCGAACCTGTTATCATCATCGAACTACTGCGCGAACCTTGTCCTATTCAGCGAACCATGCCAAGAACTTAGGTCCTGCGAACCCATGGGTGTGCTGCCACTAACCTCCCCTTCGGCGAACCTAGCCGCATGCGAACCCAGCTGTGTTTGCCGAACCCATGAAGGGGTGGCAAACCCTATACCCTGGCCGAACCATGCAGAGTCACGAACCACAAGCCGAACCTTCTCACTGAAACCGAACCTATAAGGTTTGTCGGACACCATAGCATGCCGAACCACCAGCCATGACCATCGAAGGTTCGCTGAGAAGAGAATCCATACATCTCTTTAGCCGACTAAGCTACCTGCTCCATTTCACTTTGTTCGGCCCATGTAATAACTGGGCCACATCGCTAATACCGATCTGTTTTGGCCCACGATTAAGGAATTCAATTAAGGCCCAACGACTTAGCCCAACAACATGTACCCGGCCCAATCATTGGCCCACTACATTTATTGTAGCCCAACATCATCACCAACCCATCGTTTTGGTCCATAGCCCACTGGTTTGGGCCATAAGCATATTGTTAGGCCATAGGGGCTAACCCAATTCACTCTTTCGGCCCATAGTGGTTGAATTAACCCTCACAGATTAGGCCCAATGGATTATCCGGCCCAAGTGATTCAACAAACTAATGAACACACAAACGAATACCTAAAAATCAATAACAAATTCATACATGGATTATCATTTCATATTATCACAAGGGTGGTAATGAATTGACTAGGCAAACCATGCAAAAACCTAAAACTATATTCCTTGAAGTGATTTTTGGAGGATTTTAAGAAAGACAAGACAAATGGAACAATGATTTATACAAACTCATTTGCAAGGTATTAAAGGTTTATAACTTTTAAACTAAACCCTAAATTGTGTAAATGCAAACAATAAAAAGGGTTCAATAGTTCATTACATAATATAGTGAATCAAGGCCGGATGATGACCGAGACCCTTAGTGATGTCCAATTCTAAGGTTAACACAAACACACGCACGGACACGTACTTAAGAACTTATACTTATGAAGTACAACAACATGGAATTAATACAGGATCGTGAAAACTACTACACTTACAACAAAAGAGCGCGTGCAATTCTTGTTTTATACTTAGTCAACCACTTCAAACACAAGGTGAGTTCATTTGTCCCTTTTCAAACATATTTGTTTTTACCTCGGGACTGAGAAGCATGTTATACATTTTAAACAATGATTGAAATGTTTATTAAATGCTTTTACACATATTCATGATGCTTATAGTAACACTTAAGCTTTAAACTCTTACTTTGGAAGCTATAAACTCGATGCTTAAACTATGTGTTTGATGCTTATGCTACAAACTTGAAGCTTAAACTAGATTCTTGATGCTTATGCTACAAACTTGAAGCTTAAACTAGATGCTTGATGCTTATGCTATAAACTCGAAGCTTAAACTAGATGCTTGATGCTTATGCTATAAACTCTATGCTCAAACTATATGCTAATACTTGAAACTAAATGCTCAAAGCTATGATTGTATGCGAAATGCTAAGCTTGTATCTATTCATGGGCTACGTAATTGCTAAACATTGCTAGAGCAAAGCTTGTACCCATGCAATGAGATACGTGAAAGCTAAACTATGAGGATGCTAAGCTTTTATCTATATATGAGATACGTAAATGCCAAACATTGCTAGAGCAAGGCTTGTGTCTATATATGAGATATGTAAATGCTAAACTATTTGTGTGTGCACAGCTTGTGTCTATATATGAGATATGTAATTGCCAAACATTGCTAGAGCAAGGCTTGTATCTGCATATATGAGACACGTAATTGCTAGACTATTCGGATGCTAAGCTTAAACCAATTCATGAGATACGTAATGGCTAAACATTGCTAGAGCAAAGCTTGTATCTAGCCGTGGGCTACGTAAGTGCTAAACATTGCTAGAGCAAAGCTTGTACCCACGCATGAGATTGGTGAAAGCTAAACTATGACGTGTGAAACAATGGTGCTTGTACAACTTACTCTAAAGCTAACCTACATGAATGCTATAAACTTGTAAACTTTTAAGCAGAACACTAAAGCTATGATGAAGACTGGATTGAATGGTAGGTAAAATGTTTAATTATCCTTATCAACAGTGTCATATGCGGATTAGTATGTGGTGGGATGGCGTCTGGGCGGGTTGTAGGCTCGACCCTTTCGTATGCCCTATATATAAGCATACCGATTTGGATATTACATGTGATGTTAATGAGGTTAAGGTTTTACCGAAAGAGGTTTGCTAAAGCTATTTTCAACTCTTAAACTATATGAACTCACCAACCATTGTGTTGACTTTGTTTTCTTACATGCTTTCTCAGGTGATGCACAGGTCTAAGCTAAGGCACAGGATTGCATACTAGGATGCCCAGATAGAGGACCTAGTAGACTTTTGGAAAGCACAACTTTTTGTTATTAATACGAGTCACTTTTGATATCTTGTACAGATACAAGATAGTAACATTTGATTCTTTTGATAGGTTTACTTAGTTAAATTACCAAACATTGACATTTGTAATTTAACTTTGTAATCCTAGTTTAATGTTATTGTGCTTTAGTTATTCTCAATGTTGATGCTATGTAAACAATCTGATTATCACGATTATAACTCACGATATCGCGCCCCGAGAACATTCCGCCCGGCGGGAAACTCGATCTGTCCTGCCGGCTCGGGGTGTGACAGTGTTTCTTGTGTTTTGCAGGTTTTTAATCAATTTGATGCAAGAAAAGTGGTTTGGAGCTTCCAGGTATGTTCTCTTGCCTTAGAATTTATTTTGGGTGTTTTAGTGGAAAAGGGGGGTTGAAAATTTGGCTAAGGCATGAAAATGTCGGAAACTCTCTGGAAATTTGACCCCGTCATGTCACGCGACACCCACAGGCCCAGCTGTCGAGCTACTTGAGAGAATCCGGTCAATACGCAGGTCAACATGTCGTCGCGCTACGTGACGGCCTTCTAGTAAGTTGTCGCGCTACGCGACGCGGCCCCAGACTGGTAAAAGTCCCTTTCAAGCCCTAGATTTCATTTTCAACCCAAATTTCTTCTTCTCTAAGCCGTCGCCCAACCCCTCCTCACCACCATTGCTGCTTTCCACCACCATCTAACCACCAATTTCACCACCCAAGACCATATACCATCATCCCCACCTTCGATTTCATCCTTTTCTTTCACCATTTCACCACCCCCATCCACCATTGACGGGTTCGAGCAAGGAGACGAGGGGTTTTCTTCAAGTCTTCATTTTCTCTTCTAAATCACAAGTTCTAAGTCGTTTCTAAGGTAAGGTGGCTAACTAGATTCATTTTTCTTGCATTTTGATTGTTTTTGGAATTTTCTAAGTTAGGTCATAGTTTTTGATTATGTGTTTTTGCTTGTTTCTTGTTATTCTAGCATAATGGTAGGATAGAAATGATAGTTTATTAGTTGTTTGCTCACCATTGTGTTTGAAAGTGTTCACTTGGGTCAAAGAACCATGGGTTGAGTTTTGCGTAAATAAGCTTGTTTTGGAATAGTTCTTTTGATTTTGGAATGAAATATGAACTGATTTTTTGAATTAAAATAAGTATTAGGATTTGATGGGAGATTAAAAATCAGTTCTTGACTGTTGGAAATGGTTTTGTTGTCAATAGCCTAATTTAAATTGTTGGTTAACCGCGAATGAAATGCTATACGGTTACATTTTTTGGTTTCTTTGCTAACTTGGCAGCTTTTGTTTGGTTTTAACTGTGTTTTTCAGGGATGTCTGGAGCTAGTTCATCAGGAGGAGCTGGTGGGAAAAGAAGGAGGGGGCCAGTTCCAAGGCCCAGGGGAGAACCAAACTCCCCAGAGCAAGTCCAAAGAGATGAAAGAACCATTCGGTATCTAGAGGCTGAAAGGGTGCCAACAATCAAGACAAGAAGACTGCGAGACCACACACTGCTACTGTTTGAGATGGGTACGTTTGAAAATGATAGGATTGAGAGGTTTATATCTTTAGAACTCCTCCACCACAGGAATATTAGTTGGGACTTGATTGACCAATTGGGTCATAGAGATAGATTAGAAAGACTGCTAGGACCTAGCTGGGTGAGGGTTCTAGCATGTGACTGGCCCCAATACAAGGAACTGACACTGGAGTTCCACTCTACTTTCATGTATGATGACTCAGAGTTTGACTCAGTGGACGTCGTGTCCTTTTCTTTGGGTAGACGGGTATATGAGATGTCTATCCCTCTGCTCGCTGTCGCGTCTAGATTTTATACTGAGAATGAGGTCCTGTCACCCATGTTTGTATCATCTTTGAGAGGTGCCACCAAGAAAAATAGAGACTTCTGTATTTCTGAGTGGACTTGAGTGAGATTTGGGCCACCATTGCTGATTCCCCTTTTTCCACCAGTATGGTGGAGTCTGATATCCGAGACCCTCTCTTGAGATATATCCATAGAGTCTTGGCCTGTACGGTGGTAAGGAGGTCGTCTGGGGAGGAAAAGGTCAATTGGATTGACCTGTTCTGTTTATATTGCATGGTGACGGGGAGAGAGGCCAACGTGGCCTGTGTATTAGCTACATCTTTAGCTAGAAGTAGGCGCAGTGGTGGGCGAGCGCGGTTGGACATGGGTCCGTATATTTACCGCATGGCTGAGTACTTAGGAGTATTTGGTAGATACCGCCCAGATTTGATGATTATGGGGCCACTGATCACCTCTATTGATCTAAGGGACCTGCGTAGAGCAAGAATTTGTGAGAGAGATGAACCACCCAGGTGGGCAGGGTTTGTGGTTGGTCCCCAGATGATGCCACCACAGGGGACACCTGCAGCTGATGTGGTTATGGGTTCAGTGCCCACTCATAGACAGAGGCCGGTTTTTAGGCGTGACTTTCCTCCCAGACAGTACCCCCTTAGGGAGCCCATACCTGATCCACTCACTTTAGAGCCTCTATGTCGTGGGATGGATGGGTATCATGAGCAATACAGGGATTGGAGAACTCAGGATCAGAGGAGACAAGAGGATGCTATGAGGTACCTGATGGCCTCACTTCACATTGATATTCCCGAGTTTTACAGGGCTCCAGATTTGCATGATGACAGAGGTGGTGCTGATGATGAGGATTAGGTGTGGGGAGGTGGTTTTATGTGTTGGTTATTGCAGTATTGATTATCACTTTTGAACAGTTGTACTTTTGTAAACTTGTGGTTTGGGGGGGTGATGATTTGGCAGTGGTTGACTTTGTCTTGGATTTGGTTATTATTATGTTTGGACTCATTGTGGTTGCTTGATCTTATTGTCTATAGATTTCATATGTTTGTTTATGGCCTGTGAAGCAAGTTGCAGATTGTGGAGCTTACTTGGAAAGACTGGCACTCGACAGTCTTCACTTTAACTAGCTAAGTCATTTTCAGTTTCTAGTTTTTATTTTAGTTTTTCTTTGGGTTTTCCTTTTTCTCTACATTGAGGACAATGTATAGTTTAAGTGTGGGGATGGGAAGCTTAGTTAAATTTTGTTTTAGTAGTTTTTGAATTGTAGTTTAGTTAAGTATTTGGGTAAAAAAAAATTTTGAATTTATTTTTATTTTTCTTTTTTTTAGCTTAGATCTTTCTCGTCCTTGTTTAAGTCGGTTGCAAAAGCATGATAGGAAATGATAGGAAAGTTGGGTTTTAAGGTTTCATTCATGATTATCTTGTTGGTTTGGGTTTTGTGCTTTGGTTATAGGAATGTTAATTAGGTCACAAACGAATTAAATGTTTAACCAAATTCAAAAGCCGTGAGGTGATAGTTTGTTAGTGTGTCTTGAATGTTTAGTGACTAGTTAAAGTCTTTGTGAAAAGGCTAAGATTAGGTTAATTGAACATAATCTTGCATACTAAATCGAAGATGATTCTCGTTATTATCCCGTGCATGTTTGTGTATTGAGACTTTCATTTCCGTGAGGTAGATGGTCTTAGGATATATTATTGATGGGTTGGTTAACTTGTGAGAGTAACTAATTTAAATAGGTAATTAAAAGACTTGTAGACATCTTAGTTGAAATCTTTGAGAAAGGTCAAAGATACTCTAGTTTGTTCATGAGCTAAAATTCAAAGATCTCGGTTCCACAATAAGTTCCATAATCAATCTGAAAAGCATTAGACATGTATAGAGTAAACCCTAGGTAGTCATCTCATTATTCGTGACTTCTTGTTTCATTTCCTTTATTTAGTCTTGATCCGTTTTCTAGGTTATTAATTTATCCTAATTAATCAATAAAAACCCCCCCTTAAAACAATTTTATTTAATCAAGTAAATTTGTATAGATAAGTCCTTGAGTCTATTTTGCATTTTCTATAGAAGTCTGTGGGTTCGATATCCGGACTTACTTTGCTTTACTACTTTTGATAGGTTCACTTGCCTGTTAGTAATTTAGCTTAGAGAGTCTAGAGTATTACTTAGTGTCTAGGATAGTTGTAATTTTTATTAATTTTAATTAAACTACTTTGCACACATCAAGTTTTTGGCGCCATTGCCGGGGACTTCTTAGTCGATTGTGCATATTAGTTTCTTGTGTCTTATCTGTGCATATTTGTCTTTTGTTTGTTTTAGTTTTAGTTTTATTTTATTAGTTTATTTCTTTTTTATTTAATTTTATTTTTTTGCAGGTTTGGTAGTGTATGCCACACTTTCGCTCACACGGACCGCCACCTGAGCTTTCATTGCCTTCAAGGAGCGATTCGCGAGACTTTTCTGAAGAGTCTACAAGCGAGGTAAGTGCTTCTACACCCATTTCTGGTGACTTTTCTGAGCACACACCACTGTCCTCTTCTAATTCTTCTACTCATTCTAGTCCTCGTTTGCACTTTGTTCCACAAATGGCAAACCGTCGTACAGTTCATCAGCAGTCCACCGAGGGTTTCACGGGACTTAACAATCCCGTCACTGTGCCAAAAATTACGAATGAAAATTCGGGGCAGATTCCCTCGTACATCATGACAGCCATTAACAATTCTCAGTTTAATGGCCGGGATGATGAGGATGCTCCAGCACATATAGCTCGCCTCACTCGCATCTGTGGTACCTTCAATCTTCAAGGTGCCACTGAAGATGCCATTTTCTTGCAGCTATTCTCCTTTTCACTTGCGGGTAGAGCAGCCACTTGGCTCGACTCGCATGCACCTAGATCATTCACCACATGGGGCAGTCTTTGGGATGCTTTCCTTAAGAAGTATTTTCCACCTACCAAGGCAGCCCGCCTTCGTGATGAGATCCCCTCTTTTCGTATGGCACCCGATGAACCATATTACCTTGCTTGGGAGAGATTCCAGAATTTGCTTAGCAGATGCTCCCAGCATGGTCTCTCTGATTGGGCACTTGTAGAGAAATTCTACAATGGTCTCACTTATGAGACTTGGGCTCGTTTCGACACTTCTGCGGGGGGTCATCTCATGGGTAAAAGGGATGTTACTGAGTGCAACGACATGTTTGAAAGTTTTGCTCAGGCTGAGTATGAGCAGAGGTCTACTAATAGGAATTCCAATCCTATTTCTAGTTCCTCCTCTTCCATGAGAGGAGTTCACCACGTTAATGTGGATACTAGTGTCGCAGCTGCTCTCGAGGCCTTGTCGAGGGATGTGAAGGAGTTGAAGATGAAGGTAGATAGGTGTGAGATCTGTAGGGGTGGCCAAGCCACCTCTGAGTGTTTGGTGGTCAACCAGGAGCAGGTTGACTATTTGGGGGGGTCAAGGTAGGGGTAACACAAACCCGTTCAATAACTCTTACAATCAAAATTGGAGAAACCACCCGAACTTCAATTGGCGTTCTTCCGGTCATCCCCCTGGTTTCCAATCTGGGTTATCTCATAACCATGGGCAGGGTCATTCTTCAGTTAGTCATCCGAGTCATACACCGGGGGTGGGTAGTAGTAGTGGCGTGGTGCAGGTAGCATGAGTAAGATTGAGGAGTTACTGACCCAGTTGGTTGCTAAGGATGCCAATACTCAGAAAACCCTTGCTAAGCATGACATCCTTCTGAAAAACCAACAATCTGCTTTTCTTGATCTTCAAAGATCAGTTGGGGATATTGCTAAGTGTTTGAATGAGAGGCCCCAAGGCCAGTTTTTGGGCAGCACACAGCCTAATCCAAATGCTCATGTAAAAGCAGTGACCACTAGGAGTGGTCAAGGGGGTGAGAAAGTTGATCCACCGGTTGAGGTAGAGGAAGAAGAACCGGTGGATGAGGAGATTGGGATGGAGACTCCTGGGGGGTGCACATGAGGCCAGTCCCAGCAAGTACAGCACCGAACAGTGAGTCTCCTTTAGTGGTCCCGGTTGAGAAGAAATCGGTTGAGATTAGGCCGAGTCCTAAGATTGATCATTCACGACTTCCATACCCTGCTCGCTTAGCTCACCAAAAGCATGCTAAGGAGTATGGTCATTTTCTTGACATGTTTAAACAGTTGAAGATCAATCTTCCATTCATCGAGGCTCTTCAGCATATGCCCAAGTATGCCAAATTCTTTAAGGATTTGTTGAAGAGCAAGGATCGGCAAGGTGAACTTTCTAATGTTCCATTGAGCGGGGGGTGTTCTGCGGTAATTCTGAACAAGCTACCGGAGAAGTTGACAGATCCGGGGATCTTTACAATCCCAGTTTTCGGGCAGCATACAGCCTAATCCGGGGAACTTTCAGAGGCACGCGTTGGCATATTCAGGTGCTAGCATCAATTTGATGCCCTATTCTATATATGAGAAGCTAGCACTTGGTGACCTTATGCCTACGCGCATGACATAGTCCCTTGTTGACCGGACGGTCCAGTGTCCACGGGGTATTGTTGAGAACTTGTTAGCGAAGGTGGACAAATTTGTGTTCTCCGTGGATTTCGTGATCCTTGACATGGAGGCCGATGAGAGTGTGCCTATCATTCTAGGCCGTCCTTTCTTGAGGACCGCTAAGGCCATCATTGATGTGTTTGATGGGAAGCTAACTCTTAGAGTGGGTGATGAGACTGTCACATTCGAGGTTGTGAAGTCCATGAGGCATCCCGGTGATCAAGATGACTTTAGTGACCCATGTCATTCAGTTTACTTCATAAATTCTTTCATGTCACACGTAGATAGGTGTCTTGAGTACGTGTGTAGGGCTGATTTGGTAGTCGAGAGGAGTGAGGAGGAGTTTGAGATGGTTGATGAGGGTGTGTCGATGATTTCTGAGGTGCTAGAGATTGATGAGTTGAGGGAGGAGAGTAAGAAACCCTCTGTTGAGTCACCACCCGCCCTTGAGCTTAAGGTTTTGCCCTCCCACTTAGAGTATGCATTTTTAGGAGAGGATTCCACTCTACCTGTTGTCATTTCATCCAGGTTGAGTGAGGAGGAGGAGAAGAAGAGACTATTATGTGT
The DNA here is from genome assembly GCA_009363875.1 of Mikania micrantha. NCBI lineage: Eukaryota > Viridiplantae > Streptophyta > Magnoliopsida > Asterales > Asteraceae > Mikania > Mikania micrantha. Next base: position 21,273,270 of record CM018680.1, read on the forward strand.
GTTGAGGTTGTATAAGAGTGCTATTGCTTGGAGACTCTCCGATATCCAAGGCATTAGCCCTGCTTATTGCACACATGGAAGATGAGTATAAGCCGGTAGTCCAACCTCAGAGGCGTTTAAATCCTAACATGCAAGAGGTTGTGAAGAAGGAGGTGTTGAAGTTGATGGATGCGGGCTTGATTTATCCTATCTCGGATTCATCATGGGTGAGCCCCACTCAGGTCGTCCCTAAACGACGGTCATCACGAATGAGAAAAACGAGCTCATTCCTTCTCACACGGTCACGGGGTGGCGAGTTTGCATCGACTATAGGGAACTTAACGATGCCACCCGGAAGGATCATTTTCCCCTTCCTTTCATTGACCAGATGTTGGAGCGGTTAGCAGGCCAGCAGTTCTACTGCTTTCTGGATGGCTTTTCTGGGTATTTCCAGATCCCATTACACCGAAGGATCAGGAAAAGACCACTTTCACGTGCCCCTATGGCACCTATGCTTACCATCGCATGCCATTTGGGCTATGCAATGCTCCTGCCACATTTCAGAGGTGCATGGTAGCCATATTTCAAGATATGATTGAGTCATCCATGGAGGTGTTTATGGATGACTTTTCAGTTTATGGCAACTCATTTGGTCAATGTTTGGTGAATCTTGAGAGAATGTTGAAGAGATGTGTGGAGACGAAGTTGATGCTAAATTGGGAGAAGTGACACTTCATGGTGACCGAGGGGATAGTGTTAGGTCTCAAGATTTCGAGAGCGGGTATTGAGGTAGACCAAGCTAAGATAGAGACCATTAGTAAACTCCCACCACCTTCGAGTGTTAAATCCATTAGGAGTTTCCTTGGTCACGCGGGTTTCTATAGGCGGTTCATTAAGGACTTTTCAAAAATCACTAGGCCTATGACCCATCTTCTAGAGAAAGATACCCCATTTGTGTTGATGAGGAATGCATGAAGGCATTCGAGTTCTTGAAGGAGAAGTTTGTGAGTGCTCTTATTTAAGTTGCCCCCGATTGGAGCTTAACCTTTGAGCTCATGTGCGATGCTAGTGACCAAGCCGTTGGGGCGGTTTTGGGGCAAAGGAGAGATAAGCATTTTCACCCCATCTACTATGCTAGTAAAACTGTCACACCCCGAGCCGGCGGGCCGGATCGTGTGTCCCGTCGAGCGGAAGGTTCCCGAGGCGCGATATCGGGAATGATAATCGGAATGATCAGATTGTTGACATTGCACATGATATATAAATGAGAAACTGCTAAATGAAAATAGAATTACAAAGTTAAATTACATCAGTTTAATTCATAATTTAACAATGTAAATCTACTATCAACATCATAATTCTTCTATCTTGTATCTGCACAAGATATACAAAATTAATCTGTAGAATGATGCTTCAAAAATATGCAGGTCCAAAAGTAATAACTCCTTAGTTGACCTGTTCGTCACCTGAGAAGTCATGCAAAAAGATCAAGTCAACACATGGTTGGTGAGTTCATGTAGTTTTATAAAAATGTTTTTGAATAACCTTTGAATGACAACCTTAACCTCACCATTAACCACCTATACCATCCAGTTCAGTATGCTTATATATAGGGAATATGTAGGGTCGAACTTACCGCCCGCCCAGCCACCGTCCCACCACATACCAAACCACATGATATATTGTTCCTGGTGATAATTAAGCATTTCATCCCATACCTCTGATTCATAGCATTTGATTACCCTGAAAATGTTTACCTTGATCCCCCGAAATGACAACCTTAACCTCATCAACGACCACCTATGCTATCCAATCAAGTATGCTTATATATAGGGCATATGTAGGGGACAAGCCCCAGCCACTGTCCCACCACATACCGGACTGCTTAGCATATTGTTGTTAATGATAATTAAGCGTTTCACTCCACTCACCTTCATCTTAGATTTTGATTTCCACAAATTGAATCAACTCTGATTTCTTGAGTTCGTCATGTATCCATGATTACCCCAAAACACTTGTAGAAATATAATAATAAATGTTTAATTAAATTAATAATTAAGCATTTAAATACAACTAAGACATGATGATTGGGCCTTATTTGACTCAATCAATTAGACTTAGTTGCTGGTGGTTGTCCAAGTTGTACCCTCTCACACGTGGCCCATATCAGGCATGACCCACTAGGAGTCTACCTGTATGCGTCGGGACTTTCATGATGCCCATATCAGCTTGCCCCTTTGGCCTATTGTACATGTCGGGACTTTAAGGATATCCTTTGATTCTTGATTCTCTTGATTTCGTTTGATAGTTTTAGTTATGCCCATATAGCTTGACTACAGGAGTCTACTATTGTGACGGGACTTTCCGTGTGTTACACGTGGTCTCGATTTACATACAACTGACATCCACCTTACCTTAAACATTAATGATTTCATTAGATCTTAATGATTTCATTATTTCAATGATTCAAACATGGTTATGATTCCCTTGATTCTCTTGATTCTGATATTTTGAATTCCATGATTTCACAATGATTATAGATTCTTGAGTAGGATCCTTAGTTTTCTGATCACACACTGGATTAGATTCCATTGCAATTGATCTTTAGCTTTAGTTCTTTTGATTTCACTTTGAATTCAGATTCTTGAAATTGAACTCGATGGACTAAGGGTTTGTTTAGAGTGTAGAATTAAGGTGTTACTCAAAAGAGTAATTAATTAACTTGTTAGTCAATTAAGCATAACAATAACCTAGACAGGAGTCTAGGAGTATAAACAAGCATATATATATATATACACATATATATAAAGCATATAATAAGTAAAAGCATTTACGTAAAACAATTTAAGTAAAAAGGTTTACGCATGCTTCTCAGCCCCGCGTTTGAAAACAAAAATGTTTAAAAAAAAGGGGCAATGAACTCACTTGTGTTGCTCTGTATTGAATTATCACAAAATGCGCGCTCGTTGTTTGTAGACTTATGCTTCTTCAATACCTGAGTTGATTTAAGAGGATGCGAATACGATAAGTATTTATAATAGTCATCATATCTAAGGTTTGGTCTCGGTGTGCAACTAAGTGTCCTATGTTACTAATGTCTTTCTAAGATTTCATCTAACTAGTCTAACTCATTACCCATTAGTAACCCTAATCCCATGATTTATCATTACACGTTCTTAATTTAAAACGTTTCTAATTTAATTCACTTTAAGTTAAACATTAAGTCAAAATCATTTATTTCAATTTAATAAAGTATATAAATCATTTTCTTTTATTAAAACATAACGAATTTTAAGAAAAGTGAAATTTACACATGATGGGCTTGGGTTAAGCCCATTGGGCCAACCTCGGGCCCATTACTAGATTCTTTCTCAATACTTTGATTAACTACACCTTGATAGTTCAAGTAAACCATCTAGGTTAATTACATGTCTTTATGGATTTTTCCTAAGGGCTAGGTGTTAATAATCAAATCAACACTCAAGTCCTTAGGTTATTATTTGATCCTCATGATTTCCCAACTGAATTCCCAAGTGTGTTGAACTAAATTAATAGATGTCAACAACACTTATTTAATTGTTTGTATGATTAAGAAACCCATTTTCTTAGAAAACCATAATCCTTTGTTTAGCTTTTATAACATGTTTTATGCAACACCCTTGTTATTGAAATCTCCTAATTTTACGAATTCTTGCATGTTGAGCTAATCACATTTGAATTTACCCATGATTACACTTCATTGTTCCTTGAATACCTTTGTGTTTACCCCTTTAGATTCCTATATAGGCCCTCACAAAACATTCATGCATGCACCTACGTGAAAACCTTCATGCATGCATGGAATGTATAAAATCTTACTAAACCTTCTCTACATATTCATTGATTCAACACCCTTCCCTTGTCTGTCCCCCATCCGAAGCAGTCATCACGAATGGCTACATGGCCCGAATGAGTATGGATGCCGAATGGGTGGGATGGCCGACTGAACATGCCGAGCGAATGAAAGCCTTGGCCGAATAGGGACGCCCGACCGAACAGGATTGTTGGCCGAATGTGGATGGCATTGACCGAATGGGGGGCGAAAGAAAGGAATCATTCGGCGGAGGGAAGGTGGCCATTCGGCCTGCAAGTGATTCGGCCATCTGATGGGTTTCATTCGGCCGATCGAGCAACCACCATGGCAGCCTTGGTTTTCAAGTTAAACGACTAGGAATTTGAGTGGATCTAGTTCCTACACCATTCTAAGGTGTCCGGTGTACAACAGGTTATAATGGTGACCGATCAAAGGATTTCAAAAACCCAAAAAAAAACGAATCTATTTCTTGATTTTACCTCAAATTTGATGGATGAAAGCTTAGATCCTTTGTACTTTCATGATCTACAAGTGATGGTGGTCGTTTTGACACCAAAATCACACGATTTCTTGGAGATTTGAAGGAGTTACGGTTTGAAATCCTAGAGAGAGAAAGTAGAGAGAGCTCGAGATTTGGGGGGAAAATCTGGTAGGTGGGGGTGGTAGGAGGCCATTAATGCCTCATTAAAGGCTTCAAAATAAGTCGGGTATGTACGGTCTCGTTCGGTTTCGCGTAATTCATCGTTTTCGTTTCATTTTCATAATGAAACAAATCGATTATAAAACAAGAATTTTATAAAATTATTTTAGGTGGAAATTCCTAGTAAATTAACTAAATATCTTCCATTTATTTTAAATTTTCAGAAATATTTATTTTTCTGTTTAAAATCGAATCGTACAGTCGTCGCGCGTATTTGTTCGAATCGTCACGCGTACAATTACGATGATAACTACACTTTTCATTATGGTTTTCTAATTATTGGATATAATTCAGAATGTTAAACCTTCAGATATATTCGTACAGATCGTCACCTATACGAATAATCCGTCGATTTAGAATTCACGTAACGAAATCCGTGTTGTTTTGTTCTGTAAAGCCTCACATACGATTATACATAATAGAATCCTAACAAATAATCACATGATGGTTCTGTATCGCCAGATAATTATCTGACTGATGAACCATGTTTCTGAGTTTTGTTTTTCTGAAATGATTCTAAATTTGTTCTTTGATAACACCAAATGATAATGATACATGATATGAATATGACATACATTGAAATATGTATTGTTTGTACCTGATTACCGTTCATGTTACTTTTGAGATCACTGTTCCGGTGACGTTCTGGCACTGATGTTACAAAAACTCTCAATGATGCTCAAGAGAATTACACTACCACTGAGAAGTAGCTTCTAGCGGTAGTGTTTGCTTTTGACAAATTCCGGTCATACCTTGTGCTTTCAAAGACCACCGTTTTCACCGATCACTCGGCATTGAGGTTTCTTTTTGCAAAGAAAGATGCAAAGCCTCATCTCATTAGGTGGATTCTTTTGTTGTCGGAATTTGACATTGAGATTAAAGATAAGAAAGGGGCGAAAAATGTGGCGGCCGATCATCTCTCCCGGTTAGAGGACCCGGAGAGGAGTGAGATTCGTGAGGAGGAGATTGGTGATAGGTTCCCTCACGAGGTGATCGACTTTGTAGAGGCGGAGAAGCAAGGAATGCCATGGTTCACCGACTTGGCAAATTTCATTGCTCATGGAGTGGTGATTGAGGGAATGACCACTCAACAAAAGAAGTTCTTTAGAGATGCGGGTAAGTATGTTTGGGATGACCCGTATCTCTATCGTGTGGGAGGAGATAGGATTTTTAGGAGATCTGTGAGTAGGAAGGAATGCCTAGAAATTTTGAGGCATTGCCATGAAGGCTTGACGGGTGGACATCATGGCCATCATTCCACAGCCCAAGTGTGATCCTTGTCAACGCACCGGAAACATTTCATCTAAGGATGAAATGCCTCAAAACCCCATTCAAGTGTTGGAGGTTTTTGATGTTTGGGGCATTGATTTTGTTGGACCTTTCGCATTGTCCAAAGGGAATAGGTACATACTCGTGGCCATAGATTACGTTTCAAAGTGGGTTGAGGCTCAAGCCTTGCCTACAAATGATGCCCGAGTAGTTCTCAAGTTCTTAAAGAAGTTGTTTAGTAGGTTTGGAACTCCTAGAGCGTTAATAAGTGACCGTGGCACGCACTTTTGTAACACTATGTTAGAAAAGGCACTACAACGCTACGGTGTCACTCATCGTTTGGCGACCGCATACCATCCACAAACAAGCGCTAAAGTGGAGAATGCAAACCGAGGGGTGAAAAGGATACTTGAGAAGATCGTAGGGAAGAGTCGGAAGGATTGGTCCGACAAGTTAGACGACGCATTGTGGGCATTTAGAACGGCCTACAAGACACCTTTAGGAACCACACCATACATGGTCGTCTATGGAAAAGCATGCCATCTTCCCGTTGAATTAGAGCATAGAGCTCTTTGGGCTCTTAAAACGGTCAACCTTGATCTTACAGAGGTGGGTAGGAAAAGCTATTTTCAAATTCATGAGTTGGAGGCCCTTCGTGATGCGGTCTATTCACGTTCATTGAGCATCAAAGAAAAGACCAAATCTTTGCATGATAGAAGGTTGAAGGGTTTGAAGGAGTTTAAGAAGGCTGATTGGGTTTTACTCTACAATTCCCGATTGAAGCTGTTTGGAGGAAAGTTGAAGTCCAAGTGGACGGGTCCATACATAGTTGAAGAGGTTTTTCCATATCGAACCGTTGAGTTGCAAAACGAAGTTGATGGTAGCACTTGGAAAGTAAACGGTCATAGGTTAAAGCATTACATCGGAGGACCGTTGGATGAGAATGAGGAGGGGGAAGAGATCCTCCTAGAGAAACCCGAGTGATGAAGTACTGATGGGTTCTTGGGATGAAACCCAAGTGTATAGTGTGTAAATGGTAGATTTCTAGTGTTTTTGGTGCGTTTTTCGCATTTACTTTTCGTTTTTTCCTTTTTTTGTGTTTGTAACATCAGTGCCGGACGCGTTGCCGGAACAGTGATCTCTATAGTAACTTGCACAGTAACTCAGGTACACTCTACATGAAACTATGTATATGCTATTGACATTTGATGCTTGACACTAAACTATTATGCTATTGTTCTGAAATCTGACTTAAACCTCATGGTTTAACTGTCAGAAACACGTCAGACAACACTGAACAACAACACAAATGCTTGATTTGATGTTATTAAGTATAAACGTATGCGAGGTTAAACAGAACAAAACCATAACGGTTATTGTTACAGAATGCTAAACCGACGAATTATTCGTAGAGATGACGATCCGTAAGAATAAATCTGACAGTTAACGTTCTGAAATAATAACTGAAAAGTAGAAAACAAGAATCAGAAAGTGAAATCATCGTCGTGTTCGTTCGGGTGACGATTCGAACGAATACGCGCGAAGGTGACACGTTCTGACGAAACGAACGAAAATAATTAAAGGAAGTTTAACATTTAATTTTTATTAGGAATCACAATCTTTTAGAAATTTAAAAATAAAATCATTTAATTAAAATGCATAGAATACGCGAACGAGCTAAAGAAACGCGTAAAAATAATAAATTCGATAAATAATTCAAGAAAAATGATATTAAAATATTTACTAGAAATAACCACCTTCCAAAACATTCGAAATTAAATTCTTTTATTAAGTTACAAAAACACGCGCCTAGCGTGCCAGAAACACGACGAAAACAAGAACCGAGCTACGAAAACGAACCCGAACACCCTCGGAGTATAAAAGGCATGAATGAGGTGGTTATCCTCATTTATTACACACTTTCTCTCTCTCTAAACTCTCAAACCCGTCACTCTCTCTCTTTCTAAGATTTCCATCTTCAAACCTCAAGATCTTGTTCATTTGTAGGTGAAATCAAGAGTTTTTGGTGTCCACGCGAATATCTCGAGCTCCTCTACCCGGAAGTACAACTAATCTGAGTGTTTGTCCAGCCATTTTCGAGGTATGAAGCTAGAAACATCACGAAAAATAGGGTTTTCACCCTTTAGTTCGACCCACTACATTAAACCGGTCCTAGGCGTAATTACCCTAAACCCCCACACCCTGAGGGCCTTCGGTAGTGTATCCTTAACCATGGAGATGGGCTAGAATTGATTGAGTCGATAAAGATGATGCGGTGGAACCTGGGTTCGTGAACTAACTGCAAGAGCCGAACCATGATCGGCCGAACCTGTGCAGACCATGGCTGAACCTTGTTGCACTCACACCAGGCGAACCTGTTATCATCATCGAACTACTGCGCGAACCTTGTCCTATTCAGTGAACCATGCCAAGAACTTAGGTCCTGCGAACCCATGGGTGTGCTGCCACTAACCTCCCCTTCGGCGAACCTAGTCGCATGCGAACCCAGCTGTGTTTGCCGAACCCATGAAGGGGTGGCGAACCCTATACCCTGGTCGAACCATGCAGAGTCACGAACCACAAGCCGAACCTTCTCACTGAAACCGAACCTATAAGGTTTGTCGGACACCATAGCATGCCGAACCACCAGCCATGACCATCGAAGGTTCGCTGGGAAGAGAATCCATACATCTCTTTAGCCGACTAAGCTACCTGCTCCATTTCACTTTGTTCGGCCCATGTAATAACTGGGCCACATCGCTAATACCGATCTGTTTTGGCCCACGATTAAGGAATTCAATTAAGGCCCAACGACTTAGCCCAACAACATGTAACCGGCCCAATCATCGACCCACTACATTTATTGTAGCCCAACATCATCACCAACCCATCGTTTTGGTCCATAGCCCATTGGTTTGGGCCATAAGCGTATTGTTAGGCCATAGGGGCTAACCCAATTCACTCTTTCGGCCCATAGTGGTTGAATTAACCCACACAGATTAGGCCCAATGGATTATCCGGCCCAAGTGATTCAACAAACTAATGAACACACAAACGAATACCTAAAAATCAATAACAAATTCATACATGGATTATCATTTCATATTACTACAAGGGTGGTAATGAATTGACTAGGCAAACCATGCAAAAACCTAAAACTATATTCCTTGAAGTGAATTTTGGAGGATTTTAAGAAAGACAAGACAAATGGAAAAATGATTTATACAAACTCATTTGCAAGGTATTAAAGGTTTATAACTTTTAAACTAAACCCTAAATTGTGTAAATGCAAACAATAAAAAGGGTTCAATAGTTCATTACATAATATAGTGAATCAAGGCCGGATGATGACCGAGACCCTTAGTGATGTCCAATTCTAAGGTTAACACAAACACACGCACGGACACGTACTTAAGAACTTATACTTATGAAGTACAACAACATGGAATTAATACAGGATCGTGAAAACTACTACACTTACAACAAAAGAGCGCGTGCAATTCTTGTTTTATACTTAGTCAACCACTTCAAACACAAGGTGAGTTCATTTGTACCTTTTCAAACATATTTGTTTTTACCTCGGGACTGAGAAGCATGTTATACATTTTAAACAATGATTGAAATGTTTATTAAATGCTTTTACACATATTCATGATGCTTATAGTAACACTTAAGCTTTAAACTCTTACTATGGAAGCTATAAACTCGATGCTTAAACTATGTGTTTGATGCTTATGCTACAAACTTGAAGCTTAAACTAGATTCTTGATGCTTATGCTACAAACTTGAAGCTTAAACTAGATGCTTGATGCTTATGCTATAAACTCGAAGCTTAAACTAGATGCTTGATGCTTATGCTATAAACTCTATGCTCAAACTATATGCTAATACTTGAAACTAAATGCTCAAAGCTATGATTGTATGCGAAATGCTAAGCTTGTATCTATTCATGGGCTACGTAATTGCTAAACATTGCTAGAGCAAAGCTTGTACCCATGCAATGAGATACGTGAAAGCTAAACTATGAGGATGCTAAGCTTTTATCTATATATGAGATACGTAAATGCCAAACATTGCTAGAGCAAGGCTTGTGTCTATATATGAGATATGTAAATGCTAAACTATTTGTGTGTGCACAGCTTGTGTCTATATATGAGATATGTAATTGCCAAACATTGCTAGAGCAAGGCTTGTATCTGCATATATGAGACACGTAATTGCTAGACTATTCAGATGCTAAGCTTAAACCAATTCATGAGATACGTAATGGCTAAACATTGCTAGAGCAAAGCTTGTATCTAGCCGTGGGCTACGTAAGTGCTAAACATTGCTAGAGCAAAGCTTGTACCCACGCATGAGATTGGTGAAAGCTAAACTATGACGTGTGAAACAATGGTGCTTGTACAACTTACTCTAAAGCTAACCTACATGAATGCTATAAACTTGTAAACTTTTAAGCAGAACACTAAAGCTATGATGAAGACTGGATTGAATGGAAGGTAAAATGCTTAATTATCCTTATCAACAGTGTCATATGCGGATTAGTATGTGGTGGGATGGCGTCTGGGCGGGTTGTAGGCTCGACCCTTTCGTATGCCCTATATATAAGCATACCGATTTGGATATTACATGTGATGTTAATGAGGTTAAGGTTTTACCGAAAGAGGTTTGCTAAAGCTATTTTCAACTCTTAAACTATATGAACTCACCAACCATTGTGTTGACTTTGTTTTCTTACATGCTTTCTCAGGTGATGCACAGGTCTAAGCTAAGGCACAGGATTGTATACTAGGATGCCCAGATAGAGGACCTAGTAGACTTTTGGAAAGCACAACTTTTGTTATTAATACGAGTCACTTTTGATATCTTGTACAGATACAAGATAGTAACATTTGATTCTTTTGATAGGTTTACTTAGTTAAATTACCAAACATTGACATTTGTAATTTAACTTTGTAATCCTAGTTTAATGTTATTGTGCTTTAGTTATTCTCAATATTGATGCTATGTAAACAATCTGATTATCACGATTATAACTCACGATATCGCGCCCCGAGAACATTCCGCCCGGCGGGAAACTCGATCTGTCCTGCCGGCTCGGGGTGTGAAAGTGTTTCTTGTGTTTTGCAGGTTTTTAATCAATTTGATGCAAGAAAAGTGGTTTGGAGCTTCCAGGTATGTTCTCTTGCCTTAGAATTTATTTTGGGTGTTTTAGTGGAAAAGGAGGGTTGAAAATTTGGCTAAGGCATGAAAATGTCGGAAACTCTCTGGAAATTTGACCCCGTCATGTCACGCGACACCCACAGGCCCAGCTGTCGAGCTACGTGAGAGAATCCGGTCAATACGCAGGTCAACATGCCGTCGCGCTACGCGACGGCCTTCTAGTAAGTTGTCGCGCTACGCGACGCGGTTCCAGACTGGTAAAAGTCCCTTTCAAGCCCTAGATTTCATTTTCAACCCAAATTTCTTCTTCTCTAAGCCGTCGCCCAACCCCTCTTCACTACCATTGCTGCTTTCCACCACCATCTAACCACCAATTTCACCACCCAAGACCATATACCATCATCCCCACCTTCGATTTCATCCTTTTCTTTCACCATTTCACCACCCCCATCCACCATTGACGGGTTCGAGCAAGGAGACGAGGGGTTTTCTTCAAGTCTTCATTTTCTCTTCTAAATCACAAGTTCTAAGTCGTTTCTAAGGTAAGGTGGCTAACTAGATTCATTTTTCTTGCATTTTGATTGCTTTTGGAATTTTCTAAGTTAGGTCATAGTTTTTGATTATGTGTTTTTGCTTGTTTCTTGTTATTCTAGCATAATGGTAGGATAGAAATGATAGTTTATTAGTTGTTTGCTCACCATTGTGTTTGAAAGTGTTCACTTGGGTCAAAGAACCATGGGTTGAGTTTTGCGTAAATAAGCTTGTTTTGGAATAGTTCTTTTGATTTTGGAATGAAATATGAACTGATTTTTTGAATTAAAATAAGTATTAGGATTTGATGGGAGATTAAAAATCAGTTCTTGACTGTTGGTGACGGGGTTTGACTTTCATGTATATGAGATGTCTATCCCTCTGCTCGCTGGAGTTCCACTCTACTTTCATGTATGATGACTCAGAGTTTGACTTAGTGGGCGCCGTGTCCTTTTCTTTGGGTAGACGGGTATATGATATGTCTATCCCTCTGCTCGCTGTCGCGTCTAGATTTTATACTGAGAATGAGGTCCTGTCACCCATGTTTGTATCATCTTTGAGAGGTGCCACCAAGAAAAATAGAGACTTCTGTATTTCTGAGTGGACTTGAGTGAGATTTGGGCCACCATTGTTGATTCCCCTTTTTCCACCAGTATGGTGGAGTCTGATATCCGAGACCCTCTCTTGAGATATATCCATAGAGTCTTGGCCTGTACGGTGGTAGGGAGGTCGTCTGGGGAGGAAAAGGTCAATTGGATTGACCTGTTCTGTTTATATTGCATGGTGACGGGGAGAGAGGCCAACATGGCCTGTGTATTAGCTACATCTCTAGCTAGAAGTAGGCGCAGTGGTGGGCGAGCGCGGTTGGACATGGGTCCGTATATTTACCGCATGGCTGAGTACTTAGGAGTATTTGGTAGATACCGCCCAGATTTGATGATTATGGGGCCACTGATCACCTCTATTGATCTAAGGGACCTGCGTAGAGCAAGAATTTGTGAGAGAGATGAACCACCCAGGTGGGCAGGGTTTGTAGTTGGTCCCCAGATGATGCCACCACAGGGGACACCTGCAGCTGATGTGGTTATGGGTTCAGTGCCCACTCATAGACAGAGGCCGGTTTTTAGGCGTGACTTTCCTCCCAGACAGTACCCCCTTAGGGAGCCCATACCTGATCCACTCACTTTAAAACCTCTATGTCGTGGGATGGATGGGTATCATGAGCAATACATGGATTGGAGAACTCAGGATCAGAGGAGACAAGAGGATGCTATGAGGTACCTGATGGCCTCACTTCACATTGATATTCCCGAGTTTTACAGGGCTCCAGATTTGCATGATGACAGAGGTGGTGCTGATGATGAGGATTAGGTGTGGGGAGGTGGTTTTATGTGTTGGTTATTGCAGTATTGATTATCACTTTTGAACAGTTGTACTTTTGTAAACTTGTGGTTTGGGGGGGTGATGATTTGGCAGTGGTTGACTGTCACACCCCCAATTTCAACTAACGGAATCACACCGTTTGGGAGCATGACAAACCAGGATCTCAGATCATTAGACATAGCGAAGACCTCTATATGAATTTCAAAAACATACGTTGGTCTTTAAAACAAACATAATAACTAAACTGTTGATAAGTAAAACATTACAATTCAAAGTACTAAAATATTCAGATTTAAATAATCAAAGTGAAAGAAATGCATGAGACTCTATCTTCCTAGTCCATGCCAGCTGTTACGCGCGCCTTAGCGTCCTGAGAAAACATGCAAATCAAGTCAACACAAAGGTTGGTGCATAACACAGGTTTTAAGTAATCATAGAGTTCAAAACATCAGTTTGAATAACAAGTTGTAGATAACATAATCACAATTGCACAGTCATGATAGCTAGTCATATAACTATTTACATACGTGTTCGACACCGAAGCTGACTAGTTGCCATGCTATAGCATGTTTTCGCCTTGCCACTATTGTCTATCACAACAATAGTAAAAGAATGTGTTTGGTCAGTCAAACACCTGCGTAGATCCCATCTACCAGGTGAGGTTTGTCAAACCTAATAGATCTATTTCCAACTACCACGCTTTGCATTACAGCAAACTAAACGGTTCGAGGTGTGTAAGGACTTTCAAGTTGATATGTTTTCACATAATGTAAACAGATAACTCATGCAAGTGTTATGTATCTAAAAATCAGTTTGTTGCACATGTTTTCTCCCCCAAAACAGTTTAAAATAAGAAAGGGGCCGTGTACGCACCTTTGATAAGAGTAGAATGATCAAACACGTGTGAACTTGCGTAGAAATCCTCTACGAAGAATCTGTGATTTAAACAATAACCTATTGTTATTCGAATAATCATTTTGTGCTTAAAATCACATACGTATCAACATACGTATGTCAAAGTGTGAGAATTAGGCATACGGAAGTACGCGTGCTTTTGAAATCGTTTAAATAAAATCACATTTGATTTTATTTAATTAAACGTAATTATACGCGATTTCGTGTTCGGACTAAAATATGAATTTTATCATTCCAACACGTTCGTATTCTCGTTACGGTTCCAACGCAACTTGAACGGACTTAATCGGAGTTCGTATACGAAAGTTATGTTAAAAAATACCAAAAATACCATTTTTTCCAAAAACCGGCCGAAGCCAGTCTCGAACCCGCGACCTTCCACATCACACACACAGCATCTAACCACTACGCCCGCTAGGGTATCGCGAAAACCTTCTGGAATTAATTCTTTTAAATCCTAACTGACCGGATTCCCCATGTTCTACTATAGCCGAAGCTACTATTCTCCAATTGAACCCGATTTCGAATCCCTTCATACCCGAACTTATAGGGATTTCATTCCTCATGATCTTGCTAACCCAATTATGCGGTTTAATTTTTCAAAGGACCTCGTTTGAATTAAAATCTCAAAAACGTTTAGTGTTACATAACCTAATAGTCGAAATCCTACAATTCGATATTAGAAATCCAAATTAACACGTGTTCATGCTTAATCGGAACTATCTGAAGCTACTGACAATGATTAATTTGATTCTTAAACTCATTTGAATGCTAACCCCCAAACTCGTTGAACATAAGGAACCCTAGAATTGAAATCCATTAAATCGTTGTTACATGATGAAATTGACTTGTCATTAACCTTCATCGGTACCCTCTGAAACTAACTGAATCATTTAATTTCGTTTCTAAACTCAATTGATAGCAAACCCCCAAAACGTTTTCCTTATAAACCCTAATTACCTGAACCCTATCAATTTGATGTTATCAGTTAAAATTGATCTTGGATTACTCTTAATCGACATGTTTAGAAGATGTAGGAATCAAGAATTACCTGATTTGGTCTCGAATTGATGTCAGTCGACTTGTGGTTGTTTTTCGGCCGAATTCACGATGGTGTCCTTCAATCCAGAACCTGCTGCTTCGAATTGCGATATGGAATAGATTCTGAGGGTGCCGAATAAGAGTTCTGAGCTTTCAATTTCACGAATTATGATTGAGATAACCACTTTTGATAATGAGGAGCTACGGTTACAAACTTTGAGTTTGTTCTTGGTTTATTTCACCAATTAATGCTCCAATAACGTGTGTTTACTGTTACTAATCATCAATGTGATGATTTAAGGCAGATTAAACACGATTTTTACTGCCAAATGATTCGAATTCCTCTTAAATGTTGATAAGCCTACTCGAATTTTGACTTTTATAGTCAAAATTGATAATTCAAATATTATTTCCTATAATCAAGATACCTTATAACCTAATTTGATTAATTATGCCACTACTAATTCAATCTTAATCGTTTTCGAATCATTTCTGTCAATTCCTGCTTAACAGTGTTAATTCGAATTTGCCGGATTTTCACTGATTAATTACTTGAACTAATATTGGGCTTGATCAACCCAATTGGGCCTCACTGGGCCTTCCTGGGCCTACCTTGGCCTTCCCTGGGCCTACTTGGTTTACATTGGGCTTTACTTGGACTTATTGGGCCTTAATGGGCCTCTCTTGGCTTATTGGGCCTACATTGACTCTGTTGGGCCTAATTGATCTCGTTGAGTCTTCCTTGACCTTACTGGATCTTCTTTGGCTTCACTGGGCCTTCATTGGTCTTGTTGGGCCTTCATTAACCCTGTTGGGCCTTCATTGGCCTTATTGGGCCTTCATTGGCCTTATTGGGCCTTGATTGTCCTTGTTGGGCCTTGATTGTCCTTGTTGGGCCTGTGATAGCACCAACTCCCGTTAACAGAGTTAGTGTGAAAAGTCGGATTGTCACATTGACTTTGTCTTGGATTTGGTTATTATTATGTTTGGACTCATTGTGGTTGCTTGATCTTATTGTCTATAGATTTCATATGTTTGTTTATGGCCTGTGAAGCAAGTTGCAGATTGTGGAGCTTACTTGGAAAGACTGGCACTCGACAGTCTTCACTTTAACTAGCTAAGTCATTTTCAGTTTCTAGTTTTTATTTTAGTTTTTCTTTGGGTTTTCCTTTTTCTCTACATTGAGGACAATGTATAGTTTAAGTGTGGGGATGGGAAGCTTAGTTAAATTTTGTTTTAGTAGTTTTTGAATTGTAGTTTAGTTAAGTATTTGGGTAAAAAAAAATTTTGAATTTATTTTTATTTTTCTTTTTTTTAGCTTAGATCTTTCTCGTCCTTGTTTAAGTCGGTTGCAAAAGCATGATAGGAAATGATAGGAAAGTTGGGTTTTATGGTTTCATTCATGATTATCTTGTTGGTTTGGGTTTTATGCTTTGGTTATAGGATGTGTAGGTAGGCTCAACTGGTTGTGTTTGTCCCGTAGGATTGGTATAATTTTACCTAAATGCATGATTTTTGTCGGAAACATCTTGGGAATTTGGAATTAATGAAACTGTTTTCTAGTTGTAAAGGAGTCTATGCATAATAACAAGTAAGAGTTTTGAAAATCTGATTTTTGTTTGGCACATAAGTACTCTTGTTATGAGAATAAATCCGAGTGTTATGGCGCCCCCATTTCACCAAATAAGCTGAGCAAAAAGAAAAATAAAAGAAAAGAAGTTGGACTAAAAATTTATGTGTCACACGCCAGGTTGCAGCCTGGTTGAAACACCACTAAGTTAAGTTCAATGGATTGAAAAAAAATATAAATAAATAAATAAAAGAAAAATGTTCACGCTTTCATCTGCTTCCATTGTAAAAATCTGATTTGAGAAATTTTTTTTGTTTGTTTATATGTGAGGATAATTTGAAAGCTAGAATCCAGGATTGATTTGGTTTTAAATTTCCTAAGTGTGGGTCTAATGAGATGAAATGTAGAACATTAACATAATAGAACCATAATTAAGGGACTTGAATAATCAGTATGGGTTTAACATGATAACAATACTTGCAATATTTTCCAAAGCATTGAATTTTGAATTGATTAGTTTAATTGTGTAGAAACCATTTTACCTAGCTAGGATCCCAGATTTTTGCATAAGCCTTTTTCAGGGACGAAAAAGAGATAAGTGTGGGGATGTGATGTGTTGTGAAACACATCTATTTTTCCATTTGTTTCTGTTCAGTTTCTGTACAGTTATATTCAGTTTTGGAGTCGATTTAAGCTGGTTTTCACATTTTCATAATTTGATGCTTGCAGGAGATAAACATGTTATTTTGGCACAAAAGATCAAGAAAACGAGCTCCCGGTTGGACGAGAACAGACCCGAAAACAAAGAAAGAAAAAAGCTTGAATATGGCATTCGTCGCGTAACGCGAAGGGCAACTGAAACCCTGTCGCGTAGCGCGACAGGTGGAAAAAGACAGAAATACCCTTTTAATGATGGCCGGTTGACCCGACTATTTTGTCGGGTAGCGCGAGGGGTTATTGCTTGCCTGTCGCGTAGCGCGACAGGGTTCAAATCTCAGAGATCTTTGTTTGTCGATCAAACGGCTGGAGGCTTGATTTTTAGGTTACACACGGTTGAGAGACGACTTTGGGAGGCGACTAGAGGCTAGGATAAGCAATCAACGTCAAGATTGGTCATCGAGAAGCCCTAAGAGAGTGATCCGAAGGGTGTAACGTGATCGGTTCTTATTCCTTTATCTGTTTTCCATTTGTATGATGATTCACTGTGGTTTATACATTGTTTTCTTCTGTTTATTCGGTATGATTTGTGGCTAGACCATTTATACAGCCTAGGGTTTTATGATTATGCATGTCTAGTGATATTAACGATTGATTGTGGAACAAGTTTGTGTTTTTCAATGATAAAACGATTGGGTTTTGACTCTTGGATGTGTATGGATGTTTGTTTTGGTTGTGGTTTGATTTATCGATTCCTTGTGTACTTTGACAAATGTATTTCGTATAATAGGTGCATACTAGGTCAATTACTTGGTGTTTTTGATTTGTGGATGAATTACTAGACGTAGTGGTTCATAGGAATGTTAATTAGGTCACAAACGAATTAAATGTTTAACCAAATTCAAAAGCCGTGAGGTGATAGTTTGTTAGTGTGTCTTGAATGTTTAGTGACTAGTTAAAGTCTTTGTGAAAAGGCTAAGATTAGGTTAATTGAACATAATCTTGCATACTAAATCGAAGATGATTCTCCTTATTATCCCGTGCATGTTTGTGTATTGAGACTTTCATTTCCGTGAGGTAGATGGTCTTTAGGATATATTATTGATAGGTTGGTTAACTTGTGAGAGTAACTAATTTAAATAGGTAATTAAAAGACTTGTAGACATCTTAGTTGAAATCTTTGAGAAAGGTCAAAGATACTCTAGTTTGTTCATGAGCTAAAATTCAAAGATCTCGGTTCCACAATAAGTTCCATAATCAATCTGAAAAGCATTAGACATGTATAGAGTAAACCCTAGGTAGTCATCTCATCATTCGTGACTTCTTGTTTCATTTCCTTTATTTAGTCTTGATCCGTTTTCTAGGTTATTAATTTATTCTAATTAATCAATAAAAACCCCCTTAAAACAATTTTATTTAATCAAGTAAATTTGTATAGATAAGTCCTTGAGTCTATTTTGCATTTTCTATAGAAGTCTGTGGGTTCGATATCCTGACTTACTTTTCTTTACTACTTTTGATAGGTTCACTTGTCTGTTAGTAGTTTAGCTTAGAGAGTCTAGAGTATTACTAAGTGTCTATGATAGTTGTAATTTTTATTAGTTTTAATTAAACTACTTTGCACACATCACCAGACACATGAGATAATGCGTGTTGGCATACACAACATTATCCCCCAGAAATCAGAATTGTACAGTTTAAAATATCCTAGGACCAGCCCATACGCCTCCCGAGAATTCAGTAAGAGCACAGTGTACTATCAGAGTACTTATGGAGACGCCGTGAACTCAACTAACCGTCACGGATGGTTCCACATCATGGTTGCCGCCATGAAGGGCCTGTAGTCATCCTTTCAGGTAGGGGCATGCTCGGGTAATAGATTAGAAGTTTAGTAGGTTTAGTAGGGTAGTTAAACTACCAAGTTCAATCATATTTGGATCATGCAATAATGAGTACAATATAATCTAGATCTATTGCATGATAAACGAAACAGAGAAACACGATATCATATCCTGGCAATCCGAATTTAAAATATAATAAGAAATGAATTTTAATGATTACAGAAGCGGATTTACAGAAACAATTTACAGAACAGAAAATACTATGAGGTAAAGGTATAAAATTCGTACCTTAATCTTAGCAAATTTATAAGCAAGAAATCAGATAAACACAGCCGTAGTCCAATTTCTGGCGATTCAGAAATCTATGTTTTTATTTAAATTTTACGTTAGTTTAAACGAATTTTGATTAGTAAAAGTAATCGGTTATTTATTTATTATATCATATATTTTTTCATAAACTTTAACGTTTATAATTCTTTGTTCATTTCGTAAATTAGTGACTTAAACGTTTTCGAACGGAAATGTTTTGAAATATATATAAAATTACAAAAATGAACTTTAAATTGAAATGAAACTCGTATCCTCTTAATTTGTACATTCTAGTCTTAAACTAATTGAGCTAGATTCTTATTATTTCGTAAACAATTTTTATTTATAACAGAATTTGTTTGGACACACCAAAAGCTGAAATATAATGCTCAATTCTAGCTAACTCGTCTTAGTTCTCATATGTTCGTCAATAACTTTGTATGCTAAATTGTTTGACCAGACTCAAATTAAAAGGTAGTAAAAAAACAAACTGTTTTGTGCTAGGAGAAACTGAACTTGAGACCTCCCAAACTTTTCCATACTCTTTAACCACTTGAATAGGGATTATAATTGTAATAATTGTTGTTGGTTTATTACTTAAACTTTACTTCTGATTCTATCTTCCTCATTTTAAATTTTCGAAACCTAGGCAGTAGCTTTGCTGGTTTGTTCTTATACATATATATTTTATGCATACAAAAATTCTTACTTGAAGAAACAAAACACTAAATATCATTTCCTTATTGCTCAAAATAGTTTACGTAAAACAAAAATCCATTTAATTAAAATAAAGATTCCATGGATATGAAACCCATATTTAACAGCAACAAAGGTGATAACAATACGAACTCATTAACCGAGCCAACTGGGTTCAATGATCATGAGTTTACCTTAACAGTAGCAGACACACGACTAGCCGCCAGAAAACCCACGGTAAGACACGCGGTTTGTGCTTCGGTGAATAACTTGATATCTTGATTGAGCGGTGTTCATGGTTGCGAGTTCTTAAGCCGTGGTGGTGGTTCAGGTCGTAAAAAAACGGTGGTGTTGTTCGTGGCAGCTTACTACCGATGATGTTATGCCTTAAATTCAAGCTATGGAGCGAATACGGTTGCACGGTGTGGACTTAGTTCAGTTGATTGGTTCTCAAACCGGTTGTGATGTAGTGGTGTTCGGTTTTAATTTCGAGATGATATGCTTCGATGAGTTTCAGAACAAATATTTCTTTGACTAAAACATATCATATTGAGAGGCTTGAGAGGGTTTCACATGGATGTGGGTTGGAAAAGAACGAGAGTTTCTAGAATATGAATTTGTGGTTGTAAGTTAATTACTTAATTGTGTTAAGTAATAAGTCGTTTGACCATATATGTCTAGATATAGATAATAGGTTTCCATTTGTTTGCAGGGAAAGGTTTAGTTTATTTTAATTTTTTTTCATCTATTATATATGTATATAGTATATAATAATTCAATTAAGTTAGTTAATAGTTTGATTATGGTTCAGTTTATAAGTCGGTTTAAATTTATGTATATTATACTTGAAGTTTCTTTTTTTTCCTTTATGGTGAAACGAGTGAATATAATCAAGTACCTTGCGGTTTATAGACCGGTCTATATGTTTGTAAAATAAGGAGACTACTCAGCCAAAGAATGTGAGATTAATATTACTTGATTCAGAAAATTAAACAGTTCATTAATCAAAATAAATTGAATGTTTGGTACTTTTCTTATTGTTTCTATATTTTATTTTAAACTTTTATAACAGTTATAATTTTAGGTTATTATAGTTAATCAAGAGATCAAGCAGTTTTGGGGTTAACGACTCTAATTGGGAACGACTTGTTTCTTTTTTTTTACTTTTTCAACTATATTGCTTTTTAGTATATGTATACTTTCGTTTTCATCCGCACTTTATAAATTTTTTGTATAATGCTTTTCATATAAAATCTCAATTAAATCTCTATTTTTACCTTCAAAACCACATTTTAGTCTTCCATTTGTATTATTGTGCCAGTTATATTAGAGTAAAACTAAAGTTTATTGTGAAATCTCAATTAAATAGTTATATGGTAAGTTTTCCCTCTCACAGACAAAATTCCCAAATATGTCCTGCCTCCCACTCAAAACACGTACAAAAACCCTAAAATTTCCCCACATCAAAACCTAATAATCACCTGCCAGCCGATGATCTCCACGATATCGCTCTCAACGTGAATCATCATCGTCCACAATCCCTTCCTTCTTGGTCCATTATCACCGGTGGTCTTCTCATTTTCAACGTGTATCTTCAATCGACCAGGTTCCATCAGTCAAATATGTATTTTGTTATTTTTAGTGTTAGTTTACTGATTAACCTTTTGTTGTGGCTTTCGTTTTAAGTGAAAACGTCACAGATATGTATTAAATTGTAGTGCTACTGATGGATTATGTTGATGTTTGTTTGTGGCATACCAACTGCTTGACGAAATGCATAAATGAAAATTTTATTTGAAATCCAATATTTTGTTTGCTTTTGGTTTGATTTTTAGCAAAGTTTTTGTCGCCAATGTTAAAGGTTTCTGTCCATGTTTCCCTGATTATAACCAGCTTAGTTTGCTTTTGGTTTGATTTTTAGCAAAGCTATGTTTGCTTTTGGTTTGATTTTTTAGCAAAGCTATAACCATTGAATCAACTAAACTATCTAATTTGACTAATTTAAGAAATAAATCATAGAATACACTATACATGTGCATCATAAACATATCAATAATTGCACATTGTATAGACAGATGATGTAATTCTGACCCATTAACTTGTAAACTAATCAGTTTGGGTCATACACTTATGTTAAAATAATAAAAAGGAAATGAGATGAATGGATTTAAGGCAATCAAAGTGTGTTATGCATTTGTAATCATCTTATAAATATATATTTTTATTAAAAATAATATGATTTTTTTGATCACATTGGGTAGATATAATGCTAACTTATTACAGGATTTAGCCCATTTCTGTATGTACTGCAAAATTCACAGTGCAGCAAGACTTGTTTCTTTAATCTGTTATCTTTAGTTTCATGTCAGAAAATTGATAATGGGGTCACTTTTGTAGTTCTCATTGTCATATATATAACCCTATGTTAATAAATCTATCATCAATATTGCATCTTGCTTTTATAATCTCCGTTGTCAAAAGCCCCCAAGGAGGCGTGCCTAGGCATTCAGGTGCAACCCATTGAAGCCAAATAGCATCCAAAAAATCATATAAATGGACTTAACTTGTACACTTGCCCTAAACAAGCTAGGAATCAATTTAAAACAACTGAATTAGTCCAAAACAAGTCTAAAATATGTCTAAATCCCTAATAATGGTATTTTTATTCTGCGCATCTCACTTTAAATGGCCCTTGCTTTTTAGAAAGTGCCTTGTGGCTAGGCCGAAGGCTCACCCTTTGCGCCTTGCACCTTTGACAACTATGTTTAAAAGCATAACTAGCTTAAGCTTTGATCAACTTTATAATTGACTTAAGCCTTGATCTTCATCTTTAATACTTCAATCTTATCTTCAAAATTAAACATGTTTTTTTCTTTTTTGATATTGTTAATATTATCATCTCATTGGGAGGTGCTCAAACCATTACAATGAATTGCTTTAATAATATAAGCGTCTTTGCTACCTTTTTTGAATCAATCATATTTTTTGATATTATTTTTTTATGTCATACATCAATGGAGATGAATCTCACATTTGACATAGTATGTATAAATTACTTCATAGTTGCAGGAGAGGGTTACTCAGCCCCAAGTTCTAGGAGAAGTTGACCTGTTTGCGTGTCCTGTTTGTTTTGAACCACTTATAAGAAAAGGTCCTCTTGGGTTCAATTTGTAAGTTGAATATTTTATTGTTAACTTGGTGATGCTACTGCATATAAATGGAAAATGGGCCGGTCTAGTGAGTTGGGTACTGGGCAAAAAATAAAAGCTGATTATCCAAAAATTTTACTTTTTATCCATTATTTGTGTGTGATACATGATAATAAAAGGTATCTTCTTTCATTAGTATTTATATTGTTTAATAAAAGGACTTTAAGAGCTTTCATGCATTAAACAAAATACACCTTTGATTCCTTTTGACCTATATCCTTTTAATAGGTTTGACCATTATAGATAAAACATAACCAGAATCGGCCCCTTTATAATAAATAGACCATATTGCAATGTCTGTGCACATGATTGAGTCTAGATTTTTCACAGAATTTTGAAACTTGCAGGCAGGCAATCTACCGTTCAGGTCTTAAATGCATAAAATGCAATAAATCATATTCAAGCAAAATTAGGTTCTACAGTAAAGCAGATCAGAGATGTAGCTTCCAGTTGTAAGCAAAGCTTAGCAGCTCACAACTCGGTTTTAAAACCTGGACACCTCAAAGCACCCAATGGTTTTTTAAATCAAGATAAATCGTTTTATCTAAATGGTTAAATGGATATCACATAAAAAAACAGCTACAAAAAAATTGGATTGAAAGTTTCAAGCGTGGTTTGAATGCACATTTTTTGGCAATACTGACTTCAAATTAATTAGTTTTTTTTTTTTTTTGATCTGAGGTAAAACTAGTTCCTCTTTATTTCTATTCAATTTTTTACTCTAGCTTTGTTATTTGTACGCCTGGCAAAATTGTTGGGGGGGGGGGGGGGGGGAGGTTGGGTAACGGGTCATAATGGGTCTGGTTCAGAATGGGTATGGGTCATGATAGGTTTTAAGCAAAATTAGTTTGGATATAAATGGGTCGTTTTTAAAAACTTCAATTGAGTTCAAGTGAAATTGAGTTATAGCTAAACAAATAATCTATTTAAATAATTTTTCAGTGATGTATTCAACCAATATATTATTAACCCATTTCTACCAAAAATACAATACTTGTTCACCCAAACCAACCCATTTCCCTTGCTTTGTGTTACGATTGCCAAGTGTAGTTATTTGTTAGTTTGTTTGAAGTTGTATTACCTGAGTGTGTGTATGTAATGATGTTAGGAACAATGAACTCGTCTGCCTATTTATGCTGATAATTGAAAAGTAGTTGATCCTAGAATTAAGGTGCAATTGATCCTAGAATTATGATAATTGATCCCGGTTGAGATCATTGCTAAATATAACCTAATGGGTTAAACAGACTGTCAAAAATTGCATTGAATTGCTGGTTGTTCACAGCTGTCTCGATTTGCTTCTTTTTCCTTCTAGAATAAGTCCTTAATGCATGAGATTTACTAGGTATTGCAACAGATGATATGTTATGTGTGTTTGTAAGTTATTCTTTATTGTTACACATGAATCACTTGAGCAAACAATGGTTTAACTTCTCATGAGGTTGTTATGTTGTCCCATTATAAATAGGATTGGGTGTTTAAGTATTGCATATCTCTTGTAATTCTCTTTGAAGTAATACAATCTGAAAATTTTTTCTACACTTCTAGTGTGTTGTGTGTGCGTATAACCAAGGTCTGAACCAACATTTTAGGTCTTGTTTGGTTGGATGGAATTGCTAGGATTTAATGGAATGGGAATTTAGATTCCATTCCTCCACCTATTTGGTTGGGTTATAGATAACACATTTTATATATTCAAATGATAACACATTTTATGGTTACATTTTGACGTTGTCCAGATCTAATGGCAAAACAAATCAAGAAAACACAAAGTTTAACAATAGAAGACAACAAGTATGAGAAAGAAACACAATTGAGGATACATGAGAACAAAAAAAGACTAAGTGATCTAAGAGTTAAAAAATATAGTAAAATCTTTGGCTAGTTTAAATGAAGCAAAAAAAGTCAAACGCAACTCTCATGCGGGGGATGTAGACTATATTCCCAGTGCAGAAGATGATAGTGAGAACGATGACCAACAACTTGGTGGTAGTGTTGTTGCATCCAAAAAGGTAATTTGATTATCAAAACTTCATTTATTTTATTTTAGATGCACATATCTTCTAACGAACACAATTTGTTATAGCAAAAGCGTCCACAGTATGTTCAATCAATGTCAATGAATAAAGTTGCTAACCTAAAAAAGATACGGCATATGGTTACTCCTAATGTCTCCCAAAAGGTTTCATTAGCCTCAAATGCAACAAAAAAAATAAAAAACAACAAATAGTTACGATGAGGGATGATGACGAGGATGATGACATCTTTCAAGGCATTATTTTGTTAAGCTTAAATTTATTGAAATCAAAGTACATTTTATAGTAATTTGCTTTGTTATTCTTTAAGCAGGTAGTAGAGTGGATATGGAAGTAGATGATGTTGATCAAGATGATGGATATGAAGACATTGATAGTGGCATCGGTGGACGATTACACTCTGATTCATATGAGACAGGTTCTCAACACGAGAGCAGCGATGATGATGAGTCAACTGTTGGCCGACGAGGACCAGTTGCCCCTACCCCTTTACCTGAACCAAGAAACCGTGAGCAAATTTTTATTATACATGGAGAGTAAGTCTGTGTGTGATATTAATATTGTCTTAATATTGTTTATTTATTACAAGTTAGAGGTGTTCACGAGCCGAGTTAGGGGTCAGCTCGGACTCGGCTTGGATTTAAACTGAGCTTGGGCCGCTTGGCTCGGCTCGGATTGTAAACCAAGCCTGAAATCTTGGCTCGGACTCGGCTCGTTTTTAACCGAGTTGGCTTGGCTCGGCTTGTTTTTGGCTCGGTTTTTACGTAAGGAGTGAATATGTGAAACTAGGAATTAAGAATATGATGTAAGAATTAGGAATTAGTGGGGCATGTAAGAATTGAGATTCATTTCGTATTTCCTTCCTTTTTTCTTTTATTTTTTTTATTCTTATTTTGTTAACATAATTATAAAATAACACCAAAGTATATTTATTATTGAAAGTAACCCTATAATTTTATATTTTAGTATAACATGTTGTACAAACGAGCCGGGCCACTAGACGAGCATACGAGCTGAGCCAGTCCTGACTCGGACTCGGTTACAAATGAGCTTTTTTTCGAGCGAGTTTTATCCGAGCTTTTTCCGAATGAGCTACGACGAGTCCGAGCTTCGATCTTTTTGGACAACCCTATTACAAGTAATGTTGAATGTGTTTTATTGTTTCATTTCATAGATTCAGTAATCAAGGGAAGGCTAACCGTATTATTGGGGAAACTTTGCAGGCTTAACTTTGCAGGCTTTTTGGTCCCATCCTTGGACGAGTTTGAAAGATATCTCTAAAGAGGATGAAAACAGGATGTTTGACTGTTTCAAGGTTTGTGTATTAAAAAAGTTGTGTATAACATTGTAAATAACTCAACTATATAGACATTGCTAAAATGTGAGTTTTTTTACTTACACTATCAATGGGAAAATGACTTGGATGAACAAATTCGATCTGGTTTGGTGAAGTTTATGAAGAAAAAGGTAAAGAATTTGTTAAGTAGGGCTCGGAATAGTGCTAAGAAAGCTGCTTCTAATGCTAACGCAGAAGTTGGAGATGATTTATCGGTTATTATTCCATATAAGCCACGATGGATGGGGTCTCAAATTTGGGAAAAACTGGTTGAATATTGGAATACTGACGATTGGAAAGCAAAATCTTCTATAAACGCAAGTAATAGAGGAAAATTAATTGGGGGCAAACATACTCTCGGCTCACAAACCTATGTCAAGCTTAAACGAAAAGCGGTAAGCCATACTAATTTGTTCCTTTTTATTAACATAGCATGAAAATATAAAATTTCAAATGTGCCTTTCTAGGATAAGCTACTTGGGCGGCCTGCTACAGTTGATGAAATTTGGATGCAATCACACGGGAAGAAAGGGACAAGACCTTTAGATAAATTGTTGATTAGTAAAGGAGGCGAGAGGTCACAAGAGGCTGGAAATTTGGATGAGATTGATCTACAAACCATTGTTAAATGGGTTGACACTAGGGCAAAGGATTCTCTTGTAAGTTTCTTTACTTTTAAAATCTATGTTATGGTTAGTTACTTATCAAAAGTTATAATTATTAGAAAGTTATTTTGTTTTTCAATATTATAGAAACCATATAAAGAACGTGTTAAAAAGAGATATGGAGATAATGCTAGCAAATAACCATTGTTTGATCTAGACTCATGGATACAAGCTGTTGGGGAGAGGAAAAAAGGCAGAGTCTATGGTTTTAGTGACATCAGTGATCCACATGTTGTGATGACAGGTCCATCGTCTACGCCACCAAATGAAGAGGTATGTCTATTCTATTTTAGTCAATGTTTTCATTTGTATTCAGGTTTTATATGTTGGGTGTAATCTTAATGGGTTGGTTTATGTGTTGATTTTTATTAGTATTCTGGACAAATTAAAAGGGTCAAATTAAATGGCTGATTATATGAAGCAGCTAATTTTTTATGTTTATTATGCTAGTTTACAGTCTTAAGTAATGGGTCCAGATAATGGGATGTTTGTTACCAGCTTTTAAGATGGTTAATGCATGTTTGGAATTCATGGGTCTAGGCTCATAAAGCTGCAACTACTAGGTTTAGATGGGTCAAATTAAATGACTAATTATATTATGTTTAAATGGGTCTAGATAATGGGTTTGTTTGTTACTGGCTTTTAGGATGACTACTGCATGTTTAGAATACACGGGTTTAGGCTTATAAAGCTGCAACCTACTAGGTTTAAACATGATTATAATATGAACACAATGGGTCCTTGTTTCCCCAGAAACCCAAATGGTATGGCCCCCCTATTGCCAGCATAGCAGCCCCTAGCATACCAACATGCACAATCCTTCCAGCCCAGAGACCCCTTTGTATTATCATCAGTTTGACTACAAGAAAAAACAACCCTGCAACCACCCATATGACAGCACATATAGCATATAATACCACTGCCATAGAGAACCCAACAACACATCATCTTAAGGCCCTTTGTGAACCCATTGTAGTAGTTGTCTTTACTCCAACCATATCTCTCCGTTTGACCTAAATGGAAGTCAACTCCCCAATTACCCTTGATCCAATAATATTCCATCTGGTAGGCCTTCAAACCATGAACATAAAAGCAGCCAAACAACCACCAGAACCCCTTATTTCGGTCCCCAGTAGTATCAGTAACCGTATCCCCAGCAAAAAACCCACCCGCAACATGAAATCGCCAACATACCAGGTACCATACATCCAAGTACTACAATTCTTCACATGAAACTTGTTTAACTAGTTTGTTGAAATGAGTTATAGTTGATATAATTTGTTGTAATGTGCTGCTTGGTTTTAACGTGGTATATTAATTATAGGTACAAAGGTTGAGTGGGGAAATAACTAAACTACGGCAAGAGAAAGAAGCGGAACGACAAGAGAAAGAAAAAGAAAGGGCAGAGAAGCTTAAAATGATGGAGCAAATTGAGGAAAATAGGAATGCAAATGCCGAAATGAAAGAGCAAATTCACATCTTTTTGAAGAACATATCAAAAAATGGCTCTAACTAGCTAGGCATTTGATCTTTTGTTAGATATTGTCATATATTTGGTATCATACCTATGTTTGGTTTTTCTCCTTATACTTGCATTTAGATACTTTTTTCATATTTGTTTTGAATGTTTGTTTGATTAATGAACTAGTACAATCTTATCAATTTATTAAAATATATGATTATGGTATTGCATTTTATAATTACCAGAGCACTGAAAAACTAATTGCTTAATTCTACATTTTTAGTGACCGAAACAATGGTAACAAATCTAGCCAAAAGTTTAACTAAAGCTCGGTTGTTAAATTAGTCGTAAATAACTTTGTTGCGATTTCAAGTGCTACTAATTTGGTCCCAAAATCTGTCGAAAAAGGTTCGGAACCAAAAAATTGCAGTCGCAATTGTGGTTGCCAAAGCCTTCTGAGGTTGGGTCACAAAAGCGGTTGGAAAAATGAAACGGTCGCAAATTCGGTCATTAATTTAGCCACTAAATCTTTTGTCACAAAAGTGGTCACAAAAATAATTCGGTCGCAAATTCGGTTGTTAAATTTGCCACCAAATCTTTAGTCGCAAAATCGGTCGCAACAATATATCGGTCACAAGAAATTGGTCGCAAAATAATTACCGACTAAGGTATAACCGACCACCAAAATTGGTCGCAAAATGGCATTTGCGACCGTTTTAAATCATCAACCATCATTCATCACAATATTCTCAATATAGTATACCGTGAAAGACCTCAGTCAACTCAATCAACGGTGGAATCATCGCGGAGGACCGCAGTAAACTCAATCAACGATATTCCTAATATTCATAATTATCAATGTTGTGCACCGCGGAGGACCGAAGTCAACTCAATAAACAGTGGAATCACCGCGGAGGACCGTAGTCAACTCAATCAACAGCAATTCAATCATCGCAAAGGACCGAAGTCAACTCAATCAATGATGACTCACTCAAGTATATCATACCATAATCACAATTCATCTCAATCTCAATAATAATCTCGGTTCCACACTTGTTATATCAAAATCTGTTTACTTTGGTATACATATTTCAACCTCGAGTTTAAAAGCAAAAGATTTAAAAAGGGGTTATGAGAACTCACAGTGATGTTTAAGTTTCAGATTTGTAGAACGCGCGCTCACTAGATGGAATCAATCAATGACTCAACAACGAGTGTTATATTCAATATTGTTTACAACTTATAAGTATGAGTTATGATTTCGTAAGTTAACCTTTTTGTTGATTAACTTTTATAACTCTTTGTTATTTAAATTGGATCTAACTCAATTGTGATGTAATACACTAACACGCTAATATAAGCTAAACATTAGTATATTTTTATGTTATCATATTCTTTGTTTATATGTTTTAGACTTAGAATATGGTCCATTAAAATAGTTATTATCACTTGAGTGTTTTTAATTAAGTATTATGTTATAAAAACATAACCTTTAATATTTTACTCAAATGTTTAAATGATATCTAGTTAGCTTTAAATATTTCATTAACTTTATAGTAAAGTTGACTAGTTTATTTATAAGTATCACCTTTAATATGTTTTAAAAAACAATGAATGTGTTATAAACCTTTAATATGTTTTAAAACTATGTATGATTTAAACACTTGTTATAAGGTTTGTACAAGGTTTAACTCGTTGCACCAAAACCCCACTGGTTCCGATTAACACTAGTTTAAGTGTTCTCTAGTTCCTAGTGAGGGTTCTTGAATTCTTTGATGAACATCACATGGTTCTCGAATTTAAGTTGGTGATATCGAACTTTAGTGTTTTAAATTAAGCGGTTCTCTAGTTTAAAACCATCTTTCAAAATGGGTTCTCGAATTCCAACCCATAGATGGGGAGGATCTCGACTTTGACCCCAAAGGTTGGATGAGGTTCCCGAATCCCATTGGTTTCTCGAATTACACCACCTAATTTGGTGGTGTTCTCAAATTTGTCTCCTAAATGAGGAGGTTCTCAAGTTTATTCCTTCCAAAATAAAGATTCTCGAGTGGCTAAAAGGTTTTCTCGAATTTTCAAGAAAAATGATTCTCGAATTCCCTTGTGGCTTTCTCGAATTGTTCATCTTCAACCTCCTTCGTTTCCAGCTTTACGTAACTTGCAGGTTCCCTTAAAAAACTCCATTTTTCATTTTATTTCTACTCTAATGTATCCTAAAGCCTTATATTTCAAGTTGTTTATTCCTAAATCATTTAGAATAACTAATTTAAATGTGAAGAACTCATAATTTACGTTCAAACTAAAAACCCAAAAGCAAACTCAAATAAATTCATATATTTACCTCAAATCTTGATCTTTAGCTTGATCGGCTCGTACTTTTGTGTTCTACACGAGTGGAGAAAGGATTTGGTACCAATTTCAACCCTAATGGTCAAGGTATGAAGAAGTTTGCTTTTTGGATTCTAGAGAGAGAGATATGACGAGAAAGAGTTCTTGGTGAGAGAAAAATGGTGGGGAAATGAAGAAGAAGGGAAATGTATTCCCTTTTATACCCCGTGACATTCCCGTGTGCTCGGTTACGTTTATCTTTGCGTTAATAAATTTTAGTTGCTCGGTTTTTCACGAAATTTATATTTTATGTCACACCCTTAAATTTCAACTAACAGAATCTTACCGTCTAGGGCGTAACAAACTAGGATCTCAGTCATTAGACACAGCGAAAGACCTCTATATGCTTTTAAACATAATTCAGTCTTAATTTGTAAAATCAAAGTTTAACATTGCGGAAGCGTTTGAAAACCAATAACCAAATGTAACAGTTGCAAAACCGTAAATACAATGTTCAATGTTTTAAATCAACAATCAAAATAAACTGTATGCATGAGACTCAACGTCTTAGTCCCTGCTTGTCCTTGCTTGTGCCTTAGTGTCCTGAGAAAACATGTAAATCAAGTCAACACAAAGATTGGTGCACACACAGGTTTGTATATGTAAACATAAATGTTGAAAAACAGTTTGAAATAAGATATTTGCAGATAACATAATCACACATTGCATAGTCATGATAGCTAGTCATTGTACTATTTACATAAGTGGTTGACACCGAAGCTGATTGTTGCATGCTGTTGCATGTTTTGCCTTTCCACTATTGTCTAACACAAACGATAGTAATGTTGAATTGGCTAGCTACACACTTGCGTAGATCCCATCTACCAAGTGAGGTTTGTAAAACCCAATAGATCTATCTTCAACTACCACGCTTTGCACAACGGCAAACTAAACGGTTCGATAATGTAAGGACTTTGAGTGTTATGTGCACACTTATAGTAAACAGCTAACTCATGCAAGTGATATGTATCCAAAATCGTTTGTTTGCACATTTTTTCTCCCTCAAAACAGTAAAATATAAAAAGGGGTCGTGTACGCACCTTAGTATGCAAGAAGAATGATCAAGCGTTTGTGAACACACGTATATAACCTTTTACAAAAATTTTGTGTTTTAACAATAACGTTGTGTTATTCGTAATGTTAATTCGTGTTTGTGGTCTCATACGTGTTAACACACGTATATTAAATCGTGTGAAATGTTCATACAATGACATGCACGAATTTAAGTTCGTTTGTTTAAATCGTAAAAACGTATACGATTTAATTTAGATACACGTAACGTACGCGATCGTGTTTTTGGTCAAAAATATAAATTTTATTGTTTCATCTTTTTCGTAATTCCATTTCCGTTCCAACGCAATTTGAACGAGTCGAAACGGAGTTAAAAACGAATGTTTTATGACAAAAATACCAAAAATGGTTTTAAAATCCAAAAATTGGTAAGGGCAAGGGTAAAACACTTGACCTCCCGAACCAAACACACACACACACACACTACCATTCCAACCCGCTAGGGAATCGCATTAGGATTTCCTTTTTAATTCTTTTAAGCAGAACCCAACCGGTTCCCCTTTGTTTATTTAGTCGATCTAAATGGTTCCAAATTAACCCACGATTGGCTCACCATTGACCCTGTAACCATAGGGCTTTGGTTCGGGGGATCCAACCGAGTTCAATCGTACATCCAATTCGATAATTCAACAACCCAAAGTATTGTAATTTGATTTAACCTAGTTTCGAAAGTGTATATCAAACGTACAATTCGATTTCATCAAATCCGTTTATGTTAATCTGAAATATCATATGGTTTTCATTAAAACAGAGATTTTGAAACTATCTGTGGTGTTTAATTTGTTTAACAAACTCATTTGAGTTAAAAACCCCAAATCCTTTGGTATCACAAACCCCAGAATTCGAAATCCTTCAATTTGGTATTAGAACGCGAAATTGACTTAGGATTATCCTTAATCAAAGCCTTCTGAAACTACAGGTACCATTTAATTTGATTTTTAAACTCGTTTTCATGAAAACCCCCAAATCCGTTCTTAGTATGAACCCTAGAATCCAACATCGTGCAATTAGATGTTTTGATATTAAATTGACATAGGTTTTTCGTTTACTATGTTAATCCGAAACTGATGATGTAATTTGATTTGATTTTTGAATCCGATTGTATAGAAAACCCTAATTTCGTTCTTGATATGAACCCTAGTAATCGAATTCGATTAATTCGTTATTGTTACACGAAATAAGGATAGGGATTTGTTTTGTAAGCTCGTTTAGGTTGTTTAGAGGTGATTTTGTACCTGGTTTGATCTCGAATCGAAGTAGTTCGACTTTTAACTTGACTTTCGGCCGCCCCTTGATCGAATTCTTCTTCCCGTGCCTTATAGAATCAAATTGATGGATGAAACATACCAAACTTTTCTGGTTCACCCCAACATTCCCCACTTGTCCAACTAAAAAAAAAAAAAAGCTGGAATTGAGATATTATTCAAAGAGAAAGATCTCAAATATTCGGCTCTACCCATGAATTATCCAGTAATAGGTCTTTCACAACGAGCTCTACCTATACAGAACGAGGGGATCGAAAGGCCAGCCAAAGGAAGTGACAATTGCCCTATGAAGACTCGCTTTCGCTACGGCTCCAGTGGGTTCCCTTAACCAAGCCCTCTAAAAGTGTCGATTAGAGTTTTTAGATATTCAATTAGGTGAATTTGGATCAAATTTTGTGGTTTTTATAACCACTAGTGACGGTTTCAACATTAATTGGTTTAATTCGATAATTGATGGATATTAATCATTGAATTGATGGTGTTAATCATTCATATGACCGTTTTGAATGATTTAATTCAGTTGTTAGTGATTTAATTCGGTTGTAACCATTATCTATCATTCAATTTCGATTTCAATTGTGTTTTTAGGACGAATTTTGGCACAAAAAGTCAAAATTAGTTATTTCATGTGATTTCAAGTCCAATCCATATAATTTGTGAGTTTGTAAATACATTTTGTTCAAGTTTAATCCTTCTAATTTGATTTTGTTTGATTTCGAATCGTTTCTGTTAATTTCTGACTAATGGGGTTAATCCGGAAATGCCGGATTGTCACATCATCCCCTTGTTGAAGGAATTTTCGTCCCAAAAATTGTTAAATGTTAAAAGTAGTTAGGACACTACTTGTGAGTTCAAATTGTACGTGTTAGTGTGATACTTGATCATTCTATGTACTTGTGTGTACTTACACACAAAGTTCAATGTTTGCAACACCACACCTAAGTGTGGTCGTTCTATGTTCAATGTTTGGCAACATCACCCCTACGTGTGATCGTTCCATGTAACTGCTCGCATGCACACCAGTTAGTACACCTAACTGTGAGTGTTCGTGTTCAATCATAACGTACTATGTAACCTTGCACATAGTGAATGTTTGCAACTAAAACCAATTGTATAAATTGTTTGTGCTTACTGTATGTAATCTGAAATGTTGGAGTGTGAAGTATCACATCATCCCCTTGTTGAAGGAAATTTCGTCCCGAAATTGAACGTGCCTTCTCAGTGTTTGTAGTTGTTGTTTTGAACAGATGGGGATACTTCTTCATTATTTGGTCCTCTCTTTCCCATGTGAATTCAGGTCCACGTCTTGAATTCCAACGAACCTTGACTATTGGAATTTTGCTTTGTTTGAGCTGTTTGACCTCTCAGTCCATGATTTCAACTGGTTCTTCGATGAACCGTAACTGTTCATCGACTTGTATTTCTTCCAGTGGTACAACCAATGTCTCATCAGAAAGACATTTCTTTAAGTTCGAAACATGAAAGACATCATGAACTCCGCTGAGTTCGTCCGGTAATTTGAGTTGATACGCTACTGGACCAATCCTTTTCAGGATCTCAAAAGGTCCTATGTAGCGTGGACTAAGTTTTCCACGCTTACCAAATAGTATTACACCTTTCCAAGGCGATACTTTTAGAAGAACTCGATCTCCTACTTGAAATTCCAACGGCTTACGACGTTTGTCAACGTAACTCTTTTGTCGATCCCGAGCCGCTGCCATACGGTTCCTGATTTGTATAATCTTTTCAGTCGTTTCATGTACTAGTTCAGGTCCTTTTATTTGACTATCACCAATTTTAGCCCAACAAACCGGTGAACGACATTTGCGACCGTTTAAAGCTTCAAATGGTGCCGCTTGAATACTTGTATGATAACTGTTGTTGTAAAAGAATTCCACTAATGGTAAGTGGGTTTCCCAGCTGTCACCAAAATCAATGACACAAGCTCGTAATATATCCTCGAGCGTTTGGATTGTACGTTCACTCTGACCGTCGGTTTGTGGATGATATGCGGTACTCATGTCTAAACGAGTTCCCAAGGACTTATGGAGAGATTTCCAAAAGTTTGAAGTAAATCGGGCATCCCGATCTAATATGATGGAAATTGGTACACCATGTCGCGATACCACTTCCTTAATGTAAATACGAGTCAATTTCTCCATTTTGTCAGTTTCCTTAATAGCCAGAAAATGTGCAGATTTCGTTAATCGGTCAACAATTACCCATATCGTATCACAACCGCTGGGTGTACGGGGTAGCTGAGTAATGAAATCCATCGAAATCTGTTCCCATTTCCACATAGGTATTTCTGGTTGTTGCAGTAAACCAGATGGTTTTTGATATTCAACTTTGACTTTAGAACAAGTCAAACATTTGCTAACGTACTTAGCAATGTCGGCTTTCATGTGAGGCCACCAATAAAGTGTCTTTAAGTCATGATACATCTTGTCTGATCCCGGATGGACTGAATACCTAGACTTGTGTGCTTCATCCATCACAAGTTCCCTTATGCCACCATGCAAAGGTATCCAAAGTCGGTTCATGAAACAACGAGTTCCATCAGTCATGACTTCCAATTGTTTTTCCATTCCTTGTAAGGATTCCTGTTCCAAGTTATCCTTCTCTAAGGCTTCAAGCTGAGCACTACGTACCTTGTCAGGTAAATCAGTATGTATCGTTAACATAAGTGCGCGAATCCGTCTTGTTGGTGTTGTATCTTTCCTGCTTAGAGCATCAGCTACCACGTTAGCTTTTCCCGGATGATACTTGATCGCGCATTCATAGTCGTTCAACAACTCAACCCACCGTCACTGTCTCATATTGAGCTCCTTCTGATCAAAGATATGTTGCAAACTTTTATGATCAGTGTAAATGGTACACCTAGTTCCATATAAGTAGTGTCTCCAAATCTTTAAAGCAAACACCACTGCTCCTAATTCCAAGTCATGTGTAACATCAGTGCCGGAACCGTCACCGGAACAGTGATCTCTACAGTACATGAACAGTAAAACAGGTACGGATCATATACATTTCAGTACTTTTCATATTCATATCAATTATCATTATCATAGTGAGTTGTCATAGAACAGTTTCAGAAACATTTAACAGAAAACGCAGTTCAGAACAAGGGTTCTTGAGTCGGATAATTATCTGGCAACACAGAACCCTCATATGATTATTTGCTTAGGAATTATATGTATAAACGTATGTGAGGCTTTAAAGAACAAAACACACGAATATCATTATGTGAATGCTAAATGGACGGGTTATTCGTATAGGTGACGATCTGTACGAATATATCTGAAAGTTTAACGTTCTGAATGATATTCTATAATTAGAAAATAAGATTGAAAAGTATAGTTATCGTCGTGTTCGTGCGGGTGACGATTCGAACGAATACGCGCGACGACCGTACATTTCGATTTAAACAGTTAATTTTGTTTTAAATTTTTAATAAATAAGAAGATATTAGTTAATTTATTAGGAATTACAACCTTGAATAATTAAAAGATTTCTAATTTTATAACCGTGTCGTTTCGTCGCGTAAACTACGCAACACGGCATAATACGCGAAACCGAACGAGACCGATCGACCGGGTGTGGTGAAGCATTTATTATGGCAATTAAATGCCATAATCATCATCACCAACCTCACATCTCTCTCTCAATCTCGTCTCTCTCTCTCTACAAATATTCAACATCTCTCTAAGATTTCTCAACCATCTTGCATCGGATTCAAGTGATTCTCGGTTCAAAACGACCACTACACGACGTAGATCAAGGAAGTACAAGTATTTCGAGATTTCATCCACGAAATTGGAGGTAAACACCCATTTTAAATTCGGTTTTAGAGGGTTTTCTTGAAATCTTATGGTTTAGTTATTATGACCGATATTAAGCACGTAGAGCACTTAGATAGAAGGGTATACATGTATAGGTATGGTTAGAAATATGATTGTAACAGGATTGGATCGAGAATGACCAGATTTGATGCAGGTTCGTGAAGAGAGGGGCTGTTACAGGTTCGTAATCACCAGCCGAACCCTTGTGACACCCACGAACCCTGCACCGAACTCTTTTTCCCTGCAACGAACCTGTGATCACGTCTGTACCGAACCCAGCAACCCATGTCACGAACCTGTGCCACCTGCACCGAACCCTAGTAGCCAACGAACCTTAAGGGGTCGCCTAACTGTGTCATTGCCGAACCATTTCCCATGCAAACCCTAGACCCACGAACCCTTCCTTTTAGCGAACCAAGTCAATCACGAACCCCTGACCTACGAACCATGAGCCACGAATCTTTAAACTGAATCAGTAGCCGAACTATTATGGTTCGTCAAGGTCAGAAGATAGCCGAACCCTAAGACCACGGGTGGGATTAGCCGAACCTAAGACCATCTCTTTTAAAAGGTTCGCTGCCCTGAGTGGGATTGAACTCAAAATGTTGGTCAATTAAGGGAATTCAGTACCTAGGGCTATTGAAATTAGTTGTAAGAACAAGGAAATGACCATGCGAATACTCAAAGCTTTGAAATGGACTAAGGATCATGCATAAAGGGTTGGTGTTAATCTCAACATCTATACCTAACACTTAGAAATCCTATTCAAATGTATACAACTAATTTGAATTGTTCAATTATGCACTCCAAGTTAAGTTGTAAATTTGGGAGAACAAGAATCAAGTTGGGAAACAAAGAACAATCAAAGGACTTGGAATTGACCTAAATTGGGTTAATTCAAAGTTCTAACATGTTTAATTTATATGTTTCATGAAAATAACTTGTGTTTTAATAAATTAAATGACTTTAAATAATAGCTCATTGTTGCATTTTATAAATGTTATTGGATTCTTCTAAAAAATTTGTTTATTATAATTGATTGGGATTTTGTTATAAGATAGACAATATAATTGTCTGGATTTGCTCTAAAAACAAAGGAAACTCTGCCGAAATTTTCTAAAATATAAAAGTAATGTTGTATAACTAAACATGGGATTTGGGATCATAAAAAGGGTAGCTAAGATAGATTAGATCTTAGATACACTTAGTACTAAGACACTTAGTTGCACACACAACAAACTCAAGGTCTAGGGCACAACGACTACTACGCGTACTTATTATATTCGAATTCTTATAAAATAACTCAGGAACCGAAGAAACTTAGCTTACATACAGGAGCGCGCATTTTGTGTTAGATCAAATTACATAGCAGCACAGGTGAGTTCATTGCCCCTTTTCTAACATTTTTGTTTTAAAACGCGGGGCTGAGAAGCATGCGTAAACTGTTTACTTAAATTGTTTACTTTAATGCTTTTAAATTTATATGTTTTACATATATATAAATGTTATCCTAGACCATGTCTAGGAAGATTTTATGCAGGTTTATTAACTGATTCACTTATATATTAAGTGAATAATCAAGTTAAACTAAACTTTTCAATAAGTCAAAACATTTCAAACAAGTCAAAACAAACATTTTGGGAAATCAAGTGGGTGAATTCAAGGGAATCAAATCAAACATTTTGACAAAACAAGTGTGGGTGAATTCAAGGAATCAAATCAAACATTTTGACAAAACAAGTGTGGGTGAATTCAAGGAATCAAATCAAACATTTTGACAAAACAAGTGTGGGACATCAAGGCATCAATAAAACAATCTTTGCAAAGACAACATTCAATGTTCTACAAACCAAGTGTTTGTTGAACAATGAATCAAGTGTACAACCGATCAATGAATCTTGTATTCTATGATCAACACATCAAGTACATCTTGTGACATAATCAGACGAATCAATAAATCATTTTCAAGGGAAAGTCTGGGAAATATCAGAGATAGCATACGCCAAAAACATTGACGAAACATAAAATCCTGCATTTCAAGAAGTCCTAGCTAGACCGTTTGACTTGTAGGTCGTATGTTTGAGGATATTTACAGTTTCCCTAACTACTAAGTACCTAGATTGACAGACTAGTCTACTCGAGTATGACCATAGGCCCCAATCATAAGGACTTAGATTTTATTAAATGTTTATTTACTTGTTTAATTAAGCATTTATTAAACTGTTTCTACAATTTCTGTGGTTGATCACCATTGTGATGAACCTAAGGAATCAACATAGATTCCAAATTGTTGTATTGACAGGAACAAAGGACTGACGAATCATTGGGTTAAAGGTAGGGGTAAAATGCTTAATTTTCATTAACACCAATGTCCCATGTGGATTAGTATGTGGTGGGACGGCGTCTGGGCGGGGTTGTAGCCTCGACTCAGGGGTATGCCCTATATATAAGCATACCGATCCGGATGATACATGTGATGTTAATGAGATTAAGGTTGTTACCCGTGGGTTAAACAAAGGTTTTGTGAGAACATTAGAGTCATTGTGAACAAGAGTGTGTGATAGGTAAAGATGCTTAATTATCATTAACAACAATGTCCTATGCGGATTAGTATGTGGTGGGACGGCGTCTGGGCGGGGTTGTAGCCTCGACTCAGGGGTATGCCCTATACATAAGCATACCGATCTGGATGATACATGTGGTGTTAATGAGGTTAGGGTCTTTACCAAAGAAGGTTTTCAAATCATTTTCAAATCATTTTCAAATACTAAACTATATGAACTCACCAACCATGTGTTGACCTTTATTTTTTTTGCATGACTTCTCAGGTGACGAACAGGTCAATTAGGAAGTCATTTCTTTTGGACTAGGACTTCAGATAGAAGACTAGTATTTTGGACCTGCATACTTTTGGAAGACATCATGATATAAATTATTTTGTATATCTTGTGTAAATACAAGATAGTCATTTATTGATGTTTTACAATAGATTTACATTGTTAAATTATAAACGTTACTGCTGTAATTTAACTTTGTAATTCTATTTTAATTAGCATTTCTCATTTATATCATGTGCAATGTAACAATCTGATCACTCCTGATTATCACTCCCGATATCGCGCCCCGGGAACCTTCCGCCCGACGGGGACTCCGATCCTACCCCGCCGGCTCGGGGTGTGACAGATTGGTATCAGAGCCATGGTTATAGAGAAATATAGGTCATTTAATTAAACGGTTTGGCCTAGACTATAACCTAGGGACCCTGCATGTAGAGAATCTAAGATTTAAGACTTTGTTGCATTATGTCTTCTGCATTCGATCATTGCACTAACCAATATTATTTTGGTTATGATCAGAATGCCGCCGCGAAGACAGACTCCCTCGTTACCACCTCTAGGCTTGGCTCCACATTCTTCGACACCATCTCCAGCCGATTCACCACCGCCACCTCCTCCACCGCCTCCACCTCCTCCTCCACTGATCACCGAGGCATCAGGTTCAGGAACAACACCTATACTGGATCCTACCACCATCGCTTTGGTGACATTACTGAGCAGCCAGATGACCAATCAGATGAAGGCGGCGATACCGGAGATGTTCAACCTTCTCCGTAATGAGATGAACAACACTGGCAACTCATCTGGAGAAGCCAGTGGGAATACTGGTGGTACCTCACACTACTCCTACAAGTCATTCGTAGGATGTAAGCCGCCTAGCTTTAGCGGATCTGAAGGAGCCGTTGGATTAATCCAATGGATTGAAAAGATTGAGGCTACTCTGGACCTCTGCAGCTGTCCAGAGCACCATAGAGTCCGCTACTCTGCTGGAACATTCAACAAGCGGGCTCTGACCTGGTGGAATGGTCAGATCAACGCCCGAGGAAGAGAAGAAGCCATGGCCATGCCATGGGAGGATTTCAAGGCACTGCTGCGAACAGAGTTCTGCCCCAAGAATGAATTGCAGAAACTGGAGGTTGAATTATCCAACCATGTGATGAAAGGGGCTGATCATATGGGGTATACTACTCGTTACCACGAGTTAGTTGCTTTGGTGCCCGACATGGTACCTACTTTGGAGAAGAGAATAGACAGATATGTGGGTGGACTTCCCGCCTGCATCCAGGGCATGGTTGTTTCAGCCAACCCTACCACTGTTGAATCTGCAGTGAGACTGTCTGGAAAACTTACTGATTTGATGGTTGCCTCTGGAGTACTGAAGAAAGAGGCTGACACCAGTAAACGCAAGGAAGAGTCTTCAAAGAAACCACAGCAGCAGCAACACCAGAAGAAGAAACAGAAATTGATCAAGAATTACACTGTGGCTACTCCCCTGAATCAAGTAGCAGCGGCACAACAAAATGTGCCCAAGGGACAATATACTGGCCCACATCCTTTGTGTACTAAATGCCAGTATCATCATGCTGCAAACAACCAGTGCCGTCAATGCACGGGTTGTGGAAGAAAAGGGCACTGGGTTCAACAGTGCAGACTGACACCAAATCCAGCAGTTAACAATGCTGCACTAGCTCTCCCTCCACCAGCTAATCAGAACAATGGTGGCTGCTTCAACTGTGGCGAACAAGGCCACTTTGCAAAGAACTGCCCGAAGAAGGCTCAACAAGCAGTTCAAGCTCCTCGTGGAAGAGCTTTTGTTATTGGAGCACCAGCTGCACGCCAGGACCCAAATGTGGTCACTGGTACGTTTCTCTTACATGACTTTTATGCATCTGTCTTATTTGATACTGGTGCGGATCAGAGTTTTATCTCTACCGATTTTGCATGCCAACTAGATTCCATAGAGGAACAGTTAGACTCCCCTTACATTATAGAAGTAGCTAACGGGAAACAGATCACAGTTAGCACAGTTTATAGGAACTGTCCATTGACACTAAATGATTTTACATTTACCATCGATTTGATACCGATGGAGCTGGGTAGTTTTGACATCATTGTTGGAATGGATTGGCTCTCATCTAACCGAGTGGAAGTCATCTGTTCTGAGAAGTTGCTTCGAATTCCATTGCCGAGTGATCGTGTATTGGAAGTTAAAGGGGATCAAGCAAAGCGAAGTGTCAAAATCATTTCTTGCATAAAGGCGCGTAAGTGTCTACAGAAGCGGTGCATAGCATTCCTGGCTCATGTGTTGGAAAAAGAGAAAGACAAGAAGAAGATTCAAGATGTACCAGTAGTGAAAGAATATCCTGAAGTATTCCCCGAAGACCTACCAGGTTTGCCACCTGCGCGACCGGTAGAATTTCGTATTGACTTAATTCCTGGAGCAACTCCTGTTGCTAAATCTCCTTACAGGTTAGCACCTTCAGAGATGCAGGAATTGTCTAATCAGTTACAGGAGCTACTTGACAAGGGTTTCATCAGACCGAGCTACTCACCTTGGGGAGCTCCGGTCTTGTTCGTGAAAAAGAAAGACGGATCGTTCAGAATGTGCATAGATTACAGAGAGCTGAACAAACTGACCATCAAGAATCGTTATCCATTGCCGAGGATTGATGATCTGTTTGACCAACTACAAGGAGCTCAATACTTCTCAAAGATTGACTTGCGGTCTGGATACCATCAGCTGAGAGTTCAAGATGAAGACATACCGAAAACGGCCTTCCGAACAAGATACGGGCATTACGAATTCATGGTGATGCCTTTTGGATTGACAAATGCACCAGCGGTTTTCATGGATCTCATGAACCGAGTGTGCAAG
Source organism: Mikania micrantha (assembly GCA_009363875.1). Lineage (NCBI taxonomy): Eukaryota > Viridiplantae > Streptophyta > Magnoliopsida > Asterales > Asteraceae > Mikania > Mikania micrantha. The sequence goes on from CM018680.1 coordinate 21,316,163, forward strand.
CCATACTTGGATCAGTTTGTCATTGTCTTCATTGATGACATACTGATCTATTCCAAGACCAAGACGGAGCATGAGCAACACCTTAGAAAAATCTTGGAGCTGTTGAAAGAAGAGAAACTCTATGCCAAATTCTCCAAATGTGAGTTTTGGCTAAGAAAAGTTCAATTTTTGGGTCATGTGGTCAACAGCGAGGGAATTCATGTAGACCCTGCCAAGATTGAAGCGATAAAGAATTGGGACACTCCGAAGACACCGACGGAGATACGGTCTTTTCTGGGATTGGCGGGTTATTACAGAAGGTTTATCTCAAACTTTTCTAAGATAGCCTTGCCTCTCACTAAACTAACTCAGAAAAGTGAACCGTTTGTCTGGGAGCAGAAACAAGAGGATGCTTTTCAGACCTTGAAACAGAAATTATGTGATGCTCCAATCCTATCTCTCCCAGAAGGCTGTGATGATTTTGTTGTATACTGTGATGCTTCCCATCAGGGACTCGGTTGTGTATTAATGCAACGGGATAAAGTCATAGCCTATGCATCAAGACAGTTAAAGATTCATGAGAAGAACTACACTACTCATGATCTTGAACTGGGAGCCGTAATCTTCGCCTTGAAGATTTGGAGACATTACTTATATGGCACCAAGTGTACCATATTCACTGATCACAAAAGTCTGCAGCACATCTTTGATCAGAAGGAGCTCAACATGCGACAGCGCCGTTGGGTTGAACTTCTGAATGATTATGATTGTGTGATCAAATACCATCCGGGAAAGGCGAACGTTGTAGCTGATGCCTTGAGCCGGAAGGAACGGGTCAAACCCCTACGTGTTAGAGCAATGGGGATAACCGTGCAGACCAGTTTAAGTGACAAGATCATTCAAGCACAACAAGAAGCACTAGACCGAGGAAATCTGAAGAAAGAACTTGATTGCGGAGCAGAGAAACAGTTTGACACAAAGTCCGATGGAATGATCTACTACAAGGAACGTATATGGATCCCTGCGGTAGATGAATTAAGAAAACTTATCTTCGATGAAGCACACAAGACTAAATACTCTGTTCATCCAGGCGCTGATAAGATGTACCAAGACTTGCGTGGATTTTATTGGTGGCCGGGAATGAAGAAAGACATAGCCGAGTATGTCGGACAGTGTCTTACGTGTGCGAAAGTAAAGGCGGAACACCAGAGACCGTCTGGTCTACTGGAACAGCCTGAGATTCCGCTCTGGAAGTGGGAACAGATAGCTATGGATTTCATTACCAAGCTACCCCGCACTTCCAGTGGTCACGATACAATTTGGGTGATCATTGACCGTTTAACAAAATCTGCTCATTTCTTGCCAATGCGTGAGAACTTCACCATGGATAAACTGGCAAGATTATACATCAATGAGATAGTGGTACGCCACGGTGTGCCATTGTCTATTATTTCTGATCGAGATAGCAGATTTACATCAAGGTTCTGGCAATCATTACAGAAATCTCTAGGGACACAGTTAAATCTGAGTACAGCTTACCACCCACAAACGGATGGTCAAAGCGAACGTACTATCCAAACCCTAGAGGATATGTTAAGAACCTGTGTATTGGATTTCGGTGGGAATTGGGACTCCCATTTACCACTGATTGAGTTCTCCTACAATAACAGTTATCACAGCAGTATCGGATGTGCACCATTCGAGGCCCTTTATGGCCGGAAATGTCGATCACCAATCTGCTGGACTGAAGTTGGAGACAATCGAATAACTGGGCCTGAATTGATTCAGGAAACCACTGACAAGATAGCCCAGATTCAGAAAAGACTACAAGCAACAAGGAGCAGACAAAAGAGCTACGCCGACAAACGGCGCAAGCCGTTGGAATTCCAAGTGGGAGACCGAGTCATGTTAAAGGTATCCCCATGGAAAGGCGTTGTACGCTTTGGAAAGAAAGGCAAGTTAGCACCAAGATACGTTGGACCGTTCGAGATCATCGAGCGTATTGGTCCTGTGGCGTATAGACTGAGATTACCTGATGAACTCAGTGGTGTGCATGATGTGTTTCACGTCTCAAATCTAAAGAAATGCCTTGCTGACGAGAGTCTCGTCATTCCAATCGAAGAAATTCAAGTCGATGAACAGTTATATTTCATTGAAGAACCTTTAGAGATTATGGATCGCAAGGTTAAACAACTGAGGCGAAGCCGTATTCCTATTGTAAAGGTTCGATGGAATTCAAGACGCGGGCCCGAGTTCACTTGGGAACGTGAAGATCACATGAAGTTAAAGTATCCCCAACTGTTTGAAGAGGAAGCTGTACCTGATAACAACACTTAAATTTCGGGACGAAATTTCTCTAACAAGGGGAGACTGTAACATCAGTGCCGGAACCGTCACCGGAACAGTGATCTCTACAGTACATGAACAGTAAAACAGGTACGGATCATATACATTTCAGTACTTTTCATATTCATATCAATTATCATTATCATAGTGAGTTGTCATAGAACAGTTTCAGAAACATTTAACAGAAAACGCAGTTCAGAACAAGGGTTCTTGAGTCGGATAATTATCTGGCAACACAGAACCCTCATATGATTATTTGCTTAGGAATTATATGTATAAACGTATGTGAGGCTTTAAAGAACAAAACACACGAATATCATTATGTGAATGCTAAATGGACGGGTTATTCGTATAGGTGACGATCTGTACGAATATATCTGAAAGTTTAACGTTCTGAATGATATTCTATAATTAGAAAATAAGATTGAAAAGTATAGTTATCGTCGTGTTCGTGCGGGTGACGATTCGAACGAATACGCGCGACGACCGTACATTTCGATTTAAACAGTTAATTTTGTTTTAAATTTTTAATAAATAAGAAGATATTAGTTAATTTATTAGGAATTACAACCTTGAATAATTAAAAGATTTCTAATTTTATAACCGTGTCGTTTCGTCGCGTAAACTACGCAACACGGCATAATACGCGAAACCGAACGAGACCGATCGACCGGGTGTGGTGAAGCATTTATTATGGCAATTAAATGCCATAATCATCATCACCAACCTCACATCTCTCTCTCAATCTCGTCTCTCTCTCTCTACAAATATTCAACATCTCTCTAAGATTTCTCAACCATCTTGCATCGGATTCAAGTGATTCTCGGTTCAAAACGACCACTACACGACGTAGATCAAGGAAGTACAAGTATTTCGAGATTTCATCCACGAAATTGGAGGTAAACACCCATTTTAAATTCGGTTTTAGAGGGTTTTCTTGAAATCTTATGGTTTAGTTATTATGACCGATATTAAGCACGTAGAGCACTTAGATAGAAGGGTATACATGTATAGGTATGGTTAGAAATATGATTGTAACAGGATTGGATCGAGAATGACCAGATTTGATGCAGGTTCGTGAAGAGAGGGGCTGTTACAGGTTCGTAATCACCAGCCGAACCCTTGTGACACCCACGAACCCTGCACCGAACTCTTTTTCCCTGCAACGAACCTGTGATCACGTCTGTACCGAACCCAGCAACCCATGTCACGAACCTGTGCCACCTGCACCGAACCCTAGTAGCCAACGAACCTTAAGGGGTCGCCTAACTGTGTCATTGCCGAACCATTTCCCATGCAAACCCTAGACCCACGAACCCTTCCTTTTAGCGAACCAAGTCAATCACGAACCCCTGACCTACGAACCATGAGCCACGAATCTTTAAACTGAATCAGTAGCCGAACTATTATGGTTCGTCAAGGTCAGAAGATAGCCGAACCCTAAGACCACGGGTGGGATTAGCCGAACCTAAGACCATCTCTTTTAAAAGGTTCGCTGCCCTGAGTGGGATTGAACTCAAAATGTTGGTCAATTAAGGGAATTCAGTACCTAGGGCTATTGAAATTAGTTGTAAGAACAAGGAAATGACCATGCGAATACTCAAAGCTTTGAAATGGACTAAGGATCATGCATAAAGGGTTGGTGTTAAACTCAACATCTATACCTAACACTTAGAAATCCTATTCAAATGTATACAACTAATTTGGATTGTTCAATTATGCACTCCAAGTTAAGTTGTAAATTTGGGAGAACAAGAATCAAGTTGGGAAACAAAGAACAATCAAAGGACTTGGAATTGACCTAAATTGGGTTAATTCAAAGTTCTAACATGTTTAATTTATATGTTTCATGAAAATAACTTGTGTTTTAATAAATTAAATGACTTTAAATAATAGCTCATTGTTGCATTTTATAAATGTTATTGGATTCTTCTAAAAAATTTGTTTATTATAATTGATTGGGATTTTGTTATAAGATAGACAATATAATTGTCTGGATTTGCTCTAAAAACAAAGGAAACTCTGCCGAAATTTTCTAAAATATAAAAGTAATGTTGTATAACTAAACATGGGATTTGGGATCATAAAAAGGGTAGCTAAGATAGATTAGATCTTAGATACACTTAGTACTAAGACACTTAGTTGCACACACAACAAACTCAAGGTCTAGGGCACAACGACTACTACGCGTACTTATTATATTCGAATTCTTATAAAATAACTCAGGAACCGAAGAAACTTAGCTTACATACAGGAGCGCGCATTTTGTGTTAGATCAAATTACATAGCAGCACAGGTGAGTTCATTGCCCCTTTTCTAACATTTTTGTTTTAAAACGCGGGGCTGAGAAGCATGCGTAAACTGTTTACTTAAATTGTTTACTTTAATGCTTTTAAATTTATATGTTTTACATATATATAAATGTTATCCTAGACCATGTCTAGGAAGATTTTATGCAGGTTTATTAACTGATTCACTTATATATTAAGTGAATAATCAAGTTAAACTAAACTTTTCAATAAGTCAAAACATTTCAAACAAGTCAAAACAAACATTTTGGGAAATCAAGTGGGTGAATTCAAGGGAATCAAATCAAACATTTTGACAAAACAAGTGTGGGTGAATTCAAGGAATCAAATCAAACATTTTGACAAAACAAGTGTGGGTGAATTCAAGGAATCAAATCAAACATTTTGACAAAACAAGTGTGGGACATCAAGGCATCAATAAAACAATCTTTGCAAAGACAACATTCAATGTTCTACAAACCAAGTGTTTGTTGAACAATGAATCAAGTGTACAACCGATCAATGAATCTTGTATTCTATGATCAACACATCAAGTACATCTTGTGACATAATCAGACGAATCAATAAATCATTTTCAAGGGAAAGTCTGGGAAATATCAGAGATAGCATACGCCAAAAACATTGACGAAACATAAAATCCTGCATTTCAAGAAGTCCTAGCTAGACCGTTTGACTTGTAGGTCGTATGTTTGAGGATATTTACAGTTTCCCTAACTACTAAGTACCTAGATTGACAGACTAGTCTACTCGAGTATGACCATAGGCCCCAATCATAAGGACTTAGATTTTATTAAATGTTTATTTACTTGTTTAATTAAGCATTTATTAAACTGTTTCTACAATTTCTGTGGTTGATCACCATTGTGATGAACCTAAGGAATCAACATAGATTCCAAATTGTTGTATTGACAGGAACAAAGGACTGACGAATCATTGGGTTAAAGGTAGGGGTAAAATGCTTAATTTTCATTAACACCAATGTCCCATGTGGATTAGTATGTGGTGGGACGGCGTCTGGGCGGGGTTGTAGCCTCGACTCAGGGGTATGCCCTATATATAAGCATACCGATCCGGATGATACATGTGATGTTAATGAGATTAAGGTTGTTACCCGTGGGTTAAACAAAGGTTTTGTGAGAACATTAGAGTCATTGTGAACAAGAGTGTGTGATAGGTAAAGATGCTTAATTATCATTAACAACAATGTCCTATGCGGATTAGTATGTGGTGGGACGGCGTCTGGGCGGGGTTGTAGCCTCGACTCAGGGGTATGCCCTATACATAAGCATACCGATCTGGATGATACATGTGGTGTTAATGAGGTTAGGGTCTTTACCAAAGAAGGTTTTCAAATCATTTTCAAATCATTTTCAAATACTAAACTATATGAACTCACCAACCATGTGTTGACCTTTATTTTTTTTGCATGACTTCTCAGGTGACGAACAGGTCAATTAGGAAGTCATTTCTTTTGGACTAGGACTTCAGATAGAAGACTAGTATTTTGGACCTGCATACTTTTGGAAGACATCATGATATAAATTATTTTGTATATCTTGTGTAAATACAAGATAGTCATTTATTGATGTTTTACAATAGATTTACATTGTTAAATTATAAACGTTACTGCTGTAATTTAACTTTGTAATTCTATTTTAATTAGCATTTCTCATTTATATCATGTGCAATGTAACAATCTGATCACTCCTGATTATCACTCCCGATATCGCGCCCCGGGAACCTTCCGCCCGACGGGGACTCCGATCCTACCCCGCCGGCTCGGGGTGTGACATCATGAGTAGTGTAAATGTTGCAAACTTTTATGATCAGTTGTCGTGAAGCGTAAGCAATCACTTTATCACGTTGCATCAACACACATCCCAAACCTTGGGCAGATGCCTCACAATACACCACAAAGTCTTTCGTTCCTTCCGGTAAGGACAGAATTAGTGCAATACAGAGTTTTTGTTTCACTAGCTGAAATGCAACTTCCTGTTTATCCGTCCAATCATACTTCGTCCCTTTATGAGTAGGGGCAGTAAGTGGTTGAGCGATTTTTGAAAAACCCTCAATGAATCGTCGGTAGTAACCCGCCAAACCTAGGAATTGTCGTACCTCGGTAGGGGTCTTTGGTGCTTCCCAATTCTTAATTGCCTCAATTTTCGCTGGATCAACATGTATGCCCTTTTCATTGACTATATGACCCAAGAATTGAACTTCTCGCATCCAGAAGTCACATTTCGAGAACTTTGCATACAATTGTTCTTGTTTAAGTAATTCTAACATCAATCGAAGATGTTCAGCATGCTCCTCCTCAGTCTGAGAATAGATGAGAATGTCATCAATGAAAACAATGACAAACTTATCAAGATAAGGTTTGCAGACCCGATTCATGAGATCCAGGAATACTGCTGGAGCGTTTGTCAACCCAAATGGCATGACCAAGAATTCGTAATGGCCATAGCGCGTTCTGAATGCTGTCTGTGGGATATCTCCCTCTTGTACTCTAAGTTGATGATAACCAGATCTGAGATCAATCTTCGAGTAGTAACTCGAACCTTGCAATTGATCGAACAGATCATCAATTCGAGGTAACGGATACCGGTTTTTTATGGTAACCTTGTTCAGTTCCCTATAATCGATACACATACGGAAAGTCCCGTCCTTTTTCTTAACAAATAAGACTGGAGCTCCCCAAGGTGAAAAACTAGGTTGTATAAAGCCCTTATCCAACAACTCTTGCAGTTATGTAGATAACTCTTGCATTTCAGATGGTGTAAGTCGATAAGGCGCTCTAGCAATCGGTGCTGTGTCTGGTGTAAGGTCGATTCGGAATTCCACTTGTCTGGTAGGAGGTAACCCTGGCAGGTCTTCTGGAAATACTTCAGGAAATTCACAAACCACTGGGATGTCTTCGATCTTCTTCTCAGCTACCGGCTTTTCAGTTATAAGTGCTATAACTGCTGTATGACCTTTACGCAGACATTTGTGTGCCTTCCATGTGGAAGAGGTATACGAACAACCTTTTCCTGGCATACTATTTCAGCCTGGTATTTCGACAACCAGTCCATGCCGATGACTACATCAAAACTGCCTAAGGCAATAGGCATAAGATCATTGTCCAATGTTTGACCCATCAAGTCAAGGATACATCCTTTAAGAATATTTTCTACTACAATTAACTTGCCATCAGCTAGTTCTACAGTGTAAGGATCTTCTAGAGTAGTAGGACTAACATTTAGCAATTTACAAAATGTACTAGATACGAAACTCCGGTCTGCACCAGTGTCAAATAGCATAGAGGCAAAGTGATTATTCAAGAGGAACGTACCAGTAACAATGTTGGGATCCTCCCGTGCTTGACGTCCTCCAATCACGAAAGCTCTACCCTTTGCACCATTGGTGTTATTGTTATTGTTGTTGTTATTGCCGTTGCGGTTGTCGTTTGTATCTTTAGCCCCTCCTTTCTTGAGTTATGGGCAATCCTTCTTAAAATATCCAGGTTTGCCACACTCAAAACAACCTTTCTGGGTGTTATTCTGGTTAGTTGGGTTTGTCTGTAATTCTTGTAACATCACTGTATTTTGGGTTTGTCTGTACATGTTTGATTGTATTGATAAGACCTGATATGATAATTGATAATTACTATGGATTATTAGATATTATTATTATTGGTATACATACTGAGAATACATGATTATGAGCATAAACCATGGGAAATCTAGTTGGAAAATAACTAGACAGAACCAGAGAGTTTATTGCAGATTATATACATATGGGATGATATGGATTGTTGATTTGGAATGGAAGTGGTATAGGATTCTATAACCAAAGATAGGCAAGGATATAATCATGGTCTATCGAAGAGGTTGTGGGATGGCGGTTGAGGCAGTTGCGACTGACCTCTACGTATGCCCTATACATAAACCATCTTCGGTTTATCATGATTATATCAGTGTTGAGGCTTTGGTGAGGAGAATCCGAGGTTTTAGTTTGGAATGACAAAGAGTTACGGGTTAGTTATTGTTGGTTACTAAACATAGTCAAGGACACATGGTCATGGTTTATCGAAATGGTGGTGGGACGGTGGCTGGATAGGTTGCGACCTACTCCTACATATGCCCTATACATAAGCTTATTTCGGTCTATCATGGATGTGTCAGTGATATGGTTTAGTGGGTTTTGGATTGGGAAATTATAATATTCAAGATAATAAAATAATGAAATCATTATTGAGAATGTTTACGCGATGGTGAGTTTACGAATATAAGTTAAACGCGAATGTTATTTCAGAAATATTAACTTAATAATGTATTCGCGTGGGTGACGATTCACACGAATATAATTATTAGGAATAATATCCAAAAACGATATTCCATAAATCGTAAATCGAATTGAAATACGATACGAGCGTTGGATTCGAAAAGGTGACGATCTTTACGAATACGACGTGAGTAACGCCTTTCGACGAGATAACGAAATAATATCTAACGATATTAAAATAAGAAAAAGGAATTTAAAAACGTTTATTAGGAATTACAACCTAAGACGGATTCGAACAAATCGTTTTATTAAATAAATGATTTAACGAAAATAAACGGAAGCATTTTATAAACCGACTTTAATTAAAATCATTTTATTAAAACGAAGCATAACAATTTAAACGTTTTATGTGGTTAAATATGTTTTACGAGAAAACCGAGCATTTAATACTTTTAACACGGAATAAACGAGACCGAGCACGCGAGATCGACCCAGGATATTAAAAGATGGAGTCACCTCCTTCTCCCTCATTTCTTACTTCACATTCTCTCTCTAGAACATAATTTTCATCACACTTTCTCTCTAATATATCTCTCTCGTTTCTTAACCGATTTGAGTGATCTTTGGCTCTAAACGCTCGTGTGATCGAGGAGAATAAGAACCCATGAAGAAACCCGACATTTGGTCAACATTCAGAGGTAGATCTCAAATTTTCTTTTGGTTTCTCACTCTAAACAACAACCGGGTTAGATTCTTGCTTTTAAACAAATTTTACACCTTGAAAACACTAAATCGATCATGTATAGACTAGAATCAATGAGTGTAACAGGCTGCAATAGGTGAGGTTCGATGGAGATGATGATGAACAGCCAACAGATGCAGGTAGCCGAACCTATGGACCCACGAACCTGCTAGCCACGAATCTAAACCTCACGAACTGAGCTGGCCGAACCAAGGATGACCGAACCTTGTGATTAGCCGAGCCTAAGTCAACCGAACCCTCATTAAGACGAACCTTGGCATGCCACAAACCTCCTTTGGGCCGCGAACCATGAATGGGCGAACCTAGTGCCAGCCGAGGCTATTGTCAACAAACCCTAATATGGACGAACCTAGAACATAGATTGCAGCGAACCTTAACCCTTGACTGCGAACCTTCCTTTTGGCCGAACCCATGTGTCACGAAACTAGGGGCTGTGTGCATGTTGCTGCAAACCGGAACCATCCAGCCAAACCCACGTTAACCAGCAAACCCTAGCTATACAAACCTTGCATTGGCCGAACCCTAGCCATGCAAACCTTGCCTTGGCCGAACCTGGATGAAGCAAACCTATGCTTGGCCGAACCCTATGTTGCAAGGACCATAGCAGCGAACCTGTGACCATGAGGAAACTAGGGGGTTGTCTAAACTAAGAATAAGCAAGGGAACATGAGTGCATGCATGAATATTTAAAAAGCTACCACCTTTTCATAATATACATGGGTTTTAAACTATGGACTACATAAGTTGAACATCTTATGTGAAAAGCTTAAATCTAATTTTCTTAAACTTAAATTAGTAGTCAATTTGAATAAACATGTATGCATGCGTATATACGAGAGTGTACATAAGTGTATAAGGTTATTACCTTTACGACTTGTATACCTTTGCTATATTATTTAAAAATCATCATACGATGGATAATTAAAACGAACGAGATTAAATTACAATTGTATGATGATCATTGATAAGATCTTAGGTGTTACAACTCAACTTAGATTTAATAAACTAAGTTAACGAAACACTTAATGATTAAAAGTAAACACTTATGGACACTTGATTTAAATGAAACGCATATACTTATGAATATGAAACACACGATAATTACAGATTGTTGAGTTGCTTTTGATTCCTCTTACTTGAGCGCGCGTTCTACGAAAACACTGAATCTGAGGAATTCAGGTGAGTTCTCATAACCTCCTTTATAAATCATTTTGCTTTTAAACTCAGAGGTGGAACATGTTTACCAGATTTAAGATATTATTTTGATAACATATGGGTGACACCTGGTTTATCAATATGATATTCATATTATTGAATTATTATTGATTATGGATTGATATGGATGATTGCATATTCTGTGAGTCATTATTGATTGAGTTGACTTCGGTCCTCCGCAATGATTGAGTTACTGTTGGTGAGTTGACTAAGGTCCTCCTCAGTGATTCCACTGTTGATTGAGTTGACTACGGTCCTCCGCAGTGCATGCATTGACACTTATACTATTTAGGAATATCGTTGGTTGAGTTGACTGAGGTCCTACGCGATGATTCCGCCGTTGATTGAGTTGACTGAGGTCCTCCGCGGTAACTTATATTGAGATGATTATGGTGAATATTGATTATTGATTGATTTGTGATTGGTTGAGATTGGTTGAATATATGTGGTTGATTATTTGTGATTATTTGGGTTATGTGATTGTTGTGCTTGTGTTTGTGTGTTGGCAGTGTTGGATTATCTCGCAAGTGCACATGTGGATTTTCTCGGAAAATTTTAAACTTTCATAAACATTTTATAAACATTTTTGAAACATAAAAACTTATGATTACTCACCAACTACTTCGTAGTTGACACTTGATTTTCTACATGTTTCAGGGAACAAAGAGAAGTAGGTAGAGCAGGATAGCTCTACATCTTTTGGACATCATCACTTAGGGTCTTGGACTTAGCTAAAATAACTGGAATTCTGAAGACTAGAGTTTAGTTAATTTAGCTAAATCTTTTGTGTAAATTGATGTAACTATATCATGATGAACATGATTTTTGTGTAATTACTTTGGTTGATTAAATTGATATGTGATGATTTATTTAGATGCCCACGAGCTTATGAACAATCTACACATCCCTCGCGGCATCCCGACGTTTCCGCCATCGGTCGGGGTGTTACAATTCTCCCCAACAATCCTTTGCAGCATGACCCATCTTCCCATACCGTTGGCATCGGTACTTGTCACATTGATTCCCAATGTGATGGAGTCCACATTTATTGCATTGATTCCCATCTTCCCACACCGTTGACTGCTGTTCGAATTATGATGAGTCTTGTTTGACTCATGCTTCCGGTTTTGCTGCAACGATTGTTGAGTAGAATTCTTGGAATTGATGCTATCCCACTTTCTCTTGTGGTCTCCCACTTTGGATGCTGCTGTTCGCTTGGGTAGTGTCCCCTGCTGCACCGCCTGGTCAGTTAGCTGGTGTGCCAATCGAACAGCTTGTTGAATGGTAGTAGGGTTAGCAGATGTAACTAACCCTTGGATCTGAGATACCAATCCCCCAATGTACCTCTCAATCCACTTGCTAGGTAGGGTTGCCATGTGAGGTAGAAGTCTGGCTAATTCATGTGATCGAGTGGTGAACTCCTCAATATCAGACCCTTCCATTTTAAGGTGCCAGTATTCATCCTCCAAATTTTGCACCTCATTGCGAGGGCAATACTTCTCCTGCAGTAGTGTCTTGAACCCATTCCAAGTAAGGGCATTGGCCTCACCCAATCCCAATGTCTGCACGTTGGAGTTCCACCAGGTCAATTCTAGACCCTCCAAAGTACCAGTAGCTTACTTGACTTTGTTCTCCTCCGGGCAGTTACACATCTCAAACACCGACTCTGATTTTTCAATCCATCGAAGAAGTCCTATGGCTCCTTCCGATCCTTTGAAGAACGTCTTGAACGTGCACACCTGCGGGTTTACCAATCCCCCCGTTGGACCATGTGGTCCTATCGGATGTGTTTGAGCATAGTTTGCAATAGCCTCTGCAACCTTACTGTTGATAAGTTCGTTGAGTTCAGCAATAGTCATGTTTATGTTCTCGCCAGCCATAATCTTCATATTTACAAATATACATAATGAGATTTCATCCATTACATAATCACCATTCATGCATAAGTAAACATAACACACAATTATTGCTATCAAAATACTAATTCTCATAATTTCTTTTCATCAATTGTATGTAAATCAACTAAACATGACATTTTATTTGTTATGAGTACATCCCACTCATATAAGTTTATTAACTGAAAAATAAATAACATAAAAATATCTAAACTCCACCATTTGGTGGTGCAACACTAGAAGTTGAATCAGCCTGCTCTGGTGGACCACCCCCTGCACCGTGATCATATTGTATATGTCCGGTGATGAGTGTTAATGCCTGCTCAGCTAAATCCCCAACTGTGTTGGTTCCATCTATAGCCGCATTAGATCGTGCAATGGCCTCTTCGGCCCTTGCCTCGGCCATAGCCGCACGTAGTTCCGTCTCCTGTTGTCGTGCATCGGCCATAGTTGCACGGAATTCAATCCCTTGCAGACGTTCGGTGAGCTCAAAGATAGCATTTCGCATCAACTCCACATCTTCCACCAGATTCTCATGTACCTCGTATGTACGAGCCAGCTCCTCCGTAAGGCTCCTCCATTTTTCCATAATCCAGTTGTTGCTCTCTAACAACCCTGTAATTGCCTCTGCTGCCTCGCGCATATTACGGATCTCTCGATCCATATGTGCCACGAATGCAGCAAAAGCTTGCTCGAGCGGATATCCTAGAGTAGGTAGTGTCCAAAGGCCAGTAGTAGAGGTAGTAGCAGGTGGTGGAGGCACTCTCTCCTAGCATACCCAGCTACGGATAAGATCTGGGAACCACTGCCAATAATGGCTGCTCCCTCGGGATCTGATATGAATATCCTCACCATAGTGGATAGTATCATCCACTGGCTCCAATTTCCATTTCTTAGATGCCTGGATTTCCACAACTTGTGGCTCCTCATCATGAATACGCTTAGACGATGACGCCATATCTGTTACATAACACTTATGTATAAATACTATGCAAAACATGATTGTGTAAGCAAATGTGTCTAATGTCTAACAGTTATAGTCTAAGTCTACTAATGCAAACCTAGTTCGCTATAACCAATGGCTCTGATACCAATCTGTCACACCCCCAAATTTCAACTAATGGAATCTTACCGTTTAGGGCGTGACAAACCAGGATCTCAGTCATTAGACACCGCGAAAGACCTCTATATGCTTTTAAACATAATTCAGTCTTAATTTGTAAAATCAAAGTTTAACATTGCGGAAGCGTTTGAAAACCAATAACCAAATGTAACAGTTGCAAAACCGTAAATACAATGTTCAATTTTTTAAATCAACAATCAAAATAAACTGTATGCATGAGACTCAACGTCCTAGTCCCTGCTTGTCCTTGCTTGTGCCTTAGTGTCCTGAGAAAACATGTAAATCAAGTCAACACAAAGGTTGGTGCACACACAGGTTTGTATATGTAAACATAAATGTTGAAAAACAGTTTGAAATAAGATATTTGCAGATAACATAATCACACATTGCATAGTCATGATAGCTAGTCATTGTACTATTTACATAAGTGGTTGACACCGAAGCTGATTGTTGCATGCTGTTGCATGTTTGCCTTTCCACTATTATCTAACACAAACAATAGTAATGTTGAATTGGCTAGTTAAACACTTGCGTAGATCCCATCTACCAAGTGACGTTTGTCAAACCCAATAGATCTATCTTCAACTACCATGCTTTGCACAACGGTAAACTAAACGGTTCAATAATGTAAGGACTTTGAGTGTTATGTGCACACTTATAGTAAACAGCTAACTCATGCAAGTGATATGTATCCAAAATCGTTTGTTTACACATTTTTTCTCCCCCAAAACAGTAAAATATAAAAAGGGGTCGTGTACGCACCTTAGTATGCAAGAAGAATGATCAAGCGTTTGTGAACACACGTATATAACCTTTTACAAAAATTTTGTGTTTAAACAATAACGTTGTGTTATTCGTAATGTTAATTCGTGTTTGTGGTCTCATACGTGTTAACACACGTATATTAAATCGTGTGAAATGTTCATACAATGACATGCACGAATTTAAGTTCGTTTGTTTAAATCGTAAAAACGTATACGATTTAATTTAGATACACGTAACGTACGCGATCGTGTTTTTGGTCAAAAATATAAATTTTATTGTTTCATCTTTTTCGTAATTCCATTTCCGTTCCAACGCAATTTGAACGAGTCGAAACGGAGTTAAAACGAATGTTTTATGACAAAAATACCAAAAATGGTTTTAAAATCCAAAAATTGGTAAGGGCAAGGGTAAAACACTTGACCTCCCGAACCAAACACACACACACACTACCATTCCAACCCGCTAGGGAATCGCATTAGGACTTCCTTTTTAATTCTTTTAAGCAGAACCCAACCGGTTCCCCTTTGTTTATTTAGTCGATCTAAATGGTTCCAAATTAACCCACGATTGGCTCACCATTGACCCTGTAACCATAGGGCTTTGGTTCGGGGGATCCAACCGAGTTCAATCGTACATCCAATTTGATAATTCAACAACCCAAAGTATTGTAATTTGATTTAACCTAGTTTCGAAAGTGTATATCAAACATACAATTCGATTTCATCAAATCAGTTTATGTTAATCTGAAATATCATATGGTTTTCATTAAAACAGAGATTTCGAAACAATCTGTGGTGTTTAATTTGTTTAACAAACTCATTTGAGTTAAAAACCCCAAATCCTTTTGTATCACAAACCCTAGAATTCGAAATCCTTCAATTCGGTATTAGAACGCGAAATTGACTTAGGATTATCCTTAATCGAAGCCTTCTGAAACTATAGGTACCATTTAATTTGATTTTTAAACTCGTTTTCATGAAAACCCCCAAAACCATTCTTAGTATGAACCCTAGAATCCAATATCGTGCAATTAGATGTTTTGATATTAAATTGACATAGGTTTTTCGTTTACTATGTTAATCCGAAACTGATGATGTAATTTGATTTGATTTTTGAATCCGATTGTATAGAAAACCCTAATTTCGTTCTTGATATGAACCCTAGTAATCGAATTCGATTAATTCGTTATTGTTACATGAAATGAGGATAGGGCTTTGTTTAGTCGGCTTGTTTAGGTTGTTTAGAGGTGATTTTGTACCTGATTTGATCTCGAATCGAAGTAGTTCGACTTTTAACTTGACTTTCGGCCGCCCCTTGATCGAATTCTTCTTCCCGTGCCTTCTAGAATCAAATTGATGGATGAAACATACTCTAAAAGTGCTAATTAGAGTGTTTAGATATTCAATTAGGTGAATTTCGATCAAATTTTGTGGTTTTTATAACCACTAGTGACAGTTTCAACATTAATTGGTTTAATTCGATAATTGATGGATATTAATCATTGAATTGATGGTGTTAATCATTCATATGACCGTTTTGAATGATTTAATTCGGTTGTTAGTGATTTAATTCGGTTGTTACCAAGATCTATCATTCAATTTCGATTTCAATTGTGTTTTTAGGACGAATTTTGACCTAAAAAGTCAAAATTAGTTATTTCATGTGATTTCAAGTCCAATCCATATAATTTGTGTGTTTGTAAATACATTTTGTTCTAGTTTAATCCTTCTAATTTGATTTTGTTTGATTTCGAATCGTTTCTGTTAATTTCTGACTAATGGGGTTAATCCGGAAATGCCGGATTGTCACATTTTATTTCGAAACGCGTAAAGATCGTCACCTTTCCGAATTCGTAAAGATCGTCACCTTTCCGAAACGCGTTACTTACGTACGAATTCGTAAAGATCGTCACCTTTCCGAATTCAACGTCAGTAATCGTATTTCGATTCGATTTACGATTTATGGAATATCATCTCAGAATATTATTTTTAATAATTGTATTCGTGTGAATCGTCACCCACGCAAAAACATTATTAAGTTAACATTATGAAATAACATCCATGTTTTAATCATATTCGTGACCTTACCATCGCGTAAATTATTTTCCAATATCCTTTTCATCATTTTTAATAAAATATATTTATCCATCATCCATTTCCCAATCCTGAATCCCACTAAATCATATCGCTGACACATCCATGATAGACCGAAATAAGTTTATGTATAGGGCATACGTAGGAGTCAGTCGCAACCTATCCAGCCGCCGTCCCACCACCATTTCGATAAACCATGACCATGTGTCCTTGGCTATATTTAGTGACCAAACCATAACCTTTACCAATTCCAAACCAAAAAAATCAGATCATATCATAATTATCTAACTACAATAAACATTGTGGTTCAGTCTAGTTATATTTCAAACTAACTTCCCCATGGTTTATGCTTAATAATCATATGTTCTCATCAATGTATACCCTTAATAATATCATCAATAAAAATCAATTAACAAATTATCATCACAGGTTCTATCAATACAATTTTATATTGTAAAGACATTACCTGAAATACAGTGATGTTATATCACTGTTAATCAAGTAGAGGGACCTAATCACCCCTGCTGAAATTGTTTCACAAATTCTGGCTTCAAAAAAGCAAACTGATTCCAGATATTTTCTATATGAGTATTAGCATTCACTATTTGAAGTTAATCCTCATGCTGGTAGAGATTTTCATGACATGCAGGTCTGTTAAGATTTCAGCTCAAGAATTCTTTTATCTTAGTTGCTTCTTAGTACAAAAAGTTAGAGTCAGATTAATAAATTTTGCTAGGTGGTGAAAAATTAATTTTGGTTTCTTTTAATCAAATTAGATCATTATGGCTTAACAATAATCGCTTTCATATCTTCACCTGGTACCCTATATAGATTAGGTTTCTGTTAAATGTGTTGCCATCAACTAATCATACTACTAGAAATTATTCAGTTTATGATATTTTTTCTAGCTTTGCCCTAAATTTTTCCTTTAGTCGTATGTGCCTTAAATCTCTGGGTGACTTTAGTCTTACGTATTCTAGTTCAAGGAATAGGTATGTCGTAGTGTTCTTTCTATATGTTTATGACATGGCAGTTGTATGCCATATTGTTCTATTATATGTTGTCGCTACTTGATTTTTCTTAGTATATGTGTTATATCTGTTGTACTATCTTTTTGCGTATGGTATGAATTTTTATGTCTTGCTTGTTTTGTATTGTCGATACTACATTCTTCACTTGCTATGTATTGCATGCATTATTTTTTTGTTTGTCTTACAACCTGGGGAGTCTTTCTAGGTGTAGCCTTTTTATATTTATAGGATATAGGTAATGTTTGCCCTCATCTCACCCTCTACGGACCTTATTCTTTGAGTGGGACTTTACTGAGTGTGTTTTGTTTGTTTACTTTTTTTTCTTTAGGTTGAGCTTTATGCAGAATATGATCAAAAAATGCTACTTCCTTTTCTTCGTAGCAGTCAACATTATATGCTTGAAAAGGTTTGCTAAATTGATGCCAATAAATTTTTAATATTCCACAATTTGTCTTTTGATGCCAAGTTGCTAACTGATGTTTTCAAAATGTGATTTTAGGCCTATGAAGTTTGTGTTGATAAAAATGTACTAAGTGAGCAAGTTTTCAATCTTGGAAGAATGGAATCACAAAGCAAGCCCTTGCTTTTATTATTGATAAAAAGGGGATATAGAATAGGTTCCTGACAATTTTCTTTCTAAATTTTCCAATTCGGATTTTTATCTTGTTGATTGCCTTTGAAAAAGTAATATAAATAATCGTTTTACAGGCTATCGAATTTGTCAGTATGCAGCTTGACGACGATCTATGGGAAGAACTTATTAGACAGTGTCTTAGTAAACCCGAAATGGTATATACTTACTCCTTTCATTGAGTTGGCTTATAAGGAGATCTTAGATAAAGTTTCGTGAAAGATAATTATTAGATTGTTGATTCCATATTGGAGTATGATCAAGTGTTACTTTATAGTTAGGCTTATAGAATGTATAGTGGTGTTACTATTCAGCAATAACCCTACATGGCATAGACTCGTTTTCCTTCTTTCTTAACATACCTCTTTTGTGCCTGATCACACTTGTAACCATAGTTACATGTTATGGACATTAGATGAATTATTTAATGCAATAAAAATGTTCTTCTTTGAATGATAATTTTATCAGTTAATTTTTTTTTCATTTTTTTCAATTTGTCTGTGATGTGTGAAAGATTAGATAAGTTTTAAAAATTTATATTTGGCTTGTTTATCAACTATATGAAGGGCTATAAATCAATAATTATATAAGATGTATGCATCACTTATCAATTCTATAATGTAGCATCAAACTAGACTTAACCTTAATTAATTATCATTGGTTGTTTTGTAGAAAGAAAAGTTAAACAAGATTATCAAGGAGCTTGTGAAGGAAAAAAAAGAAAAAGAAAGATTAAATGGATTGTAGAGTTGAAGGCTGAAAAGGAAAAGCATAAGATGAAGAAAGATGCAATGAGCAATACGATGCTAAAAATTGAAGACATGTTGAAAACTATGGTCCGAAGATAAACTATAAAATACTTTTATTTGATTGTCTTGGATTTTGTTATGTTTAGTTAATTTGTATTATGTTTTATGTTTAATCCGTTTTTTACATGAGATATTATGTTTAAAATTCTATTATGTTTGGTTATTTTGAAATTTATATAAGTCTAAGGTCTGAGATTTAGCATTTGGAATGAAATTAGGAAAATGGTGATACTGGGTTTCGGTGGCAAAATAGTGGAAATTATATTTTGAGATTGGAGGGAAAATGGTAGCTAATGGTAGTAACTGAGAATGGCACTGATATTCAGAATTGATGGGAAAATGGTAGCTAATGATCCTAACATAACTATAGCAAAATGGTCGCAAAATGGTAGCTAGAATGATATTGTGGCAAAATGGTAGCAATTAATATGGTGGCAAAATGGTAGCAACATTTTTGTTTCTTTTTCTAGTCGCAACTTTAGGTGGCAAAAAATACAATGACAAAACGGTAGCAATAGGTAATTTGCCACTAGGTTTTTCCACATGCCACCATTTTGCAACCAAAATTCTAGAAGCAAATCTCTTATTTTGTAGTAGTGCATGTGGTTATTGGTTAGTATAGGTGGACAAACCAGTTTTTTTAGTATAGGTGTACAAACCAGTTTTTTTTATCGAAATCGGTTCGGTTTGAGATTACTGATATGGAGTTCACACTTGATGAAGTCATTTGAGAGTAGTGAGCGTTTAGAGAACGTTTTTTTTTTTAAAGTGTAAAGGCCGTTTTTTATTTGTGTGATTGAACAAAATAACCAATACATATTTATACCGGTTATTGGGGACTAAAATGCAAATTTAAAAAAAAAAATCAAAAAACAGCTACCTTTTTTAAAAATTGGTAATATTACCGTTCAACACATGCTATCCGTGAAAACCGGTTTGAGGAACTGGTTTGTTTCACGTCGGTTTGTAACTGTCAACTCCAAAATTGGTCGTTAAACCGTCGGTTCAGCTTGGTTTGGGATCGGTATTAATAGGCAAACCGGTTCGCGTTTTTTTTACACCACTACTTTTTTTTTTGAACAGCTTCAGTCTGAACGACTGATTTAAGCCCAAACGGTCACACATCCATGGGCATGCCCAGTCGTTACCCTTCACTCACCAGATAAGTGGGAACCGGATAAATCCGTAAACCCTCTCCCCTGCTCAGGTTTGAACCCCAGTCCTTAATGAGATGCAACTTCTCCCATTTATTGCAATACGGTTAGGCTAGAAGTCCTTTGGTTTTTACACCACTACTCGTTGGTAGATATATTGTCAACCCAACACAATAAAACGTCGGTTCCTGAAAGTCGAAGCTGACGTTGACACATATTTTTATGTGGAATTTGCTATGTGATTCTCTTTTTCCCATTATTTGCTAGATTGGCCATGAGAGAAAGGTGGTTGTTTGCTTAATGCAGAAGTGTACTGACAGAGGTAGTGAGTTGCAAATTAGATCGGCCATTGACCTTGATCATTTGAAGAACTATATTTACATTGAAGCAGATAAAGAAGCACAAATGAAAGAAGTATGTCTTTTAGGTTGACTGAGTCTAAAGAAAGTTCAGTGTTTAGTTTGCTTACCTGTTCATGGTTGGTAGGATTGTTGTAAAATAAAGGAATCTTTTAAAAATACTAAATTTGAACCTACGAGGGTTTTAACAATTGACCGTAATACATGTAAATTTCCATATTCTTAAGATTTACTTTTAAAAAAATGGTATTTATAGCCTTTTGTTTAAATGCATGTATGCTTATACAATATATGCATATACAATATATGCATATATATGCACACACTACAAGGATAACAGCCTATAGCGACGACACCTATAGCGACGACTGAAGTCGCCTCTGTAGACAGAGGTATAGCGACGACATGTCGTCGCTATAGGGTAAAATCTGAATTTTTTTTCCTTTACCTATAGCGACGTCTTGTCGTCGCTATAGGGTTAAGCGGGAACACCAATTTTTTCGCGGTTGAGGGAAAATGATCAGGGACGACTTGTCGTCGCTATAGGTAAGTTTATTTTTTTTTAATTTTCCTTAATTAAAATACCTGAATTTCAATAAAAAAAAAAATTAAAAAAAAAATTATTTTTAATCTATAGCGACGACTTGTCGTCGCTATATGTTATTATGAATTTTTAATTATTTAAAAGCCTTAAACTGAACGACATCGTTTTCTGATCCTAGGCTATAGCGACGACTTGTCGTCGCTATAGGCTTATGTATAGGGTTTTCTTTCCAGATTTTCCAGAATGCGCCCCTGCTCGTGGTTTCGCCCCCAAACACGATTTTAGGCGATTTTCACCATTTTTGGGCTATTTGAAGGTATTTTTTATGTTTTGAATCATTTAGGATGTATATTTAACTATCAAATGCTTTTTTTTTGCGATTTTTAGTTATTTTTTGGTTTTTTTGAGATTGGTTCGTATGAATGGATTTTGGTTCGTATGAATGTAATCTGGTTCGTATGTGTGATGTAATGTTCGTATTTATTGTGTATTTTGCCATAGGTGTAAGTGTATGTTCATATGTTTGTGTTATTTTGTATGTATATTTGTTTTGTATGTACAAGAGTGTTGTGTAGGTGAATGTATAATTAGTATTTGTATGTGTATGTGTAATGTGTTGTATGTGTATGTCTATAAATATTGTTTTGCAATTCTCTATTTGATGATATATATGTATGTTGATTATGTATGTGTTTTTTATGTTTTAGTTATAAGTGTATGTTCATATGTTTGTGTAATTTTGTATGTATATGTGTTTTCTATGTACAAGAGTGTTGTGTATGTGTAGGTGAATGTGTTTTCTATTTGACCCGTTTGTAGTTGCAATTGCATGTTTTAGAGGTATATGAGTATGTTTGGTAATTTTGACCCGTTTAGAGTTGTAATTGTATGTTGTAAGTGTATATGTATATATATGTTGTAAGTGTAATATGTCTTTGACCCGTTTAAATAATTAAATGTAGGGTAAAATTATGGATGAAAAAAACAAGTCAATGTCAAGCTCGGGTGGCGATGATACGCCAATTAATGAGGTTGAAATACTTGAAAGGTCGTTGGGACAAAGGCGTGGTCACATTCGAGGTGTTGGCCGAACGGTGAAAAGTGTAACCCCGGATTTTGCTCAAAGTATGTCGTATACACCACACAATCAAGATTTGCACAATGAATTACGACAAGCAAATGCTCGTTGGCAAGAACAACAAGAAATTAACCTACGGATGCAACAACAAATAAACGAGCTAATGTCACGCCAAAAAGCCTTTGACAATCCGTTTGAAAATACCTACAAACCAACCTTTGAAGAAGAAGAAGAAGAAGAAGATGATGATGATAGTGAATAAAATTTCACTTGGGTTATTTTGTGTTTTTTGGATAATTGTGTTTTGTGTTTGAATTCGGACGTGTACTTTTAAACATGTATTGCGTATGCGCATTAGGATAACTATGTTTTTAGTAATGTGATGATTTGGGATTGTTTTATAGCAGGTTTTTACAGGTTTTTACAGGTTATTTAAACAGGTTTTAATTTGGGGAAAAAACAAAAAAAAAAAAATTTTTTTTGATGTTACCCTATAGCGACGACTTGTCGTCGCTATAGGGTGTACGGAAAAATATTAAAAAAACAATTTTTTAATAATATTTTAATAAAAATTATTATTTCATTTTTGTTTTTAATTAAAAATTATTATTTCATTTTTGTTTTTAATTAAAAATTGAATATAAGTTTGAAAAAAAAAAAAAAAATTAAATATAACCTATAGCGACGACAAGTCGTCGCTATAGGTGACCATATAGCGACGACTACAGTAGCGACGACTAATCCGGGCAATAGCGACGAACCTATTGCGACGACAGGTCAGCGACGAGAAGTCGTCGCTATAGGCTATAGCGACGATATAATGACCCTATTGCGACGACTTTTGTCGTCGCTATAGGCTTGTATCCTTGTAGTGACATGCTATATTTAGCTTAGAAGCTATGGATATAAAATTTAAGTGTAGTGAGAGATAGATGATCATTTGAAATTAACCATTTTCATTGAAGTGCTTTATACACGTACGTGTTTATGTGGTTCTTGCCTGGTTTTCAATATGCTGGCTATTGGTTTTGAAATTAAATTGTCTCTCTCTAGCTAGTATATATACTAATAAAAAGATTTAATAAGTTGTGTGTTTTATAAATATACTTTGGACTAATCCGAATCATATCGCTTCTAATTAAGCTAGTTTTGTTATAAAACCCATTAGGATCGATTAGGCCATTAGATATAAGGCTAATTTACCCATTTATAAGTAAATGGCGAAATGACTACCTCTGAAGAAAAAGGCTTTTACCCCTCACCACGCTTCATGAATGTTGATAGGCTAGTATTGCTTTTTGTACTTGTATGACATTTCTTCTGTAAATTAATCTTGTTTCTAATTGCTGTATGCCTAGAGAAATGCATATCCATGTTGAGCGTAGGCGGGATCCAATGCCGGGTGATTACTATGAAAACATAAATGGCATGATGTTCAAGGACGGTTTCTTTTATAAAACCGTATTAATGAAGTGAATAAGTGCTTATAATATACAGCCAAGCTTTGATGAACTTGAAAAGTTTCGCCAAACTAATGAGAATGGGGATGGCGATATTGCTAGTTTCTCAACATTGTTTGCTAACAGAATGAAAGGACATTTCATGAAGGTTAATAGAGTTATTGTTATCAAAGGACAAGGTCGGCTCTGGGGAGGGCCGAGGTGGGCGACCACCCCGGGCCCGACATTTTAAGGGGCCCGAAATTTTAAATTTTTTTATATATTATATAAAAAATATATAAAAAGTATATAAATAACCATTTAAAAACACATAATATAAAGGGCACAAAAAATATTTTTTTTTAAAGTAAAAGAAGTTACTTTCATTTCCTTTAAAATAGAGGTGTTCATCAGTTTAGTTAATGGTTTATTTGGTATAGTTTAATTGGTTTCAATTTCATTCCCTATCCAAAAACCAAACCGATTTTTGGAAGTGGTTTAGTTCGGTTTCAGTAAAAACAACAAATCGAATAAACCGATTAAAAACCAAATATGCCGGTTAAAAATTGAATAAACCTATCTGAATAAACTGAATTCAGTCCAATAAACAGGTTAAAAATGAACAAACCGAATTCAACCTTATATATTAAAGATAATAAATTTAAATCTGAATTCGGTTTAATCGGTTAATCATACAAACCGAATTAAAAAAAATGTAACGAAAACTGAACCAAAAACCGAAATTCAGATACGGTTAGGAACCGAATTCGGAATTCGGATACAGTTAGAAATCAAACCGAATTTGGTTCGGGTTTTTCAGTTACAAATACGGTTCGATTCTGGACACCTCAATTTTCAAGACCGCCCTTAAAAGGGCTCATTTTTTTTCTCTCCCCAGGCCCCGAAATTTTTTTTCATTCTTGGAGCAGGCTCTGTCAAAGGAGACCTGAAAAATCTAAACTCTAAAGAGATGGGTCAAGAAAAATATTTAGTATTATCCATTGTTGGCAGAAGGGTGGGTTGAGTTTTTTCAAAACTCTTTATTCACTAGCTTTCAAAATAATTAATTTTTAGATATTGTGAACACAATCATCTATTATTCTATTTAAATAAATCTATTTAAGAATTTGAGGACCCATTAGGTATCTTTCAACTCAATTTATATGCATCTGTTTAGCTAATTATTTAAACTTTACACGTTTACCTTTTTACTTCAGTTTATTCGTAGTTTTGTGGTTAATAGTCAAATCTTGCTGTAAGTGAAAAAGAGCTTCGCAAGTACTTTGCTCGGTGTAGGTTTGCCCGGCGTGTGATTGGTGTCTTCCGCGGCAGGTGTGGCGCAGGAGCAGCGCATCCACGTTTGGAACCGGCGGCAGTGGCAGCAGGGTTGGAACCGGCGCAGCGGCGTCAGGGTTAGAACTTGCTCAGGAGCGGCGGCAGCAGCGACGTTGAAGCTCGGTCGGGTTCGGAAGTTGCTTGAAGTTTTATCAAAGTGCAGGAAAGTTTTCAATACACTATCGGTATCTTTAAATCTCGAATTTATATATGTTTGTGTTGGTTATTTGAGGAGGTTGATAGACATTAAAAATCTAAGTGGTCACGTATGTTGCTTTGACATGTTGTGTTGCACGTGTAAATGTTAAGTTAATCTCGTATGTTTTTTTGCACCATTTTTTTTCATGTGTCTTTGATTCCTTATGAAGAATTATTGTAAAAGCTTTGAAAATGTGTGTGTGTATAACTGATAGGGTTTGATTCTCTTAATGTTAATTCTTATATATGTTAGTTGTAAATTTACATGAAGGTTAATTTTATTATGTTATTTAATTTTAGTAGGTATGTCTAAAAGAGGTAAGCGTGGTGTTGCTTCTTGTTCAAAGAAGCATGGGGCAAAGTATTATGTAATTGAATTTAATGAAAATCGTTCATATATTTGTTTGTGACAAGTTTTAATTTTTTTTTTGTTGATTTATGACAAGACAAAAATCAATAAAGCAAGAGCCAGTGTATTGTGAATAAATTTTGAATAAATTTTTTTCACATGTTAGAAGAACATGATTCATTGGTTGATGAGAGCCCAATTCTTCATGGCTCTAGTGATACATCATGTGGACAAAATATTAATTGTCCACCTATAGAGGTAGTATTTATATGTTATAAATAAAAAGGTCATTTATACGTATACATACACATGCTATATTATTAAAAAAAATCATATGATTTTGCAGAAATTAACTCATTGTGAGTTGTTATTTCCGTTTCAACCCAGTTAGAACTTGTGTTAGTTAAAGGACAAGTATGGCTTTCTGTGGACCGTATTTTACATGGCGATTATTAAATGATAAGTGTGTCAAGGTCCAAGTAGATACTGTCATAGAAGGTTGTGAAAAAACACTTGTTCTAGATGTGACTTGGACCGATGAAATTAGTTGTATGGGAGATATGCTTCATAATTTTGTACATATATTGTTTTATCTTGCTATATTATAGTTTTTATTTTAACATCGTTTGATAAATTAAAGCTTATGAACGAGGCATTGAGTCTCATTTCCAGTCAAAGAGTCACCTCTCCACATATTTACAACCCTGAAGTCACAACGGGTTTAGTTTATATACAACAACATGTAGGTTAATATAAATAAGTTTTATTTTATATAATTTTATAACTTGTTTATTATTTAGGTTGAAGAATTGGATGACATTTCTCAACTCTTAGAACAACAATATGAAGTTGGACCAATGGGTTTTGTGAATATGGTTTGATGCTGGCATCATTCACTTGTTTGCAAGGTAATTTGTATTTTTTCACTTTATTTGCAAAATATATTTAAATGATAATCAACATACCTAATTTAGTTACTTTATTATTTATTTATTGTAGTGGTCATTAGGTGCTATTTATAATTTATCCTTTGAAACAAAAAGGATTATGCCTTTACATTTCTAATTGAAGATGCTTTGGGCTTGCACTTAAATTGGAAAATGGTTTAGGTTTGTTTTATCTAATCGTTTTCATTTATTTGATTGTGTTTAAAATAATAATTGTTAATGTAGTGCGCCATACAACAAAGAAACTATTGGGAATGTGGATTTTCCTTGATCAAACACATGTATGAGTTTCTCTATTTATATCAACAAAATTTTCCTGAAAGCGTAAGTGTTTAGTTTAAATTTAGAATATCTCACTCTTTTGTTGATATATTTTTAGATTTGGAATGAAAAGAATTACATTGCATGTAACGAGATTGATGAAATGATCATAAACTCGTCGCCGCAATTTTTTAGCTACGTTTTTCTCGAACGAACATGATGTTTCCGGAATTCAGTTTGTATTATATCTAAATTTAAACTTGCACTTTAGCTTTAAGTTTTGTTGAAGTTATGGTGGTTTAAATTTGAAAAAATTGAGTATGGATTATTAAGTATTGATTGTATATATGTTGGTTTGAACTTAGAAATTCGTATGTAGTGTAGATTTTATTTTTGGTTGAAAATTTGTTTGCAATATCAATATTTTGCTGGAAATTTAATGCTGGAAAACAAATGCGATTACCAGCTCCAAATTGAAAAAATATATTACTAGCAAATGATCGCCTCAAAAAATAATATAACCGCCCCAAAAAGAACATAGAAACCACCCTATATAATACACCAACCGCCCCAAAAAAAAAGAACCGCTCCAAAAAAGATAGGAACCGCCCCAAAAAACAAAATTCCCACCGCCAAATATATTAAATAACCGCCCCAAAAAATAACAAAGACCGCCCAATTTTTTTCAAAAAAACCGCCCTAAAAAACGAATACATCACCCATCAATGCATCTATTTGGGGCGGTTTATTTTATTTTAGAGCGGTTTATCCCACCGTCCTAAAAAATAAAGAGATCTTTTAGAGCGCTATCATATAAGGCGGTTACGAAACCGCCCCATATAGCCATTTTAACCGCCTTAAAAAGCATTATCTGTACTAGTGGTAACAGTTAATGCCGGGCATATAGTTAACATTATGTCAGATACCACGAAGGAAGTAGTAAGTGATATGGGAATATCATCGTCGGTTCAAATTTATCTTCTATCAATTGCTGTTTCATGCTAACACACTTAACTACTGCAGCTGCTTGTTTTTTCTGACAATGTTGTGGAGAGTTCTGATGTGACATCTGGCATTAGGCTATGTGTTATGCTATGTGAACCAAGCGTGAAGCCCCTTGGTCACGCCCTGCTCGCGCACCACTCCATTACACAGTGGCGTGAGGGTGGCGTGAAGGGCAGATGCGTGAGCCTCCTCACGGGGTGATGACCGTTGAGGAGGAGAAAAACAAACAAAAAAAACCCGGTAATATTACCGTTTAAACCAAAATAAAAAAAATAAATTAAACCCTATATAAACTCATTCAACCCACTCAAAAATCTTTCAAATATCTCAAAAAATCTTCAAAAATATTCAAAAATCTTTCAAATATTCAATAACTTCTACACTGATATGGATCCAAACAACCCAAACAACTCATACTTTAATCCATTTATTAATTATTACTGACCTCAAGTCGATCCAAATAATCCAACCAACCCGAATTAATTTCTAACCTTCTCAAATTGGTTTCTACAACAACCTTTTTTCAACCAAAATTCACGCGCCTTTGACAACGTTTCTGAGAATCAACCGTAACCCGATGTTGACGTGGTTCCGAAAACTCAACCCGACCCCCAACCGGCTTCATCGCGTCGCAGGCGCCGACGAAAGGAAGTGCCAGAAAAAACAACAAAACCGAGCATCACTCGATTGTTGGAATCTAAGGAGGTGACACTAGCTCGTGCCTACATTGATGTTTCTGAATATCCGTTCGTTGGTAACAACCAAACGAGCTCATAATTTTGGAAACGCGCGAGAGCTCAGTTTTTTTCAGCAATGGGTCGTGACTTCTACCGGACGAACGGCATGATTTCTGGCAAATGGTGCGCCTTACAACGTAAAGTCGCAAAATTTAACGGCATATGAGTTCAACATCACAACAAACGTAAAAGTGGTGAGAACGAAAAATCGGTCATCAACAAGGCGTTAATGACCTATGCTAGAGAAAACGGGTCATTTTCTCATATCGCGGCGTGTCAAGTTATGAGAAAATCAACTAAATGGCATCCCGTCCCGAAGTTGCAAACTTCGAAACGGACGAAGACGTCATCGTCCGGAAAGTACAAGAACACTCAATCCGACTCAACCGGCTGATGTTTTGTTAACTTAAATGAGTCGGATAAGGAAGTGGAAATGGACATGCCCCCACGACCCTCTTCTCAACGTCCGCCCGGTCGAAACAATAAGGGTAAATGACCACAAACCTCGTCTTCAACCGATTATAAATGAACGTTAGAGAACATACCCGAGTCGTTACAAAAATTTGTCGACTTACAGGAGCAAAAACAATACAATAATGATATTAAATTGTTGTGGACTCCAACCGATCACTTATCCGGTCGCGCTCGTGAAATGGCCGAAAACACGAAGGAGCGGATTTTGAAACGATATAATATGGATTAATTTTTTTTATTGTACTTTTTTTTATTATGTAGTTTAATTTTTTTTTTATCATGTAATTTTTTTATTTTAGTTTGTAATATTATTTTTTTTAATAATATTTTGTGTTTTTTAATTTACTTTATAATTGAAAAATTAAAATTCAAATAATAAAATATTAAATAAAGATGGTGATGAGGTGAAGTGATGGGGGGGGGTGATGGATAACATATGAAAAGATGATGTAGAGTGATAAGGGGGTGATGATGTTGGTTGATTATGTGACGCTTACGTGAAGTGAGGAGGAGTGACGCGTAACACATAGTCTTACTAAAATTGGGGACTTTGAGCTACGTGATCTTGTCCAACTAGGGTAAGCATTAATCACGCACAGATTCTTCGTTGCTTTGCTAGGGTCAGTATTTCATTTGTTTTGATTTTTGTAGTAATTCCAAATTTGGTGTGATCATACGCGTAGACAGCGAAGCCTTTCAGGTTGGTGTTGCTAAATTAATAACTTGCCATTAAAGATGGCAATTTCGGTTCACTGACTTTTGAATGGGTCTATTTGGGTCATGCTGTATCTTTAGAAGGTCAAAGGATTAGCTAAAATGGAAAACTGGTCAAATGGGTTGAAGTGTTTTTTTGAATGCATAGTAAAACTGTTTGAATATTTCATGTAAAACTGTTTGACTCGCTACAAAATTTTCCTGATTTTTCCATCCCTACTAACAATAGAGGTGGGCAAACCGGGTTCAAAATGGACCGGGTTCGGTGGAACCGGTTTTGGGGTGAAACGGAATCGGTTTCAATAATCTAGATCTAGAACCGGTAGAACCGGGTAGGGTCGGGTCGGGTCCAAAACCGGGTACACCTACCGGGTTCAAACCGGGTTCGGTTTAATTTTTTTTTTTTTTATAAATGTGAATACATAAATAAAAAGAAAATAATATTAAAAACATTCATTATTATTTCTAATATTTACAATAAATTACATACATAACTTAAAAATAAAAATAACTTTTAATACATTTATTTATATTTCAATTATTTAAAAAAAAAGACATACATAAATAATAAAAAAAAATACTTGATTTAAGAACATGAATAAAAAAATAATGATATTAAAAAAATTCATTATTATTTCTAGTAATTTTACAATAAATTACATACATAACATAAAAATAAAAATTGTATTTAACATTTATTTCTCTTTTAATTATTTAAAAAAAAGACATACATAACTTAAAAAGATAAATACAAATACAATAACTTGAGAACATGCGTTTTATTCCGTGCTCGTTCCCGGTTGCGTTTGCGTACGTTTACGAGCACAAGCTTCTTGTGCAAGTTCTTCATCGGATATGTCGGGAGATAATCCTTCCTCCACCTCCTCTTCGTGTACCCTTGTTTCAAGTTCGATTTCATCTTCGAGGTTTGTTATGTTTTGAATTCGATCGATCGCGTCCAAGTGATCCTTTAAGCAAACACACATCTCTACTGATTCCGGAGTAAGTCTTGTTCTTCGTAAAGATAATACCCTGCCACTAAGAGAAAACGCAGATTCCGAAGCTTGGACGGTTAGTAAATCACGTGCCATAGTGGATAGAATCGGATAAT
Organism: Mikania micrantha; assembly: GCA_009363875.1. Lineage (NCBI taxonomy): Eukaryota > Viridiplantae > Streptophyta > Magnoliopsida > Asterales > Asteraceae > Mikania > Mikania micrantha. Next base: position 21,347,090 of record CM018680.1, read on the forward strand.
CGGATTCCTTTCCTTTCCACCATGACAAAAGGTCTAAATTGTGATAATCCTCGGATTGAAAAGTGGAAACAAAATCTGTTCCACTATGCCTTCCGAGCTCACTTGAAAGGGTGTTACCCCTTTGTCGTTTTGCCGTTTCATTACGAACGGTATTTAAATAAACTAAGAAGCGGATCACGAGGTCTACTACTCGCGCTTGATGCGCTCGTGCTCGTACGTATGTTTATATTAGGACCATATTTAATTAAATAAAATTCATACATACTTTCTAAACTATGTTGAAAACTTTTTTTTGCATCATTTGAAAAATTTGGATCTTCTTCATGAATATCCAAATTATCATTTATTTCGTCTATCAAACATTCAACCCCCGTAACATTCAAAATTGGGTTTAAAGCAGCGGCACAAGTAAACATGGGTGGTAAATCTTTAAAATATTTCTTGAATTTGATTTTCATTGGACTTATCATTTCTTCAAACATTTGGTTTTTCATTTCAAAATTTTTTAAATTTGACGTCATCAAATACAATTCTGGTAACACCAATGGACTAGTAGGATAATAAACCCCTGATAATTTTGTAGTGGCGGGTTTAAAAGCTTCAAGAAAATCACTTAAATCTTGAATATTCTCCCAAGCCAAGTCCGAAAATTGTTCGGCGTAACCACCTTCACAAAGACTCGTATGAAATGTTTGTAAAGTTGCTCTTTGTTTTAAAGCACTTTCAAACATTTTAAAAGTGGAGTTCCACCGAGTAGGTACATCCCAATTAGGACCATAACAAAGTCTGTTCGTATCTATACACAATTTTTTGTAATCGGTAAATGTTTTTCTACTTTTTTTAAAAACATCATGTATCATATTTCTAAAACCATATTTGAAAGTTTCAAGATTCGGTGAAGAAAGACCGTCTTGCACCGCTAAGTTAATAATATGTGCTACACATCGACTGTGGAAAAATATACCGTTGCAAAATGGTGTGTATTTTAATTTTAATTTTAATTTTAATTTTTCCACTGCAGCAGTGTTGTTTGAAGCATTATCAAATGCTATTGAAAATAGTTTCTTTTCCAAATTAAATTGTGTTATTACGAAATCTAATAGTTGAAACAAATATTCAGCCGTATGTGGATACGGGAAAAGTTCAAACGCAATCGTACGTTTCATCATTTGCCACGAAACGGGATCCACCCAATGGGCGGTGACGCAAATATACGATTTCAGTAAACCATGTGGTGCAGACCAAACGTCTGTAGTTAAGTTTACACCAGTGTTTAGTTTTTCAAAAAATAAGATCAAATCTTTTTTTGCGTTGTTCCACATTTTTAAACAATGACGCCTTAGCGTCCTTCGACTTACATGATTATAACGAGGCTGAAGCGTATCACGAATCATGTTTGTTAAACGAGTGTTGTCGAAATGTCCAAACGGCAACACCTCTTGAATCACGAACTTCGCCATTCTATCACGAACCTCGTCTACGTTGTAGTGAAAAATTCCACCATCATTACTGATTTGTGTTTGTTGACTTTCTGGATCATTCTTCAACGCCTTGCAAAATGGTTTGGTAATATGTTTCTTCAAACTCGTGTTTGATTCTTTTGCAAGAAGCATACCACAATACTTGCAACGAGCCTTTTGAGACCCATCACTCATCTCAACTTAATCCCAGTTACACCATATTTCCATGTTCCTACTATGCGTAAGAACACGGACAACTGTAACTTCGGCGTTAGAACCTTGACCGACAGAAGATGTAGATTGAGCCATTGCGTTAAGAAGGTTATACTTGTTTAAAATACGAGTGTAATAAAAATGGATCGCGAAACAAAGAGAGTAAAGCAGTCGGGTGTACGAAACGAGAGCGTTTTTTGCTTAGATTGTTCGTTTTCAAGTGTGTAATCAAACTAAACCAAGTCACAACAATTTATACTAAGTTTTAGACCAAAAAACATCAAAAAAACGGCTAGAAATCGGTCCAAACGGCTAGTTCAACGGCTAGAACTCGACTTTTTGGTTAAAACGGTCAAAACCGGGTTGAAACCGGGTTCGATCTATCGGGTTGGAACCAGTTCGGGTTGGAACCGGTTTGGACCCGCCTGAAAAATTTAAATATGGAACCGGTTAGGAACCGCCGGGTTCAATCGGGTTGGAACCGCCGGTTGTCTAGTACGGACCGGGTTGGAACCGGTTCCGGTTCCGGGTTGAAAATCGGGTTCGGGTTAGGAACCGGTTTTTTTGCCCATTTCTAACTAACAATAGTAAAACTGTTTGAATATTTCATGTAGTATTTCTTTATGGGAAAATTCTCAAAATAGACATCTTGACCAAAATGTTCCACAATATAACCATTTGACTTTTTTATTCCCAAAATGTTCATAGCTTAACAGGCGCAGGCTCCCCCTAATTAGCGGGCGGCTGCTCGTTTGAGTTCCACTACCATTTCGCCAGGTGGCTTATACGGGCGCCCACACCCGTTAACTCTGACGAACGCCCGTCAATCAAATAAGTTGTCACGGGCGTCGGGCTCACCCTAACACCCTTGTCACGTGCGTCCGCCCATAAAAAAAAATCGTCATCTCACAGGCGCCCGGATCACCTACACAGGCACCTGAACCGACCAAACAGGCGCCCGAACCCACCAAACGGGCGTCCAAACTTTTTTATTCGAAAAACACCTAACAGGCACTCGCCTGTATCAAACAGGCGTCCGCCTGGTTTTATTTTTTTTGTTTTATTTTTTTTGAATTTTTTGCACAGCACCTAAGGGGCGTGCGCCTATTTCATACAGGCGCCCGCCTGTATCAAACAGGCACCGCCTGTTTCATTTTATTTATATATTTTTTAAACAACTTTTTTAACAGGCGTCCGACCATAAAGACGGGTATAAATATTTTGCGTACGTTTACACATTTTCTTGAATTAGTTTAAACAATTAGTTATGGAATTTACAGTTGTTTTATGTATTGGTGGAAATTGGGAGGTTAAAGATGGTAGATACGATTATCTTCCTATTGATTGTTTGCGATGTGCTGTATGTCTTCCATATAAAATTAGTTATCAAGAACTACTTGATTTAATTTATGTTCGTTTTGGTATTCGAAATATAAGTCGAATATCATATAAATTTTCAAAATACATATATTCTGTTGATATATGTGATGAGAACGATATATCTGTTTTTTAAAAAATAGTTGAAAAAAATCATAGTGAAATATGTTATTTGTATGTCGTTAATGATGTTAGAGTTGATCAATTTTGTGATAAAAAAATTTCATCACATGGTTCTAACTCAAAAAAAAAATTGTATTTTCTGATTTAAATATTGGTGTTGGTTTTGACAGTTTTACTGATTTTAGTCAACAACCTCAATGGATGTTTTAAAAGATTAATCCAGTTATAAATAAAGTTTTTAAAGATAAAGAAGAATTAAAATTAGAAATTTCAATGATGGCACACTAAATGAATGTTTTGAATTTAAAGTTCAAAAGTCATGAGCACAGAGATTTGTTATGGTTTATTATTTCGAAGATTGTAACTGGGTTTTAAGAGCATCTAGTTACAAGGACACATGTGCATTTCACGTGACTTATTTTAACAATGAGCACACATGTTCAAGGACGCAAACGTATCCTAATATCAGAAACGCAAAAAAAAAAGTTCTGGGTCATATAATAAAGGACCAACTTACTGACTGCGGACGTGTAACCGTGGAAAAGAAATAGTTAAAGATATAAATCAGAGGTTTAAGGTAAACATATCATACAGGCAAGCATGGCGAGGAAAACATTATGCATAACAAATTTTGGCTGGATCAACTGAGGAATCATTTGCAAAACTGCCTGCATATAGTCATTATCTTCAATTAGCCAATCCAGGAACAATAACTCATATTTTGATGGACGAGTTTAACCATTTTGAAATGGTTTTTGTTGCTATTGGTGCGGCGGTAAGTTACGACTTATTAAAAATATAATATTATCGTATCATATACTTATGAATACTTAATTGCAGGTGCGTAGTTTTGTTAATTGTTTGCGTCCTATAATAATTATTAACGGAGCACATCTTAAGGGTACTTTTAAAGGCAACATGTTTTTAGCTGTTGGTATGGATGGAAATAATCAAATCTTACCTATTGCATTCGGTGTGGGGAAAATAAAATCCGGGGAAGCATGGACGTGGTTTTTGTCAAAACTCAAAGAGGGCATTGACGATCATTCAAATTTTGCAATTGTTTCAGATCGAGTTTCTTCTATTGATCTGGCAATAAGAACAGTATATCCACTGGCTTATCATGGTCTTTGTTGCCGACATTTTATGATGAATCTACGTCTGAAGGGTAAAGCACAAGAAAACTTGTAAGGCTTATACGGTTGCGGAATTTGATATCAATTTTAACGCACTTTGTAGTAACCATTGTAATATCCGAGAAACCCTCACAAGAGTTAGCTTTCCAAAATGGGCTCGATCGCATTGCCATGTGCAACGATTTAATATCATGACGTCGAATAGTGCCAAGTATATTAATGCCTTGTCCCGGAGCGCACGAAAATTACCAATCACTCGTTTAATTGACTTTTTCGTCGAATTTGTTCAGAAATAGTATTTTGAACAACGACAACTCGGAGGTTCATATAAACACCTTTCATGTTAATTTTAATATATTTTCTCTGATTTAATCATATTTATTGATAAATTATTTTAATTTTTATTTTTAAAGAAAAATAACATTATCTAACCGCATGGGCTGCAAACAAAATATGTATAAGAATTCAGAAATGTAAGACATGGTCAGTTCGGGGTATAGACGAGTATCAGTTCAACGTAGCCGACGGACGTCACCGATGCGTTGTTGATATTTACAACAAAAAAATGTACTTGTCGCAAATGGCGTTTGCCATGTGGTCATGTGATTGCTGTTTCAAAATTTTTAAAGCAGTCCGAATGTTATCACTGGGCAATGGATAAAAGCAGTCCGAATGTTGCCACTGGGCAATGTTTACAAATGATGTACATGTTGCCACTTACGCGGAGTCTATACATCCGGTACCAGATGAATCAGAATGGGAGATAGATGAAAATGATGACAAATTGGAAACACCGTATATGGATAAAAGACAAGCGTCGTCCTCGAGAACATAAACGCATTCCCTCTCGTGGTGAGGAAACGGGTCCGACAATATGCTCAAGATGTCATCATAAGGGACATATGCGTTATCAATGTAAAACACCTCTAGCATCACAAGTGGGTTCATCGTCAAAACAACATAGAAATGAAACTCAGACAACATTTGTAGATGTTGAGAATTTTCGTGATTTTGTAGTGGGGTCAACCAATCAAAAAGATTATTGTTATGATTTAAATGACTTTTAATGAATGTGCTATATTTTTGTTATTTTAATTTCGTTTGTTAGATAATAAAGTAATGCAACATTAAACAAAATATACATATATAATTTTCAAATATTACAACGTAAGTAATACTGTTAACATAAAAAATTCGAAACAAAACATATCGTTTCAAAGTTATCTATATTCAGTACAGAAATCTTTCTTGATTGTGTTGTGCTTGACGAATGACCAATGTTGTTTCAAAGTCTTATAACTTTACATAGCAGCAATCTTTGTTAAAGTCTTCTAGCTTCATCAATAACCAACTTGTCTTCAATATCTCGTAGTAATTATGGCAGAAAAGATGAAGTTTTCAATTTCTCCGAAAAATACAAATATTTCGGTCTGAAAGTCTTCATCATCTCCGAAAAATAGATATAAGTGGTTTTAATTCAATAAGAATCAAATATTAGCGGTTTTCTTGTAGTTAATTTAGTAACACTCGTACTTATGAAGAAGTACGAGTGTGGATTGTTTAACACCGTTCTCTTCGAAATTCCCTTGAAATTGCCGTTAAACTTACACTGCAACTAAAATCGGGAAGAAAGAAGGGAACTGATATAATATATATCAATTAAAATACACGAAAGATTTGTCCCATCAATCATGTATAGGAAATTGATATAAATATAGAAGTGGTTTTAATTCAATAAGAATTAAAATTAATTAAGTGGTGTTAATTCAATAAGAATTAATTTTTTATAAGGTAAAGCGATAATAATTGTAAAGATACTAATACCGATCTTGGAAAACATTTTTTGAAAAAACACTTTGCTAAAAACTAATATTTAAACCTTTGAAACAAATTTTAAAAAGAAAGGAGGTTTCAAGATGTTTGTTCTTCGCAAAACGAACAATTCTATTTATAAAAGTTTTTAACAGGCGGGCGCTAGTTTGCTACAGGGTGCGCCTGTTTGGTACAGGTGGGCGCCTGTTTCGCGTATCGTGTCAGATTTTTTTTTAATTTACCGAATTTTATAACCAGTTTCGTAAACGATAAAAAGGAAATGCAAAATTAAAATATAATATATATATTATCCAAATATTACAAGATAAGTGATATTTTTAATATAAATAATTCGAAACAATACATTTCGTTTGAAAGTTATCTCTATTAAGGCTATAAATCTTTCTTTAAAGTCTTTTTCTTTGCTAATCAGCAATCTTGGTCTTCCAACTCTTTATAGCAGCAATCTTGTTTTAAAGTCTTCTAGCTTTATCAATAACCAATTTAGCTTCAAAGTCTTCTAGTAATTACGGCAGAATAGATGAAGTTTTCAATGTCTTCGAAAACTACAAATATTTCGGTTTAAAATTTTATCTCTCGTACTTTTCAGGGAGTACGAGAGTGGCTTGTTTAATACAGTTTTCTCCAAATGCCCTTAAAGGTGCCGTTAAACGACAAATACAATGAGGCAGTAAGAAGAATACCGATATAATAAATATAAATTACAATACATGAATGATTTGTTCCTTCAAACATGTAATGTAAGTCGATATAAATATATAAGTGGTTTTAATTCAATAAGAATTAAAATTAAGTGGTGTAAATTCACTAAGAATTAATTAAAATAATATTCAAGTAAACATACTTTTTTAAAAGGTAAAACGATAACAATAATAGACTTACAAATACCGATCTTGTAAAACATCCTATAAACTTTTAAATAAAATTTAACAATTTACAAAAAATTCCCAAAATCTTGAAAACTTCAAATGTTTAAGAAAAATTTTTGTAAATGAAAGGAGGTTTCAAGATAATCAAAACGAAATGTTAATTCCTATTTATAGAAAACTTAGATATGCAGACGCTTGTTTAAAGAAGGCGAGCGCCTGTTCCATACAAGCGGGCGCCTGTCACAATTTCAAGTAATTTGTTTTTAGGATAAAAAGTAAACATTTATTATCATAATAAGTTGTAAAATAAGTTACAAAATAATTGTGCAAAAGTCCATCGAAAATATTGCGCGGTTTTTCTTGTATCTTTATCAGGTCTGCTAAGTCTTTCTTCGTTTATCAGATGTTTTAAAAATATACCGCGTAAATTATGATCGCTATAAAGCAGCAATTGCGAAAAATGTTGTATAGGAAATGTAACCAGTTTCGTAAACAATAAGAAGGAAATGTAACATTAAAATAGAATATATATTCTCCAAATATTACAATAAGTGATATCGTTAACGTAGTAGTTCGAAACAAAACATATCGTTTGAAAGCTATCTCTATTAAGGGCATAAATCTTTCTTTAAAGTCTTTTTATTTACGTATCAGCAATCTTGATCTTCTAACTCTTCATAGCAACAATCTTGTTTTTAAAGTATTCTAGCTTCATCAATCGTCAATTTGGCTTCAAAATCTTTTAGTAATTATGGTAGAGAAGATGAAGTGTTCAAAATCTTGTAGTTAGAATAAAATAAAACTCTCGTACTTTTCGGGGAGTATAAGAGTGGCTTTTTTAACACAGGTCTCTCTGCAATGCCCTTCTTGTAGCCGTTAAACGACAACTACAATGGGGCAGTAGGAAGAGAATTGTTATAATAAATATCAACTACAATACATGAATGATTTATTCCATCAATCATGTAATGTAAGTCGATATAAATATATAAGTGGTTTTAATTTAATAAGAATTAAAATTAAGTGGTGTTAATTCAATAAGAATTAATTTAAAATTATATTTAAGTAAACATATTTTTTTAAGAGGTAAAACGATAACAATAATATACTTATAAATACCGATCTTGTAAAACATCTTATAAACGTTTTAAAATTTTTTTTAACACTTTAAAAAAAATTTCATAAATCTTGAAACTTCAAATGTTTAAAAATATTTTTAGAAAGCAAAGGAAATTTCAAGATACTCTCAACGAAATGTTATTCTTTATTTATATACTTCGAAAAGGCGGGCGCCTGTTATTTCAAAAATAAAATTAATTTTTTTAACAGGCGGGAGCGTGTTTGGTATAGGCGGGCGCCTGTTTATTTATTTATTTATTTATTTTTTGTTAATTTCAATAATTTTCGTGTCAAAAGAAAACATATAAAGGGAATATAAAAAAAACGTGACAATACATTAACATAACAAGTTACAAAATAAGTTACAAAACAAGTTTCAAGATAAGTTACAAAATTCATTACGGGCCAGTCTTTGATCTAATTTTATTTTCATAAATTAATTCTGCAAAAGTCCATCGAAATTCATGCGCGATTTTTCTTGGATCTTCATCGGGGCTGATAAGTCTTTCTCCGTTTATCAGGCGTTGTAAAAATATGCAGACCCAAACACCACAATCTCTTATCGCCCCAACTTGATGTGAAACATCATCTGGAAAAAGTCGCTCAAAAGGAGGTGGTCTGAAAATACCACCCAAATCATGATCGCTATAAAGGAGCCATTGCGGAAAAATGTTGTACATGAAAAATAACATTTCGTTTCTTGAGGTCATGCACACCTCCGGAAAACTGTATATCAGATATTAAAAAATTATTATGTATTTTATAAAGAAATTTTTTTAAATAATTTAAATTTACCTGTCATAAATACTCATTGTCCAATGTGCAAGATCAATACACACCAAACACCAGTGTTGGTTTGACATGTTAATTGGAACATAAAACTACGTAAAAACATATTAAATTAATAATTTATAAACGTTAATATAAAAAAAACTAATTTATTGACTTTGTTAAGTCACACGACAGATGGGAAAGACCATGTATCGCCAGAACCTAATCCATCAATCCATCTTTTGGTTAAATGCATGGTGGTCAAGAAATAAGATGGCAAAATAGTCCAATCCGCATCTTGCGGCCTATCCTGCATTAATTTGTTAATCCAACTGTCGATATGCTTTTAAAAAAAATATAACTAATTAGATTTAGTATAAAAAAATAATTTAAATTTATTTCAAATACAACACTCACATTTTTTCAAATCACCCACTTGTAATTCCTTTCCAAAAGTCGTGAGTTACACCGATATTCGGCTGAAATCGTGTGTAGATGTTAAATTTCTCACGGGTAGACAACTCTTTGATAAGATTTCGAGAATACACCTCATCTATATTTTTTTCGATGGCAGGTGTCAAAACCTTGATACGGAGTTTGAAGAAGTATGGATTTTTTTCTTCAACCTTTTGCCCTGTCCTTTATTTGAAACAACCTAAAAATATTATTAAAAAATTAACTGATAATAAAGATAACTTTGCAAGAAACTTAAACATAAAAAATGAATATATAATAAGCTACCTTATTTTTGTAAATTTGAACAACATCAGGTGTTACCATTTTTTCAGCAATTTCTTCATTTTTTTCGTCTTATTCGTCAAAATATAATTTCTGTGTTGAAATTTTAAGTTAGTTAACACATAACAAAAAATATTTAATAAAATAATGATATAGTTAGAATTAAAAATCTTATACGCTCAGATGAAGATCGGTTCTTTGCTGAAATGTTTCACTTGAAGAAATAAAATTATCCAAATTTCCCTGTGAAAAAAAATTTAATGAATTATAAATTAAAATAAGAATATTACATATTATAAATAAAATACCTGATTTTTCAAAATCAACATCAGTTTTTCAATGATGCTGTTATACTGATCTGCACTCATTGAACCGCTCGAATATTGATGTGGCGGTTTTTTAGTGGAATCTTCATATGAATTTTTTTCATCCACATTGATGTCATCTTTAAAAAGATCATTGACAAATTCGTTGACACCATTTTCCGGCCGATATTCTGGTTCGGCGTTTGTTGAAAAGCAGAATTTGGGTTTCCACCCATCCTCATTTGCAAGACTTTATTCACATAATCGAAGCTTTCAGCATGAACTTTCGATTCAATAGGTGTAGGATACATGTTACGAGAAGTAAACATCACCTAAAATTTTTTTAAAAATTTCAATCGAATATTTTAAGTATCTTAAATTTTTTCATAAATTTAAAAAATAATAATACATGTACCTCGGCAAATTTTTGAAATATCACCTCAACGGTAGGCCAACGGGTTCTGTGAACTTTTTCCCAACCTATCGCTTTTGTAATAGCTTCGTTGTATTTACATACGGCTTTCGTTGTATTTACATACGGCTTTCACGATCTCAACGTTTCTCCATGAGATCCGGATTTTACAATCCGCCTAAAACAGAAAAAAATTTGTAAACAATGTAAAATTTGGAATCATTTGGATGTACGTTCGATAGAGAATGTTAACACTTACATGATACATTTCGTAAATTGAAAACTTCGAAACTTAACACCAGTGTGGTCTCGTACCCAAAAAATGAAAAAAACGTTTGTCGAAATAAACACGTGTCGTGCGTCTAAAAATTGTCGGCTGGTGGTGGTCCATACCAAATAAAGACAATTCCCATATGTAGGCGTCCGGGCGTGTAGGGATGTATTTTTGGCGGGAAAAAAGGCGGGAATTTTAAACAGGCGGGCGCCTGTTTGAAAAAGGCGGGGCGCCTGTTTCATACAGGCGCCTGGTTTTTTTGGATTTTCGCGATTATTCTGGTTTCTTTTGACAGGCGGACGCCTGTTTCAAATGGGCGGGCACCTGTTTAACATGGCCGGGCGCCTGGTTCACTTGGACGGCCGCCTGTTCGCTTTTCTAGGGGGCGTTCTTTGATGTTTTTTTTAAATTAAAAAAATTGACAATCTGTGTATATAAGGCCGTCGTTACTCGAGGAAATATACAGTATATTTAAGATGTCTAAGAAACACAAGAAAGAGCACAACATAACGGAATTAAACTTACAAGAACAGGATGTTCAAACAAATGAAGATGACGATTTTTGGAACCTCGCATTCGAAACTTTTTTGCCGGATCAGAATGATACAGAAGATGACTACTATCCTTCTGAAGACGAGTTTGTTCCATATATGGAAGATGATTACCTTCAGATTTTGTATGAAAATAGACCAGAGGACGAGTACGTGCCTCGTGATCCTTGGCAAGACGAGTATGATGATCCGTTTTCAACTTATCATAACCCATGGGAAGATGAACATGATGCGGCTTCAGATTATAGTATTAGTTACTTTTGTCTTGTTAATGGTATGTTGTTAGCTTTTGAAATATGAGATCTCCTTTTATATCATTATTTTTGTGTTTTTATATAAATAGCTATAAATATTAAATAATAATGATAATTTAAAATAATAATAAGTATGAAACACAAAGAAAATACCATTCATTTTTTATTACAATACTCGGTAAACAACGCCAAAAATACATTTGATCGGCCATGAATCGTCGGTAAGAGATACAACATTTTTTAAAACCTAGTTCTAAATTAATTGGTTTTCCGATTTACCAAATGTTCCATCAGCATGCAAACTTAAATAGCTTCATTGCCGTATAATTCATTCGGTGACCTCACGAAATCGTCATTCATTCCAAATGATATACTTGTTTCCGGACGTCTTGTAACTTTCGAATACCGAATGTTCACCAATAAGGCTGTAAAATAAACTGCAACCTTAACCATTATCGGATGGAAGTTTGATCAGTATTCATCGCCAGTCATATGTTTGTTGTCATATAAAACTAGTTCTTGAGTGTTCAAATCGACTTTAAGAAGAAGCCAGTCTTGACGTTTAAAACAATACGGCAAATAAACATAATTTACTTCAAAAAAGAAGGGAATGGTGTATGTTTGCCATTAGCAAAATTTGTAGCATTTTTGCTACACGAGTCTAACAAGAAACTAACAAATGACGGCGGTAATATGGTCCAACGCAAATTTAAACATGGATTCTTTTGAACTTCTTTGAACCTCATTTGATTAGTCTGCCAACCAAACCTTCAATATGCTGTCATAAGTTATAATTTAAAATAAATATTTCATTAAATTTAATGTAATATTAAAAACAATAAATTTTAAAAAATATTCTTACATTTGAAGATAAATGTCCGTTGCAGCAGTATCTGAGCAAAGTATCCCAAAATTGTTTGTTAAGCTTTTCATTTGTGAAAAACATAGCTGAATAACAAAATTTCGAGTCGCCATTGTTATAAAAGTCAAGAACGTCATTCGACCAATTATCGGACTCATCGTCTGGATAGCCCATTTTCGTTTTTTTACTCCTTCAGTTGCAGGTCCCACATTTTTGTGATGGTAATCACCCGATCCTTCAGTGTTGCTTTTTAAGGTTTTCCATTTTGATAATATCCATTTCGAAGGTTTATCTGTTGGTTGAGAAGAATATTGCTTATCCATTTTTTAGTGCCAAACAAATTCAAAATTTGTAAACTTACACTAAATATATATACCCCTATTTACGGTCGGACGCCTGTGCAAAAAATTCAAAAAAAATAATAAAACCACGCGGGCGCCTGTATGATACAGGCGGGCTCCTGTTAGGTGTTTTTCGATGAAAAAAGTTTGGACGCCCGTTTGGTAGGTTCGGATGCCTGTTTGGTAGGTTCGGGCGTCTGAGCGGAACCGAACGAACCCGAGTAAGTTGAAACCATTTATTATGGCATTTAATGCCATAATCATCCCCACCAACCAGCCATCTACCCTCTCTCTCTCAAGAAATTCGGCCCTCTCTCTCTCTAACTTTCTCTCTCCAGAAACCCATCTTCTATCTCACTCATTTCTCAACCGATTCAAGTGTTTTTGGTGTCTAAACGACCACTACATCTCGTATATCATAGAAGTACAAAGGATCTTAGCTCTTATCCAGCAGAATCGAGGTAAAAATCAAGAGTTTTCAGCGATTTTAGGGTTTATAAAACCCTATTTCGAACCCACCATGAAACTGGCTAATCACCCTTCAAATTTTAGGGGAAAACACATCACAAGTCCTAGAAAACTATAGGAACAAAGAGGACACCACCACCTAGTGTTAGAATTCGATTTTTGTGAGTGGTAGCCCCAAGGACTCAACTGGCCGAATGGCTCTTGCCAGCCCGCCGAATGGTTCGGCCGAAACAACTTAGGCCGAATGGCCAAGCTACTCATTCGATCGGCCCAGGTGCTGGTTCGGTCGGTACTTTCTCATTCGGCCACCATCTCCATTCGACCACTCCTCATTCGGTCGGTGTCACACCCCCTGCGCCGCGTGCGGAATCCACGGCGCGGTGACATATGAATAGTTGAATCATGCACAAGTATTGAATAAGAACAACCACAATGGATTACTAAGTTTCATAATGTTTAGACAATTGTTTAGTTACAGACAATCTACCTACCAAAAGAATGACAACTACAGACCCAAAATATAGTTTACAAAATAAGACTTCAAACAAGACAATTAAACATTCAGGATTTTAGTGTGTTTCTAAATCCATCCTAGCATGTTTCTTCATCTTGTTCTATCTTAAACGGTCTCCTTAGTTGTCCTTTGAATATCTTACACCTGATTACCTGAAACACGTGAAAAGTAACTGTCAACTACAGAAGTAGTTGGTGAGAAAAATAGGTTTAACAATTGTAAACATGAACTTGCATTGTAAGGCATATGTTTAAAGCAATAAATGAATTACATGGATGAGCTGCAACCCAAACTAACATCAAGTATGTCAAACGTGGTAAACAGTCCAAAGACTTTTTACTAAAGAAGGCAACATATAATCAAGTCCCAAACTACGTTTGGAGTTAGATAATGTATCAGCAAATTTTGATAAAACCATAATGAAACCAAACCTGCAGTTAGCTTATAAAACAAATTTAAAAGCTAACTCCATTTTGGTATGTCCCAAATGTGTCCGCTTTCCCTTGTTGTGATCACCCAGTACTAACGCTAATGAATATGAAACTTGATGTGTTTATAAGTTTGTTCACAACAGTGGACACCATGCTTTTGAACCTTGCTTTAAAACAAATGATTAAATGCCTTATTTGATAACATGATTTGAAAACCTTGTTTGAATACCATGAATTGAATCCTTTGTTTGAACACCATGAAATGAATCCTTTGTTTGAACATCACCATGAAAACCATTGTTTGAATACCATGTTTTGAAACCCTTGATTGAGTACATAGGATAGTGTCCTTGTATAGTAACAAGGTTTATAAAAGATTATTTTCGAAAACACGAGTTTATAGTAAAAGAATTTATAAGTCACATTATTTAAAAGTGTTGCCATTTATAAAACCATTCGAGTAAAACTGATATAAAACAGTCCAAGGAAACTTTATAAAACCTCTTTAATAAAAAGTGTTTAAAATTTGATAAAATCCTTTGAAACAGTTGAATAATCTGATGAATTTGTACCATGAACCTGAAATGTTTGTAGAATGACATACATCTTGTATAATGAAATACAAATGTAAATAATGTATTTGATCACGTGTTCCACCCCAAAACAGTTGAAAAACAGTAAAAGAGGGGCTAATGTTCTCACCTGTCTGTAGTAGACTCTGAACTATAACAAATAGCAAGTAGCAAACAGGACTTCTAACTGGTTCCTATATCATTGTAATCATACATAAGATATAAGATTTATGATTGTATAGACCTTGATTCATTGATTGACTTGTGTTATCATGATTTGTGATTGACATCTTGAATAACTTGTTCTCGTGTTTGGAAACGTTGTATGAACTTGAAAGTCATGATTATGATACTTGATTGATAATTGATTCTTGAAATGAAGGTGTCATGTTCTTTTGTGCACAAATTTGTTATGCACAACATCACATGTGTTTATGAGTTTGATAAGTCATTGTTTAACATGAGATTTTAGTAAAGTTGTTTCCATTGTTTAAGTCGTTAGGAATTATGAATTGATCCACTCATAATGTTAAGTTATAACTTAACCCGAATAAGCTCAATTCATAATTACCTTAAATTGTGGACCAACAATGGGCCTAAACCCATGAACCACGGTGGACTTAAATAAAGATTATGGGCCTCATTGGTTTATCATGGGCCAATGCGATTTGGATGTTAGGCCAAGATGGGCGTATGGGCCATGTACTGGGCCTTGGGCTATTTGAATCACGTGGTCCGAAATTATCGATTCAATTGGGCCAATAGATTTGTTGTTGGGCTGAATGAAACTAGGTTGGGCCAAGTAAATGAGGGTTGGGCCGGCTGTGTATTTTGATTGGTACATCCAAGAACAAGTCCCCAAGGCAGCGAACCCTTTATAGTGCTGGCCTAAGGTTCGGCCGCAGTTCATCAGGCGAACCTTAGGGTTCATGCGTGTCCAGTTTCGGCTCCATGGCACGAGGGTTCGGTTAGTATGGCTGCATGCAAGGTTCGTTGATCGTGGTCCTCCAAAAAGGCTCGGCTGTAAGCCAAAGGTTCGTGAAAGTTGGCCATGAAGTGGAGGGTTCGTCATCCCCCTAAGGCTCGCAGAAGGTTCGGTCAAAGTGTATGGTTCACGAGAATGGTTTGGGAATGAGGGCTCGTTATGCATGCATGAGGTTCGTCCAACTGGAAGGTTCGTTGACATCAGGGTTCGCCCCATGCAGCAGCAGGGTTCGTGAGACCCCATAGGTTCGCCCCCTCTTGATGAAAGGTTCGGCAAATCGACCAGCATCAATGGGGTTCGGCTAGCTGCATGACGGCCGCGAACCTGTGTAATCTCACCATTCCCAGCTGTCGAACCTTCGGTCGAATTGTTTCTATGGTTTCATGGTGTGTTGTTCAGCCCTTATACACGAAATAGGTGGGGTTATGTGCGGGTTTTACCCGGGTTAATCGTGTGGGTCGAAAATAGCAAGAAAACCCTATTCTTTTGAACTTTCAAGCTCCAATACCTTGAATTCGGCTGGGTGGAACTCCAGATCTGTTGTACTTCTGCGTAGGGAATGTCGAGAGCTTCGTGTAGGCACCAAGAACGCCCAATTCTGTGGAGAGACGAAGGGGATACGCGCGTTTGATGCTCGGTTTTCTAGAGAGAGGTTGGAGAACAAATTTTCTAGAGAGAGAGAGAGGGTTTGGCTGCATTTTTATGAAGAAAATAGCCTTCTTCAAGGCTTTTATAGCCCGCGTAGTATTGGGGTTTGTTTCGGTTGCTCGGTTCGCGTTTCCGGAACGTAACGCGCATTTTACGCGTTTTAAATAAAAGAATTATTATTCTCATCATTTTGATGAGTTTCAAAATTGTAAAAATGTAAAATAAATTATTTTACTTATGTTTACTCTTCGTTCGAAAACAGACCGTTAAACTTACACAATTACGTGTATACCCGCAATCGCGTACGTTTTTCGATCATATTAATTATTTAAAGTCGTTTAATCATAATTATAAGTTCAACATTCGTTTCATTATGGATCGTCACCCATAACTATACTCAGTCTCGCTTACATATTACGATTCTTGTTTAATTAATTGCTTGTCATAATATTCGTCTCAACACTACGCACTAACACTATCCAATTACACCGAACGCAGTATATGTATAGGGCATACCCCAGATTCCAGCTACCTGCCGTACCTGACGCCGTCCCACCACTGTTTCGATATAATACGATACTGTTCTTGCCAAGCGAACTCGACTGTAAATAAATAATACATACTTGTTCCTAAATAATAAAGATCCTAACACACAAGCACATTATGAACACATGAATCACATTGACTGATTTGATATGAAAACACATTTGTTCTAACACTGTTTACAACTACCATGACTAAATGCACAAATGTTACAGTTGGGGTCTTCCCCTTCGGCAGCCTCCATTCGCCCAAGCAGAGTCACTCGCTAGCCACAGCCTATTCGGCCTACACCCTTATTCGGCCTATGCTACCTTCGGCCCTTTGGTTTACTCATTCGGTTGAGCTAGGTGGGATTGGGTTCCTGTGACCAAAACCATTTGACTCAAGGACCTGGCGATTTGAGGTTAACCGAATCAAGAACATGGGGTATAGCATGGTGTACATGGATGGGATACGTGAACCTCATGCATGTGTGTGTGGTGCATGGGAAACCATTAGGGTTTCTTAACAAGAAGCTATCCTATTCTTATTAAACAAAAGTGATAAACTTGTAATCTTTTCATGTTAAGGACTAAGACATCAATAGGTTGCTAAACAAGTGCTAAACCTACATCTTCTCTGTCACATGGGGTTGAGGGTAAACATGGATTTATACAACAACACTAAGGATTTTAACGATTACGAACACAAAGCATGAAATACGAAGGATCAATGAATCTAACTAAGTGTGAGTGTTAGTTGTTAACATCCAATACTTAGTAAAGGCTATGCTGTATACAACTAAGTTAGATGGTTCCTTTGAACCTTCTAATCTAAGTTGTATACACAAATGATCCGAGAAACGAAGGAAGATAAACCTAAATCTTAGTCTTGGAGTTAATCAAGTTGGATTAACTTAAGTCTAACAAACAAATCTATGATTTTCTTAAAATACATTATGGTTTTAGTAAATGAAACCAATGATGAACTTTCTTAAATTAATTAAATGAGTTTAACCAAACTACTCAAAATGTTTTAAGTAAAGGTTTAAATGCAATTAACATAAACCTTACATAAGCTAAGGTTTAATAGCTACTGGACAAGGGTTACCAATGGGTAATGTATTAGACAAACTAGAAAGAATCTTAGAAAACCCACTTTAGTAACATAGGACACTTAGTTGCACACCGAGACCAAAACCCTAGTTTGCGGCTAATATAACGACTTATCGTATTCGAATCTCTTAAAACAACTCAGGTGTTGAAGATACTTAAGCTACAATCAACGAGTGCGCATTATTTGTGGTAACTTATACTTGGCAACACAGGTGAGTTCATTGTCCCTTTTCAAACTATTTTGGATTTTACATCAGGACTGAGAAGCATGTTATCCATTTTAAATAGATGTTTAAATGTTTTGTGAACGCTTTACATATAAATCATAATGCAAATGTTAATGCTTATACACTTATTCTAAAAGCTAATTCTGAAAGCTAAAAGCTAAGACTTTATCCTAATGCTAGATGCTGCAAGATAAAACTATATGCTAATGCTAGATGATATATACTTCAAGCTAAGACTATATGCTAATACTACATGCTAATGCTAGATGCTATATGCTACTAGTTAAAACTATTTGCTAAGGCTACATACTAGTTTGCTTAAAACACTGGATGCTTTTCATATGCAAAGAATGCAAAGACTAACAGGTTGAAATGCTTTTATAAACTAATTTTGAAAGCTTGAATGCTCAAACTCTAAAAGGCTTATGTGCTTGATGTGCTTGCTATGCTCGAATGCTCGAAATGCTTGGAATGCTTTAAATTTTTGTATGCTTTATATGCTTGAAATGCTAAGACTAACGGATCGGCCTCTCAGTGCTTGCCATACCGGTTGTGAAGCTAGTACTTGTGCACAGGATACGTAAATGCTATGCTATATGAATGCTATAAACTTGTATGCTAAAGCTATCGGCTATGGTAGAACATACTGATTTGGCCTCTCAGTGCTTGCCATAGGGTGTTCTTCATAGTCGGGACTTGAAGGAAGAGACCGTTGGCCTCTCAGTGCTTTCCATAGGGTGTCCTTCATAGTCAAGACTTGGAGGAACAGACTGTTGGCCTCTCAGTGCTTGCCATACAGTGATTCCTCATTGTCCACCCATGATTGTGATATGTGACTAGGATGATTCTGGTTTTCTTTAGTTGACTTTGTGTCATCTTAGAAATCCTTTATCAAAACACAGATGTTGCTAATCACATTTAGTTCCGTTATGGATTGATACTGGATTCCTTAGGGTGTTCGGTTGTCCGTAAAGGTAACTCTCAAACTAGACCTGCAAATGCTATTGTGTGCGTGTTATTAACTTGTAAACAGAATGCTAAAGCTATGATGGAAATGGGATTGGATGGTAGGTAAAACGCTTAACTATCATTAACAACAATGTCATATGTTGTTTAGTATGTGGTGGGATGGCGTCTGGGCGGGTTGTAGGCTCGACCCTTTCGTATGACCTATATATAAGCATACCGAATTGGATATTACAGGTGATGTTAATGAGGTTAAGGTTGTTACCGAGAAGGTTTGCAAAATCTATTTTTCAAATACTAAAACTATATGAAATCACCAACCATTGTGTGACCTTGTTTTCTTACATGCTTTCTCAGGTGACGTACAGAACTAAGCTAAGGCTCAGGAATGCATGCTAGGATGCCCAGTTAGAGGACCTAGTAGATTTTGGGAAGCACATCTTTTGTTGATTGTTATGAATTAATTTTGATAGGTTTACTCAGTTAAATTATCAAACATTGACGATTGTTATTCAACTTTGTAATCCTAGTTTAATGCTATTTGTGCTTTAGTTATTCTCAATGTTGATGCTATGTAAACAATCTAATCATTCCCGATTATCACTTCCGATATCGCGCCCCGGGAACCTTCTGCCCGGCAGGACACACGATCTGGCCCGCCGGCTCGGGGTGTGACAGATTGGTATCAGAGCCAGGTTATAGAGAATAACAAGTCATTTACTTAAAATGGTTTGGCCTAGACTATAACTTAGGGACCCTCATGTAGAGGACCTAGAATTTATGCTTGCATTGTGTCTTCTGCATTCGATCACTGCACTAACCAATAATCTTTTGGTTATGATCAGAATGTCTTCGAGAAGACCTCCTCTATTGTACCACCACCACAGAGTTCAGCTCCGCACTTGTCAACGCCATCACTAGCTGATTCACCACCGCCACCTCCTCCTCCCCCACACAGTCCACCTTCGAATCCGAATGCAACTCCAGCTCTCGATCCTACAACCGTTGCCCTGGCAACATTACTGAGCAGTAAACTGACTAACCAGCTGAAGGATGTCATCCCAGAGATGATCAACAGGATTCAAGGCCACGGTAACAACTCCGGGCATACTACAGGGGAAGCTAGTGGAAACACTGGCACTACTTCAGACTGTTCCTACAAATCATTCGTAGGATGCAAGCCGCCAAGCTTTAGCGGTGTCGAAGGAGCTGTTGGACTGATCCAATGGCTAGAGAAGATGGAGACTACATTGGACATCAGTGGTTGTCCAGAACACCATAAGGTTCGCTACGCTGCTGGATCTTTTAGCAAGCGGGCCTTAACGTGGTGGAACTCACAGATAAGAGCTAGAGGCAGAGAAGAAGCACCGGCTATGCCTTGGGCAGATTTCAAAATCCTCCTGAGGAATGAATTCTGTCCAAAGCATGAACTTCAAAAGCTAGAGACCGAACTGTCCAATCATGTGATGAAAGGGGCAGACCACATGACATTCACTACTCGCTATCATGAGCTAGTAGCTTTGGTGCCAGAGATGGTGCCGACTCTGGAAAAGCTGATTGATCGTTATGTGGGAGGATTACCATCCTGCATTCAGGGCATTGTACTTTCTGCAAACCCTGCGACTCTGGAATCAACCATCTCCCTATCGGCTAAACTCATTAATGTAATGGTGAAGTCAGGAGTTCTGAAGAAAGACTCGGGCAAAGCTAAGGAAGAACCGTCAAAGACGCCCGAATATCATCAGAAGAAGAAGCCAAAGGTCGTCAAGAACTATGTGATGACCACCCCTTTGCAACAAACTACTGCAGCACCTACTAATGCTGCACACAAACCCTATGTTGGAATGCATCCTTAGTGTGCACAATGCAAATTTCATCACCCTGCTACTGTGCAGTGCAGAAAATGCAACAATTGTGGCCGACTAGGCCACCGGGCTCAACAGTGCCGCACTCCAGCAACACTAGCTGCAAACAATGTTGCTTTAGCATTTCCTCCACCACCAAACCCGGGCAATCACAACAACAACAATAGGGGATGCTATAACTGTGGAAAACTAGGCCATTTCTCCAGAGACTGCCCAAAGAGAGTACAACAGGGAGCTCAAGCACCTCGTGGGAGGGCTTTTGTGATTGGAGCCAATGCAGCTTGCCAAGACCCTAACGTGGTCACTGGTACATTTCTTTTACATGAATCTTATGCATCTATTTTGTTTGACACTGGTGCAGATCAGAGTTTTATTTCATCTGACTTTGCACGCCAACTTACTCTTACTGAGGAATCCTTAGACTCCCCTTATATTATCGAAGTAGCAAATGGGAAACAAATCACAGCAAGCACTATACTTAGGAACTGCCCACTTACACTTACTGATCATACATTTACCATCGATTTGATACCGATGGAGTTGGGTAGTTTCGACATCATTGTTGGGATGGATTGGCTATCTCTCAATAGAGTGGAAGTCATCTGTTCTGAAAAGTTACTTCGGATTCCATTGGCGAATGATCGTGTATTGGAAGTTCGAGGGGATCAAGGCAAGGGTAGTGTCAAAATCATATCCTGCATAAAAGCGTGTAAGTGTCTACAGAAGCAGTGTATAGCTTTCTTGGCTCATGTGGTGGAGAAAGAGAAAGACAAGAAAACGATTCAAAACGTGCCGATAGTGAAGGAATACCCAGAAGTGTTTCCTGAAGACTTACCAGGTTTGCCACCTATGCGACCGGTAGAGTTTCGCATCGACTTAATTCCTGGAGCAACTCCTATTGCTAAATCTCCTTACAGATTGGCACCTTCAGAGATACAGGAATTGTCTAATCAACTGCAGGAGCTACTTGATAAAGGTTTCATCCGACCGAGCTACTCGCCTTGGGGAGCTCCGGTTCTGTTCTTGAAGAAGAAAGACGGATCTTTTCGAATGTGCATAGACTACAGAGAGCTAAACAAACTAACCATCAAGAATCGGTATCCATTGCCGAGGATTGATGATTTGTTTGACCAACTGCAAGGAGCTAAGTATTTTTCGAAGATTGACTTACTGTCCGGATATCATCAGCTTAGAGTCCAAGACGAGGACATACCAAAGATGGCGTTTCGTACTAGATATGGGCATTACGAGTTTATGGGGATGCCTTTTGGTTTGACGAATGCACCAGCAGTTTTCATGGACCTCATGAACCGAGTGTGCAAGCCGTATTTGGATCAGTTTGTTATTGTATTCATTGATGACATACTGATCTATTCCAAAAGCGAAGCAGAGCACGAGCAACACCTCAGAATGATCTTGGAATTGTTGAAGGAAGAGAAACTTGATGCCAAATTCTCTAAATGTGAGTTTTGGCTAAGAGAGGTTCAATTCCTAGGTCACGTAGTTAACGGTGAGGGAATGCATGTAGACCCTGCCAAGATCGAAGCAATATAGAACTGGGATACTTTGAATACACCGACAGAGATACGTTCCTTTCTAGGATTAGCAGGCTATTATAGGAGGTTTATCTCAAACTTTTCTAAGATAGCCCTGTCGCTCACCAAGCTAACATAGAAAAGCGAACCGTTTGTTTGGGAACAAAAGCAAGAAGATGCCTTTCAGACCTTGAAGCAAAAGCTATGTGATGCTCCGATCTTATCTCTCCCAGATGGTTGTGATGACTTTGTCGTGTACTGTGATGCATCCCATCAGGGACTTGGTTGTGTACTAATGCAACAGGACAAAGTCATTGCGTATGCCTCGAGACAACTAAAGATTCATGAGAAGAACTACACTACTCATGATCTGGAACTGGGAGCGGTGGTGTTTGCACTGAAGATTTGGAGACATTACTTATATGGCACTAAGTGTACCATATTTACTGATCACAAGAGTCTGCAACACATATTCGATCAGAAGGAACTCAACGTGCAACAGCGACGTTGGGTTGAGCTTCTAAATGATTACGACTGTGTAATCAAGTACCATCCGGGCAAGGCAAATGTTGTAGCTGACGCCTTGAGCCGGAAGGAACGGGTTAAACCCTTGCGCGTCAGAGCAATGGGAATGACTGTGCAGACAAGCTTACACGACAACATTATTCAAGCACAACAATAGGCAGTTGAACGAGGAAACCTGAAGAAAGAACTAGATTGTGGAGCAGAAAAGCAATTTGAAACAAAGCCAGATGGGGTCATCTATTACAAGGATCGTGTATGGATTCCTGAAGTGGATAAATTGAGAAAGCTTATCTGTGATGAAGCACACAAGACCAAGTACTCCGTGCATCCCGGCGCCGATAAAATGCACCAAGATTTACGGGGATTTTATTGGTGGCTGGGTATGAAGAAAGACATAGCAGAGGATGTTGGTCGATGCCTCACGTGTGCCAAAGTGAAGGCGGAACACCAGAAACCGTCAGGTTTACTGGAACAGCCTGAGATTCCACTCTGGAAGTGGGAACAAATAGCTATGGATTTTATTACCAAGCTACCCCGCACTTCCAGTGGGCATGATACTATACGGGTTATCGTTGATCGATTAACCAAATCTGCTCATTTCTTGCCAATGCGTGAGACCTACACGATGGATAAATTGGCAAGACTATACATAAACGAGATAGTGGTACATCATGGTGTGCCATTTTCTATCATTTTAGATCGAGACAGCAGATTTACATCAAGGTTCTGGCAATCGTTGCAGAAATCTCTGGGGACGCACCTAAATCTGAGTACCGCTTACCATCCACAAACGGACGGTCAGAGCGAACGTACTATACAGACCCTGGAGGACATGTTGAGAACCTGTGTTGTAGATTTCGGTGGGAATTGGGACTCTCATTTTCCACTGATCGAATTCTCCTACAACAACAGTTATCATAGTAGCATCGGATGTGCACCGTTCGAGGCTCTTTATGGTCGAAAATGTCGATCACCGATCTGTTGGACTGAAGTGGGAGATAATCGAATAACTGGGCCAAAGCTTATTCAAGAAACTACCGATAAGATTGTTCAGATTCAACAAAGGCTACAAGCAACCCGAAGCAGACAAAAGAGCTATGCCGACAAACGGCGCAAGCCTTTGGAATTCCAAGTGGGGGACCGCGTCATGTTAAAGGTATCCCCATGGAAAGGCATAGTCCGTTTTGGAAAGAAAGGCAAACTAGCCCCACGATACGTGGGACCGTTCGAGATCATCGAACGTATTGGTCCTGTGGCGTACAGACTAAGATTACCAGATGAACTTAGTGGTGTGCATGACGTGTTTCACGTCTCAAACTTGAAGAAATGCCTTGCTGACGAATCACTCGTCATACCAGTTGAAGAAATTCAATTGGATGAACATTTACACTTTATCGAAGAACCTTTGGAGATTATGGATCGCAAGGTTAAGAAATTGAGGCAAAGCCGTATCCCGATTTTCAAGGTTCGTTGGAACTCAAAGCGCGGACCCGAGTTTACCTGGGAACGCGAAGATCACATGAAATCTAAGTATCCCCAACTGTTTACAGAGGAAGCCGTACCGGATAATGATTCTTAAATTTCGGGATGAAATTCCTCTAACAAGGGGAGACTGTAACATCAGTGCCGAAAACGTTACCGGAACAGTGATCTGCACAGTAACTCAGGTACAAACTATGTGAACTATTTGTATGCTATTATCATGTAATGCTTGACACAAAACTATCATGCAGTTGTTTCATTAACCTGATTAAATCTCATGGTTTAACAGTCCGAAACACATCAGACAACATTGAACTGACACACGAATGCTTGTTAATAGGCTATTTTGTATAAACGTATGCGAGGTTGAACATAACAAAGCAATAACGGACCTCGTTACAGGAATGCTAAAAGGACGGATTATTCGTATAGGTGACGATCTGTACGAATACATCTGAAAGTTTAACGTTATGAATGATGTCCAATAATTAGAAAACCATATTGAAAAGTGTAGTTATCGTCGTATTCGTACGGGTGACGATTCGAACGAATACGCGCGACAACTATACGGTTTGATTTAAACTGTAATTCAAACGTTTTCAGAAAATTTAAAATAAACGAAATATAATTAGTTAATTACTAGGAATAACCACCTAAATTAAATTATTAAATTCTATCTTTAAAACCGAGGCGTTTGTCGCGAAAAACGAAAGAGAAACGACACTTCTACGCGAAACCGAGCAGAATCGAACAAACCCGGACGAACCCGAGTAAGTTGAAACCATTTATTATGGCATTTAATGCCATAATCATCCCCACCAACCAGCCATCTACCCTCTCTCTCTCAAGAAATTCGGCCCTCTCTCTCTCTAACTTTCTCTCTCTAGAAACCCATCTTCTATCTCACTCATTTCTCAACCGATTCAAGTGTTTTTGGTGTCTAAACAACCACTACATCTCGTAGATCATAGAAGTACAAAGGATCTGAGCTCTTATCCAGCAGAATCGAGGTAAAAATCAAGAGTTTTCAGCAATTTAGGGTTTATAAAACCCTATTTCGAACCCACCATGAAACCGGCTAATCACCCTTCAAATTTTAGGGGAAAACACATCACAAGTCTTAGAAAACTATAGGAACAAAGAGGACACCACCACCTAGTGTTAGAATTCGATTTTTGTGAGTGATAGCCCTAAGGACTCGACTGGCCGAATGGCTCTTGCCAGCTCGCCGAATGGTTCGACCGAATGGCCAAGCTACTCATTTGATCGGCCCAGGTGCTGGTTCGGTCGACAATTTCTCATTCGGCCACCATCTCCATTCGACCACTCCTTATTCGGTCGGGGACTTCCCCTTCGGCAGCCTCCATTCGCCCAAGCAGAGTCACTCGCTAGCCACAGCCTATTCGGCCTACACCCTTATTAGGCCTATGCTACTTTCGGCCCTTTGGTTTACTCATTCGGTTGAGCTAGGCGGGGTTGGGTTCCTGTGACCAAAACCATTTGACTCAAGGGCCTGGCGATTTGAGGTTAACCGAATCAAGAACATGGGGTATAGCATGGTGTACATGGATGGGATACGTGAACCTCATGCATGTGTGTGAGGTTCATGGGAAACCATTAGGGTTTCTTAACAAGAAGCTATCCTATTCTTATCAAACAAAAGTTATAAACTTGTAATCTTTTCATGTTAAGGACTAAGACATCAATATGTTGCTAAACAAGTGCTAAACCTACATCTTCTCTCTCACATGGGGTTAAGGGTAAACAAGGATTTATACAACAACACTAAGGATTTTAACGATTACGAACACAAAGCATGAAATACGAAGGATCAATGAATCTAACTAAGTGTGAGTGTTAGTTGTTAACATCCAATACTTAGTAAAGGATATGCTGTATAAAACTAAGTTAGATGGTTCCGTTGAACCTTCTAATCTAAGTTGTATACACAAATGATCCGAGAAACGAAGGAAACTAAAACTAAATCTTAGTCTTGGAGTTAATCAAGTTGGATTAACTTAAGTCTAATAAACAAATCTATGATTTTCTTAAAATACATTATGGTTTTAGTAAATGAAACCAATGATGAACTTTCTTAAATTAATTAAATGATTTTAACCAAATTACTCAAAATGTTTTAAGTAAAGGTTTAAATGCAATTAACATAAACCTTACATAAGCTAAGGTTTAATAGCTACTGGACAAGGGTTACCAATGGGTAATGTATTAGACAAACTAGAAAGAATCTTAGAAAACCCCCTTTATTAACATAGGACACTTAGTTGCACACCGAGACCAAAACCCTAGTTTGCGGCTAATATAACTACTTATCGTATTCGAATCTCTTAAAACAACTCAGGTGTTGAAGATACTTAAGCTACAATCAACGAGTGCGCATTATCTGTGGTAACTTATACTTGGCAACACAGGTGAGTTCATTTTCCCTTTTCAAACTATTTTGGATTTTACATCAGGACTGAGAAGCATGTTATCCATTTTAAACAGATGTTTAAATGTTTTGTAAATGCTTTACATATAAATCATAATGCAAATGCTAATGCTTATACACTTATTCTAAAAGCGAATTCTGAAAGCTAAAAGCTAAGGCTTTATCCCAATGCTAGATGCTATATGCTGCAAGCTAAAACTATCTGCTAAAACTATATGCTAATGCTAGATGCTATATACTTCAAGATAAGACTATATGCTAATACTACAAGCAAATGCTAGATGCTATATGATACTAGTTAAAACTATATGCTAAGGCTACATACTAGTTTGCTTAAAACACTGGATGCTTTTCATATGCAAAGAATGCAAAGGCTAACAGGTTGAAATGCTTTTATAAACTAATTTTGAAAGCTTGAATGCTCAAACTCTAAAAGGCTTATGTGCTTGATGTGCTTGCTATGCTCGAATGCTCGAAATGCTTGAAATGCTCAGAATGCTTTAAACTTTTGTATGCTTTATATGCTTGAAATGCTAAAACGCTTAACTATCATTAACAACAATGTCATATGTGGTTTAGTATGTGGTGGGATGGCGTTTGGGCGGGTTGTAGGCTCGACCTTTTCGTATGCCCTATATATAAGCATACCGAATTGGATATTACAGGTGATGTTAATGAGGTTAAGGTTGTTACTGAGAAGGTTTGCAAAAGCTATTTTTCAAATACTAAAACTATATGAACTCACCAACCATTGTGTTGACCTTGTTTTCTTACATGCTTTATCAGGTGACGTACAGAACTAAGCTAAGGCTCAGGAATGCATGCTAGGATGCCTAGTTAGAGGACCTCGTAGATTTTGGAAAGCACGTCTTTTGTTGATTGTTGTGAATCAATTTTGATATCTTGTACAGTTACAAGATAGTAAACATTTGATTCTTTTGATAGGTTTACTCAGTTAAATTATCAAACATTGACGATTGTAATTCAACTTTGTAATCCTAGTTTAATGCTATTTGTGCTTTAGTTATTCTCAATGTTGATGCTATGTAAACAATCTGATCATTCACGATTATCACTTCCGATATCGCGCCCTGGGAACCTTCCTCCCGGCATGACAAACACGATCCGGCCCGCCGGCTCGGGGTGTGACACCGGGCATGTGCTCCTCTTTCCGTCATAGTAGATTTCTATACGGAAGGGATAGAGTGTTAGTCATCATTGGTTAGGGTGTTAGTCAAGAGTCAGGTTAGAAGTCATGTTAGTGATAGTCATGATCAAGATACAAAGTAATTAAAAACAAAACATCATTTCATTAATATCAACTTGAAGTACAATGATTATCAAAATGTAATACTACTATCAAGTTCGTATGAGCACATCTTGCTCATATAGGCGTACAAAAAGTAAAATAAACTGAAACAGAACAATCTAACTAATCCGAGGCAATCGTGGAGTGCGAGTGTCCACTGTCCGTGTGACCGTCATCCTGGTCCTCCTCAGGATCCTTGTCGGGGTCCTCATCGAAGTCACCTTCCTCAAGGTCCTCGGCCTCGAACTGAGGCTCCTGCTCCAGCTCGGGCTCCACGATGACCTGTTCTGCCCAAGCGTCCTGGAGTATAGCCTGGTTCTCTTCATTTGTGACTTCCACCGCAGCTAGTCGCCCACCTTGCTCTTGAACCACGGCATCGATTTCTCCTTGTTCCTCCAGTTGTGCTGCCCTGTTCCGGAGTGCTGCAATCTCGTCTACTACCTGCTCCTACAGATAGTCCACATGTCCTTAGAGGTGGTGGTTCTCCTCACGGAGAACTCTAACCTCCTCCTCCAGCTCGCGCGTCATGTGTGCCTCCCGAGCTGATCGGGCAACATGGGCTGCGAAAGCCCGCTCGAGTGGCACACCGAGTGCCGGAAGTCGATGTGCGCTCGGCTCATCGCTATGCAGTCATGGGAGAGGTACTCTCTCCTCCACAATCCAGTCCCATACGGTAGTAGGGTACCAACCCCACTGTCTAGCGCGTTTCACTAAACGCGCTCTCTCGGTCTCTTCTGTATCCAATCGGGATACAATATCCCGGATCCTCTGACGGTCCTCCTCCGTCGTGTTTCGCGGGGCGTTTCCCCGGGTTCCTCCCATTGTCATTGTTGTTGGCCATCCTGAAATCTTAAATCAGTAAGTAACAGATAATAATAATCACATGTTATTGTGAAATGTCTAAGTGTAGTGTCTAATGTTGAGCAATGGCTATAGTCTAAGTTCACTACATGCAAACCTAGTTCTCTATAACCAAGGCTCTGATACCAGTCTGTCACACCCCCAAATTCCCACGTGAGCTGTCAGTCCACATGGGTGTGACGTGGCCAGAATCGCTGCTCATGGTCATATAGAACAACTCTATATGTGTTTTCAAAATACATTGTTTGTCACATTCAAAAGATTTTATATAATAAAGTAGCAGAAATATAATCGTTAAGCAGCGGAAATATGTTAAATGTTACAGCGGAAATAAAATGTCAGACACTGCATTGTTTCAAAGTACATAACAAAATAGATATTGTTTGTTTAAAATTTCGTGAAATTAAATGCACATGACCCTATGCTCGTTCCTTAAGTGCATCCTGAATTCCATAAGCAGCTAGCTACTTGAGAATACAAGTTTAAGAAAAAGTGTCAACACAATGGTTGGTGAGTTCACAGGTTTTGATATACATAGATAGTAAGAAAACATGTGTCATGCTGTTTATTAAATGTTAGTCCCGAGCCCTAGGCTCCAAGTGTCAGTGCGTCACTACCGAACTAGATAGTTAGTCCTTGCCTCCTCTATGTCTCATATAACATAGCAAGATAGGTCGAGATTTCAAGTGTCCCGACCTCCGGTCAGTATTGTGCCACGTGGGGTTCATCACACACAAACATATCTATTCAAACTCACCTCGTTGTTTGTACATTAACGGTAAGACTTTGTGAGGGCTTGCTACGATTACAACACTTAATGTTTGTCTAATAAACCAGCATACACTAAAAATGTTTGTAAAGTAATACTGTTTGACTCGATTCAACAAGTATTCTCCCCCTATTTGAAAACCTTGTAAAAGAGTAAAGAGGGGCCGTAAACTCACCTTAGTGATAATGAGAAAGTGCAAGCGTAAGCTCCTGCGTCGTAGAGTGGTCGGTCACCGGCTACCTATATCGTATACCATACGTGAGTTCGTGTAAGTGACCGTGCTCGTGTTCGTACTCGTGTTTGTGCTCAACAACTCTCGGTTGTTATGTTTTCTCATGTTGGTCCACATTGACCGTGTTTGCTCGTGTTTGACCATGTTTGACCGTGTTTGGCCGTGTCAAGTCAACGACCCGTTGGTGAACCGTGTGTTGGTTGTGATTCGTGTAACATTCGTGACTGTGCTCGTCGTGTCCAAACACATTTATAGTAATATTCCATTTATAGCAAGTCCTATAACACATATCGTTTTTAAGATTCTAGCATGCTCGTTAGTCCTACGTGATCATGTTAACACATTTCATATTACCAAATACGATCAAGTAAACACTTTAGTCCGGTTTTTAATCACCAAAGTTTCCTAATAAGGAAAGTTTCTATATTTAGCAAGAATATCATCAGAAACCATCTAAATTATCATGCGATAATCATATCTAGTCATATCAAGTCATTTAGCATGCTCACAACATATCAAGTATTTCTAGATCGATATTTCACAAAATAAAGTTACTAAAAATAGTAACTATGACAAATATCCTTCAAATGATCATTCTAAGCATTCCTAATCCATCTTTATACCAAATACCTTCCTATATTACCATTTAACATCATCTAAACATGTCAATCTAGGCCAAATAATCATTTATCAATATTTAGGCCACAAAAGTTACTATAAATAGTAACTATGCCAACTATGACCGCAATCAAATCCCAAATCATTTTCCTTAGAATTTTAACATCATATAATCATTTTAAGAACAAATCCATATACATGCATATTCATAATCTCATCCATAGAATCATCTTGTAACTAAAAAGTTACTAATAATAGCAAGTATTGCAAATGCTCATGTTTTAATCATCTTGACAATACCAAATCATGTAATACATTACCAACAACATCAATAATCATCAAAACTCATCTAACAATCTTAGATCATGCATGCATGTAGGTTTTTCACCTATTCATGACCAAATCTTGCAGTTTACACATACACATTATTATGGATCATCAAGATATATCACCAAATCATTCTAGATCATCAATATACATACTAACATCAACAAACCCAGATTCATAAACCAATAAATTCGTGCATGCAACATCAAGTGGATTGCATGTGTGTGTGTATGACCTTGCATGTGTGTGTAATGGAATGTAAAGTGTATTTTAGCCATAGATTCACCTTCAAATGCTCCAAGATAGTAGAAATGGTGATTGAGCAGCCCCTGAGATCCTTAGATGGCAGTGTTTGACAAGAGAGAGGTGGTGGTGAGGGTGTTAGAGCTCTAGCAAGCTTCCTTCAATCTCTCCCAAGGCTTCCTTATAGATTCCAAGCTCCAACAATGGCTTCTAATGGTGTTTAGGGGGTGTAGCAGAGCTTCTGGAACTGATAATGTCGAGTGGTGGTGTGTAGAAGCAAGAGAAATGATGAAAGGGTGTAGAGTAGGCATAATGGTCTTGGTTTTATAAAGATTTGGCGTCTAGGTGTCGTCGTGTACCGCCGAGAAGGGCAAAAAGATTCTCGGCGTACCGCGATGGAATTCGGGAATTCAAACTCCCCGCCCATCCATCGCGTACCACCATGGGCTTCTCTGAGGTCCGTCGCATACTGCGATGAGTCCACAAAGAGCCCAATAGGCCCAATTTCAATAGTTTAGCTCGTTCTTTTCCGTTTTCACGCTTACGGACTATTGTTCGACCTCTTTTGAACTTTCAAGTTCAATGTTTGAGCGTTTCGTGAGGTTTCTAGTGTTTTGTTACACGATGTGCTAAACGTTCACCAACATTGGTGTTTTCTTTGACACGTGTGTGCGTGTTGTGATAATTCACCGAATTATCGTGTTTGTGACAGTGTTTGTACTGTCATGCCACGTGTCGCACTAAATTAAGCTAATTCTAGTGCCACGTATGAAATTAACAATTAAATAAACATTTAATTAAATAGATGCTGACATGGATTTTACGGAGTGTCACAAATTGGGCCTAAAAAATCCATTTTCCATCCGATAATCTTAACGCTAGGACTAACTTTGTTCGAAAACTCTTGAAAAGGTCAAGGAATAAACAAAATCTCTAATCAAGAATTTGCATTCCTAAACTCATGTTTTACACACCACACACAAAGCTAATTAGACCTAGGGTTATACACTGGAAAATGTTAATATATTAGCAATACATATATTGGTAAAGGAAAAGTTATATAACCAAAAGGTTGCATAAACAAAATTATTTTGATTCAACCATGCGATGGTCATCGGTTCTATTCCGATAGTCGGCTTTTCAATTCGAGATCTAAAAACATATCTTCTGCCACATTTGAATTCACAACCAAATGTGTCTTCTGAAAAATAGTTGAAATTATTGAAATTAAATTAGTTTAACAATTCGTACATGATTTACTCATCACATATAACAATTATATTTTATGGTTCTTATCTTAAATGCAACTCTAAAAGATTAGAAGAAAAAATCTAAATGCGAGGATAGTAGCACTACTTCTCTTGCAGTTAGCCAACATTCTATAGGGCCATCAACAAACTTTCTCTAAAACACCCATGGCAAAAAAATACACTTTGACCTCAGTCACAACTCACAACACTGTTTTCCAAAAATAGGCTTGTAGTAGTGTTGTTTCATGCAATTTTTCATATCAAATATAACCAAGCAAACTATAGGTTCCCCATGGCTAATTTCTATTGTAACTACATATCCAGAAAATAGGGGCTTTTAGCTATAAAATGTAAAAATCATTTCTTTTAATGTTTTAGACACGGTACAGATCTCTAGAATGGTATGGCTCATCATATTTGTTCTGTGAATTATATTTTCTTTAATCAAATCCAGGTAGGACCTTCTAGCTACATCCATTCCCCGTATAAGTAATTTTTGAATCCAAATTTAGTACCAATTTCATATGAATTCAAGATCTTTTAGGGAAAAAAATAATAATAAATGAATGACTTTCAACATAATGAATTTGATTATTTTGCAATTATAATCTTCTCCAAATTCTAATTCAAAACTCAACAGTGGATAAAATCAAAATCAACCACCGGACCAAACTCTTCAATATCAAAAGATCTAACTTAATAAACCCTATAAATAAAGAAAACTGTGACAATATTCCTGCTTATGGTAAACCAATAATACACTTTTTTATATGTTTTTAATTTGATAGAACTGTAATTTTTGTTCAACTAATATTTATTTATTTATTTATAAATATGCTTATGTTACCACATATAATGCTCCATGCCCAAACATGCCATCAACACCTGGTGGCAGTGGCGTAGCTTAATGGGGGGGGGGGGAGTCCCCTCTTTTTTCGTCCGTAGTGTAAATTTTTCGGCCGAAATGTTATTTTTAGTTAAAAATCGTGATTTCGCCCCCTCGCTTCAAAAAATTAACGTGTATTCTAGGTTTCAAAAATTTCCGCTCTCCTTCTCACTTTGCCCAAGCTCTACCACTGCTTGGTGGACAACCTCCCATGACACCAAGTTCAGCATTTTTGCCTGCCACTCTAGGGGCCAACCAGGTAGGTGGTTAATAATTTTCTGAATATGATTCTTTTTTTTCATGATAATTTATTTTCACATAAAAAATAGTTTAAGTGTTCATATTTGAGCCAGCCTTGAGGGGCTTGGCCGATTCGGTCCAACTTGTTTGCAAATGAGCTTTTTTTGAGCCAAGTTTTTTTCCGAACGAGTCACTAGCTTTTTTGATCCACCTTAAGCCAAAGAAAGGTTATCAAGTTGGATGGTTCGGTTTTGGTTTAAAAATTTTAGTACAAATTAACAATTTTTGAAAAAACAAAGAAAAAGAAATTGATTCAAACTGTTAAAATCAAACCATAAGTCAACTTCGCCGGTTTGGATTGCCGTTTTGTGAAATTGTGGTTAAAATGCCCGTAGTGGAGCGTATTGTTAAGATCACTGGTTTTGATCAACAATGTTGATGATTGGGGGTGTTTGCATTGTAGGTGGTGATCATGATGGACCTTGGTTCCTGCCCGGCATATTGGTAAATGTACGCCGGTCAGGTGAAGCTGCTTCCCTTGGTGTCATTCGAGAAGTGCTTTCGGTATGTACTTTTACATTCTGTTTGCAGTAGTTGTTTTCTTGTATGTTGCTTTTTTATTTTCTTTCTCCGTGTTAAAAAAAAGGGTTTTCTCGAGCTTAGGTTTCTTTGAGAACAACCACTTTATTTCTATAGATAGAGATAAAGTTGTTCTCATTTCTATCTATTTTATTTGTAGGATTTTATTATGTATGTTTTGTTTATTTTTTTTTTGTCCGAATTATTAGTAGGATTTTATTATGTATGCTTTGTTCATCTTTTTTGCCCAATAATTTGTGTTGTCTTTAGGACGGTGCATGTCGAGTAGCTCTTGGAGCAAGTGGAAATGGTGAGCTTATCACTGCAAGCCACAACGAGATAGAGTTGGTGATGCCACGCAAAGCCGAAAAGTTAAGATAATGGGCGATGCTCAGCGCAGTATAACTGGGAAACTGATCGGGGTTGATGGCACTGACAGGATTGTTAAGGTAGATGACACTCTTGATGTTAAGATATTAGATATGGTCATTTTAGCCAATGTAGCACATTTATCTTAAATTTCTGAACCTATTGTATGTACATTGTTACGGATTTGTTAGATTTGAGTTGAGTTTGGAAGATGTAGACTGTTTAAAGTTTGGTATATTTGTTTAAATAAGAGTATATTTAGATATTCCATGCTTGGTGTAACATACCAAGTTTTATAACGCACATTTGTTTACTTAAAAGCTAATATTTTTAGATAAATAAAATATAATTTATAGTAATTTTTTCTATTTTAAAACTTAAGTAGAAAAATAGTTGCTATTAAGTTTCTTAAGTTATGTTATTTATGAGAGGTGGTATTAAAAGCTCTTATTTTGTAAAAAAACTAAATGAGTCTTGATTAATATAATTAATAGGTGATAATTGACTAATACATATATAGATATAATTGACTAATACATATATAGAACTTCCACTTACCTGCTTACATATATGTAACAAGGAAATATTAAACATAACACTAGAGAACTTAAATTACGTATATGTAATACATATTTTTCGCGTGAACCTATATGAAATCAGTTGATGATTAATGATTACATATATGTAATTCGTCTTCATTGTTTGGACACGTAGAGGTGATGATGAAAGCGTTGATGAATAACTCATTCACATGTACAATAGATTAAAAAAAGAACAATTGTACATATATGTAGAGGTGAGAAAAAACACTGGTTTTGGAATCGGGCCCAATTACCCTACCTGTAACCAGAATCGGTCCTACCCAAAATGATGAGAGTAGGGGATTCTGATTTCTCAGAAAAATCATAATCGGAACAAGTTTCAACTTTTCCAGGTCATAAACTAGAACTAAACTAAGCCAGCTAAAAATGAGTCAAAACCATCAAAATTTGGTCAAAAACCCTACCTAGAACAAGTTTCATCTCTACGAGTTTTTGACTTTATTAACTAAACCAGATTCGGTTTGAAACACGTACCAAAAAGGACCGTTTTATACATCTTTACATATATGTAATAAAAAGAAATAGCAATTATACATAACAAATCATATATTATTTTTTTTAATCAAACAGTTGGCTTTATCTTCATCTTTATCAACAATTGGCTTCATCTTAATCTTATTTCTAATATCTAACAATAATGAATGGTTGCAGTCGTGTATATATGTAATCAAATATTAACCTTATTACATATATATGTAAGCTGTATGTAAACAATATTCTTATGTATATATACACACACAATTAAGCTATTTATGCCTACATGAAAATGAATAAAAACAAATCATAGTAATCACACAATCATAGCTAATTATGTGTACGCAAGCATATATGTAACTTACTTAGGTATACGTAAACAATCATTCAAATACAATCTAACACTAAAAAATCCGGGTTAGTTACATTAACTGTGAATAAATAGTAAAGTTACAATCCCAAAATGAGTCTCAAATATGTATAAATAATTGAATAGTGCATACAAACATTTTAGTCATACGCAACGAATTACAAAATAACGCTACTAACAATAAAGAAAACTAAACTTTTTATAGAACCTACAAATAAAGAGAGAAATAAATCGGTTGTTCAGCCAATACATGCATGCATGCATGCATGTATGCATCATCATCGTCATCACCATACTCAAATATACATCCCATTATTACCAGAGCTAAGATAGGGTAACTTCTACCCCGGAGGATAGATGTGATGATCGGTAGATGGGTTGATTGCTTCATAAACAATTTATGAAGACAGAGTGGCAGAGTGAGTAGCAAGCAAGCTCATGAAGATGAAGCAACAGGGAATTGAAAATGGTGGTTGTCATCATCGTCGATCGGGAGAATGATGAATCTCTACGTTTAAGGTGGAAGCCCTAGAAATCCCCTGCCTTCTAGGTTTACAAACGGGAAAGGAAGGTGAAAGAAACATAAGTAAGTGCATGTAAACTATTCTCTAAGACCAATACTTTTGTAAAAATTGAAATTACCTCACATACATGTAATTGAGAGGAGAAACAAAAAAATAATTTTATTAAATATTATACTAATTACATAAATAAATAAATTTAATAAATAATGTTGATTTTAACAGCATATCATTTGAAATAGAAAAACATATCCTTCGTGTTCATTCCAAAGGAACCTATATATCTTATTTTAGATGGAGGTAGGATGTGTCTTTATTTTTTTTTCACTAGACCTCACTCAAAACTGGGATTTTGACCGAGTATTTTGTTAATGTAGGTTTTCTTAGTTTTTTTGTAATGATTTATTTTCATGATCATTCCTATATATATATATATAAAAGAAGGGATCATAAAAAAACTATTAAACGAAGAAAACTTAGAAAGCTACTTGTATGTTTGTGTGTACAGAGGATCCATTAAAAGCACAATTTTACATACAAAAATAAAAATGAAAATATAGCATAAAGAATAAAATCTAGTACAAAAAAGAATCAAGTAAAAAAAATAAAATAAAAAATCTAGTCCTAAAAATAGTATATTTTAGATAAAATTGTGTTTATATTTGATCATATCCCTATATATATGTAGGATTATGTTCAACTAAATAGTTTTTTTATCCTAAAAAGTCTAAAAAAGATACTTAACCATTAGATCATGCGATCAAATTTGAGAGGTAAAATTCAAAATTTTAGACGGAAATGTTGTTGGATGGTAATTTAATCGTGACCACTTTCACCCCATTTTTTTAAATGTTCATAACTTTTACATACCATATTATTTTTTTTTAAAAAAAATACATCATAAAAAATGTAACCCCCGGAATTTTCCGGTTCGAATTTAATTTTTAATAGTATTAAGTTGTAATTTAAAGCTAATGCTGATTACATTGATAATTTTATTCATAAACATATACCTAGTAAACGGTATACATACATATCTATACAACAATAATACAAATTTTAATACAATGTTTAATAAATAAAATTTGAGAATCATAAAAGAAATAGGCAAATTGGATTTAAATAATCCAAACTTTGACCCATTGGCCGCTGCCGGTCCCAACTACGAAAATCCCTGATAACGGTCCGAACTTTCGACATATTTTCCCGTGGCGGACCGCTGTCAAATAAACCCTAATGGCGTTAACTTTTTTTCGAATTTCGAACGGATTTTTGAGGGCTTTTGTTCAGATGGAGAATACGAGTCGAATGGCGTATAACTTACCCCGAAACGTTGCTCCAAATTTCTCAATTTGATGATTTCTTTGACGAATTGAAAGTTTAAACACCAAAATTGGGAAATTTGAAGCAACTTTTCGAGGTAAGTTATACGCCATTCGACTCGTATTCTCCATCTAAACAAAAGCCCTCAAAAATCCGTTCGAAATTCGAAAAAAAGTTAATGCCGTTAGGGTTTATTTGACGGCGGTCCGCCTCGGGCAAATATGTCGAAAGTTCGGACCGTTATCGGGGATTTTCGTAGTTGGGACCGGCAGCGGCCAATGGGTCGAAGTTTGGATTATTTAAATCCAATTTGCCAAAGAAATATTAATAAAGGTGTGTGTGTGTGTGTCATAAACTATAATTATGATATAACATAAACTTTTAGAAAACCTATCTTAATATAATAATAATAATAATAATAATAATAATAATATAATAATAATAATAATAATAATAATAATAATAATAATAATAATAATAATAGTAATAATAGTAATAAATAATAATAATAACTTGTAACAGATTGTAATTTTTAAACATTTTAACAAAATAAAAACAGCATAAAAGTGTTATAAATAATCCTTACATACTTTTAAGTTTCCAACTTCATGAAATCTTAAACTAGAAGGACCAAAAAGGGGTGTTTAGCAAACCTAAACGTGAGAGGGAAAAACCTTAAAACCAAAATAATAATAACAACATAGTACAAGGACCAAATGTGTGAAACACCCAAAATCCCCTTCTTTCTCACCCAGTAACCCATCGGGTCTATCCATGGTTCTATCGTGAGCCGTATTCATCCCCTGTGATTTCAGATCT
Organism: Mikania micrantha; assembly: GCA_009363875.1. NCBI lineage: Eukaryota > Viridiplantae > Streptophyta > Magnoliopsida > Asterales > Asteraceae > Mikania > Mikania micrantha. The sequence continues at coordinate 21,385,824 of CM018680.1, forward strand.
ATTACAGCTCGACATCAACGAGTTTGGAAAGGATTGACACGTGTTTACAGCTCTCAATCATCAATTTATTTAAATCAATTCAATTGAATGGGTAAGTCCCTTCCAAAGAGACCACGAACGAAACGAAGTTTAAAATCGATAGATACCAGTATAAAATATTGAATTAGACGCATCATTAAGATACTTGGCTCAAAAAAAAACTGTCTGCACACCAAAGAATTGCTCACAAGGCTTCTGGAGTGCGGTTTAAACTCGAGACCGAGCCGGTTTCTGCAAAACGCCATCTACACTTATTCGAACACGAATCAAGTAAGTTTTTATACCATTCTACTCGAAATGAACCGAAGAACAAAAGCCCTAACCTTTTGGGGGCTTAAATTCATCGATTGAGACGTATTGGACCGATCTCGTTTCTAGGGTTCTTCGAGTTTGGGTCTGGTTTTAAGAATCGATATAGGAATATATGGGACCAGATTCTATGCCAATCCCCTTCTAGCCAAGTGGTAAGACGCAAGGTTACTACGGGGGGACCCTAACTCGAAACCCGGGACATCCATAAACCGGTTTTTGTCCATTTTTACTCGTTTTAGCCATTTTAAAAATTAGTTAAAATTTATAAAATTTTTTATAAATCCTGAAATATTAATTCTTATTTTAATATAAATATTACTATTTAAAATTATTATAAAAAATTTACTTAGAAAATTTCATAAAATCATTTATAAATTTTGAAAAATATAATATACATACATTTTAGAATTTCTTGAACTTTATAAAATATTTTTTTGATAAATACTATTCTTTTATCAAACAAATGTGTTATTAAAATAATTTACTATTTTATAAAAAGTATATATGATAATAAATTCTGAAATTTTTTTTGAAACAGAATAAAAATTATTTAAATAAAAATCTCAAGTTTTGATAATCCAAATACTTTTAAAAATCAAGCTTTTGTACAAATAAATCATCTAGTAATCTTCTTAAAGAATTATTTTAAAATCTTCATTTCAATTACTAACAATATTTTATTTAATCCAACAAGACTAATACTTATTAAATTTTCTAATTATTCTTTCTTAAAGTTAGCTTTCAAATATATATATAATAACAATAAAACAATTATAAGACATTTTAAAATGAATAAATTTCAACATCGTTCTTGGGAATTCAATACAAATTAATAAATAAATAGAATAGTTAACATTCTGTTTTATTTATTTAAGAAGACTATTAGGTTATTTAGTTATAATACTAAATAAATAGTCACAAAATTTTATTCCCAAATATTCATACAAAATAACAATATTGATAAATAAAGAAAAGAATATTTTATATTCTATTTAGCAATATTGTGAGAATATTTATTTGATAAATATTCGAAACGATCCATTCAAATTTAGACATTCCATATTAGTACTATAGATTATAAGATATCAAGACTTGAACTTTAAACAAACACTAAGACTACTATATCTGCGAACTCTAGGGTCAAGTACTATCTTTAATTTCATTCTCTAGCAAATATCACTTGGACTAGTTAATCAAATCAGGTGAGTTTCACTCATACTCTCTCTTTTAGTTTTGTATTTAGGATGTTACATATGTTATACTAAATCTTGTTATTCTAGAGTCAACAAATCAAAATTTGATGCAAACTATTAGTCTAAGTTGTTTGACTTATGTGCTTAGTATGCCTACTTGTTTATATTCAATGTATTGTCATGTTACTCTATGTGTAGTCAATGTTACTAGTAGCCCTTGCAATATAACATAGGATATTATATATTGCAAAGGTGAAAAAGCCTAAAATCTATGTGACTAGTAGTCTTTGCACAATAACTTTGGTTATTAAAAAATGCAAAGGTGAAAGAGCCTAAATTCAATTGTTGCAACTAGTAGCCTTTATTTAATGACTTGTGCCATTAAGTTAGTAAAGGTGAAAGAGCCAAAGAATCATGTTAAACTTGTAGTATACTTGCTTTAGGTCTTATTGATTTAGACTTTGTTTGCATTTAAAGCTTTAAACATATTTTTATACATATATATTAACCTGTATGGGATATTCACCAACTGTTCATATAGTTCACCCAAATTTATTTTACATATGTAACAGGTTACTATGAAGACTATGGCAAAGACATATGATAAGCATAGTGGAGTTAGTTAATTTAAATAATGTTAGATTTTTAGTTGTAATGTATTTCATTGTATTTCTTTAAATGTATGTAATGATGCCTTGTATTCAATGAATGTTTGTTTAATGTTAATAATGAATGCCTTAAATATTCAAACTTATTAATAGCACCATGAGCTAATGAACAGTCGTCATCGCGCCCCGGCGTGTTCCGCCGTCGGTCGGGGTGTGACAGATTGGTATTAGAGCCATGGTTATAGGGATTTAGGTTATTAGAAAATAGTGACCTAGACTATAACTAAGCTTCCCTTATATAAGTTATCTCATATTATCATTGATTGTTTATTACTTGCTTATGTGCTATGTGTTATGCAATACTAATTGTGTGATACATATATATATGTTACCATAGAGGAATGCTATAGTTGTTAATGTGCCTTTGCATAAACTTAGTTAGAAATGCCTTAGATTAAGTTAACTTGTTATAATGGGATTTACTTAGTTAAGCAATTGATCTAGAACTTACTTCATTTCAAACTCACATATGTGCAAACAATCCTTAGATGATAGGAATTCATACTCATTGGACTTAATGTCTAATGTTACTCTTAGAAAAATGTAGGGACTTCAATATTGGTTTTAAGATCTCGTTAGAATTAAGTTTCTGAGGTGGATATGTAGTAACTGGAAGAGTGTAGTACCGGTAGTTAGAATTCCTGTCTAGGAAAGCTTTTCGTATAAATCCCCGATGTACTGTGGGACCTGTCTAGCTTTCTTGGGGACTTCTGATGAGAGTATGACCACTTATAGGCCAAAGCATATCACACCAAACACTTTACAAACTAAACGATTCTAATATGTCACTTGGTATTCAATTTTGAATACCATTCCCCATGTTTTCAAACAAGTTCATATGATTTGCTATTAATTCCATTAGAATTAAGTTGTTGAGAAGGACATGTATTAACTGGAAGAGTGAATACCAGTAATTGAGATTCCTATCTAGGAAAGCAATTCATAATCCCTAACCAGTAATTATGTCTTTTTTAAATGTCAATGTGTCATTCATACTCGTTGTCACACCCCCTGCGGCGCGTTCGGAATCCACGGCGCGGTGACGATCGATGTTGAATCATGCACAAGTATTGAAAGAAGAACAACCACAATGCATTACTAAGTTTCATTATGTTACAAGCTTCTAACTATATACCAAAAGAATGACAACTAATTGACCTGTAAGTAATGTTTTCAAAATAAGACATGGACAAGATAATTAAACAATCAGGATTTAGTGACTTTCCATTCCATCCTAGCTTGTTTCTTAATCATGTTCTATCTTAACTATGGTCTCCTTAGTTGCCCTTGAAGTGCTCTAAACCAGATTACTTGAAACACGCGAAAAGTAACTGTGAACTACAAGTAGTTGGTGAGAACAATAGGTTTAAAATTTGAGATTATGAATCTACAGTTGTAAACCATATGAATAAAGCATTGTATAAACATGTCATGGATAATTGTAACACAAACTATCATCGAGTAAGAATAACGTGTGCAAACAGCCAATGACTATCTACTAATACAAGCGAACATATAATCAAGTCCCAAATTACATTTGGAATCACATCAGTAGTCAACAAAACACATTCAACACGAGCTGCACTAATGAGTTTACTCAAAAGACAAATCCGTGTTGACATAACTCGGTCAATATGACCTATGCTGGTAAACTTAATTAGCAGCAAATCCATACCACCGTAACGTATCCGATCTGCAGTTAGTTTTTAAAACATATTTAAACGCTAAACACAGCCTTGGCATAACCAAATGTGTCCAGCTTTCCCTTGTTGTGATCACCGAGTACTAGCGTTAAAAGATTAAGATTATGAATGAATGAATGTTTCTTGATGTGTATAAGCTTGTTCACAATGATGAACACCATGACTATTAGTTTTTAAGATTTTGAATGATTGATCAACATGGTTGAATACATTGATTGAAAACCCTTGATTTAATACCTTGATTTGAAAACCCTCGATTGAATACCATGATTTGAGTACCTTGATTGAGTGCCTTGTTTGTGAACCTTTGATTGAATACAAGGTTTAAGTTACAAATGTTTCTTTGAAAAATACAATGTTTACTATATAAAAGTTTATAAAACTTATACTTTCAAAAAGAGTCTAATAGTTTATAAAACTAATTAGTATGAAAGAGTTTAATAGTTTGTAAAATCCATTGATATAAAAGAGTTAACTATATATTTTTGCAATAGGGTAATGAAATTTGTATTTGAAAGGTTGTACCGTTGAAAGTGTTTGATCACGTGTTTCACCCCAAAATAGTTGTAAAACAGTTTTCATAAGGGCTAATATTCTCACCTAACAGTAGTAGACTCAGTTGATGTATAAGTAGCAACTCAACAATATCTCTAAATGATTCCTATATCATTGTAATCATACATATAATATAAGATTCATTTACATGTTTAGACTTTGTTTATTTGATTGGATTAGGTTAACTTATTAATGAACTTTCCTTTCTATAACTTGTTTTATGTTTAAGAGTATTAGATTATCCTTGAAAACCACGATTGAATCCTTATAATAAAAGTTAACTTATGGAAGAATGTGAGTCATTTTACATTATGAACAAATTTTAGTTATGCTTAATGAAATATGTGGTTATGATGAATTGAATATCCTTGAACATCCTTGATTCCAATGATTACATTGAAATGTTTATGAATTAGGTACTTATGATCATCCCAAGTGTTTAAAAAGTGTTTAAGGTCATTATCCATTGAGTAAGGACTTAACAGATCTAACAACTCACCCATCAATACTATCAATATCGATGGGTTATTGTAATTGATTCCCACGATAATATAATCGGTTCTTTAAGCTTATCTTACTTGAATGACCCTAATATAAGTATGATAGTTGGTTTAAGTTAGTTTTAAAGTCTTGCATGGCTGTCCACGTGGAATTAAACTCGGCTAATGACTAAGATAGTGCCCATCAATATAAGCATTATTGATGGGTCCTTAAGTTCGATGGCTATCTTCGATTAACCCCTAGTATTAGTTTCGACAGATCATGGTCAAGTTATTAGATCCGAAGCCTTTAATATTGATCATCAAATGGGAGGAAGTCCCCTCGATACTAACGGTATCGATGGTCTCCTTGGCTATCGATAGTGTGATCTTGTTTTCATCCATATTGCCCCAAGTTTGTTCACACATTCTTGGATTTCATGTCTTTAATCATTCATGTTAATTTAATACCATACAAAGAGTGGTGGAGGATGTTAAATTCGATCCATATACAACTGGTTGCCCAGCACCCCCGTCGATACTAATAGTATCGATGGTGGCTTAGTCTCGATCATGTGAGCTTCGAACCTAGTACTATCGACAGGGGTTAGTTCAACTTAATTTGGTGACCCTAAAAACTTGGCAATCTCTTTGGTTTGGGGCGGTTTACAAGGACGTCTAACATACCAAGTTCGATGGAAAACAAAACCCACCCCTTCATCCATCGATATTGCAAGTGCAACCTATATTCCGTCAATATTAACTTCTGTGATCGAACCAGCCCTCCACAATCCTCCTGACTATAAAAGAAACTTTTCCAAAGGGTTTCCAAGTGTTTTATGTGACAACCAGTACCAGAACGTCCGGGAAGTCCGTACGGTGTGTGTGTACTTTCACTAATCACTGTGTGTAAATACAGTGTGTAAACAGTTGTGTGATAACAGAATTCAAAATACAATAAACAGTTGTACGTATTTCTGGAAAAACTTAAATACCGTGGGTACAAAAAATCACAATTAACAATAGTTGTTTGTATTTAGGTGAAAACCTAAGTACAGTTGATACAACGAATCAAGAGAAACAACGGTGTACAAGTAAACAACGAAAACACATCGGTTGCGATCTGATATCCATAGAAGACAGGAATCAGATGGCCGACAAATTAGTACGAAAACAATGTGAAAACAGGAGGTTAGTTGAGTCCGTCAGTGAGGAAACACAATCTGAAACAAAACTGCAGTGTTATTTTAGAACAGTAAACTGACAGTGTGTTTGCGTGGGTGACGATTCACACAAACATATCTGTGAGTTTAACGTTCTGAAATGATGACTGAAAAGTAGAAAACAAAAGTCGGAAAGCAAAACAAATTTTAAGAAAATAAAATATTTAATGTTTTACAATTTTGAAACTCATCAAAATAATGAAAATAACAATTCTTTTATTTAAAACACGTAATTTACGTGTTATGTTTCAGAAACGCAACGAAAACGCGAACCGACCGACCGAAACGAACCCGAACACCCCGAGGGTATATAAACATCAAATGAGGCATTTTCCTCATTTATTGCTTTCATTCTCTCTCTACAAGCAAAATCCCGAACTTTTCCTCTCACTAGAAGAATCACTCTTCAAATCGCGATATCTCACTCGTTTGTGGACGAAATCGGACGTTCTTGGTGTCCACTTGAAGCTACAAGAAAGTACAATGGATCTAGAGTTTTATCCAGCCGAAATTGAGGAATGATCTTTTCATGCTACTTGTCCGACCACGAGTCCTAACCGGTCCTAGATCCACGCTCATGGCTTTCACACCTTCCAAAATCATGTATTGCAAAACATACTCTGTAACCAGCCTTAGGAACCACGATGCTGGATGAAGAAGATGAGGTGCAAGGACAGGTTCGTGAAGGGCTGGGCGCAGCCGAACCTCCACCTTCACCGACTAATCGGCAACGAACCTACCTGTTTCCAACGAACCTGCATGATCAGCAGCCCCCTTGACGAACCTGGTAGCTGCTAATCTCATGGCCGAACCTCACAATAGCCACGAACCCATGTCCATGCAACGAACCTTTGGTTTGAAGCTTTACCCACGAACCTTTAACTCCACCAAACCTACGGGCCTTCATCCTTGGAACGAACCTATGCACAGTAGACCATGACCGAACCTTGAAACACACAGGCGAACCTGCATGAGAAAGCTGTGGCCGAACCTTACATCACCGAACCTTCATGCTAATCCTAGCCGAACCCTTAGCCAACTGGCGAACCATGGAACCGGCGAACTTAGCTGTCAAATAGCAAAGGCCGAACCCTAACTAGGGGATGATAGGTTCACTGATCTCAGGTGTTACTCGGTTGTAAGGATCGGCAATAGTGACACCATTGATGACCATCATTCCGTTAAGCCCAAGGAATTGAAAGGCCCACACGTGAATATAGCCCACGTGAATAATTCTGCCTAAACTCTATATTAACATAAGCGGCCCAAATGACAATTGTCTCGGCCCATATGCACACCTACGGCCCATGATTCTTGTGATTCGGCCCATAGCATTCGGCTTAGCCCACAAGACTCCCTAGGCCCAATAGATTATCCGACCATGGTGACTTGGCCATACAACCTTTCGGCCCAATAATTGGCCCACACCCCTACTATCGGCTCATGTGCATCTACTCGGTCCAAGACCGCATTCCTAGACCCAAAATCATTACACGAACCATTGCGATCATTTCGGCCTAAGACTAGTTCTACTTTCGGCCCACATGGTTAATGAGAAAAATCTAACACACTAAATCCATCTAATTGGGATAGTATGTATGGACTACCAAACTAAACTACTACAAACGCGGCAAGATTATGGACTTAGGTTCACAAACCTAAACCAATGTAGTTTGAAGGTATTAACAAGTGAATTCAAGTATTAAGTCAAACGAATCAATGAACATGTAAAACTCATAACAAATACATGGGGCCGAATGAGGACTGAGACCCGCAAGCATTAGTCAACATTAGGGTTAACACATACATGCACACAAATCAATTACAATCAATACTTATAAGATTACATGCAACGTGAAATCAATACAGGATCGTGAAAGCAACCTCAAGAACAATCAAGAGCGCCTGCATTTCTTGTTTTAAACTAAGTCAACCACTACAATCACAAGGTGAGTTCATATGCCCCTTTTCTAATCTTAAATGATTTTAAGCTCACGGGGCTGAGAAACATGCTAAATCTTTTATTTACTTATAAGTTTTGGTAAAACATATTGCTTATATTATGATTTAGATAATATTGTTTATCTTTATTATCGCTTATCATTATATGCGTGTTGTGTGAGAATAACATATCTTAAATGCTTAAGATGATCTATGATGATGTAGCATCATGAGTTCATCAATACAAGGGAATATATGAGACTATATGAGACTATATGAAATTATGTGATGAGATTATAGGAGACTATGTGATGATACTATATGGGACTATATGAGACTATGTGATGATACTATATGGGACTATATGAGATTATGTGATGATACTATATGGGACTATATGAGACTATGTGATGATACTATATGGGACTATATGAGCCTATGTAATGAGGCTATATGGGACTATATGAGACTACATGATGGGAATATATGAGACTATATGAGACAATGGGAGGAGCCTACATGAGACTATATGAGATTACATGATGAGATTAGGTGGAACTATGTGAGAATTGGATGGGTATCCATAGTTGTAATACAAGTGGTGTTGAATTCTATTGAGCATGTGGTGGGATGGCGTCTGGGCGGGTTGTAGGCTCGACCCTTTCGTATGCCCTATATATAAGCATGCTTGATAGGGCGAAACACTATCTGTAGTGTAACTATGGAGAGACCATCGTGAGAGACAAACCAGACATTTATCAGCAAGACTTGGGTTAAACGTTTTGATTGTGACTAACACACCATGGAATGAACAAGGCCTTAGGGGTGCATATTAGACGGGTTGAACACAAGAGATATATGAATGGGCATCCATAGTTGTATTACAAGTGGTGCTGAATTATATTGAGCATGTGGTGGGATGGCGTCTGGGCGGGTTGTAGGCTCGACCCTTTCGTATGCCCTATATATAAGCATGCTTGATAGCATGAAATATCACTTGTAAATATAACTATGGAGAGACCATAGTGTGAGACGGATGAATCAAACATTAACAATACATTTATATGACATTGTGTGTGTAAATGCTAACAAGCCTATGGATTTCAATTATTAAACTTATGAACTCACCAACCTAGTGTTGATTTTGTTTAAATGCATGTTTTCTCAGGTGACGAACAGGTTTAGTCACCAAGATTACATGGATATAGCTAGTGGACTTTAAGAAGGCCTAGCTACTTTTGGGTGTTGCATACTTTTGAATGACAAAACAGTGAATCATCTTTTGTATATCTTGTACAGATACAAGATATAAACTCATTGATTCTGTTGCTTAGATTTACTTAGTTAAATTATGAGGAAACAATGTAATTTAACTTTGTAATTCTATTTCATTGTCATGTTAGCATTTCTTAGTTATATATCATGTGCTATGCAAACAATCTGATCATTTCGATTATCAAACGATATCGCGCCCCGAGAACCTTCTGCCCGACGGGAAAGTCGATCCGTTCCCACCGGCTTGGGGTGTGACATATTGGTATCAGAGCCATGGTTATAGAGAAATATAGGTCATATTACTTAAACGATTTGGCCTAGACTATAACCTAGGGACCCTCATGTAGAGATCATATCACATAGGATTCTATTTGCATATGTCTTCTGCATCTGATCACTGCACTAACCGATTTTCTTTCGGTTATGATCAGAATTCCGCCAAGAAGACAACCATCTCTGTTACCGCCACCTCAAGATTCTGCTCCACACTCCTCGACACCGACACCACCTGACTCTCCTCCACATCTACCATCACCTCTTCCTCCTCCTCCGCCACCGCCTGTTCATGAGCTGGACCCGGCTACCATCACATTAGCCACTCTACTGACGAGCCAACTGAGGGATGTGATTCCTGACATGATGAACAGGATCAACACCAACAATAGCAACAACATTGCCAACTCATCTGGAGAGGGTAGTGGAAACACCAAGAACCAACAGGACTACTTCTACAAGAACTTTGTAGGATGCAAGCCACCTACTTTCAGTGGCAATGCGGGGGCCGTTGGCTTGATCCAATGGATCGAAAATATGGAGACGACCCTCGACATCAGTGGTTGTCCTGATCAACACAAAGTGAGGTATGCTGCAGGCTCGTTCGACAAACGAGCGCTGACCTGGTGGAATGCTCAGGTTCAGACCAGGGGACGAGATGAGGCATTGTCTATGTTTTGGGAAGAATTCAAGGTCTTGCTGAGGGGCGATTTTTTCCCCAGAAACGAATTGAAGAAGGTTGAGACAGAGTTGCTCAATCATGTTATGGTGGGAGCTAGACATCTGGCCTACACCACAAGATTCCATGAGCTAGCGACATTGGCACCAGACATAGTGCCAACACTGGAGAAACGAATTGAGCGGTACGTCGGCAGACTACCAGCTTGTATTCAAGGGCACGTGATTGCTGCCCACCCGATTACACTAGAGATGGCGGTTACACTGTCAGCTACCCTGACGGATGTAATGGTTGCCTCTGGTGCACTGAAGACTGCGGCTGAAACAAATAAGGATGGGATATCAAGTACGTTGGACGGACATCCGGCCAAGAAACAAAAAGTGCTCAAAAACTATGCTGGGACCACACCAGCCCTGAGAGCACCACAACCACCACCACTACAAGTCAAGAAGTCATATGCTGGCGTGGCTCCTCAATGCAGCAACTGTCATTTTCACCATCATCTTGGGACCCCGTGCAGACATTGCACTGGGTGCGGGAGATTGGGGCATTGGGTTGATCACTACAGGAATCCAACTCCCCAGAACAGGAACAACAATGCAGCGATGATGGCTGCTGTTACTGAAAACAGGTCTTGCTACACATGTGGCAAACCTGGACATCTCTCAAGGTACTGTCCCAAGAGGATCCCACCAAAGGCACCGGTAGCTAGAGGACGGGCCTTTCAAATTGGAGCGGCTGCTGCTCGCCAGGACACAGACACCAACACTGGTACGCTTTTCATTCCAAATCTTTGCAGTTGTATTATTTAATACTAGCTTAGGTTATCGTTTGCCTCTTCAGAGTTAGTTTAACACTTACTCACAATTGGGGCAACATTCGGGTATCTCTTACACTAAATGACATGAACGTGCTGTTCACTTACCTTTAGTGAACAAACACACACCATGGAATTCAAGGCGATGGATACGAATGGTGTCAATACCGTCATCGGGACGGATGCTTTGCCCCTGATAGGGACGAAGTCATCTAATCCGATAAAACCTTTTTCATGTCATTACAGTGAAAAACAGGGATGCATTCATGAAACCCATTACTTGGGTACGAAAACTAATGATTAGATCCGTCAATGTTGTCCTACCAGACAATATACGAATCGATTCCAGCAAGGGGAGAAACGAGAGGTTTCTCCTGACAGGAAATAACACGCGAGCATAAGAATCATAGTGAACATTAAGGACCATGAAATTGCTGTAACACCACGGAATATCATGATGGGAGTGTACACAAACAGCTATGGATTTAAATGCCGACCTACCAAACACTCCCAGCGGATTCGATTATTATTGAATCACCATAAGCAGTCGGGTTAAGTCTGCTCATTCCATAAATAAACACAAAGCTTAGGTTCAATGAGAACAATTAACATACAAAGAAACACAGGATATCAAAGCATCTCCACCTATACAAAGAAAAAGTAGTACCCGACAATGACGCTTAAATTTAGGGACGGAATTTCTTTAACAAGGGGAGACTGTGACAACCAATACCAGACCGTCCGGGAAGTCCGTACGGTGTGTGTGTACTTTCATTAATCACTGTGTGTAAATACAGTGTGTAAACAGTTGTGTGATAACAGAATTCAAAATACAAGAAACAGTTGTACGTATTTCTGGAAAAACTTAAATACCGTGGGTACAACAAATCACAATTAACAATAGTTGTTTGTATTTAGGTGAAAACCTAAGTACAGTTGATACAACGAATCAAGAGAAACAACGGTGTACAAGTAAGCAACGAAAACACATCGGTTGCGATCTGATATCCATAGACGACAGGAATCAGATGGCCGACAAATTAGTACGAAAACAATGTGAAAACAGGAGGTTAGTTGAGTCCGTCAGTGAGGAAACACAATCTGAAACAAAACTGCAGTGTTATTTTAGAATAGTAAACTGACAGTGTGTTTGCGTGGGTGACGATTCACAGAAACATATCTGTGAGTTTAACGTTCTGAAATGATGACTGAAAAGTAGAAAACAAAATTCAGAAAGCAAAACCATTGTCGTGTTCGTTCGGGTGACGATTCGAACGAATACGCGCAATGGTGACGCGTTCTGACGAAACGAAAACGAATTTCGACACGAACTACAGATAAATTTAAGAAAATAAAATATTTAATGTTTTACAACTTTGAAACTCATCAAAATAATGAAAATAACAATTCTTTTATTTAAAACACGTAATTTACGCGTTATGTTCCAGAAACGCAACGAAAACGCAAACCGAGCGACCGAAACGAACCCGAACACTCCAAGGGTATATAAACATCAAATGAGGCATTTTCCTCATTTATTGCTTTCATTCTCTCTCTCTACAAGCAAAATCCCGAACCTTTCCTCTCACTAGAAGAATCACTCTTCAAATCGCGATATCTCACTCGTTTGTGGACGAAATCGGACGTTCTTGGTGTCCACTTGAAGATCTCAGCGTCGTCTACAAGAAATTACAACGGATCTAGAGTTTTATCCAGCCGAAATTGAGGTATGATCAAAAGAAAAATCTGAAAAATAGGGTTTTCATGCTACTTGTCCGACCACGAGTCCTAACCGGTCCTAGATCCACGCTCATGGCTTTCACACCTTCGAAAATCATGTATTGCAAAACATACTCTGTAACAAGCCTTAGGAACCACGATGCTGGATAAAGAAGACGAGGTGCAAGTACAGGTTCTTGAAGGGCTGGGCGCAGCCGAACCTCCACCTTCACCGACTAATCGGCAATGAACCTACTTGTTTCCAACGAACCAGCATGATCAGCAGCCCACTCGACGAACCTGGTAACTGCTAATCTCGTGGCCGAACCTCACAATTGCCATGAACCCATGCCCATGCAACGAACCTTTGGATTGAAGCTTTACCCACGAACCTTTAACTCCACCGAACCTACGGGCCTTCAACCTTGGAACGAACCTATGCACAGTAGACCATGACCGAACCTTGAAACACACAGGCGAACCTGCATGAGAAAGCTGTGGCCGAACCTTACATCACCGAACCTTCAGGCTAATCCTAGCCGAACCCTTAGCCAACTGGCGAACCATGGAACAGGCGAACCTAGCTGTCAAATACCAAAGGTCGAACCCTAACTAGGGGATGATAGGTTCGCTGATCTCAGGTGTTACTCGGTTGTAAGGATCGGCAATAGTGACACCATTGATGACCATCATTCCGTTAAGCCCAAGGAGTTGAAAGGCCCACACGTGAATATAGCCCAAGTGAATAATTCAGCCCAAACTCTATATTAACATAAGCAGCCCAAATGACAATTGTCTCGGCCCATATGCACACCTACGGCCCATGATTCTTGTGATTCGGCCCATAGCATTCGGCTTATCCCACAAGACTCCCTAGGCCCAATAGATTATCCGACCATGGTGACTTGGCCATACAACCTTTCGGCCCAATAATTGGCCCACACCCCTACTATCGGCTCATGTGCATCTACTCGGTCCAAGACCCCATTCCTAGGCGCAAAATCATTACACGAACCATTGCGATCATTTCGGCCTAAGACTAGTTCTACTTTCGGCCCACATGGTTAATGAGAAAAATCTAACACACTAAATCCATCTAATTGGGATTGTAAGTATGGACTACCAAACTAAACTACTACAAACGTGGCAAGATTATGGACTTAGGTTCATAAAGCTAAACCAATGTAGTTTGAAGGTATTAACAAGTGAATTCAAGTATTAAGTCAAATGAATCAATGAACATGTAAAACTCATAACAAATACATGGGGCCGAATGAGGACTGAGACCCGCAAGCATTAGTCAACATTAGGGTTAACACATACATGCACACAAATCAATTACAATCAATACTTATAAGATTACATGCAACGTGAAATCAATACAGGATCGTGAAAGCAACCTCAAGAACAATGAAGAGCGCGTGCATTTCTTGTTTTAAACTAAGCCAACCACTACAACCACAAGGTGAGTTCATATGCCCCATTTCTAATCTTAAATGATTTTAAGCTCACGGGGCTGAGAAACATGCTAAATCTTTTATTTACTTATAAGTTTTGGTAAATCATATTGCTTATATCATGATTTAGATAATATTGTTTATCTTTATTATCGCTTATCATTATATGCGTGTTGTGTGAGAATAACATATCTTAAATGCTTAAGATGATCTATGATGATGTAGCATCATGAGTTCATCAATACAAGGGAATATATGAGACTATTATATTGTGATATCAAGAATGACATCATGATAACCTAGTTTCAAGATGTCATTCTCTTTACATATTAACATTGCGTTATAAGACATGATCTTATAATAAATTGTTGAATACTAGAGTTCCTAGCATTTTGTTCATTTCATGATTATGATATGCCTAGAATGATTTCATAACCACGTAATTTCCTGATATCATCAAATTGTTGAGTAATATAAGTGTATTAAGAATTGATCTTATAACACTATGTTTACAATATGAAACTATGTGATTGTGTGACTACGTGAATAGGGAGTATACTTACATGTGCCTATGTGATGAGACTATATGGGACTATATGAGACTATATGAGACTATACGATGAGATTATATGAGACTATATTAGACTATATGAGACTACATGAGACTATATTAGACTATACGATGAGACTATAGGAGATTATGCGATGAGACTATATGAGACTATATGAAATTATGTGATGAGATTATAGGAGACTATGTGATGATACTATATGGGACTATATGAGACTATGTGATGATACTATATGGGACTATATGAGACTATGTGATGATACTATATGGGACTATATGAGACTATGTGATGATACTATATGGGACTATATGAGCCTATGTAATGAGGCTATATGGGACTATATGAGACTACATGATGGGAATATATGAGACTATATGAGACAATGGGAGGAGCCTACATGAGACTATATGAGATTACATGATGAGATTAGGTGGAACTATGTGAGAATTGGATGGGTATCCATAGTTGTAATACAAGTGGTGTTGAATTCTATTGAGCATGTGGTGGGATGGCGTCTGGGCGGGTTGTAGGCTCGACCCTTTCGTATGCCCTATATATAAGCATGCTTGATAGGGCGAAACACTGTCTGTAGTATAACTATGGAGAGACCATCGTGAGAGACAAACCAGACATTTATCAGCAAGACTTGGGTTAAACATTTTGATTGTGACTAACACACCATGGAATGAACAAGGCCTTAGGGGTGCATATTAGACGGGTTGAACACAAGAGATATGTGAATGGGCATCCATAGTTGTATTACAAGTGGTGTTGAATTATATTGAGCATGTGGTGGGATGGCGTTTGGGCGGGTTGTAGGCTCGACCCTTTCGTATGCCCTATATATAAGCATGCTTGATAGAATGAAATATCACTTGTAAATATAACTATGGAGAGACCATAGTGTGAGACGGATGAATCAAACATTAACAATACATTTTTATGACATTGTGTGTGTAAATGCTAACAAGCCTATGGATTTCAATTACTAAACTTATGAACTCACCAACCTAGTGTTGATTTTGTTTAAATGCATGTTTTCTCAGGTGACGAACAGGTTTAGTCACCAAGATTACAGGGATATAGCTAGTGGACTTTAAGAAGGCCTAGCTACTTTTGGGTGTTGCATACTTTTGAATGACAAAACAGTGAATCATCTTTTGTATATCTTGTACAGATACATGATATAAACTCATTGATTCTGTTGCTTAGATTTACTTAGTTAAATTATGAGGAAACAATGTAATTTAACTTTGTAATTCTATTTCATTGTCATGTTAGCATTTCTCAGTTATATATCATGTGCTATGCAAACAATCTGATCATTTCGATTATCAAACGATATCGCGCCCCGAGAACCTTCCGCCCGACGGGAAAGTCGATCCGTTCCTGCCAGCTTGGGGTGTGACATTTTACAAGTCACTCCTTTGGATCTAGATGGCCGAAAACTTATTTTTAAAATGAAGAAGATGATGAATAGTAGAAACCCTGAAAAATCCGAACCTTCTCACTAAGATTCTGGCCAAATGAGCTCGATATGGAGCACATCCTTTGTACTAAAAGCTTCCTTTCGTCGAGAGGATCGTTTTGATAGCTTATTTGCACGATTTGGTGAAGAAATGGATAGGCAACTTGTTGATTTTGTGATGAAATGTTAGAGAGAGAGAGTGAACTTGGACGGTTCTAGAGAGAGAGAGTGAGAGTGTGAAAATGGCTGAATTAAATGAGGTAATGAGGGAAATTAATGGTTTTTATACCCTGAGTGGTTCCCTGCGTGTTTGGTTTCGGCTTCACGTATTTTTACATATTCGACGTAACGATTACGTAATTAAACAGTTTGTCTTGTAAATTAGATTTCTTTGATTGTTTTTGATGAATTTCAAAATTGTAAAACATAAAATATAGTATTTTACTTATTTTTACTATTCGTCTGTTTCAAAACTGTTAACGAATAGAGTTACGTGTATACCCGTAATTATATACGTTGTTGCTCATTTTATGTTTTTATTAACGTTCACTCGTAACGATAAGTTTAACATTGATATCTTTATGGATTGTTACCCATAATGATACCGAGTCTCGCTTACGCATTACGATTATGATTAAATGATTCCTTTGTTCTATTAATCGACATGACACTACGCACTAACACTATCCCATTATATCGAACATAGTTTATGTATAGGGCATACGTAGAGTCTGGCTACCTGCCTTATCATCCTCCAGTCCACCGCTGTTTCGATATAATAAAATAGATTTCTTGCCTAGCGCAACTGACTATAAATAAATAATATATACTTGTTCCTAAACTTAAAGAAATTCCTATGACACGCAAACATGTTCATATGATTCACATTGACACATAAAATAAGATTACGCACTAATATGTTCCTGTTAATGATTACCATGAATAATGTACAGATGTTACAGTATCCCCTTGTTAAGGGAATTTCGTCTAGAAATAAACTAGCTGAAGATACTGCAAAAAGACGAGGGTACTTGAGCTTCATCTGGTCTTCACGTTCCCAGGTGAGCTATGCACCACGTTTACCTTCCCATCGTACCTTTACGATCGGGATATGGCTACGTTTAAGTTTCTTAACCCCATGATTTCGACTAGACGCTCTGCGAATTGCATTTTGTTTTGAATTTGAATGTCTTCTTGTGGAATTTGAAAATCGTGAGATGGCAAGCATTTCGTAAGATTCGACACATGAAACGTATCGTGAACATTGCTTAGCTCCACTTGAAGTTTATGTTTGTAGGCTACGGGACCAATCCTTTTCAGGATTTCAAAAGGTTCAACGTACCTAGGTGCAACTTTCCCCTCTTTCCGAATCGAACAACACCTTTCCAGGGAGAGACCTTGAGTAACACTCGGTCACCGGCTTGAAACTCAAGCAGTTTCGAACGCCGATTGGCATAACTCTTTTGCCGATCCCCTGCGGCCTTAATCCTTGATTGAATGATTGTGATCTTTTCGGTATTTTCTTGAATGAGTTCAGGTCCTACGACCTATGAGTCACCAACCTCGGTCCAGCAGACAGGTGATCGGCACTTCCTACCATATAAAGCTTCAAATGGTGCACATTGAATGATCGTATGGTAGTTGTACGAAAACTAGATAAATAGAAGGTGAGTATCCCAACTCCCACCAAAATCGATCACACAAGAACGAAGCATGCCCTCGAGGGTTTGGATATTCCTTTCGCTTTGACCGTCGGTTTGGGGATGATAGGCCTGCTAAGGTTAACACGGGTTCCCAAAGCCTTTTGCAATGATTTCCAAAATCGAGAGGTGAAAAGACTATCATGATCGGAAATGATTGACGTTAGAGTACCGTGACGCGCAATGATCTCGTTGATGTACAAAGTAGACAACTTCTCCATGTTGTAATCCTCTCAGATTGGAGAAAATGAGCAGATTTGGTGTGTCAATCGACGATCAACCAAATCGAATCGTAACCTCGCGGTGATCTCGGCAACTTGGTTAAGAAATCCATGGAAATTTGCTCCCATTTCCATTAAGGGATTTCAGGTTGCTGTAGAAGTCCCGACGGCTTCTGATGTTTTGCCTTGACCTTTGAACACGTTAGACATTTCCCTACGTACAAGGCTATGTCTTTTTTAATTCCAAGCCACTAGTAAGATGTTCTCAGGTCCTGATACATCTTGTCAGCTCCCGGATGAACTGAATATCGTGACTTATGAGGCTCATCATAGATGAGTGTGCTCAATTCTTCTGACTTTGGAATCCACATACGAACGTTGAAGTATAAAACCCCATCAGATCGAGGTTCTAGTTTCCCTCAACTCTGCAGTCTAGCTCTGCTTTCAGTTGATTGTTGATCACCACCTGTTGCTGTGCAATATGAATCAGGTCCTTCAGGTTTGGTTGAGTGTTGATCTCCATGGCTCTAACATGTATCGGCTTGATTGGTTCCTTGCGACTAAGAGCATCCGCCACCACATTAGCTTTACCCGGATGCTAATGAATCTCGCAGTCGTATTCAGTTAGAAGCTCAACCCAACGCCTTTGTCTCATGTTGAGCTCTTTCTTATTGAGAATGTGTTGTAGGCTCTTTTCTTCTGTGTAAATGAAACATTTGGTACCATAAAGGTAATGTCTCCAAATTTTCAGTGCATAGACCAAAGCCCCTAACTCGAGGTCGTGAGTAGTGTAGCTCTACACATGAACCTTAAGTTGTCGTGAAGCATACGCAATAACCTTGTCTCGTTGCATAAGTACACAACCTCGCCCAAGGTTTGAAGCGTCGCAATAGACAATGAAATGATCATTGCCTTCTGGAAGACTAAGGATAGGGGAGTTGCATAACTTATGTTTGAGAAGTAGAAATGCATTTTCTTGTTTCTGTCCCCATATGAATGCTTGAATTTTATGGGTAAAAGTGGTAAGTGACAAGGCGATCTTTGAAAAGTTCGTGATGACCTTCTATAGTAACCGGCCAGACCCAGAAACGAACGAATTTCTGTTGGAGTAGAAGGGGTGATCCAGTTCTTAATGGCTTCAATATTTTCTGGATCTACGTGTATCCCATCCCTATTGATAACATGACCTAAGAAATAAACTTCTTTACGCCAAAATTCACATTTTGAGAATTTGCCATAAAGCTGCTCAGCTCTTAGCAGTTCTAAGTCCTTCCTCAAATGATCTTCATGTTCCTGCTCCGTCTTGGAATAAATCAGTATATCAACAATGAAGACGATAACAAACTGATCTAAGTACGACCTACATACTCGATTCATCAAGTCCATGAACACTACCGGTGCATTGGTTAGCCCGAATGGCATAACCATGAACTCATAGTGTCCATAATGAGTCCTAAATGCCGTCTTTGGTATATCCTCATCGTTTACTCTCAGTTGATGATACCCAGATTGTAAATCAATCTTAGAAAAGCACACTGCTCCCGTTAACTGATCAAACAGATCGTCGATCCTGGGTAGATGATATATGTTCTTGATTGTCAACTTGTTCAGCTGACGGTAGTCGATGCACATATGAAACGAACCTTCTTTCTTCTTGACAATGTGAACTGGAGCTCCCCATGGTAAGTAGCTCGGTCAAATGAACCCTTTGTCTAGGAGTTCCTGTAGCTAACTAGACAGTTCTTGCATCTCAGAACAGTGCTAATCGATATGGTGACTTCACCATTGGGTTCGCTCCAGGGACGAGATTGATTCTAAACTCTACTTGTTGGACTGGTGGTAGTCCAGGCAAGTCTTCAGGAAATACTTCCGGGTAATATCAAAGGACTGATACGTCTTTCACCGTCTTCTTATCCGGCTTCTTCTCCACTACATGTGCCAGAAAAGCACAATATTTCTTCTTTAGATACTTCTGCGCCTTGATGCACAATTCAATGATCAGTCTGCGGCAGGGTTTCTCACCGTAAACTCGCATCGTTTCGCCGTACGGTAGGGAGATTTGAAGTAATTCCTCCGAACAAACGAATTCGACGTTATGTTTGGATAACTAATCCATTCCAATGACTACTTCAAAGTTTCCAAGTATCATTGGAATGAGATCGACGGTGAACGAATGATCATTCAACATGAGCTCGCAACCACAACGTACAGAGTTTACAAGTATGTTCTTACTATCAGCTACTTTTACTGTATATGGAGTAGTAAGTACTAAAGGTTGTTTATCAAATTAGGATGCAACGGTAGCAGAAACAAAACTTTTGTCTTCACCGGTATCATTCAATATTTAAACATAATGATTGTTTATGAGAAAAGTACCTGATGACTGCCAGCTCCTCGCGTGCGTCGGTAACTCCGATGACAAAGGCACGAGCAGTGGCAGTAGCAGCTGTGTTGTTGTTGTTGAGACGTGGACACCGTTTTATGAAGTGTCCCTCTACTCCGCAGTTGTAACAGGGTTTTCCACCTGTTATACCAGGAACAGTGGTAGTAGTGGTAGCAGCAAGATGAGTGGCACGACACGTTGCTGCCAAGTGTCCAAACCTTCCACACTTGAGACATTTCCCGCATGGAAGTGTAGGAAGATGATGATATTGGCACTTTGTGCAAAGTGGGTATGGACCAGTATAAGGCTTTCTCGCCGTAGCAGGTTGTGGAACAACAGTAACGAGAGTGGCTTGAAGAGGAGCAGCAACAGTTGCGGCTGCATAATTCTTGATTGTCTTATGCTTATTCTTCTTCGGTTGGTGTTGCTCAGGCTTCTTGCTTTCCTCGGTTTCTGCCCTCTCCTACCCTTTCCAAGCGAGTCGGCCAGCTTTGACATACTCTTCGGTGAGAGTGGCACTCTGGTGGATCACCGCTTCAAGAGTAGCGGGATTACTTCTCATAACATTTCCCCTGATGACTAGGGGCAATCCTTCGATGTAGTTATCTATCTTTCGTGATAGAGGAGTAACCAGATGTGGCACCAAGATGCTCAACTCATGGATGCCGTCAATGCTTCAGGACATCCGGTGAAGTCATGGATGCCGTCAATGCTTTCCAGCCATTGTAGTAGACCGGTAGCTCCCTCAGTACCAACGTACTAAGGAGGCTTAGCATCATTGAACTGCTTGATGGTGAAAGTAGCAGTTCCAGTGTTACTCGTGTTTGAGTTGTTGGTTATTGTTTCACCGGCACTTCCCCGAAGGTTGTTAGTGATATAAGTGACCATCCCCGGAATAACCTCCCTCATATGAATAGAGAGGACTCGGGCGATCTTGTTGATTTCTTCATAGTTTCCTCTAGTCGAACCCTCTACGCTAGTATTACATCGAGGAGGCATTCTACGAAGAGAAAGCCACAAGCGGTTAGTAACGTGAATTTATACAATTGAATTTTCAAGATAAGGTTAGTAATATATCCATACTACTAATATTATCATTCAATTCTAATATGAGTAAGTACACATGTAGGCAGTTAACATATAAAAGTTAACTTGTTAGTATACTTCTGATATGATTGTGTACGATGTTTCATAAGTTTACTCCACCAAAATTACACATTGACACTTTCCCGATATACAGAAGATAGCTTATATACAAGGCATACGTAGGGTCAAGCAAACTGCCAGCCCAACCGCAAGCCCACGACCACTTCGATATACCACGATCGTGCCCTTGCTAGCGTTTGGAAACACGATTGTACAAGTATGTCCCATTGATTAAGAATTCACATGATCTTGATCAACTGAACTATGATTGAACTATGGTTGAATTATGATTGAATTATGATTGTACTTATGTATGCACCTACTAACAATGTTAGCATGTAGAACTATGTTTACACGTGTGTTCTACACTTGTCCTGTTAACCTATGTTAGTAAGTACTAAGTATGTTATCACTTAAGATTAACACATAAATATTGTTCACAAGATTGATTCACACAATGATTCATTCACCTATGGTTGATTAACACAATAATTGTTTCACATACGATTGTTTCATCTATGATTGATTCACACAATGATTGATTTGCACATGGTTGATTCACACAATGGTTGTATCACAAATGGTTGTACCTCATATGGTTGAATAATGTTCTAATCATTCCAGTTGCTCCCGGATCTTTACTTCAAATACTCATGCCGAATTCTCCCTGTCATACTGAAGTTAGTTTATATATAGGGCATACGTATGGTCAAACTAACTGCCAGCCCACCACCACCTCAGTATGCCAGAGGTAGGCCGCCATTAGTATTTGAAGCTAGGATCCCAACTCATGATTGTTATTGGTTGTATCATGATTGTTCCTTGAACTATGAATATGATTATGATTGTGAAAAACGGGGTTTTGATTTATATGAAATCAAGATCTTAAGTTTTCATGTTTATGTGTCCTGGGATAATTATCCTAGGTTCCCAATACCTATAGTATTGATTGTCATGATTTCCTGGTGTGAACTTCAATTTAAGAATACTGATGCAAAGATTCCTAGTTATGAAGTCCTAATTATGATAGCATGTTGTGAATTTCAGATCAAAGATACTAGGAATACAGATCCTTGGCATTGAAATCCTTTGAATAATATACATTGAGGAATTTAGTTCGGATTCTAAGATTACAGAATCCCAACTCCAAATTCCTTGACTTTAATACTAATCATAGAAAAATTGTATCCCTATGATCTTCCAGCCTTCCACAATCCTCATGACCTTAAAAAAACTTGTCCAAAGGGTTTCCAAGTGTTTTACAAGTCACTCCTTTGGATCTAGATGGCCGAAAACTTATTTTTGAAATGAAGAAGATGACGAATAGTAGAAACCTTGAAAAATCCTAACCTTCTCACTAATATTCTGGCCAAATGAGCTCGAGATGGAGCAGATCCTTTGTACTACAAGATTCCTTTCGTCGAGAGGATCATTTTGATAGATTATTTGCACGATTTGGTGAAGAAATGGATAGGTAACTTGTTGATTTTGTGATGAAATGTTAGATAGAGAGAGCTTGGACGGTTCTAGAGAGAGAGAGAGTGTGTGAAAATGGCTGAATTAAATAAGGTAGCTGAGGGAAATTAAGGGTTTTTATACCCCCAGTGGTTCCCCACATATTCGTATGCGACGTAACGATTAAGTAATTAAATAGTTTGTCTTGTAAATTAGATTTCTTTGATTGTTTTTGATGAGTTTCAAAATTGTAAACGAATACAATGACGTGTATACCCGTAATTATATACGTTGTCGGTCACTTTATGTTTTTATTAACGTTCACTAGTAACGATAAGTTTAACATTGATTTCTTTATGGATCGTCACCCATAATGATACCGAGTCTCACTTATGTATTATGATTATGATTAAATGATTCCTTTGTTCTATTATTCTTCGTGACACTACGCACCAACACTATCCCATTATATCGACATAGTTTATGCGTACGTAGAGTCCGGCTACCTGCCTTATCCTCTGCCAGCCCACCACTGTTTTGATATAATACAATAAAGTTCTTGCCTAGTGTAGCTAACTATAAAGAAATAATATATACATATTCCTAAACTTAAAGAAATTCCTATAACATGCAAACATGTTCTTATGATTCACATTGACATATAGAATAAGATTACACATTGATCTGTTCCTGTTAATGATTACCATTAATAATGTACACATGTTACACTCATCATTATGTCATCCTTTCTTAATAGTATGTATTCTACAATATCATTATGTCTTTATTATTCAGGAAAACACGACATTGAGCAGGAAAAGCAAAAGACATGATGACCTGTACAAAAGACACGATGATGAGTACAACAGACATAATGATTATACAAAAGACACAATTATTTATAATAAAAAACTAAAAAAATATGATGATACACAAACGTTTAAGAAAGACACAATGACGATAATTATGTATTATGCAACATTATTTTTCATTCATACTCGTCATTGTGTGATCATCCTTGCTTGTTATTATGTATTCTGCAACATCATTGTGTCTTTAATTGTTTTAAAAAAACACAACATTGAGTAGGAAACACAAAAGAAGCAATAGCCTATACAAAAGACACGATTATTTGTAAAAAAAAGATGATTATACATAAACGTTTAAGAAAGACATAATGTCGATAATTATGTATTCTGCAACATCATTGTGTCATTCATACTCATTATTGTGTCATCCTTGCTTGATATTATGTATTCAGAAACATTATTTTGTCTTGAATTGTTCAGAAAAACAAAACATTGAGCTGGAAACACAAAAGACACTATGACATGTACATAAGACACAATAACCTGTACAAAAGACACAATGAACCGAAAAACAATTTTTTTCTATAGCAATACTATTTTGAAAATAAAAAATGATCGTTTTTATGGTATATTTTTTTCAAAAAATAATGTTGTATGTAAAAGTTACGAACATTTAAAGAAAGTGGTGAAACTTGATAAAAACTCAACAGAGGTGGCCATTACTAAAATACACTTCAACATCTTGGTTTAATAATAGTCATTGATTAATGATCTAATTAGAAGCCAATTTAGTTTAACTTAACCCTATATATGTAATATAATTGAACATCAATATTAGTTGATAACAAAAAAGATTTATAGCCAGAAGTTTTTTAATTTCTAAAATTCATGTAGAATACATTTACTTTTATGCCTTTCAAATCATGTTATTATTAATTGTTTTTTTTTCTCATTTGAATGCATTTGTATGTGATTTTAGTCTAGCTCTTATCTAAAGTCATTGTAAAATCCTAGTTAACGAAAATACATAAAATAGTTCAAAACATTAACATAACACTTTTGTTTATTAGGTAACATAACTTTAGACCTGGCAAGATATACGCCTTCCAAATCTAATTAGGTAGGTTTTTCAATCATGCTGATCTGTAACATCCCAAGTTTTCAAATAAGTTGTTTGAAACTATGAATGGGTAACGGATAATTAACTTGTCGGAAAATAAGCGGAAAATGAACTAAGTAAAGTTCACGAAATTGGTGTGCTTGAAATGGATTTCGAGTACCCTAAGTTCTCGAAATTAGTACTCGAAAATGACCTAATTTCGAGTACCCAGTTTGTGAACCTTGCCTATATATATGGGTTCCCGCTTTCTCTCAAGTACTCGAATTTGAGTTCAAGAACCTCAAGAATCGGCTGTAAATCGCTCAAGGAGAATAAGGAACACAAGAGAAGCTACCAGTGGGATCATCTAACGACAAGTAAGTGATTTATGCGCAAAAGTTAGGATTTTTATTCAAAAGTGAACTCATGCATAAAGCTCGTACCTTTATGCATAAAGTTCAAGACTTTACGGTTCTAGTGTGTTGGTAATGCCATAAGGAACCTAGAACTAGCTCTCCAAAGCCTTAGATAGATTTTGAGATGTTTTATGATGATCACATGAGTACCCGAAGATGTACACGAGATGAGTACCCGAATTTCCTTCGAGTATGTAAGTTCGAGTATGTGATTTCGAGTATGTTATTTCGAGAACATGGATTTCGTGTACTATCTTTCGAGAACATAGATTTCGTGTAGTCCATGGGTTTCGAGTACTCAAGTCCTTCGGGAACCTTATGGATTTCGTGTACTACTTAATGAACTTCAAGTGTTTCGAATACTTAGCTAAGTTTTGAGAACTTGTAGTTATAATGGAATACTAGTAGCTATGAGGACTTAGAACAAATTCTATGTCTAAGAATGGAATGTGATGAGACAATGTCCTGATGTAGGTTCTTAAGTCTTAGCTAAGGAGTTCGGCTAAGAAGACAAGGAGCTACTATTAGGTGAGTTCTGGATGCCCTATTTCAACACTATATGTGTAATTATGTTTTGGGCTGACATACATGCTGTTAATATGTTTATGATGACTATGTGACTCTGCCATGATAATGTCTGCATGTTAATGAGTTATGATGATTTATGCATGAAGGTATGCTAAGTATGATAAATGCATGATAGGGAGTTATGATTATGGATTGCAAGATAACATGCTATGATGACAGTGGTAAATGTCATGCTATGATGATATCCTAGGCTGCTAGGATGAAAGTATGATGCGTGAGATGATGAAGGCTAGTATGACATATGTATGAATCTATGACGTATGATACCATGAGTATATACTAGCATGACTTGTGTGTGATGCCATGATGTTATGACACAATGATATGAAGCCTACATAACATGTATATGATGCTAGGATGTTACGATGATATGATAAAATGATACTAGCATAACTTGTTATAAGAAATCTTATGTTACTAGGATAAGGATACGACGTTATGATGTATGAGTGTTGCTCCCACCCTTGTGTGGGGTAAGTATGTACGAGAAGTGTTGCTCCCATATCATTATGGGGTAAGTACGTTATGATGAATGATTGTTGCTCCCTTACTCGTTATGGGGTAAGTATGGTTGCTCTAGTACTTGTTACTGGGTAAGTATGATGTTGCTCCCATATTCTTATGTGGTAAGTATGGTTGCTCCAGTAATTGTTACTAGGTAAGTATGATGTTGCTCCCATATTCGTATGGGTAAGTACGATGTTGCTCCAATACTTGTTACCGGGTAAGTATGGATCTACAGAATTCTTTGAAAAGTCAGATCAAAGGTTATGGAGCCTTGTGCCGTCATAAGCCCACTGTTATGCTCAGTAGCAGTGGTTGTTTGATGATGATCATGATGTTTATGTGTTATGGTTTTGCATGAACGAGATGACGTTTTATGATGTTTACTCATTAAACGTTTATGCTGTTTTACTAAAACTAGAACTCACCAGCGTAAGTTGACATTTTAGCATATATGTCAGGTTAAAGCTAAGGTAAGAGTGTAGGACCTAAGAAACCCTCGGAAACAACTCAGTTCCTTGAGAGATCTACTCAGCAGGCCCTTGAATAGTGCGGAATCCTATTCTAGGGTTTTCCAATCGAAACCACCAGTCCCCGTGGCAATCCGACGATGAGGAGTCAACGTTTTGATCGAGATCGAACACTACATGGTGAGAATTGAAGTTGGACAAGAATGAGCGGCTCAAAACCCTAGGGATATGACAGAGGAGTGCACAGGGGAGAGAGGAGGCTCGGAGAGTTCTAAAACATTCGGTTTGCAGCTATATATATAAGTTGTACTCATTCGGCCGAATGAGTAGTGCGAAACACTCATTCGGCGAATGACTCAGCCGAATAAGCTTAGTCGACCGAATGAGTCATGCGGATGACTCATTCGTTCGCCTTTGTCATTCGCTACGCGTTCATTTGCCCGAATGAACTCATTCTTAGGTATCTTTCGCACGAATGGGTCTATAACATAGTCAAAGTCAAAATCAAACATAGATAAGCATAATAAACTCAATTAAACATATATGAACAATACTCAAAAGTCTATTTCATTAATAATATGAACTCTACATAATCCAAGACATACAAAATACTGAACTAGGGACATTCTATGCACTAACATACTCCCCCTTGGACCTTGTTCTTCACTTATCAGCATCTTTCTTGAAATATTTGTCTAAGATAGCCTTCCAGTCAGTTCCGGCAAGAATTCCAAACACTATGCATATCCGGATAACTCTCATGAACTGTAGAGCCTACTCCATGTCCGCAACTTCAAAGAAAATCTGACATCTGCACAGGGTCTTCACATCCTTATGTGACAGATTGGTCAGCCACATGGGATCAAAGATACGTACAGTATCCCATTTGTTCTCCTTGCATAGAACAATCACTGCCTCAGCAGTTCTCCCGTCATAGTACCACCATCAGAAACTGTCCAAAAAGTCTTGAGGCAACTTCCGTAATGGAATCTTCTTCATGACTTTCGGAGGCAGCCACTTTAGGATAACTTTATGTCTTCGGGTAGCTGCGTTAATCTCCGGCTGATAGTATCTCTCCGGTTGCTGAGGCTTGAAATTTACCCATCTCTTTCGGTACTCGTATTGGATCTGTCTTGAAAACCAAGACGACATCCCTGAGTCTTCACTGCAAAGCATCTTCAGACGTGCAAATTGATTTACCTCGAATTCGGGCAACGTCTTGAAGTCATGGGGATGTTTGAAGTACTGAATCCCTTGTTCCCTTTTTACCGCAGAGCATTGCAAGTCGTGAAAGTGTGCCCAACTCAGAATTTGACCTCCGGCCTTATATTCTTTGGTCTTGTATATTTGGTGTGCGTAGTTGGCATCTGTGGAACACTGTTTTTCTTCAGAACTTCCCAATATGCTTTCCATTCCTCTTTCCTTTTCTGAATGTGTTCTGCTGAAGACTTGCTGCCACTGAACTTTCCGTCTATCTTACGTTTCAGCTCCTCCTCAGAATGTAGACCGAATAATTAAGAAAAAGTAGGCAGCTCCTCTTCAGCTGAAGTGTACTTTAAGCTATCTTCCCCTGTAATGTCTTCCAGAATCACCTCATCAATGTCATCAAATGATTCTAGAGTAGGAAGATCAGAAGCAGGAATGGAAGCATCATCAAAATTCACCTCATCAGGATTTAACCTGAAAGGCTCTGCAATTTGCTCCTTGGTGAGGCAATGTATGATTTTGCCTTTCTCCTTGTCATAGCTAACAAAGTGTTGAATGATGCCTTGTGCGTCCAAAATCATCGTCAACTTTTCGTCCAGGATCCGTCTCACAGGCATCGCTTCAACCTCTTCAGTAGCTTTAGGCTCTTCGGTTTGAGACGGAGGAGGCTTGGCAGCTTTATCGTGCCTAGTCTAGGTTCTGACTTCGATGGGTGGAGTTGGCTCTTCTGCACTGGAAGAACTTGCAGAGCCACTACCAGCACCGTCATCATCATCACCGGAATCATCATCCTTGTCAGTACCATCATAATCCACTTTCTCCTCATCAGACTCTTCTTCCTCGTCTTCATCTTCTTCGTTTTCCCTGTCTGAATCATCAGAGGCATGCTCAGAGGCCTCAAGCGTAGGTGTGGACTCCTTGAGGCTTTCAACTTGCTCAGATAGACGCAAGTTTTCAGCCTCAAGAGCCGAAATCATGTCGTTGAAACCAACATATGTCAGGGCCAGCTGATTGTATTCATCCATGGACTTGAGTAATCTCTCCTCCAAATCAGCAGATCTGGCCCTCAGATCGGCAGCCTGCAGTAGCAGAGCATCTTGCTCACTGACCCTCTGCTTGAGCTGAGCAATAGTCTGATCTTGTTCATGGTTCCTCTCCATCAATCTAAGGACCAAACTATTCAGTGTGCTGAGCTGTTCAGCAACTGAAACAGTCGGTATATATGAATCAGCACGTGTAGTGGAGGGACCAGAGGAAGCTGCAGTGAAGACAACTGTAGCAGCAATAAAGGAGGTCAGAGGGGCAATAGTAACACGTGTAGGAGTTGTCCTTGACTTGGTCAGTGAAGAAGCTGCAACTGTTGCAGCGGATGTAGCAATGGTTGCTGCAACAGAAATCAACTCTGACCGTCTCTGTAAGACAAATCTTGTTGTAGGACCAATTTGGAGCCAGAAACAATCCGGTTCACCAAGGAATCTGCTCTACAGCCACTGGAATAGTGCGGAATCCTATTCCAGGGTTTTCCAATCGAAATCCACAGGCCCCATGGCAATCTGACAATGAGGAGTGAACGTTTGGATCAAGATCAAACACCACGGGGTGAGAATCGAAGTTGGAGACGAACGAACCACTCAAAACCCTAAGGGTATGACTCTGGAGTGCTCTGGGAAGAGAGGAGGCTCGAAAAAGTTAGGTTTGAATCTGTTTGCATAATTATATATAGACTGCACTCATTCAGCCGAATGAGTGGCCGAATCACTCATTCGGCGAATGGCTAAGCCGAATGAGCTTGGTCAACCGAATGAGTCATGCGGATGACTCATTCGTTAGCCCCAATCATTCGCTAGGCATTCATTCGCCTGAATGACCTCATTCTTAGGGTCATTCACACGAATGGGTCTATATGATATATATAATCAAAGTCAACCATAGTCAAACACATATAAAGTTGAATAAACATTAAAGAACAATATAGAATAACTTATCGTCAATAATAAGATAAACTTTATACATTAAGATCATACAAAACATAGAACTAGGGACATTTCTGTGCACTCTTCTTGAAATATTTGTCAGAAATAGCTTTCTAGTTAGAGCCACATGAATCCAAAACACTATGCAAATCCGGATGACTCTCATGAATTGTAGTGCTAGTTCCATATCTTCTACAACAAAGAAAATCTGACTGCACAAAGCCTTTACATCGTTGTGTGACAGATTTGTCAGCCACATGGGATCAAAAATGCGCACCGTATCCCATTTGTTGTCTATGCACAACACTATCACTGCTTCAGCTGTTCTCGCATCATAGTACCACCATCGGAAACTGTCCAAGAAGTCCTGAGGCATCTTCCGCAATGGAATCTTCCACATGACTTTTGGAGGGAGCCACTTCAGGATGACTTTGTGTCTGCGGGTATCTGCATTGATCTATGGCTGATAATATCTTTCTGGTTCCTGAGGCTTGAAATTAATCCATCTCTTCCGGTACTCATATTGAATCTGTCTTGAGAACCAAGCTGACATCCCCAAATCTTCACTATAAAGCATCTTCACACGTGCGAGTTGATTTACGTCAAATCCTGGCCACGTCTTGAAATCATGGGGGTACTGGAAGTACTGTATTCCTCGCTCCGTCTTGACTGCATAGCAGTTCAAATCTTTAAAGTATGCCCAGCTTAGAATATGACCTTCGGATATGTATCCCTTGGTCCTGTAAACGTGAAGCTGGCATTGGAGCAACGCTTTCCTTCTTCAAAACATTCCAATAAGCTTCCCATTCCTCTTTTCTTTTCTAAATGTCTTCTGCTGAAGACTCACCACCGCTGATCAGTGAAGGTAAGCAGTTCATCCTCAGCTGAAGTATACTTGATGTCCTCTAGCTCAGTGATATCCTCCAAAATAACTTCATCGATGTCATCAAATGCTTCAAGAGAAGGAATATCATAGGCAGGAATGGTAGCTTCATCCAGCACTACCTCATCAGGATTTAATCTGAATAGCTCAGCAATCTGTTCCTTTGGGAGGCAATGTATAATCTCGCCTCCCTCGTTATCATAGCTAACCGAATGTTGAATAATGCCCTGAGCATCCAAAATCATAGTAAGCTTTTCTTCCAAAATCCGCCTCACTACATTGCTTCAACCTCTTCTGCAGCTTTAGGCTCTTCAGTTTGAGGAGGAGGAGGAGGCTTGGCCCCTTTATCGTGCCTTGTCTTGGTCCGCATCTCAGAGGGAGGGGACTGCTGCCCTGATGCACTTGATGAACTGGCAGACCCACTTTCGGCACGATCATCATCATCATCTGAATCGTCATCTTTATCAGTATCCTCCTAATCAACCTTCTCCTCATCAGATTCGTCTTCTTCTTCTTCTTCTTCTTCTTCTTCTTCGTCTTTATCTGAATCATTAGAGGCATGCTCAGAGGCCTCCAGCCTAGGAGTAGCATCTTTAAGACTTTCAACTTGCTCAGATAATCGCAAGTTTTCGGCCTCAAGAGCTAGGATCCTATCACTGAATCCCGAGGCAGTCAGTGCCAACTAGTTGTGATCATCAACATACTTGAGCAAACGCTCCTCCTGCTCAGCTGATCTTGCCCTCAAATCTGCACGATGGTTAGCAGCCTGTAACAAAAGAGCATCTTGCTCACTGACCCTCTGTGTGAGTTGGGCAATAGCTTTATCCTGCTGATGGTTCCTCTCCATCAACCTAAGAACCAAACTGTTCAGTGTGCTGATTTGTTCCGCAATTGATACAGTAGGTGTATATGGATCAGCTCGAGTGATGGAGGGACCATAAGAAGTTGCAGTGAAGACAGCAGTAGGAGCACCAGAGGAGGTCAGAGGGGTAGAAGTAGCACGTGTAGGTATAGCCCTTGACCTGGTCAGTGAAGAAGTCGAGACTGTTGCAGCTGATATAACAGTGGTTGCTGCAATAGACACCGACTCTGACCGTCTTTGCAGGACAAAGCATGTCCTTCTTCTCTTTGCAGGAGGGGATGATGTAGTCTGGACAACAGTAGCAGCAGCAGTAGATGTAGAAATGGAAGTACGTGGAGGAGGAGAAAAGTCAAACTCAGGGACAAAGGATGGATCCCTGATCCCCTCACTCCCTTGTTCTATCATACTGGGCCTCTTTCTCTTCTTCACTAACCTCGTGCCCACCATAACATTCTCAAACTCATCATCTGGCTTTTCAGAATCTGAGCTGTCAGAGCCTTCTTCATCATCATCTTCACCACCAGTATCACCTGATTCATCTGAATCATCTCTCTCCTTGGCTGAAGTGGTACCACCCATCTCTAATGGGGTGGAGATGGTGGCCTCAGTGGTAGTCATGAAATCCAAATCTAGTAAAGCACTAACTCCAGCACCAGTAACATCACCACCAGCTCCAGAAACAACATCATCACCAGCAACAGCATCTCTACCATCATCATCACCACCCGGCACTATAATATCCTATAAATCAGAATCAGAATCATCATGTCTCCATTTCCTTACACCGGGTGCAATGTACTCAGGGTTGTGGAGATGACCAAATAGAGCACGAACTGGAGGCTTCGTCTCCTTTCCACTGTATGATAAAACTCTGTTAAGAGTGATGTCGTTCATGTGCTCTAATCGAATAATGTCTGAACTGGCCTTCGGTAGATTAGACACTTGTGCATCAAAGATCTGCTGAAGAAATCTGGGTACATAAGGAAATTCTTGTCACCGTTGAGATTGACATTTTCCTTCAAATGCGTGAATACCATTTCCGAGAAGTTGAATGGTAGATTCAGCACCAAAGCCACGAAAGCACCCTGTAATGTATCCTTGAGCTCATCAAATCCCCCGCGCCTAGAACCCAAGCAGTGAATCAATACATGAGCCAAGTACTTGAACTGCGGGGATAGATAAGATTTGTTGAGAACTCCGACTTCTAAGTCACCATCGTACTTGCATCGCATAAAGCATCCTCGAACAAGATAGCGATAAAGTAGGAAAGGATGATCAGGTGCATTCTGGAATCCACAAATTCTCCTAATGTGCTCTGCAGAAACTATAACGTCATGCCCTCGCACCTTGCCTCTGATCACAGGAGGCTCGACCTCACAATCTATGTCAACAGATCTGCAGAAATCCCTCTGGTGTGACAAATAAGGATCGTAGACAGTAGATATGGTAGTGAAGATCCTAGAGCGGCAGAGAAAAGTAATAATCTCTGTGAAATGCTTGGCGTTCTTGGTGGCAAGATGTAAATGAGCACATATATTGTTCTTCGACACAACTTTGTAGTCTGCCATACTGAACAACAAGAGAAAAAACATGTCAGTTCAATTCAGTTAAACAATTGAGTAAAATAAGAAATTTTACACAAGTATACAACTTGTGCGAATGAGACATCAATGCCCGAATGAGACTTGGCGAATGAGTCAAATGACCGAATGAGTCATGTCAACCGAATGACCAACGAACGAGGCTAATGGTCGAAAGAGTCTCATTCGGTCGACTCTTGTAGTGCGAATGAGCGTCATTCGGTCGACTGATGGAATTCAAAAATCCAATTTCTCAAAAAACAATTTGATCATAAAATCGACACCAACAAGTTCAGATGTGTCCGATTAACGTTTAGGAACAGGTTTTAGGTACTTTAGGGTTCATTTTGTCCATTTATTAACCAGTTATAGTTACGAGCCCTAAAACCCTAAGCCAAGGACTGTTCTCAGCAAATCCATGGTCAAAATTGGAACATCTTGGTTCCAATAGTACCTGTAACAACCACAAGAAAGAATACAATCAGTTTGGTCGAGTTAATCGGTGAAAAATCGAAGAACAGTGGAGAGAAGTTGAGTTGGCCGAAGGGGTGCACACAGTAGAACCGAAAGAATGATTTGGGGGAATGAGTTGGTTCGGCCGAAAGAGCCCAATAAATAGGAAGATTCATTCGGCCGAGAGGTCAACCGAATGAGTTACTTCGCATCAAATTGATTCGGCAGAATGACCCATTCGCATGAATGGTTTCATTCGGTCGAATGAGTCTTTCGCCTACTTCATTCGGATGAATGAAACTTAGCACTCACAAACACAAATTAATTCCAAATATGACATTTTGAAGATTTAAACGAGTGTCATTATTAAGATTAGTCTGGTTTGGTGATGGATTCAGATACGATTGAACATCTGAACCTACAAATGATCATCTAAAAACAAATTTGAAATTTAAAATCTTTTTGTATTTTTCTGAAACGAAAGACAACTGTACAGCTAACAAATAAAACTAAAAACAGTTAAGAAACACATATTTTTGTGAGAAGTCTTTCAAGAAAACGACACAATCTATTAGTTTTTTTCAAAACAATCACGTATAAAGTGATATTTTATGTCGATGTGTTTGTTTTTGAGTGCTGGACTGGGTTTTTAGTGACAGCTATGGCGGCAGTATTATCTACATAAATAGGAGTGTTAGAAAAATGTAACCCATAGTCCCTGAGTTGTTGCTGTGTCCAGATGATTTGTGAGCAACAACTACCAGCAGCAATATATTCAGCTTCACATGTTGAAGTAGACACCGACGTTTGCTTCTTGCACTGCTAGGTAACTAAACGGTTTCCAAAGAACTGACATCCTGTAGATGTTGACTTGAAATCTCTTTTGCATCCGCCATAGTCTGAATCACTGTATGCAGTAAGCTCAAAGTTATCATCATTAGGTTACCATAAGCCAAGATCCGGAGTACCCTTCAGATAACGCAAGATCCTCTTCACAGCAATCATATGTGATACCCTTGGTTTGGACTGATAACGAGCACACAAGCATGTGGCGAACATGATATCTGGACGAGAGGCAGTAAGATACATGAGGGATCCAATCATTCCTCGGTACAACGTGGCATCGATTAACTCTCCCTTTTCGTCTGGTGTAATCCTGTGATTTACAGCCAGTGGGATACCAACATGTTTTGCATCCGACATACTGAACCGGCTCAGAATGTCACCGACGTATTTGGTCTGATGAATGAAGATTCCTGCCTCAGATTGATCCACCTGCAACCCAAGAAAAATTTCATCTCCCCCATAGAGCTCATTTCAAACTTGTCTTTCATAACCTTCTCTAATTCCTTGCATAGACTATCATTTGTAGAACCAATAATGATGTCGTTCAAGTATACTTGTACCAAAAGTAAATCACCATCTTTCTCTCGAATAAACAAAGTGCAGTCAATGACACCTCTTATGAACCCGTTGTTTAGAAGGTGAGTGGAAAGTGTCTCGTACCATGCTCGTGGAGCTTGATGTAATCCATATAAAGCCTTGTCTAACTTGTAGACTTGGTCACGATGCAATGGATCCTCAAACCCGGGAGGTTGATTGACATACACAGGTTCGTTGATCACACCATGAAGGAATGCACTCTTGACATCCATTTGATAAACTTTAAATTTCTTGAAGGATGCATATGCCAAGAAGATACGAATTGCTTCGAGACGAGCAACCGGTGTAAACACTTCATTGTAGTCAAGTCCCTCAATCTTTCTGAATCCCTGCACTACCAGACGTGCTTTGTTTCTCACAACGATCCTGTGATCGTCCCTTTTGCAACGAAGAACCCATCTTGTGCCTATAACCTTTGCACCTTTCGGTTTGTCAACAAGTTGCCAAACACCGAGTTTCTTGAATTGTAAGAGTTCTTCTTGCATGGCATCAACCCATGATTTTTCTCTTAATTCTTTAGTGACGGTTCCTGGTTCAACTTGAGAGATGAAGCAAGAATGGGCACAATAGTTCACATCAGCAAAGTCAAGAATATATGCAAGACCACCTGAAGATAGCTGATTTCTTGTCTTGACCCCATCAAGTGGACTTCCAATAATGTTTTCATGAGGATGAATGCGATTCATTCTTCCAACAGGATGAGCAGGAACCTTAACATGTGGATCATGATTGTTCAGATTCAAGTCCTCAAGAGCAGGTACAATGTTGTCAACATTTGGTTCAGGGGAAACTGATTGAATTGGATTATCATCTGTGTCTGAGCTGTCATCATGTATCTATATGGGAATTGAAGCTGATGAAGGTTGCACAGGTTCATCAGGTGCATTTTGTGCATCATACATCATTTGAACAACAACATCTTCATCTGAGTACATGGGAGGCATATTGAAAAAGTTGAAAAGGTCTGAATAATCAAACATCCAGTCTGGACCTTTCCCAGGTTGGGGCATAGAGTGTCTTTGAACGTCCACGTGGTACCACTCCTCCACATTTCTAGTTGATCTATTGTAGACCCTTTATTAGGAGTGCTGTACCCAAGAAAATACCCTTCTTCCACCTTCTCATTGAACTTGCCTTGCTCATGTTTCTTAAGCATTGTGCACGGAGCACCAAAAGGTTTAAGATACTTAAGATTAGGTTTTCTGTTGTGGAGAAGCTCAAAGCAAGTCTTCCCATGTCTCTTGACTATCAAAACCCAGTTCAATGTGTAGCAAGCATTTGCAACAGCTTCATTCCAGAACTGAACTGGAAGGGATGAATCAGCAAGCATAGTCCGAGCAACCTCAATCAATGTTCTGTTCTTGCGCTCAGCAACGCCATTCATTTGAGGGACATATGGAGCACTGAATTGTTGGACAATGCCACGTTCATTGCAGAAGTTCTCCATATTGTGATTATTGAACTCTGTCCCATTATTTGTTCTGAGCTTACAGATCTTGAGCTTATAAAGTGATTCAAGTTTAGTTACCAAAACTTGAATACACTTGAACGTTTCTGAATTCTCCTTCAGAAAGAAAACCCAAGAATATCTGGAATACTTATCAGTGATTACTAAGCAGTATTGGTCTCCAACTATACTCTTGCAGTTGACTGGACCAAATAAATCCATATGTAGAAGCTCAAGAGGAACAGTGATTGAATGATACTTTTTCAGCTTGGGAGACTGCTTGGTCTGCTTTCCCTTCTTGCACGAGACACCGATATCAGACAGCTTGAAATTCTTGAAGCTAACACCCTCAACCAAATTGTTGTGTACCAAATGGTTCATCTTATGAGGACTCAAATGGCCCATCCTCTTATGCCAAAGAATAGAATCTTTCTCTGTAGCTTTTGACATAAAACATGAAGCTGAGGACGATGTTGTTGAAGCTGTAGCCATGTTGAGAACATACAAGTCTTGCTTACGGGGTGCAGACATCAGAATCCAGTCTTCAGGAATATTGATGCCTCGCTTGAGAATGTAACAGCTGGAGTCATCAAAAAGAACTTTGTACTTCTTTTCACAAATATGTGAGACTGAAAGTAGATTGTTCTCCAGCTGCTTCACATATCTGACTTTGTCAAAAGAAACTTGGCCGTTTGAAAGAATACCCTCTCAAGTAATGAACCCGCCTTTGTCACCGGCAAACGCTACATATCCACCTCAAATTGAATTAACATTGGTGAGCAGCGAAATATCTCCAGTCATGTGCCTTGATGCCCCACTATCAACGATCCAAGTGTTGTTAAGAGCAGTAGATGGGGCAACCTGCGTAAACAAAAACTATTAGTTCAATTTGGGAACCCAAGCCTTTATAGTCTTGGGTTGACCCAATGAGTCTCGGATCCAAACATCAATCCATTTACCATCTGGGGTTGCCTTGTCTGGAGTGTTTGAAACTGAAATCTCAGAATACTTAACTTTCCAGACTATGTTTTTACTGAAAGAGATTTTCAAGTATATGGATGATGGTTTGGATTGATTCACATTAACAACCTTGGGAATATCCAAGTTCACAACATTCCCTTTACCCTTATCCAAAGGTTTGACAAGATTGGGTTGTTTGGACTTTGATTGAGATGATTTACAATCAGATTTGAGTTGTTTGATAAAATGTTGATTTTGTTTTCTGGGTGGTGCAACCTTAGGTTTGATCAGATGAGGACAAAATCTGACAACATGTCCAGGTGCACCACACTCAAAACAAACTCTTTTGTCTTTGTGATAAAACTGTTTGGCTTTAGACTGAGAACTTTTGGTTTGAAAAACATTTTTATTTAGTCTTGTCTTGCACAAAACCCAAACCCTTTGTGCCATTAAAAACATGTTTTTCAGTCTCTTTGGTCTCACTTGCTTCACCATCCTATGAAGACTCCACAAAGCAGATGGCTTTGGATAACTTTGAAGCCATGTTTGTCTTGGGTAAGATTGGGTCAGCCTTTTTGGCAACAGATGTCTGATTCTTAACACAATACACTAGAGGAGAAACATCAGACTCATCCTCAGAATCAGAGACCCAATCTTCAACCACACCCTCCACAAAGGATTCCTCAGACAATGAGGAACCCTCATCAGATATAATCCCAATAGGATCAAAAACTAATGGAGTTTTCACTTGAAAGTCTTTAATCTCTTTGTCATTTGGAGAATTGACAAAGCAGTTCAAGACTGATGGGGGGTAATGATTATATTTTGTTTCTTTACCCTTCCCAGTTTGATCAGTCCCATTACTGATCATGTGCTCAATAATGTATGAAGAGCTTTCATAGCTTTTGAGCTTCTGGCTTAAAGTCTCATAGTCACACTCGACTATGGCAAGTTTCTTCTTAGTCTTATTGATAGTGTTTAGACAAGAAGTAACTACATCTTGCTTATTGAGCACAGCGATCTCAGCCTCATGTAACTGTCTGTTTAACAAATCAATTTTAGCCTGAAAATCTTTTTCATTTGATTTTAAAATTCTATTTGCTTCAATCATTTGGTTGAGATCGCTGATCAAGTCAGAATTGTGCTTTTGATAAGACAAGACCTTACTATCAAGGTCAATATAGTTAAAGCATCTGGAATGAGAAGAAGAACAGTCATCAAATACCTGATCTGACTGAGAGGTAGCAGAAGTGTTCACCATCATAGCAAACTGTGTAGCTAGTTGTTCTTCAAACTCAGCAACAGAATCTCCTTGAGTGTCTGAGTCTGAAGTGCTTTCCGATTCTGATCCTGATGATTCCTCCAGACTAGTCTTTGTTTCTTCTGAAGTGCTTTCATCACTGGATTCATCAACCTTCTGGATTTTAGCAACACAGGCTTTATCTTCTCCTCCCTGATCAGGATTGAATCTGAAATCCTAGTTTTCGCCTTCATCATTTTGAACCATCAAGGCTTTGCTAGAATTTGAAGAACTTGCATGAGTGGGAGTATCAATGGGCACAAGTCTTCGTTCTGGATTTGCTGCAGATGATCTCTGATTCTGAAAAGGATTCTTGTTGCCCGTCTTCTTTGGTTTGTTGCACTGTCTTGTAAAGTGTCCTTTTTCTCCACAGTTATAGCAAGTGACAGATGACATATCAAAACCAAATTTTGAATCCTTGTTCAGATTGATGTCTTTGCCAGTTCTTCTCACAAAATCCTTAGCTCTTCTTATTGTATTGGCAAGAGCCCACATGATGTCTATCCTCTCCATATATTCCGGGTCAATCTGAGAATAATCTTCATTTGTCAAAGTTGTCTATCTTTAGACTGGTGACTGTATGACTATTTTCTTTCTGAGAGATTGATGTTGAAGATGATTGACAGAAGTGTGTCTGGTTTGAAATAGGAGCTTCTTTAGTCTGAGAGACAAATGCAGTCTTCAATGGAGCATGAGAAGAAGCTCTCTCTACAGCAGGAGTAGAATAATACAATGATGGATATTGAACTTGAGCAACTCTCTTTGCCTTCCACTTGTTCTCAATCTCCTGTTCTTTCAGCTTCTGAATAAACTCATTGATGTCCATATTAGCCATCATCTCATTATGCTTCAAGACCATAGGAATGACTCCCATTTGGGAGGTAAAGCATTTGCCAAACACTGAATCTTCTCTTGTGTTGTAGTCTTGACCTGATGGTTGAACAGCTCACTCAGAAGATGATAAAATCTAGCAATCATATCATCTAGGGACTCATTTCCCACATACATGAAACTGTTAAACTCTTTCCTCAAAGCTTTGGACTTTATGTTCTTCAAAGCATCATTTCCCTCATATCTCTGTTGCAACGCATCCCAAAGTAACTTAGAAGAAGTAAACTGTCTGAACTGATGAAAGATATCAGTAGCAATGGATTGAGACAGAATAGCATAGGCTTTCTTCTCAAATTCATATAACTTCCTTTGGGATTTAGTCATCCGGGTGACTAACATGGGAGTTCCATCTTCATTTAGAGGTCTCAAATAGCCACTCTCTATCATCATCCACAAGTTTGTGTCAACTCCATTGATGTGGATCACAAATCTGTACTTCCAATGAGGGTAATCATCTAATGAAAGCAACTTAGGAGCTTTATAAGAATTCCCTGTCTTAGTCTCTGTGAGTAGCAAGTTCTGAATCCTATGATTCTGGTTAGCCATCAAAGCTAATTCCTCCATTATGTCAAGAACAAGTGTATCCAACACTTAGAAAAATTTGAAAACTGATAGCCAAATGACACAGATAAGGCCGAATGTCGGGTATCGAATAGGTTTGAACTTGCCGAATGAACTGAGTTGGACGAATGAGTAGAGAACCGAATAAACTGGTAACCGAATGACTTGAAGACCGAAAGAGTATCGGCCGAATGAGAGATAGGCCGAAAGAACGACCGAAGGAGCAGTTGGCCGAATGAATGAGGGACCGAAAGAGAACTATTTGGTCAAATGAAGCTATTCGGCCGAAAGAGAGCTATTCGCACGGCTTATTCGGATGATCGACTCATTCGTACAATCTAGGGTTTTCAACAACAAAAATCGTGATAACTTTTGATTTAGAGTGAATCTAACACCCAAAATTGGTACAGAACTTCAAGACATCATTATTAAGCAATTGGAATGATCGATTTGTCAAAACATCCACAAAAACCCACGGATTTATAATGAAACATTAAGTTGAGAGGCAAGAAAGTTAGGGTTTTCAAAAATCACGAACAACCAATCTGTAATATGGTGATTTGGATTGAAAATCGAGCGGAATCAAGAGCCAAGGCTCTGATACCACTTTGTAGGACCAATTTGGAGCCAGGAAACAATCCGATTCACCAAGGAATCTGCTCTACAGCCACTATAATAGTGCGGAATCCTATTCCAGGGTTTTCCAATCGAAATCCACAGGCCCTGTGGCAATCTGACAATGAGGAGTGAACGTTTGGATCAAGATCGAACACCACAGGGTGAGAATCAAAGTTGGAGACGAATGAACCACTCAAAACCCTAAGGGTATGACTCTGGAGTGCTATGGAAAGATAGGAGGCTCGAAAAAGTTAGGTTTGAATCTGTTTGTAGAAGTATATATAGACTGCACTCATTCGGCCGAATGAGTGGCCGAATCACTCATTCGGCGAATGGCTCCGCCGAATGAGCTTGCTCAACCAAATGAGTCATGCGGATGACTCATTCGTTCGCCCCAATCATTCGCTAGGCGTTCATTCGTCCCAATGACCTCATTCTTAGGGTCATTCGCACGAATGGGTCTATATGATATATATAATCAAAGTCAACCATAGTCAAACACATATTGTCACACCCCGAGCCGGCGGGATAGGATCGGTTGTCCCGTCGGGCGGAAAGTTCCCGGGGCGCGATATCGTGAGTGATAATCGTGATGATCAGATTGTTTACATTGCACATGATACAAATGAGAAATGCTACTATAATAGAATTACAAAGTTAAATTACATCAGTATTGTTTATAATTTAACAATGTGAATCTACCATAAACATCATATATTTCTATCTTGTATTTACACAAGATATACAAAATAATTTTGCATAATGATGTCTTCAAAAATAATGCAGGTCCAAAAAGCTAAGTCTTCTATCTGAAGTCCTAGTCCAAAAGGAATAACTCCTTAGTTGACCTGTTCGTCACCTGAGAAGTCATGCAAAAATCAAGTCAACACATGGTTGGTGAGTTCATATAGTTTTATGATTTGAAAATGATTTGAAAACCTCTTTCGGTAAAGACCCTAACCTCATTAACATCAACTGTATCATCCAGATCGGTATGCTTATATATAGGGCATACCCCTGGGTCAAGGCTGCAACCCCGCCCAGACGACGTCGCACCACATACTAATCCGCATAGGACATTGATATTAATGATAATTAAGCATTTTTACCTAACACTCTTCTGATTTAGATTATGATTTTGAAATCTGATTTGCCTTTGATCCTCTTGATTTTGATCGTAGATACATGATTTCCCAAAAGTCAGTGATAATAGCAAAATGTCAAATATTTAGTTAAATAACCAAATAAAACATTTAAATACAACTAAGACATGATGATTGGGTATGATTTTACTCAATCAGTTAGACTTAGTTGTTGGTGGTTGTCCAAGTTGTAACCTCTCACACGTGACCCATACCAGGCATAACTCACAAGGAGTATACCTGGGCGTGACGGGATTTTAATGATTTGCCCTTACAGCTTGACCCAAAGGTCTTCTGTACATGCGGGGACTTTAATGTTTTGCCCTTACAGCTTGACCCAAAGGTCTTCTGTACATGCGGGGACTTTAAGGATATCCTTTGATTCTTGATCTCTTGATTCTCTTAAGTTTAGACTTTGATATTGATTTCCATGATTGTTCACGTTATTGCCCGTATAGCCTGACTACAAAAGTCTTCTATACCTGAAGGGACTTTATATGTGTGTTACACGTGGTCTTGATTCCATATACAACAGACATCCACCATGACTTGAGTATTAATGAGTTCATTAGATCATAATGATTTCATTATTTTAATGATTCACACACATTTATGATTTCTGATTTCCTGAGTCTCATTGATCCTTGATTCTTTGAGTTCTCATGATTTTGAATGATAATTGATTTGATTTATGATT
The DNA here is from genome assembly GCA_009363875.1 of Mikania micrantha. Classification (NCBI taxonomy): domain Eukaryota; kingdom Viridiplantae; phylum Streptophyta; class Magnoliopsida; order Asterales; family Asteraceae; genus Mikania; species Mikania micrantha. The sequence continues at coordinate 21,429,004 of CM018680.1, forward strand.
CTTGGGCCTCAGATCACACACTGAGTTATGATTCCCTTGAATATGATTTATTGATCTTGTTCATTTGATTTCACTTTGAGTTTAGATTCTTGAATTTGAACTTGATGGACTAAGGGTTGATTTAGAATTTAGATTTAAGGTATTACTCAAAAGAGTACTTAAATTCAATTGATAACTTGATCTTGTTTAATAATTTCCTAGACAGGAGTCTAGGAGTATCAACAAAACATATATATGTAAAACATATAATAAGTAAAAGCATTTAAATAAACAGTTTAAATAAAAACAGTTTACGCATGCTTCTCAGCCCCGCGTTTTAAAACAAAATGTTAGAAAAGGGGCAATGAACTCACCTGTGTTGCTTTGTATTGAATTACCACAAATGCGCGCTCGTTGTTGTTGCTTATGTATCTTCGGTTCCTGAGTTGTTTTAAAAGGATTCGCAGACGATAAGTATTTATAATAAACATCCTAACTGGGGTTTGGTCTCGATGTGCAACTACGTGTCTTAGATTACTAATGTGTTTCTATGGTTTTCTCTAACTAAGCTAACCTTATTACCCATTCATAACCAAAATCCCACATTAATTATTTAAAGACTTAAAGTAAACATTTTCAATTTAATTTATTTAAATTACACATTTATTTAGGAAAGTCATTTAATTACTTTAAGAACATTTATAATTTAATTTCTTTTATGAAAAGCATAATTAATTTAGGAAAAGTGTAATTAACATGATGGGCTCAATCTAAGCCCATTGGGCCACCCTTGGCCCAGTATTAGACTTTGAGTTTTAAACGATTTCCTTGTTAGTTCCTTGGTAAACTAAGCCTAGACGATTTAATTAAATCATCTAAGCTAGTTACTTGTCCTTATGAGATTCCCTAAGGTTTAGGTGTTAATAATTAAATCAACACTTGAAATCTCATATAATCATTTTGATCCATGTGACTTTACAAAGAATTTCCGATGTATTAGAATTAAGAAATGAATGTTAACACCCATATTTAATCGATTGCATGATCATGAACCCTAATTAGTTCCATGCACACACATACTACCCCCATGTAATCTCTATGCATCTATGTATCACACCACCTCATGATCAAGATTTTTAAGTTCCACCCCTACATTCGGCCGAAGGGTTTGTCGAAAGAGGTCCATTCGAATGAGAGTGTGCCGAATAAGTCCTTGTCGAATAGGGATGGTCGAATGAACACTTGATTCCCGAAAGAGGCTGGTCGAATGGCTCTGGTTCGGCAAAAGAGAAATGGTCGAATGAGGTTCTGGCCGAATGATGAGCTGCCGAAGGAGTGCCGAATGATGGCCCGATCGAATGAGGCAGGGCGAAAGAGAGACCTTGCCATTCGGCGAATGAGATTGAAGGTTCATTCGGCGAATAGGGTGAAGGGTCATTCGGCGATCTGATGAACTCCATTCGGCCGTTCGAAACGCACAGGCACAGCCATGGTATTCGAGTAAATCGGCCATGGATCGTCCCAACGCTTGTTCCTACCCTATCCTAGGGTGTCCTAGAGTGAATCCTAAGGCTTGAAGTGGTCTAAAACCGGTTATATGATGGTTCGACCAAGAGGGTTTTCAAAACCCTAAAACCGAACATAAAAATGGATTTTACCACGATTATGATGGATTCAAGCCCCGATCCGTTGTACTTCCTTGATCTACAAATGATGGTGGTGATTTTGACACCAAGAACATACAAAATGGTGAAGATTTGAGCTAGGAATCCTAGTGAGAAGGTGAAAACCCTTGTGAAAGTTTAGAGAGAGAGAGATGAACGAGAAAGGGGGTTTGGGCTGGTGGTTGTGGGTGGTTGTGGCATTAAATGTCACAATAAATGTGGGGGAAATACCCGGTTTCGTTCGGGTTCGTTCGGTTTCGCATGGTTTCGCGTAGAAACGTCGTTTTCGCGTCGTTTTCGTTACGAAACGACTCGGTTTTAAAATAGAATTATAAAAATTATTTTAGGTTGTGATTCCTAATAAATTAACTAAATATCTTTTAATTATTTATTTTACAAAAATATTTATTTAACGTTTAAATCGAATCGCGCGGTCATCGCGCGTATTTGTTCGAATCAAATACGACGATAACTACACTTTTCAATATTGTTTTCTAATAATCGAATATCATTCAGAACGTTAAACTTTTAGATTTATTCGTACAGATCGTCACCTATACGAATAATCTGTCGGTTTAGCATTCACATAACAATATTCGTGTTGTTTTGTCCTGTAAGGCCTCACATACGTTTATACATAATAAAATCCTAACAAATAAATCACATGATGATTCTGTGTTGCCAGATAATTATCTGACTCAAGAATCATTGTTCTGAATTGATTTCTCTGAAATGTCTGTGAATTCACTGTTTTGTTAGCATGAAATGATACTGAGGTTTGATATGATCATGAAATACACTGAATTACATGAAAATTGTACCTGATTACTGTTCACGCACTGTTACGATCACTGTTCCGGTGACGGTTCCGGCACTGATGTTACAGTCTCCCCTTGTTAAAGAAATTTCGTCCCGAAATTTAAGAATTGTTATCGGGTACAGCTTCCTCTTCAAACAGTTGGGGATACTTTAACTTCATGTGATCCTCACGTTCCCAAGTAAACTCGGGCCCGCATCTTGAATTCCAACGAACCTTTACTATCGGAATACGGCTTCGCCTCAGTTGCTTGACTTTGCGATCCATAATCTCTAAAGGTTCTTCGACAAAATGTAACTGATCGTCAACTTGAATTTCTTCGAGTGGAATGACGAGTGATTCGTCAGCAAGGCATTTCTTTAAATTCGAGACGTGAAACACGTCATGCACACCACTGAGTTCATCTGGTAGTCTCAGTCTATACGCCACAAGACCAATACGTTCGATGATTTCGAACGGTCCTACGTATCGTGGTGATAGCTTGCCTTTTGTTCCAAAACGTACAACGCCTTTCCATGGGGATACCTTCAACATGACACGGTCTCCCACTTGGAATTCCAATGGCTTACGCCGTTTGTCAGCGTAGCTCTTTTGTCTGCTTCTGGTTGCTTGTAGTCTTCTTTGAATCTGCGCAATCTTGTCAGTGGTTTCTTGAATAAGTTCTGGCCCAGTGATACGATTATCTCCAACTTCAGTCCAACAGATCGGTGATCGACATTTCCGACCATAAAGAGCCTCGAATGGTGCACATCCGATACTGCTGTGGTAACTATTGTTGTAGGAGAACTCAATCAGTGGCAAATGAGAATCCCAATTCCCACCGAAATCTAAAATACAGGTCCTTAACATATCCTCTAGGGTCTGAATCGTACGTTCGCTTTGGCCGTCCGTTTGTGGATGGTAAGCTGTACTCAGATTTAACTGTGTCCCTAGAGATTTCTGTAGTGATTGCCAGAATCTTGAAGTAAATCTGCTGTCTGTATCAGAAATAATTGATAATGGTACACCGTGACGTACCACTATCTCATTGATGTACAATCTCGCCAGTTTATCCATCGTGAAGGTTTCACGCATCGGCAAGAAATGAGCAGATTTTGTTAATTGATCAATGATCACCCAAATTGTATCGTGACCACTGGAAGTGCGGGGTAGCTTGGTAATGAAATCCATAGCTATTTGTTCCCACTTCCAGAGCGGAATCTCAGGCTGTTCCAGTAAACCAGACGGTCTCTGGTGTTCCGCCTTTACCTTCGCACACGTTAGACATCGACCGACATACTCGGCTATGTCTTTCTTCATTCCCGGCCACCAATAAAATCCACGCAAGTCTTGGTACATTTTATCAGCGCCTGGATGAACTGAGTATTTTGTCTTGTGTGCCTCATCGAAGATAAGTCTTCTCAATTCATCTACCGCAGGAATCCATATACGATCCTGGTAGTAGATCATTCCATCCGACTTGGTCTCTAAATGTTTCTCTGCTCCGCAATCAAGTTCTTTCTTCAAGTTTCCTCTATCAACTGATTCCTGTTGAGCTTGAATGATCTTGTCTTGTAAGCTGGTCTGCACAGTCATACCCATAGCCCTAACGCGTAAGGGTTTGACCCGTTCCTTCCGACTCAAGGCATCAGCTACAACGTTTGCCTTTCCCGGATGGTACTTGATCACACAATCATAATCATTCAGAAGTTCAACCCAACGGCGTTGTCGCATGTTGAGCTCCTTCTGATCAAAGATGTGCTGCAGACTCTTGTGATCAGTAAATATGGTACACTTAGTGCCATATAAGTAATGTCTCCAGATTTTTAGTGCAAAAATCACTGCTCCCAGTTCAAGATCATGAGTAGTGTAATTCTTCTCATGAACTTCTAACTGTCTCGATGCATAAGCGATAACTTTGTCTCGTTGCATCAGTACGCAACCAAGTCCCTGATGGGAGGCATCGCAGTATACAACAAAGTCATCACATCCTTCCGGGAGAGATAGAATTGGAGCATCACACAATTTCTGTTTCAACATCTGGAAGGCATCTTCTTGTTTCTGCTCCCAGACAAACGGTTCACTTTTCTGAGTTAACTTAGTGAGTGGCAAAGCTATCTTAGAAAAGTTTCAGATAAACCTTCTATAATAACCTGCCAATCCCAGAAAAGACCGTATCTCCGTTGGTGTCTTCGGAGTGTCCCAGTTCTTTATTGCTTCTATCTTGGCAGAATCTACGTGTATTCCCGCACTGTTGACCACGTGACCAAGAAACTGAACTTCTCTTAGCCAAAATTCACACTTAGAGAACTTGGCATAGAGTTTCTGTTCCATCAACAGTTCCAAGATTTTCCTGAGATGTTGTTCATGTTCTGCTTTGCTCTTGGAATAAATCAGTATGTCATCGATGAAGACGATAACGAACTGATCTAAATACGGCTTGCACACTCGGTTCATGAGATCCATGAAAACCGCTGGTGCATTTGTCAGTCCGAAAGGCATCACTAAAAATTCGTAATGCCCGTATCTGGTTCGGAAAGCCGTCTTCGGTATGTCTTCGTCTTGAACTCTAAGTTGATGATACCCGGACCGTAGATCTATCTTCGAGAAATACTGAGCTCCTTGTAACTGATCGAACAAGTCATCAATCCTCGGCAATGGGTACCGATTCTTGATGGTTAGTTTGTTCAGCTCTCTGTAATCTATGCACATTCTGAACGATCCGTCTTTCTTCTTCACGAACAAGACCGGAGCTCCCCAAGGTGAGTAGCTCGGTCTAATGAATCCTTTGTCCAATAGCTCTTGCAACTGATTCGATAATTCCTGCATCTCCGAAGGTGCTAACCGATAAGGAGATTTAGCAACAGGAGTTGCTCCAGGAACTAAGTCAATTCGGAACTCTACCGGTCGCACAGGAGGCAAACCTGGTAGGTCTTCAGGAAATACTTCTGGATATTCCTTCACTACTGGTACATCTTGTATCTTCTTCTTGTCTTTCTCTTTTTCCACTACATGAGCCAAGAAAGCTACACACTTCTTCTGTAAACACTTACGCGCCTTTATGCAGGAAATGATTTTGACACTTCGTTTTGCTTGATCACCTCTGACTTTCAATACACGATCATCTGGTAATGGAACTCGAAGCAACTTCTCAGAACAGATGACTTCCACTCGGTTAGAGGAAAGCCAATCCATCCCAACAATGATGTCAAAACTATCCAACTCCATCGGTATTAAGTCGATGGCAAATGTATGACCATTAAGTGTCAATGGGCAATTCCTGTGAACTGTACTAACTGTGATCTGTTTTCCGTTAGCTACTTCTATAATGTAAGGGGAATCTAACTGTTCTTCTATAGAATCTAGTTGGCATGCAAAATCGGCAGAGATAAAACTCTGATCCGCACCAGTGTCAAATAGAACAGATGCATAAAAGTCATGTAAGAGAAACGTACCAGTGACCACATTCGGGTCCTGGCGTGCAGCTGGTGCTCCAATAACAAAAGCTCTTCCACGAGGAGCTTGAACTGCTTGTTGTGCTTTCTTCGGGCAGTTCTTTGCAAAGTGACCTTGTTCGCCACAGTTGAAGCATCCACCGTTGTTCTGGTTGGCTGGTGGAGGGAGAGCTAGAGCAGCATTATTGACAGCTGGGTTAGGTGTCATCCGGCATTGCTGAACCCAATGGCCCTTCCTTCCACATCCCGTGCATTGTCTGCAGGGAGTGTTAGCATTGTGATGATACTGGCACTTAGTACACAAAGGATGCGGGCCAGTATACTGTTTCTTAGGCACATTTTGTTGTGCCGCTGCTACTTGGTTCAGGGGAGTAGCCACAGTGTAGTTCTTGATAAATTTCTGTTTCTTCTTCGGGTGTTGCGGATGTTGTGGCTTCTTTGAAGACTCTTCCTTTCTCTTGCCAGTGTCAGCCTCTTTCTTCAGAACTCCAGAGGCAACCATCAGATCTGTGAGTTTTCCAGACAGTCTCACTGCAGACTCGACAGTAGTAGGGTTGGCTGAAACAACCATTCCCTGAATGCAGGCAGGTAGTCCACCCACATATCTATCAATCCTCTTCTCCAAAGTAGGTACCATGTCGGGCACCAAAGCAACTAACTCGTGGTAACGAGTAGTATACCCCATATGATCTGCCCCTTTCATCACATGGTTGGATAATTCAACCTCCAGTTTCTGCAACTCATTCTTGGGGCAGAACTCTGTTCGCAGCAGTGTCTTGAAATCCTCCCATGGCATGGCCATGGCTTCTTCTCTTCCTCGGGCGTTGATCTGACCATTCCACCAGGTCAGAGCCCGCTTGTTGAATGTTCCAGCAGAGTAGCGGACTTTATGGTGCTCTGGACAGTTGCAGAGGTCCAGAGTAGCCTCAATCTTTTCAATCCATTGGATTAATCCAACGGCTCCTTCAGATCCGCTAAAACTAGGCGGCTTACATCCTACGAAGGACTTGTAGGAGTAGTGTGAGGTACCACCAGTATTCCCACTGGCTTCTCCAGATGAGTTGCCAGTGTTGTTCATCTCATTACGGAGAAGGTTGAACATCTCCGGTATCGCTTCCTTCATTTGGCTGGTCATCTGACTGCTCAGTAGAGTCACCAACGCTATAGTAGTAGGATCCAGTATAGGTGTTGTTCCTGAACCTGATGCCTCGGTGATCAGTGGGGGAGGAGGTGGAGGCGGTGGAGGAGGTGGCGGTGGTGAGTCATTTGGTGATGGCGTGGAGGAGTGTGGAGCTTGGTCCTAGGATAATGGCAACAAGGGAGGTTGTCTTCGTGGCGGCATTCTGATCATAACCAAATGAATATTGGTTAGTGCAATGATCGAATGCAGAAGACGCAATGCAATAAGCCTTAAATCCTAAGTTCTCTACATGCAGGGTCCCTAGGTTATAGTCTAGGCCAAACCGTTTAAATAAATGACCTATATTTCTCTATAACCATGGCTCTGATACCAATCTGTCACACCCCGAGCCGGCGGGATAGGATCGGTTGTCCCGTCGGGCGGAAAGTTCCCGGGGCGCGATATCGTGAGTGATAATCGTGATGATCAGATTGTTTACATTGCACATGATACAAATGAGAAATGCTACTATAATAGAATTACAAAGTTAAATTACATCAGTATTGTTTATAATTTAACAATGTAAATCTACCATAAACATCATATATTTCTATCTTGTATTTACACAAGATATACAAAATAATTTTGCATAATGATGTCTTCAAAAATAATGCAGGTCCAAAAAGCTAAGTCTTCTATCTGAAGTCCTAGTCCAAAAGGAATAACTCCTTAGTTGACCTGTTCGTCACCTGAGAAGTCATGCAAAAATCAAGTCAACACATGGTTGGTGAGTTCATATAGTTTTATGATTTGAAAATGATTTGAAAACCTCTTTCGGTAAAGACCCTAACCTCATTAACATCAACTGTATCATCCAGATCGGTATGCTTATATATAGGGCATACCCCTGGGTCAATGCTGCAACCCCGCCCAGACGACGTCCCACCACATACTAATCCGCATAGGACATTGATATTAATGATAATTAAGCATTTTTACCTAACACTCTTCTGATTTAGATTATGATTTTGAAATCTGATTTGCCTTTGATCCTCTTGATTTTGATCGTAGATACATGATTTCCCAAAAAGTCAGTGATAATAGCAAAATGTCAAATATTTAGTTAAATAACCAAATAAAACATTTAAATACAACTAAGACATGATGATTGGGTATGATTTTACTCAATCAGTTAGACTTAGTTGTTGGTGGTTGTCCAAGTTGTAACCTCTCACACGTGACCCATACCAGGCATAACTCACAAGGAGTATACCTGGGCGTGACGGGATTTTAATGATTTGCCCTTACAGCTTGACCCAAAGGTCTTCTGTACATGCGGGGACTTTAATGTTTTGCCCTTACAGCTTGACCCAAAGGTCTTCTGTACATGCGGGGACTTTAAGGATATCCTTTGATTCTTGATCTCTTGATTCTCTTAAGTTTAGACTTTGATATTGATTTCCATGATTGTTCACGTTATTGCCCGTATAGCCTGACTACAAAAGTCTTCTATACCTGAAGGGACTTTATATGTGTGTTACACGTGGTCTTGATTCCATATACAACAGACATCCACCATGACTTGAGTATTAATGAGTTCATTAGATCATAATGATTTCATTATTTTAATGATTCACACACATTTATGATTTCTGATTTCCTGAGTCTCATTGATCCTTGATTCTTTGAGTTCTCATGATTTTGAATGATAATTGATTTGATTTATGATTCTTGGGCCTCAGATCACACACTGAGTTATGATTCCCTTGAATATGATTTATTGATCTTGTTCATTTGATTTCACTTTGAGTTTAGATTCTTGAATTTGAACTTGATGGACTAAGGGTTGATTTAGAATTTAGATTTAAGGTATTACTCAAAAGAGTACTTAAATTCAATTGATAACTTGATCTTGTTTAATAATTTCCTAGACAGGAGTCTAGGAGTATCAACAAAACATATATATGTAAAACATATAATAAGTAAAAGCATTTAAATAAACAGTTTAAATAAAAACAGTTTACGCATGCTTCTCAGCCCCGCGTTTTAAAACAAAATGTTAGAAAAGGGGCAATGAACTCACCTGTGTTGCTTTGTATTGAATTACCACAAATGCGCGCTCGTTGTTGTTGCTTATGTATCTTCGGTTCCTGAGTTGTTTTAAAAGGATTCGCAGACGATAAGTATTTATAATAAACATCCTAACTGGGGTTTGGTCTCGGTGTGCAACTACGTGTCTTAGATTACTAATGTGTTTCTATGGTTTTCTCTAACTAAGCTAACCTTATTACCCATTCATAACCAAAATCCCACATTAATTATTTAAAGACTTAAAGTAAACATTTTCAATTTAATTTATTTAAATTACACATTTATTTAGGAAAGTCATTTAATTACTTTAAGAACATTTATAATTTAATTTCTTTTATGAAAAGCATAATTAATTTAGGAAAAGTGTAATTAACATGATGGGCTCAATCTAAGCCCATTGGGCCGAATCCATGTGATCAGCGGGGACGCTGATTCCCCAGTGGGGGAGGAATTCCACTCCAGCGCGGCTGGCTAATCCCACATGGGTTGAGTAAGGGGAACGAAACTTCCTTATAAGAGGGAGTGGAGACCTTCTCTATTGGACGCGTTTTGGGCTTAGTTGGCTGTGGAGCAAATGAAAACTCCACAGTTAAGCGTGCTCAGGTGGTAGCAATCCAGGGATGGGTGACCTCCCTGGGAAGTTTTCACCCGGGTAACCAAAAGCAAATCCGTGAGCCCGGTGGGGCAGAGCGGACAATATCCAATACGGCCGGCTGTTACACATATAAACTTGAATAAACATTAAAGAACAATATAGAATAACCGATCTTCATTAATAAGATAAACTTTATACTTTAAGATCACACAAAACATAGAACTAGGGACATTTCTCCCTATCAAGCTCTGTCTCACTAGGCCTCTTCCTTTTCTTCACCAGCCTTGTCCCAACCATAATGTTCTCAAACTCATCATCAGGCTTATCAGAGTCTGAGCTGTCAGAACCTTCTTCATCATCATCATCATCATCACCAGCCTGATCTGATTCCTCAGAATCATCTCTCTCTTCAGCTGAGGTAGTACCACCCATCTCTAATGGAGTAGACACCGTGTGTTGGACTAAAAGAACCAATGAGCCTGATCAGAAAAACCTCTAAGTCTCACAATACACACAACAACTGAAGAAGAACACAACAGCTGATATTCACTTTGCAGAGTTACAAGATCTGAAGTTATTCACAACAGCCGAAGTGTTTGTCTTCAGATGTTGTGATGTTAATTTTGTCTTCAGTAGTTTTCTTTCAATATTTGTAAAAGTCTGATGAGTATTTTACTCATCAGATGTTGTAGTTTAATTTCAGTAGTTTTAGTTCTTCAGTAGTTGTAAGAGGTTGTCTTCAGTAGTTGTAAACATCCTCAGTAGTTTTGGTTATTTCAGTTGTTATCTTTTGTCTGTTAGGTGTCAACATCATGTGACATCATCAGACGTCACTGTTTCTATATAAGGGCAGTTGACATATTGTATCTGTAACGAAGTTAGTGCGAATTGAATGAGATTATTCCTTTTGCAGAATTCTCTTTCTATAACAACTTGTGCTTTACTGTTCTATTAGATTAACTTTGTTCTTGCTAATTTTGAGCTAATTCATCGTTGAATTCCGCTGCTATAACCTAATATTGATCGAATGAGAACATCTGATCCTACAATTGGTATCAGAGCAGGTTAATCATTGATCAATTAAACAATTGATCTCTGAAACTGCTCAATTCAGTTCTCTGGTTGATCGAATTAGCCGATTAGTAAGAATTTGTTATAGATTGAAGTTTTCTGATAACTTCTGTTGATTTGCTTTTCAATATCGATCTGTTTTGAATCAATTGGTTGGAATTTGTGTTAATTCATTTGAATTCATTTGATATTGTTTGAATCTGAGATCATGACAACTCCAAACAATGATCCGCACAACACAGGCTCCGCAACCAAGCCTCCGATGCTGGTTCGAAGTGAGTACAACATTTGGCAACGTAGAATGCTACATCACCTGTCAATTAACAGTGCAGGATGTTGGAAATCTGTAGTGCATGGTCCGTATAAACCCATGATCACTGATCCTGAAACTAAAATCATGATTCCGAAAACTTCGGATATGTATTCGGATGAGGATATTAAACTGTTTGAAATTGATGCGAAAGCTCATGGTATTCTGGCCATGGCTTTGCCGAATGAGATTTATTCAGGCTTGATGCATCATGATACTGCTCATGATCTCTGGATTGCACTGAAAGAACAATTCGGTGGAACTGATGAGGTTTTAGCAAATACTAGAGAAATCCTTGCTCAACAGTATGAGACTTTTTCTCATAGAATGGGTGAGTCATTGACTCAACAGTTTGAGCGGTTCTCTTGTCTGATTTCTGAATTGAAAATGGTTAAGCAGGAATATACAAATAGTCAGATGAACAACAGATTTCTCAGATCACTGCCTGAGAGATGGGACACATATACAATTGTCTTACGCTCAAATGCAAATCTAGAGAATCTATCTCTCACCCAACTCCATGGGAAACTCTTAACTTTTGAGAGAGAGGTAGAACAGAAGAGAAAACTGTCTTCATCTGGAAAACTCACTGATGATTTTGTTCCTGGCAATACTGCTTTGATAGGTCAAGAGTCAGAGTTTAATGGGTCTGAATGTTCTTATGATGAACATATTGATTTCTCTACTAATAATGCTGAACATGCTTTTGTGGGAGTTGATGGTAATACAGGAAATTATGGTGATAATCTGTGTTTTGTGATGGATGATTTGAAAGGAATTCCAGATGATGATCTGGAGGAAATGGATATATTAAGTCAGATGGCATTAATCAACATAAGATCTCAAAAATTCTACAAAAGAACTGGAAGAAAGTTTCCTGGATTAACAGGAAAAACCAAAGTTGGTTTTGACAAAGGGAAGTTGAGATGCCACAAATGTCACAGGCTTGGTCATTTTGCTAGAGAGTGCAAATCAACTGGACCTAGCTCTTCTGCACCTTTTGTGACCTTTCCTAGCAATAACACACCAAGCAAAGGACAACAATCTTCTAGATCTAGTCAACAACAATTTTATCCAGCCCATTTTGTTCCACAAAGTCCTATGCCGTATCCATATCCTTGCTTTTATATGCCACAACCCACTCACACTCCAGCAATAATCCCTCCACAATCACCTGCTCTTCCTGACCCCAGTAAATCTCAAACCAATCAACAGCCTCAACAACAACATCAGAGCTTCTTCACCCCTGAAGTAGCTGATTGGAGTAGCCTACCTGATGACGTATCTGATTTCAATATGCAGTTGTACTCTGAAGCTGTTCCACATGGTGGAGACAATCCATTTGGAAATCTTGCTTTGATGGCTATTGATTCAACTAACACCTCATGTCCAACTTCTTCAACATCACAGGTATCATCTGAATCAAAAGCTAAGTTATGTTCAGAATCATGCATTTCAGCATTTGCTTCTATCAGAGAAATAAATGTTGAATTAATAAATGAGAAATTTGAGTTAGAAAAGGCTGTGACTAAAAATAAAACTGAATTTGAGAAAGCTTTAAATGAAAAAGAGTCTGAAATTTATAAGCTCAAATGTTTGTTATCTGATGAAAAAGCTAGAGTGGAAGTAATGCTTGTGAAACATAATGATTTGAAGCAAACACTTGCAGCAACCCAAGTAAATTGTGAAAAATGGGTTGAGTCCTTTAAGGGGTTTGAGATGTTATTAAACAAACAATCAGCTTCAAATGTTAAGTTTGGAATTGGTTACAATCACACTGCCCCCCCTGCTGATTATACACCAAAACGTTATGACTGTGAGTCTGAAGGGGACAGTGTATATCAATCCACCAAATCTTCAGAAATGTCTGATTCTGTAGACATATCTGAAGGAGAGTCAAGTGTATGCAAAATTGAGTCTGAAACTGTGGAGATTGAGACATATTCTTATTCAATTGGATGTACAAATGTTATTCAGGATGACACATGTCAGGATAGTGTTTTAATTGAGATTGATCCTGATGAAAAAGTTTCAAATGTCTTAAATTTACACCTGATTGAGTCAGATGGGGATGGGATTGGAGAGAAAGATGCACGGCTTCTGATAAGCCAGAGTGTCTCATCAGCAGTTGTAGAAAAAGCTGATAATAGTACAACTGATGATGAGAAATGTGTTGATAGACAAGTACTGAAGAATAACTCTTCAGAGGTTGTCAACACATCAGCTGTTGTCAAAATGTCTACAAATACTGATGTTCCAAATGTTCTGTAGAACAAAAGTTCAGTATCTAAGTCTTCAGTACTTGTAGATACTCACAAGGAGAAGCAAAAGAGGGTGTCTTGTGAAATTTGTAGGTTGTTTAATCATTCTTCTGATGAATGCTGGTACAGAAAAGGTTCTAAATTCAATAAAATAAAGCCCAAAAACAAGAACATAATCAAAATGAAAAATGAATTTAGTTCCAAGTTTGTACCAGAATCATCAGTAGTTTCAAAATCTGGAAAAACCTCACAAGGAAATGAATCAAATAAATCCAAGAAAGGTAAAGGGGTTGTTCCAGATTCAAAGAAACAGCACTTGAAAGATTCTTCATTAATTAAAGAAACTAAGGTGATAAAACATAAAAATCAAAAGTCAGGTCCTGTTGTGTCTAATGAAATCAAAATCTTGACTCACAACCATAATCAACTGATTTTAATGATGCAACAACTGCTAGGAAGAGTTAATCTAGTAGAGGCATCTGTTGCTTCATTTCAGAAGAAGAAAACAAAATCAAAAGTCAAGGCTAACTCTTCTGATAAGAATGATTCAAGTGTTGCTTCAACTGCAAATGTTAATTCTGTTTCTTCATGTGTTAACAGACCCAAAACCAAACTGGTTTGGGTCCCAAAGTCTAACTGAGTGTGTTGATGTATGCAGGGTCCTTCAGCATGCCAAAATAGCATCTGGTATGTTGACAGTGGAGGATCCATGCATATGACTGGGAGCAGATCTCTTCTTAATGACTATTTTATAGGAAGGAAGGGATTTGTGTCTTTTGGAAATGATGCTAAGGGTTATATTATAGGGAAAGGTTATGTGACAAATGGTGAGATAAGGTTTGATGATGTGAATCATGTAGAGAATCTTAAGTATAATCTTCTGAGTGTCAGTCAGATGTGTGATAAGGGTCACATTTCTCTTTTCACCAAGCAAGACTGTAGGATATTGTCTTCTGAAGTGTTGCCTCTGATTGGCAAAGTCTTAGATGAGTATACTCTCCTTAAGGCTAACAGAGTGGGAAAGGTTTATGCCTTTGATTTGTCAAAGAAAATCTCTGTTAAAGGTCATCCTTGTTTATTCTCTAAGGCTTCTTTCAAGGAATCAAATCTGTGGCATAGAAGATTAGGTCATGTGAATCTCAAAAACATGAATCAACTGGTGAAACATGGGTTGGTTAGAGGTCTTCCAATGAAGGATTTTAGTTGTGATGAGAATTGCACTGCTTGCTTGAAAGGGAAGCAACACAAAGTTTCTTTTCCTCCAATTGGTGATCCCAAATCCACTGGTTGTTTGCAAATGTTGCACATGGATTTATTTGGGCCTGTGAAGGTCATGAGTATGGAAAAGAAGAAGTATTGCTTAGTAATTGTTGATGATTACTCAAGGTTTGTCTGGACCTTCTTCTTGCACTCAAAAGATGAGGTTGCCAAGTCCATTATAAACTTTGTGTTGTATGTTGAGAAGCAATATTCTCTTCCTATCAAGTGTGTAAGGAGTGATAATGGCACAGAATTTAGAAATCATATTCTGGATGAATTTTATCTGGCAAAGGGAATTAAGAGGCAGTACAGCATTCCTAGAACTCCTGAACAAAATGGAGTGGTTGAAAGGAAAAATAGAACTTTGATTGAAGCTGCCAGAACAATGCTTGCTGATTCTGGTTTGCCATTGACCTTCTGGGCAGAAGCTGTCAATACAGCTTGCTATGTGCAAAACAGGGTTTTGGTAAATCAAAGATGGTTGAAAACTCCTTATGAAATGCTTCATACTTTAACCCCATTGATTTCTTTCTTCAGAGCTTTTGGATGTCCATGTTATATCCTCAACACCAAAGATCAACTTACAAAATTTGACTCCAAAGTTGATGCAGGATATTTTGTTGGCTATTCTTCAACTTGCAAGGCTTACAGAGTGTTCAACTGCAGAACAAAGATGGTTGAAGAAACTCTTCATGTCAAATTCAATGAATGTCCAAAAGATTCTATTCCACAAAATCCTGTTGAGATGTTTAATCTAGACATCTTGCAACATGAATCCTATCAATCCCCAGTTGAGTCTATTGGTGTGGAAGATGATGCACCTAAAGCAGTTCCACCAACAGCTTCTACAGAAACCACACAAGGAAGTCATGATGATGATGATGAAAGCACTCATTTGTTCATATTTAGTGATAATCTGCCTATGTCTGCTAAATCTGATGCTCCTCCTGCTCCAGTTGTTCCTCCTAATACCAATGCTGATGAAATTTTAGAATCCTCTCAATCATTTGAAATTTCTGCTGAATTGTTCCCTGGTTCTTCGTCAACATCTGCAGCAACTGGACCCCCAGCAAACACTTGCACTGATCTTATTCCATATCAAGAACTGAAGGATCATCCATTATCTCAAGTTCTGGGTGACATTTCTGCTGGTGTTTCCACAAGAAGTCAATTGTCAAATTTTTGTCTCTATGCCTTATTTGTTAGTCAGCAAGAGCCAAAGAACTATCACTCAGCACTCAGAGACAATGGCTGGGTGGAGGCTATGCAGTTGGAGCTGTTGCAGTTCAAGAAACAACAAGTCTGGGAGCTGGTTCCTCTACCTCAAGGTAAATGTGCAATAGGCACTAAATGGGTGTTTAGGAATAAAACTGATGAAAATGGTCAAATAATTAAAAACAAGGCTAGACTGGTTGTACAGGGGTTCTCTCAGGAAGAAGGTATTGATTATGATGAGACTTTTGCCCCTGTAGCCAGACTAGAAGCAATTAGGTTGTTTTTAGCATATGCTGCCTTACACAAACTAAAAGTTTTTCAAATGGATGTCAAAAGTGCTTTCTTATATGGTAAAATAAAAGAGGAAGTGTATGTGTGCCAACCACCAGGTTTTGAGGACAATAAACATTTTGATTGGGTGTATAAGCTTGATAAAGCTCTTTATGGGCTGAAACAAGCACCTAGAGCCTGGTATGACACTCTATCCACTTTTCTCCTTCAAAATAATTTCACTAGAGGCTCCATTGATAAAACTTTGTTCATAAAGAAAGTAGGACAGCATAAGCTCCTTGTTCAAATTTATGTTGATGACATAATTTTTGCTTCATCTGATCCAATGTTGTGTGCTGATTTTACTGAGTTAATGACCAAGAATTTTGAAATGAGTGCCATGGGGGAATTACAATTTTTCTTGGGTCTTCAAATCAAACAAAGTCCTGATGGCATTTTCATTCATCAATCCAAATACACAAAAGAGTTGTTAAAGAAATTTGATTTGCAAAACTGTAAACAATGTTCTAATCCCATGAGCAGCACCACACAACTTGATGCAGATTTGAAAGGTAAATCAGTTGATGAAACACTTTATAGATGTATGATTGGTTCCTTGATGTATCTCACAGCATCTAGGCCAGACATTATGTTTGCTACATGTGTTTGTGCTAGATTTCAGGCTGCACCTAAAGAATCTCATTTGATTGCTGTTAAAAGAATTTTCAGATACTTGCAGGGCACTCAATCACTGGGAATTTGGTATTCCACTGGGCATTCCTGCAAGCTGGTTGCTTTCTCTGATAGTGACTATGCAGGATGCAAACTTACCAGAAAATCAACTTCTGGTGGTTGTCAGTTTCTAGGAAACTGTTTGGTTTCGTGGCAGAGTAAGAAACAAACATCTGTGGCCACTTCAACAGCTGAAGCCGAGTACATTGCTGCTGCAAGCTATATTTTACAAATTCTCTGGCTTCAGACTCAACTTTTGGATTATGGCATCAAGGAGTCTAAGACACCATTGTTAATGGATAGTGCTTCAGCTCTTTGTATTGTCAAGAATCCAGTTCAGCACTCTAGGACCAAACATATTGAAATCAGACATCATTTTATAAGGGATTGTTTTGAAAAGGGTCTGATTGATCCAAAGTTTGTTCCTAGTGCTGATGAGCTTGTAGATATCTTTACTAAGCCTTTAGACACTTCAACTTTTCAAAATTTAGTTCTAAGGCTTGGTATGCTGCAACTTGAATAAATTGGTTTTCACATTAATAAAATTTTCATCCACCGTTTAACTTTTCAAAAATACAAAAATATTTATTTTCTATCACCTTGCAACTTCTGATATTTTTAGTAAATACTGATAAGTATCCGAAGTACTGATTCAAGGAAACATCTGACCTGTACCAATATTATCAGTTAAAAGTACTGATGAGTTTTGGTGGACAAAGTACTGAAGGTCAAACATCTCTCACAAATCCTGATGAACAACTTTGGTTCACAAGTTCTGATGACAAAATTTTTCACACACTCTGATGATTCACAACGTCTGATGAGCAATTGATGAAAACAGCTGATGAACAAAAACTGTCAACAACACCTGATGAGTAACTTTACTCTTCAGCTGTTTCAACCACTGCTGTTTTCTCTTTATAACATCTGAAGAACAACTTCCAATACTCTATTTATCCCAAACCCTCTTCAGTTGTTTCATTATCATTTCATCAGAACTTTCCAATTTTTTTTTTCAAAAAGCTATCTTCCCTCTCAAGTCTCTGCTTCCATGGCGACAATAACCCTTAAACCTCGTCATAACTCCGTTGCATACCTCACCAAATCATCCTTCTGGTCCAAATTTGATGAAGTTGCTGATCTCATGAATGCATCTCAATTTCAAACCGCGTTTCTTATCAATCCAACAATTCATGTTGAATCTATTCATCAATTCTGGATGAATGTCGAGCTCATTAATGTCGGCACTGGTGTCCTCTCTCTCCGCTCTACAGTAAATGGACACAATGTGCACATCAGTCCAGCCGAACTGAGGGATGTTCTTCAACTTAATGATGCAAACTTAGTCACTCAATTTCCAAAGAACCTCACTGACCTTTGCTTCACAAGTCACGAATACCAGGGTGACTTGAGTGACTCAACTCTGTACAAGAAGAACTTCAATGATCCTGAGCGTCTTATTTTTCACATGATCAACATCTGCCTGGCTCCAAAATCATCTTCTTGGGACCAGATGTCATCAAAGTGGCAACAGGTACTTTACTCAATTCTGGAATCCCAAAAACTAAATTTTTCACAAAACTTATTTTCAGAATTAACTGAACATGCTGCTAAACCTGTTTCCTCTAGATGGCTTCTTTACCCACGTTTTATCATGGCCATCTTAGAAAAACAGTTAAAACAAAACGGCCTTGTTGGTCAGGGAATCTCTGCTCCAGCAGTTCTGCTAGAGGTATATTCCCGACACAACACTAACCTCACACTCAAAGAGGCTGCCCGAAAGCTAAAACCCAAGCATAGGGAACCCACAGTCTCCATTTCCAAATCTAAATCCAAAGTCCCCACCAAACCACATTCCAAAAAGCCCAAAAAGGCTGCTCAGGGAAATGAGTCCCCTGAGTCTGCCCATGCCTCACCAAGGCATGATATGGCCACTGGAAGTAGTCAGCCAGTGGTACATCAGACTCTACCTGCTGAAACCGCCCAAGATTCCTCTCAACAGGAACTTGGTGCAACCATTGAAGGGGTAGACACACATCTAGAGCCTCTTTCATTTGAAAAGGTTTCTATTGAACAGCACCAATCTCCCCGGGTGCATTCTGCTTTACAGCCTATTACTACTGAAACCACCCAACAAAGCCCAACATTTGTGATTGACCAAATCCTGGATCAGCTAAACACTCCTATCCCTACCCAGACACCTATTACAACTAGGATTAGTTCCAACATTGAGGGGGAGGATCAAAGTGTTTCTGATAACCCACATGATTTTGACTACCATATCAGATCTCCTAGTGTGGACAGAGAGATTCTGACATCTGACAGGGCTGCTACTTCATCACCTCCATCATTTGGAGTGATTGATAGTAGTAACATATCTAAGACCCTGCCAGAGGCAACAACTGATGAAGGGTTTATCCCTGAGGTTGGAAGTCCCCAGTACTAAGACAAAGGGGCACCTGAACATGTTGAGCCACACTCAACTCAGGTACATCCTGATACTATCAGGAGGTCAGATGATTTAGCCAAGGCTAATGATGACCAAAGGACCCTATCTGATGTTCTACACCAGAACAAACTTCTTGAGGCTGAGGTCTGCAGGCTCAATGAGCTGCTCACCAAGATGTCCAAGGACAAAAGTCCATCTACCCTTATTACCCCACAGATGGCACCTTCAAATCTTGAAGGTCCCCGAAACACTTCCACATCTATTCCACAACAAAATAAACCACCAGCCTCTGTTTCAGGCACTAATCCCTTGGGTTCAAGCCCCCAGAGGCATTAGTTGCTGCCTTTGTCACAGTCCTACCTCTCATCACTCCCTTGTTAAAGAATATCATAACCTAAGCCCTTGATGAGAGGCTTCCCTCCCAAACTCAAATCCAGAAAATGATAGATGCTGCAGTAGATGCCAAACTTTCCACACTTCAAACTACTTCTTCCCCTGCAGCCAAAAAGGGGGAGTTAGGAAAAGATTCAGGTGTTGAAATCAAAAGGTCAAGAAATGAAGAAGAAGAAGGTGCTTCTGAAAAGTCTCCAGTCATACAAGTCACTTACAAGAGACAGAAGAAGACAAAGTCTGTTGATGTTGCTATTAATGTTGAGGAGGAGACTGAGAAAGAGGTTGAGGTGGAGGTTGAGAAAGAGACTGAAGAAGAGGTTACAACCTTTGTATCTGAAATGGAATCTGCAAATCAAGAGGCTGAAACAGAGGAAGATCAAGCAAAGGAAGGTCAAGATCATATGGTTGGGGTTGAGAAGGAGAAAGAACCTGATGTAACTGATGTTCAAAAGCAACAAGTTGATCCTTCTACCAAATCAGCTCAACTTATTGATGATGATGCACCTCCCAAGAAAAGGAGATTTTTGAGGATTCAAGAAGAAGAAGAGACTGATGAAGAAGACAGGCTTCCCATTTCTACTGTGATGAAAACAAAAGTTCACAAGCCTGAGTCTTCAAAAACTGATTCAGAATTAGTGGTTCAGAAAAAGGTAGTAAAATTACCAGCAAACTATGTGCCAGAAAAACCTTTGATGTTTGGACAGAATCCAAAAATATCACCAGAATCTCAGAGGTTAGCAATAAAAGTCAAACTTGAAGAGGAAGAGAACCAGAAGAAACATGATGAGAACATTCTGAGATTGGTTGACAAGGAATACCTCAGACATCAACCATCATAGCAATGAAGAAAGAAGCACAAAGATTGTATGCTCTGAGGTTTACATATCAGTATAGGAAAGAACAAATCAGGATGTGGCCTGATCCAAGAATGATAGACAGGATCCACAGGAGAGATGCTCCAGCTGCTTATGCAAGAAGAATTAAAAAGGTAATAAGTGCTGATATTATGTTGGGATCTGTGCTTGATCCTTGGGAAATCATAGGAGATTTTAAAAGTGTTTATAACTCTGGTTTAAAAGCCCCCAAGTTTCTAGAGAATAAGATGATCAAGAAAGGGTTGGTATACAGAAAACTGGAAGGGGTAAAACAGAATGAATTACCATTATTTCTGGAAGGGAAGCATCCAGATGAATTTGTGTACAGAGAGATAACAAGGGTGGAGCTACATGATGGGACAACGGCCAGGTACTTATCAGAGTACTATGGACCTGAGTCATTTTTTGAAGGTGAACCAGAAAGGCTGACTCCTGAAGAAAAGGTGATTTTGCTGGAAGCCTATGTCAGGGAGTCCTTCAGACTTATCTATGATCAATAGCTTCAATGAGAGGGGTAAATGCTCATAGTCCATTTCCCCAATGGAGTTCCCTCTCATACTTTGACAGTCAGATTTTCAGAAGCTGTTGATTACCAGGCCTGCACTTAAATTGGTCATTTTGAAGCTGATCTCAAAGAAAAAGACAGATCTTTCAGCCTGGGATACCAAATAAGTAAGACAGTCAATAATTAGAGGTTTTTGGCTGCATTGGTTCAGGGGGAGTTTGTTGGACTAAAAGAACCAATGAGCCTGATCAGAAAAACCTCTAAGTCTCACAATACACACAACAACTGAAGAAGAACACAACAGCTGATATTCACTTTGCAGAGTTACAAGATCTGAAGTTATTCACAACAGCCGAAGTGTTAGTCTTCAGATGTTGTGATGTTAATTTTGTCTTCAGTAGTTTTCTTTCAATATTTGTAAAAGTCTGATGAGTATTTTACTCATCAGATGTTGTAGTTTAATTTCAGTAGTTTTAGTTCTTCAGTAGTTGTAAGAGGTTGTCTTCAGTAGTTGTAAACATCCTCAGTAGTTTTGGTTATTTCAGTTGTTATCTTTTGTCTGTTAGGTGTCAACATCATGTGACATCATCAGACGTCACTGTTTCTATATAAGGGCAGTTGACATATTGTATCTGTAACGAAGTTAGTGCGAATTGAATGAGATTATTCCTTTTGCAGAATTCTCTTTCTATAACAACTTGTGCTTTACTGTTCTATTAGATTAACTTTGTTCTTGCTAATTTTGAGCTAATTCATCGTTGAATTCTGCTGCTATAACCTAATATTGATCAAATGAGAACATCTGATGCTACACCGTGGCTGTAGAAGTAGTCATAAAATCTAGGTCAAGAAGAGCACCAACATCTACATCATCATCAACAGCACTAGAACCACCAACATCAGCACCAACATCAGATCCACCACCAGCAGCTCCAGCACCACTAACACTCACACCTGCATCACCACCAACATCAACAGCACCACTAGCTCCAGCATCATCTCCATACCATCCTCACCACCATCACCATCATCACCACCCGGCGCAATAATATCCTCCAAGTCTGAGTCCGAATCCTCGTGTCTCCATCTCCTCCCAACAG
Organism: Mikania micrantha; assembly: GCA_009363875.1. Classification (NCBI taxonomy): domain Eukaryota; kingdom Viridiplantae; phylum Streptophyta; class Magnoliopsida; order Asterales; family Asteraceae; genus Mikania; species Mikania micrantha. The sequence goes on from CM018680.1 coordinate 21,451,145, forward strand.
GTGCAACGTAATCAGGGTTGAGGAGATGGCTGAACATACCACGAGTGGGAGGCTTCCTCTCCTTTCCTCTGTATGCAAGAACTCTGTTAAGAGTGGCGTCGTTCATGTGCTCCAATCTGAGAATATCTGCATTGGCTTTGGGTAGATTCGGCACTTGTGCATCAAAGATCATCTGGAGCAACCTCGGATACATCAGAAACTTCTTGTCTCCCTTGAGATATACATTCTCCTTCATATGAGGGAAGATCATCTCTGAGAAGTTGGATGGGATGTTCAACACTAAGGCCACAAATGCTCCTTGAAGTGTCTCTCAAAGGTCATCAAAACCACCACGCCTTGAGCCCAAACAGTGAATGAGAACATGACATAAATACTTGAACTGCGGGAATAAGAAGGCCTTGTTCAGCACTTCGGCCTCTAAGTCTCCATCATACTTACATCGCATGAAACATCCTTGAACAAGATATCTGTCAAGAAGAAAAGGCTGATCTGGAGAATCCTGAAATCCACAGACCCGTCTGAGATGTTCAGCCGATACTACAACATCCTGTCCTCGGACCTTCCCTCTGATGACAGGAGGCTCTACCTCACAGTGAATATCAGCAGAGCTCCAGAAATCTCTCTGATGTGATAAATATGGAACATGAACAGTAGATATGGCTGGAAATATCTTGGAACGTCTCAAGAAAGTGACAATCTCTGTAAAATGTCGGGCATTTGCTGTGGTGAGATCAAGATGTGCACAGATGTTGTTCTTGGGAACAGCCTTATATCCTGCCATACTGAAACACAGAAAAATAACAACATGTCAGTTCAGTTCAGTAGGCAATTGAATCAAACTCAAAATTTTGATCAAGTGTTCAAGTGGTGCGAATGAAGCACTATCACACGAATGAGACCCAGCGAATGAGAATGATGGTCGAATGAATGGTGTCATCCAAATGACACACGAATGGAGTCATTCGGTTGAACCCATTTATTCGCATGACCATATGGTCCGAATGACCTCATTCGGTCAAACCAACTCATTCGATTGAACCTGTGGTGTGAATGAGTCTCATTCGGGGGACCGATGGACTTCGAACACCCAATCTTCCAAAAGCTCAAATCAGACCCAAAAACTAGTAACATTCAATACAGAGGGGTCCGAATATGGATATACAACTGATTTGAAGTTGATTAATGTTCCTATTAACCGGTTATTAGACTTGTACAAGTTCGGACCCTAAAACCCTAAAATTTCGAACGGTTAGGGTTCAATCCTCGGTCAAAAATGAACAATCTTGTTCCCAGCAGTACCTGTAATGATCAAGATGTGAAAAACAGTTAGATAATGGCAGATTTTGTGGTGAAAATCGAAGAAAATGGTTAAGTGTGTTTTGGGCGAAAGAGAGCACACAGTGAGTCCGAATGAACAAATGAGGTGAATGAGCTCATTCGGCCAAAGGAACCGAATGGTCCTATTCGCCTGAAGTAATGAAGCGAAGGACTCATTCACATGAATGAGTTCATTCGCTCGGTTGAGCCATACTCATCCTCATTCAGGCATAAGAAGATCAGCACCCAAAACAAACTCATTTTAAAATTTTTACATTTTGACCGTAAAAAGAAACTTGTTATGAAGTTCAGTCTGGTTTGGTGATAGGCAAAGATGAGATTGAATATCTGAACCAACAAATGATCATTTAAAACAATTTCAAATGAAAATCTTATTGTATTTTATGATAATCAAACAACTGTACAAAAACTGAAATAAACAAAATGCACATATTTTTGTGAGTAGCCTTTCAAGAAAATGACACATATACCAGATCATGTCAAATCAACATTCAAGAATGTTTATACTTCTGACACATTTGTTTTGTAAAATGATTACTAATATATTTGTCCACTTTAAACCTGACAGTGCTTTGCTTCTAAACTAATCAATGATCACTCATGTTTTCCGACTGAGTTACCCATTATTGTCAACCAATCTAAGTCAAACCCAGTTTTTAACTCATCTCTGCATAACTTAGTACCTAACATCATAAGTTATATAAGGTTCAAATTTATTTTCTTTTTTTATTTTTCTTTTTGATTTGTTTCTCAAGTTCAACACATTCTCATGGACGGCTTCAGCTAGGTCTTTACAAAGCAATATGGAACGTATACAGAACTGTGTTGACAAGATCAACTTGTTCTATCCAAATGGATGGCTTCAACTAGGCTGCAACCCAGTAATATGGCACGTGTATGGAATCGAACTTATTTTATTTTTGTGTTTTTCTTAGCTTATCCTATCTGAATGGACGGCTTCAGCTAGGCTGCAACCCAGCAATATGGCACATGTATAGAATCAAATTCATTTTTTATTTTCTTGTGATTCAATCATTCTCATCTGAATGTACGGCTTCAGCTAGGTCTTCACAAAGCAATATGGCACGTGTACAAACTTGAATTCATGAATTATTGGAAACCTCATAAGATCCTATGATAACAGGTGTATGGCTGATTTGAGTAAAAAACTGTTTATCCCTTAACTAGTTTTCTAAACTGGATCCCACAAATCAGACTTTTTAAGCAATCACCAACAGTTTATTAACTTTGTAAAGTCAGCCTATGAGTACATCAGATCATAATTCCCTTGTGCTATCAGTTTATGCATTCAATCTTGCATTTTAGACATGAAAGGTTAACACATCACTTTCTCTAATAAGACTTTCTCATTTTTTCAATTTTTCAAATGTTTTTGGTTTTTCAATTAAACTACTTTTTCTCCCCCCTAAAAAACCTAGAACTGAAAATCTTTTTGAGTTTTTGATAAAGTGAAGGAAAAATAACAGAAGTACTAAAAAGTGAAAATCAAACAAAAAGAAACTAACTAACAAAATAATGATTATTTGTTTGATTCAGATGAAGGAATGACTTCATCTTTTTGAAAAACACCATTAGCTGATAACAGATATAAAAATCTGGGTTTGTCAAATGCTTTAGTGTAAAGATCAGCTTTCCGGTTATCAGTGTGAATCTTAACAACATCGATTAATTTCTTTTCCAAACAATCATGTATGAAGTGATATTTAAAGTCGATGTTTTTTGTTTTAGAGTGCTGTACATGATTTTTAGATACAGCTATGACAGCAATGTTATCAACAAAAATAAGAGTGTTAGAAAATTGTAACCCATAGTCCCTGAGTTGTTGCTGAATCCAGATGATTTGAGAGCAACAACTAGCAGCTGCAATGTATTCTGCTTCACATGTTGAAGTAGACACCGACGGCTGCTTCTTGCACTACCAGGTAACTAGGCGTTTCCCAAAGAACTGACACCCCGCAGATGTTGACTTGAAGTCTCTTTTGCAACCACCATAATCTGAATCACTGTAAGCAGTTAAGTCAAAGTTATCATCATTAGGTTACCATAAGCCTAGATCCGGAGTACCCTTCAGATAACGCAAAATCCTCTTCACACCAATAAGATGTGAAACTCTTGGCTTTGACTGATAACGATCACACAGACAAGTAGCAAACATGATATCTGGACAAGAATCTATGAGATACATAAGAGATCCGATCATCCCTTGATACAGAGTGGCATCAATTAACTCCCCCTTTTCATCTGGAGTAATCCCGTGATAAACAGCCAGTGGGGTACGAGCAGGTTTTGCATCCAACATACCGAACCGGCTCAGAATGTCACCAACATATTTGGTCTGATGAATGAAGATTCCTGCCTCAGACTGATCCACCTGCAATCCCAAGAAAAATTTCATTTCTGCCATGGAACTCATCTCAAACTTATCTTTCATAACCTTCTCAAAATCCTTGCACAGAACATCATTTGTGGATCCAAAGATGATATCATCCACATAAACTTGTACCAAGAGTAATTCTCCATCCATCTCACTAATGAATAGAGTGCAGTCAATGACACCTCTTCTGAACCCGTTGTTTAGAAGGTGGGTAGGCAGTGTCTCGTACCACACTCGCGAAGCTTGGTGCAATCCATACAAGGCCTTGTCTAGCTTGTAGACTTGGTCATGATGGAATGGATATTCAAAGCCGGGAGGTTGATTGACATACACCACTTCATTAATCACACCATGAAGAAATGAACTTTTAACATCCATATGATAAACCTTGAACTTCTTGAAGGATGCATAAGCCAGAAAGATTCGGATTGCTTCAAGACGAGAAACCGGTGCAAATACTTCATTGTAGTCAATCCCTTCAATCTGCCTAAAACCTTGCACCACCAGACATGCTTTGTTGCGAACCACAATGCCATGATCATCTCGTTTGCAGCGCAAAACCCATCTTTTTGAAGAACCAAAATGCCATGATCGGTATGATCATCTCGTTTGTAGTTCGTTTCGGAAAGAAAGGCAAGTTAGCACCACGATACGTGGGACCATTCGAGATCATTGAACGTATTGGTCCTGTGGCGTATAGACTAAGATTACCAGATGAACTCAGTGGTGTGCATGACGTGTTTCTCGTCTTGAACTTGAAGAAATGCCTTGCTGACGAATCACTTGTCACACCGATCGAGGAAATTCAAGTGGATGAGCAATTACATGTTATTGAAGAACCGTTGGAGATTATGGATCGCAAAGTTAAACAACTAAGGCGAAGCCGTATTCCGATTGTCAAGATTCGATGGAATTAAATGCGTGGACCCGAGTTTACTTGGGAACGCGAAGATCACATGAAGTCCAAGTATCCCCAACTGTTTACAGAGGAAGCCGTACATGATAACGATTCTTAAATTTTGGGATGAAATTTCTCTAACAAGGGGAGACTGTAACATCAGTGCCCGAATCGTAACTGGAACAGTGATCTACACGGTAACATGAACAGTAAATCAGGTACAAATTTCAGTTGTTATTCATATATCATTATCATTGATGCTTATCATAGAACAGTTTCAAATTCATCGCAGAAACGTAACTCAGAACTATGGTTCATCAGTTAGATATTTATCTGGCGAGACAGAATCATCATGTAATTGTTAGTTAGAATTCTATTACGTATAAACGTATGTGAGGACTTACAGAACAAAACAATAACGGATGTCGTTACGTGAATGCTAAATCGACGGATTATTCATATAGGTGACGATCTGTACGGATATATCTGAAAGTTTAATGTTCTGAATGATGTCCAATAATTAGAAAACCATATTGAAAAGTGTAGTTATCGTCGTATTCGTACGATGACGATTCGAAAGAATACGCGCGACGACTGTACGATTCGATTTAAACTCTAAATTAATATTTTCAGAAAATTTAAAATAAACGGAAGATATTTAGTTAATTTACTAGGAATTACCACCTAAATTAAATTTACAAACTTTATTTTTAAAACCGTAACATTTCGTTACGGAAACGAAAGAAAACCGGCGTTCCTACGCGAAACCGAACGAGACCAAACATACCCGGGTATTTTGAAGCCATTTAATATGGCATTTATGTCCATAACCACCCACACCAACCAGCCATCACTCCCAATCTCGTTTCTCTCTCTCTACTTTCTCTCTCTACAACCACAAACCCTATATCATTCAATCCTCCACCAAATCGAGCCATTTTGGTGTCAAAACAACTACTACAACTTGTAGATCACGAAAGTACAAGGATTTAGAGCCCAAGATCATCTGATTTGAGGTAGATTCGAGTTTTATACCACGGTTTTTTGGGTTTTCTAACCCACTCGATCGAACCACTTGAAAACCGGTTCTAAACCCTCAAAATCTTAGGGAAACACAACATAAACAACTTAGGATGGTTTGGGAACATAGGATGCTTCATTTCTTGGCTTTAAAACTCGACATTTGAGGTTGCCTTTCGTTGGGTTCGAGAGGCCGAAAGAGGCTCCCCACAGCTCGATCGAATGGCCACCAGCCGCATGAGGCTGCCACCCGACCAAAAGACCCATTCGCCCCTACCCTATTCGGCCAAGTCTTTCCAATTCGGACAACCAGGCCATTAGCATGGGTTCTCCTTCGGTCGACCAGCCATTTGCAGCCACTTTCCTTCGGCCGAACCACCTACCTCATTCGCAAGGCCACATTAGCATGAGCCACATTCGGCCAAGCAGTTCATTCGCACGAGCTGATTCGGATCGGGTTGCTGATTTGGGAAGGTCTAACCAATTACATGTATTTCATGCATGCATGGGATCTTTACGTAATTGCATGCATGGGATCTTTACGTAGTTGTATGCATGGGTTGGCATATGGATGTCAATATGGGGATCTAATAGGGTTTAACACTAATGTTTTCCAAGGGATAATGAGATTTAATCATGGGTTATTGCATGTGGGTTTGGTCTAAGATGCATGAGTTCATTTAAAGAAACCATGATTAGGGTTTCCAAGAACAAGACTTTTATAAACCATCTTGACATACAAAGGTGAGTTTCAACAAAACAAAGAGTTTAAACTTATTAAGTCAAGGCATGTGTTACAAAGAGTAAAGCTATTTTCAATCATGAGATTAAAGGTCTAGAGGTTGAGTATTAATCAAGAATCAAGAAATTAACTAGGTGTGGGAATTGGTTTCATTACCAACACCTAATACTTAGTAAATACCATGCAATATACAAATAAGTTAGATAGTTCCATTGAACTTTCTAAGCTAAGTTGTACACATGAACGATCAAGGAACCATGGGGAGAATCAAGATCTAGTAACGGACTCAAGGTTAATCGAATGAGATTAACCTAAGTCTAATCATGTAACTTATATTTTCTTAAATTAATTAATGTTTTAATAAAAGGAATTGATTTATAAACTTCTTCAAATTAAATTGAATGATTTCTAACTTAATGACTAAACTTAAAATGAATTATTTAAAAGATTTTAATTAAAGACTTTGAATGTAATTAACATAAACCTTACATAGCTAAGGTTTTATAGTGATTATTCATGGGATAAGGGTTTATAAAAAAGGGTAATACGTTTAGACTAGTTAGAGAGAATCATAGAAACACATTAGTAACATAGGACACTTAGTTGCACACCGAGACCAAAACCCTAGATACGTCTATTATAAATACTTATAGTATCCGAATCCTCTTAAAACAACTCAGGTACTGAAGAAACATAGTCTACAAGTAACGAGCGCGCATTTTGTTGTGATTCAAATCCTAGCAACACAGGTGAGTTTATTGCCCTTTTTTTAAACATTTTTGTTTTCAAACGTGGGGCTGAGAAGCATGCGTAAATCTTTTTCTGTAAAATATGTTTGACGAAAATGCTTTTATTTACTGTATGTTTTATATGTACAAATGCATCCTAGACTCCTGTCTAGGTAAATGATATACAGATTTAATCAACGAGTTAATAAATTACTCTTTATGAGTAAACACTGATTCTAAATCAAACATTTATTCTATCAAGTTCAACATCAAAGAATCTAAATTCAAGGTGTGATCAATAGAACTAAAACTAAAGAATCAAATCCAAGGAATCTAATTCAGTGTGTGTTCAGGTAAACTAAGGATCAAATTCAAGAATCTAAACTCAGTGTTGTAGCCATGGAATTCTAAGGATCAGAATCAAGGAAATCATATCCGTGTGTGAATCAAAGAACTAATGAAATCATTAATAACTAATGAAATCATTAACGATCAAATTAAGGTGGATGTCAGTTGTATGCAGATCGAGACCACGTGTTAACAAACGGAAAGTCCCGTCATAAATAGTAGACTTTTGTAGTCAAGCTATATGGGCATAAATCAAACGATCAAACGAATTCTAAAGAACCACGGCGATCAAAAATCAAAGGATATCCTAAAGTCCCGACATGTACAGTAGACCTGAAGGTCAAGCTGATATGGGCACATCATGAAAGTCCCGACACATACAGGTAGACTCATTTAAGTCATGCCTGATATGGGCCGCATGTGAGACGGTACAACTTGGACACCACCAACAACTAAGTCTAATTGATTGAGTCAAATAAGGCCCAATCATCATGTCTTAGTTGTATTTAAATGATTAATTATTCATTTAATTAAGCAATTAATATTATGTTTCTACAAGTGCTATGGTTGATCATGAATACGTGATGAACTCAAGAAATCAGTAGTATTTCAATTTCTGGAAATCAAAATCTAATATGACGATGGATGGAATGAAACTCTTAATTCTCATTAATAAAAATATGTTAAGCAGTCCGGTTTGTGGTGGGACGGTGGCTGGGCGGGCGGTAAGTTCGACCCTACATATGCCCTATATATAAGCATACTTGATTGGATAACATAGGTGGTTGTTGATGACGTTAAGGTTGTCATTTCGGGGGATCAAGGTAAACAGTTTTCAGGGTAATCAAACGTTGTGAATCAAAGGTATGGGATGAAATGCTTAATTATCACCAGAAACAATATATCATGTAGTTTGGTATGTGGTGGGACGGTGACTGGGCTGGCGGTAAGCTTGACCCTACATATGCCCTATATATAAGCATACTAAGCTGGATGGTATAGGTGGTTAATGGTGAGATTAAGGTTGTCATTCGAACGGTTTATTCAAATTCATTTTAAATAAAACTACATGAACTCATCAACCATGTGTTGACTTGATCTTTTTGCATGACTTCTCAGGTGAAGAACATGTCTAAGTAAGAAGTTATTGCTTTTGGACTAGGATACCAGATAGAGGACCTAGTATTTTGGACCTGTATATTTTTGAACATCATTTTACACATTATTGTGTATATCTTGTGCAGATACAAGATAAAAGAATTATGATGTTGATAGTAGATTTACATTGTTAAATTATGAACAAAAACTGATGTAATTTAACTTTGTAATTCTATTTTCATTTAGCAGTTCTCATTATATATCATGTGCAATGTAAACAATCTGATCATCACGATTATCATTCCCGATATCACGCCCCGGAGCCTCTCCGCCCGACGGGACACACGATCCGGCCCGCCGGCTCTGTCACACCCCGAGCGGAGTCCCCGTCAGGCGGAAGGTTCCCGGGGCGCGATATCGGGAGTGATAATCAAAGTGATCAGATTGTTTACATTGCACATGATATAAATGAGAAATGCTAAATAAAATAGAATTACAAAGTTAAATTACATCCGTATCGTTTATAATTTAACAATGTAAATCTATCATAAACATCATAAGATTTCTATCTTGTAACTGCACAAGATATACAAAATAATTGTATAATGATGTTCCCAAAAATATCCAGGTTCAAAAATACTAAGTCTTCTAACTGAAGTCCTAGTCCAAAAGCATAAGCTTCTTAGTTGACCTGTTCGTCACCTGAGAAGTCATGCAAAAATAAAGTCAACACATGGTTGGTGAGTTCGTATAGTTTAGTAATTTAAAATGATTTGAAAACCTCTTTCGGTAAAGACCCTAACCTCATTAACATCACATGTAATATCCACATCGGTATGCTTATATATAGGGCATACCCCTGAGTCGAGCCTACAAACTCGCCCAGACGCCGTCCCACCACATACTAATACGCATATGACACTGTTGTTAATGATAATTAAGCATTTTTACCTAACACACACTCTCATTCACAATAGTTCAAATGTACACTCAAAACCTTTGTAAAACTCTCAAGTAACAACCTTAATCTCATTAATATCACATGTATCATCCAGATCTGTATGCTTATATATAGGGCATACCCCTGAGTCGAGCCTACAAACTCGCCCAGACGCCGTCCCACCACATACTAATCCACATAGGACATTGATGTTAATGACAATTAAGCATATAACTCCTACCAATAAACCAATGATTCTTCAGTTCTTTGTTCCTGTAATACAACAATTTGGAATCTATGTTGATTCCTTAAGCTTATCACAATAAAGATCAACCAAAGTAATTGTAGAAATAGTTAAATAAATGCTTAATTAAATAAATAAATAATCATTTAATAAAATCTAAGTCCTAATGATTGGGCCTTGGTCAACTCGAGTAGACTAGTATAGCAATCAGGTACTTAGTAGTAAAGGAGATCTGTAAACCTCATCAAACATGTGACCTATAATCAATCAGTCTAGCTAGGACTTCTTTTGATATATAGGCTTTCATAGTTCTTTAGACCGTTCATAGTTCGTATAGTTCGTTGGCACATGTTATCTTTGAGCATTTCCCAGATGTTCCTAAAAATAGTTAGGGAATACTGTAAATTTCATCAAACATGCGTCTCATATTCGATCAGTCTAGCTAGGACATCTTTCAAACCTGAGATTGGCACATGCTATCTTTGATATTTCCCAGTTAGACCCTTGAAAGAGTTCTTTGTACATAGTACTTTGAAATAGATCGTTAGTTCTTTGACAACACACCCTTGAAATAGTTCTTTGAAAATAGATCGTTAGTTCTTTGACAACACACCCTTGAAATAGTTCTTTGAAAATAGATCGTTAGTTCTTGAAATAGGCCTTTGAAAATAGTTCTTTGATTTAGTTCTTTAGTTCTTTGAAAATAGTTCTTTGAAAATAGTTCTTTGATTTGAAACAGTTCACCTAGACAGGAGTCTAGAATAACAGTTATACATGTAAAACATGTACAAGTAAAAGAAATTAAGTAAACAATTTAAATAAACAATTTACGCATGCTTCTCAGCCCCGCGTTTTAAAACAAAAATGTTAGAAAAGGGCCTATGAACTCACCTGTGCTGCTATGTAAATGATCTAACACAAAATGCGCGCTCTTGTTGTAGCTTAGGTTTCTTCGGTTCCTGAGTTGTTTTATAAGAGTTTGAATACGATAAGTATACGTAATAGTCGTCACCCTAAGGTTTGGTCTTTGTGTGTGTAACTAGGTGTCCTAATTACTAGTGTAATTCTAAGATTTGATCTAAATGATCTAGTTCAATTACCCATTTATAACCCCAAATCCCATGTTTAGTTACAACACTTATCATTGAATTTTAAAAAAATTCAAGCAGAGTCTCCTCTTGTTTTTAGTTCAAATCCAGATAATCATATAGTCTATTTACAACAATTTCCCAAACAATTTAATCATAATAAAACTTTAAGTAAGACATTTATATATAAAGCATCATTATTCTAATTTACTTAAGTCTACTAATCATTTTCTTTAGTAAAATACCATTAACCTACTTAAATTAACATGTAACATGTGATGGACTTAAATTATGCTTGTTAAGCCCAATGAAGCCCACTGTTGATCTTTATTGGATTAAATTTCCATGATTTAATCATTTTTAGATCTTTTAGTTCATCGTTTTGCTCCCATTTGTTTAATGAAAATCCCAAGGGTGTTCCACTAATTAAAATGAGTGTAATCCTTAGGTTGCATTATTAATGTCCAAAGAAATTCTTTGTTATGAAATTATAACTAACCTATACCCATATGATTTTCCCATGTTGTTCCATACTTAAATTTATCCATGCATGCACCTTATATGATCAACTTCTCATGCGAAACTTAGTTTAGTGGCCAACTAACCATTTCCTAAGTCATTAACACTAGTTTTGCTGATTCTAGATCCTTATTAACCTAATTAGGCAACACCTAGGTTCGACATTTTGTCTAGGGCAGCGAACCTATGGCCACATCCCTAGGGTTCGGCTGTCAAATGCTAGGTTCGTGTAGGGTTTGCCGACACAAGGTTCGCCCAAACAAAATGGTTCGTGGCCATCAAGGGTTCGTCCACAAGGTGTAGGTTCGGTTGATGTATGGTTCGGCTGCATATGGAAGGTTCGCTGCTATTACTCACTCCCACGAACCTTTAGGGTTCGGCCATCAATGTAGACCGAAGGTTCGTGCTTATAAGGGTTCGCATGGCCAAGGTTCGGCCATGCAGGGTTCGGGTAGCAGGTCCATAGGTTCGTCACTGGGAACCATCAGGTTCGGTGCAGGGTGGTCAGGTTCGTGGCTCAGATTGTGCAGGTTCGGGAATCAGGGTTCGTTGCAGGGTTGTAGGGTTCGGTGCTCATCTTCATCGGCTAAAGGTTCGGCTGACTTAAGACACCCACGAACCTGTATCATTTTCATCTTTCATCAAGTTCAACCTGTTGTAAATCGTTTTCTACAAACATGTAGTTGCTACCCATGGGTTATCTCAAGGTTACTAAATGTGTAGAGCCGGTTAACATAGCAATGACTACAAAGACTCGTGTAACCCTCTAAAAACCGAAATTTAGATCAAGATTTACCTCAAAATAATGGATGAAATCTCGAAAAACTTGTACTTCCGCGATCTACGTGCTGAAATGAACGTTTTAACACCTAGAGAGCTTGAATCCGCAAAGAAACCGTCACACAATCGTAGAGAGAAGGTGGAGAAACTTGTTCTAGAGAGAGAGAGAGAGTCTTGAACGAAAATGGAGAGAGAGAGAGGGGGTTGGGTGGAGGTGGTTGTGGCATTTAATTGCCACATTAAATGTCCCAAACTCCCGGTGATTCGGTCTAGTTCGGCTTCGCGTAAAATGCCGGTTCGCGAGGTTTTCGCGATGAAACGACACGATTTATTAAATTAGAATTTATAAATTTAATCTAAGTGGTTATTCCTAGTAAATTAACTAATATCTTTTATTTATTTTAATTTATAAAATATTAATTTACTGTTTAAATTGAATCCTACGGTCGTCGCGCGTATTCGTTCGAATCGTCACCCGTACGAACACTACGATAACTATACTTTTCAATATTGTTTTCTAATTATTGGATATTATTCAGAACGTTAAACATTCAGATTTATTCGTACAGATCGTCACCTATATGAATAACCCGTCAATTTATCATTCACATAACAACACCCGTTCTGTTTTGTTCTATAAATCCTCACATACGTTTATACATAATAACTCCTAACAATTAATCACATGATGGTTCTGTGTTGTCAGATAATTATGTGACTCAAGAACCCTAGTTCTGAACTTTGTTTCTGTCAACTGTTTATGAACTTGTTGTTTGATAACACAAAATGATAATGACAATTTATATGGATATGAAATGCACTGAAATGTATGTAGTTCGTACCTGTTTACTGTTCATGTCACTGTTCAAGATCACTGTTCCGGCATGGTTCTGGCACTGATGTTACAGTCTCCCCTTGTTAGAGAAATTTCGTCCCGAAATTTAAGCATTGTTATCGGGTACCACTTCCTCTTCAAACAGTTGGGGATACTTTGACTTCATGTGATCTTCACGTTCCCAAGTAAACTCGGGTCCATGCCCTGAGTTCCTTCGAACCTTTACAATCGGAATACAGCTTCGCCTCAGTTGTTGAACTTTGCGATCCATAATCTCTAAAGGCTCCTCAATAAAATGCAATTGCTCATCCACTTGAATTTCTTCGATCGGGATGATAAGTGATTCTTCAGCAAGGCATTTCTTTAAGTTCGAGACGTGAAACACGTCATGCACACCACTGAGCTCATCTGGTAATCTCAGTCGATACACGACAGGACCAATACGTTCGATAATCTCGAACGGTCCCACGTATCGTGGTGCTAATTTTCCTTTCTTTCCAAAACGTACTACGCCTTTCCAAGGGGATACCTTTAACATGACACGGTCTCCCACTTGAAATTCCAACGGCTTGCGCCGTTTATCAGCATAGCTTTTCTGTCTGCTCCTAGTAGCTTGTAGTCTTCTTTGAATCTGAGCGATCTTGTCTGTGGTTTCCTGAATAAGCTCTGGCCCAGTTATACGGTTGTCTCCCACTTCGGTCCAACAGATCGGTGATCGACATTTCCGGCCATAAAGAGCCTCGAATGGTGCACATCCGATACTGCTGTGGTAGCTGTTATTGTGGGAGAATTCGATCAGTGGCAAATGAGAGTCACAATTCCCACTGAAATCCAAAATACAGGTTCTCAGCATGTCCTCCAGGGTTTGAATTGTACGTTCGCTTTGACCATCCGTTTGTGGATGGTAAGCTGTACTCAGATTTAACTGCGTCCCTAGAGATTTCTGTAGTGATTGCCAGAACCTTGATGTGAATCTGCTGTCTCGGTCGGAAATAATAGACAATGGCACACCGTGGCGTACCACTATCTCGTTGATGTACAATCTTGCCAATTTATCCATTGTGAAAGTCTCACGCATTGGCAAGAAGTGGGCAGATATTGTCAAACGATCAATGATCACCCAAATCGTATCGTGGCCACTGGAAGTGCGGGGTAGCTTGGTAATGAAATCCATAGCTATTTGTTCCCACTTCCAGAGCGAAATTTCAGGCTGTTCCAGTAGACCAGACGGTCTCTGGTGTTCCGCCTTTACCTTTGCACACGTTAGACATCGACCGACATACTCGGCTATGTCTTTCTTCATTCCCGGCCACCAATAAAATCCACGCAAGTCATGGTACATCTTATCAGATCCGGGATGAATGGAGTATTTAGTCTTGTGTGCTTCATCGAAGATAAGTCCTCTCAATTCGTCTACCGCCGGGATCCATATACGATCCTGGTAGTAGATCATTCCATCAGGCTTAGTCTCAAGGTGTTTCTCTGCTCCACAGTCAAGTTCTTTCTTTAAGTTTCCTCGATCAACTGATTCTTGTTGTGCCTGAATGATCTTGTCTCGTAAGCTCGTCTGCACAGTCATTCCCATTGCTCTAACACGCAAAGGTTTGACTCGTTCCTTCCGGCTCAAGGCATCGGCTACAACGTTCGCCCTTCCCGGATGGTACTTGATCACACAGTCGTAATCATTCAGAAGTTCAACCCAACGGCGTTGTCGCATGTTGAGCTCCTTCTGATCAAAGATGTGTTGTAGACTTTTGTGATCAGTGTATATGGTACACTTGGTGCCATATAAGTAATGTCTCCAAATCTTCAGTGCGAAGATTACAGCTCCCAATTCAAGATCATGAGTAGTGTAATTCTTCTCATGAACTTTTAACTGCCTTGATGCATAGGCTATGACTTTGTCCCGTTGCATTAACACGCAACCAAGTCCCTGATGGGAAGCATCACAATAGACAACAAAGTCATCACAGCCTTCTGGGAGAGTAAAATTGGAGCATCACATAATTTTTGTTTCAATGTCTAAAAAGCATCTTCTTGTTTCTGCTCCCAGACAAATGGTTCACTTTTCTGAGTTAGCTTTGTGAGTGGCAAAGCTATCTTAGAAAAGTTTGAGATAAACCTTCTATAATAACCTGCCAATCCTAGAAAAGACCGCATCTCCGTCGGTGTCTTCGGAGTATCCCAGTTCTTTATCGCCAAGATCTTGGCAGGGTCTACGTGTATTCCCTCACTGTTGACCACATGACCCAGAAATTGAACTTCTCTAAGCCAAAATTCACATTTAGAGAATTTAGCATAGAGTTGTTCTTTCTTCAACAGCTCCAAGATCTTTCTAAGGTGTTGTTCATGATCTGCTTTGCTCCTCGAATAAATCAGTATGTCATCAATAAAGACAATAACAAACTGATCTAGATACGGCTTGCACACTCGGTTCATGAGATCCATGAAAACCGCTGGTGCATTTGTCAATCCGAAAGGCATCACCATGAATTCATAATGCCCGTACCTGGTTCGGAAGGCCGTTTTCGGTATGTCTTCGTCTTGAACTCTAAGCTGATGATATCCAGACCGCAAGTCAATCTTTGAAAAGTATTGAGCTTCTTGCAGTTGGTCAAACAAATCATCAATCCTCGGTAATGGATACCGATTCTTGATGGTTAGTTTGTTCAGCTCTCTGTAATCTATGCACATTCTGAACGATCCGTCTTTCTTCTTCACTAATAAGGCCGGAGCTCCCCAAGGTGAGTAGCTCGGTCTGATGAAACCCTTGTCAAGTAGTTCCTGTAACTGGTTTGACAATTCCTGCATCTCTGAAGGTGCTAAGCTGTAAGGAGATTTAGCAACAGGAGTTGCTCCAGGAATTAAGTCAATACGAAACTCTACCGGTCGCACAGGAGGCAAACCTGGCAGGTCTTCAGGAAATACTTTCGGATATTCTTTCACTACTGGTACATCTTGAATCTTTTTCTTGTCCTTCTCCTTTTCCACCACATGAGCCAAGAACGCCACGCATCATTTATGTAGACATTTACGCGCCTTTATGCAAGAGATGATTTTGACACTGCGTTTTGCTTGATCCCCTTTAACTTCCAATACGCGATCACTCGGCAATGGAATTCGAAGCAGCTTTTCAGAACAGATGACTTCCACTCGATTTGAAGAAAGCCAATCCATTCCAACAATGATGTCGAAACTACCCAACTCCATCGGTATCAAATCGATGGTGAATGTATGACCATTAAGGGTCAATGGGCAATTTCTATAAACTGTACTAACTGTAATCTGTTTTCCGTTAGCTACCTCTATAATGTAAGGGGAATCTAACTGTTCCTCTATAGACTCTAATTGGCATGCAAAATCGGTAGAGATAAAACTCTGATCCGCACCAGTATCAAATAAAACGGATGCATAAAATTCATGTAAGAGAAACATACCAGTGACCACATTCGGGTCCTGGCGTGCTGCGGGTGCTCCAATAACAAAAGCTCTTCCACGAGGAGCTTGAACTGCTTGTTGTGCCTTCTTCCGGCAGTTCTTTGCAAAGTGGCCTTGTTCGCCACAACTGAAGCATCCACCGTTGTTCTGGTTAGCTGGTGGAGGGAGAGCCAAAGCAGCATTGTTGACTGCTTGATTAGGTGTCATTCTGCAGTGTTGGACCCAATGGCCCTTTCGTCCACATCCTGTGCATTGCTTGCAGGGAGTGTTAGCAGCGTGGTGATACTGACACTTGGCACACAAAGGATATGTACCAGTGTAGGGTCTTTTGTTAGGGTTTTGTGGTGCTGCTTCTACTTGTTGGAGAGGTGTGGCCATTGTGTAGTTCTTGATAGTCTTCTGCTTCTTCTTCTGATGGTGGTGGGGTTTCTTTGACGGCTCAGCTTTGTTCTTGCTGGAGTATGCCTCTTTCTTCAGAGTTCCAGAGGCTACCATAAGGTCAGTGAGTTTCCCAGACAATCTCATTGCAGACTCGACAGTGGCAGGGTTAGCTGCAACAACTAATCCCTGAATGCAGGCGGGAAGTCCACCTACATAACGATCAATCCTCTTTTCCAAAGATGGTACCATGTCAGGTACCAAAGCAACCAACTCGTGATAACGAGTCGTATACCCCATGTGATCAGCCCCCTTCATCACATGGTTGGATAGTTCAACCTCCAGTTTCTGCAACTTATTCTTGGGGCAGAATTCTGTTCTCAGCAACGTCTTGAAATCTTCCCATGGCATGGCCATAGCTTCTTCTCTTCCCCTGGCATTGATTTGCCCATTCCACCAAGTCAAAGCCCGTTTGTTGAATGTTCCAGCCGAGTAGCGGACTTTGTGGTGCTCTGGACAGCTGCAGAGGTCCAGAGTTGTCTCGATCCTTTCAATCTATTGGATTAATCCAACAGCTCCTTCGGACCCACTAAAGCTGGGTGGCTTACATCCTACAAATGACTTGTAGGAGTAATGGGATGAACCCCCCGTATTCCCACTGGCTTCTCCTGATGAGTTACCAGTGTTGTTGATTTCATTGCGAAGACGGTTGAACATCTCCGGTATCGCCTCCTTCATATGATTGGTCATCTGGCTACTTAGTAAAGTCACCAGAGCGATAGTGGCAGGATCCAGTATTGGTGTCGTGCCCGAGCCAGATGGTTGAGTGATCAAAGGAGGAGGAGGAGGAGGTGGCGGTGGTGAATCAGGTGGTGATGGTGTGGAGGAGTGTGGAGCCAAGTCTTGTGGTGGTAGAGGTAACAAGGGAGGCCGTCTTCTCGGCGGCAATCTAATCATAACCAATAAAGTTATCGGTTAGTGTAATGATCGAATACAGAAGACAATATGCAAATAATTCCTAAGTCCTGTTTTCTCTACATGCAGGGTCCCTCGATTATAGTCTAGGCCAAACCGTTTAAATAAGTGACCTATCTTTCTCTATAACCATGGCTCTGATACCAATCTGTCACACCCCGAGCCGGCGGGGTTGGATCGGAGTCCCCGTCGGGCGGAAGGTTCCCGGGGCGCGATATCGGGAGTGATAATCAAAGTGATCAGATTGTTTACATTGCACATGATATAAATGAGAAATGCTAAATAAAATAGAATTAGAAAGTTAAATTACATCTGTATCGTTTATAATTTAACAATGTAAATCTATCATAAACATCATAAGATTTCTATCTTGTAACTGCACCAGATATACAAAATAATTGTATAATGATGTTCCCAAAAATATGCAGGTTCAAAAATACTAAGTCTTCTAACTGAAGTCCTAGTCCAAAAGCATAAGCTTCTTAGTTGACCTGTTCGTCACCTGAGAAGTCATGCAAAAATAAAGTCAACACATGGTTGGTGAGTTCGTATAGTTTAGTAATTTAAAATGATTTGAAAACCTCTTTCGGTAAAGACCCTAGCCTCATTAACATCACATGTAATATCCACATCGGTATGCTTATATATAGGGCATACCCCTGAGTCGAGCCTACAAACTCGCCCAGACGCCGTCCCACCACATACTAATACGCATATGACACTTTTGTTAATGATAATTAAGCATTTTTACCTGACACACACTCTCATTCACAATAGTTCAAATGTACACTCAAAACCTTTGTAAAACTCTCGAGTAACAACCTTAATCTCATTAATATCACATGTATCATACAGATCGGTATGCTTATATATAGGGCATACCCCTGAGTCGAGCCTACAAACTCGCCCAGACGCCGTCCCACCACATACTAATCCACATAGGACATTGATGTTAATGACAATTAAGCATATTACTCCTACCAATAAACCTATGATTCTTCAGTTCTTTGTTCCTGTAATACAACAATTTGGAATCTATGTTGATTCCTTAAGCTTATCACAATAATGATCAACCAAAGTAATTGTAGAAACAGTTAAATAAATGCTTAATTAAATAAATAAATAATCATTTAATAAAATCTAAGTCCTAATGATTGGGCTTGGTCAACTCGAGTAGACTAGTATAGCAATCAGGTACTTAGTAGTAAAGGAGATCTGTAAACCTCATCAAACATGTGACCTATAATCAATCAGTCTAGCTAGGACTTCTTTTGATATATAGGCTTTCATAGTTCTTTAGACCGTTCATAGTTCGTATAGTTCGTTGGCACATGTTATCTTTGAGCATTTCCCAGATGTTCCTAAAAATAGTTAGGGAATACTGTAAATTTCATCAAACATGCGTCTCATATTCGATCAGTCTAGCTAGGACATCTTTCAAACCTGAGATTGGCACATGCTATCTTTGATATTTCCCAGTTAGACCCTTGAAAGAGTTCTTTGTACATAGTACTTTGAAATAGATCGTTAGTTCTTTGACAACACACCCTTGAAATAGTTCTTTGAAAATAGATCGTTAGTTCTTTGACAACACACCCTTGAAATAGTTCTTTGAAAATAGATCGTTAGTTCTTGAAATAGGCCTTTGAAAATAGTTCTTTGATTTAGTTCTTTAGTTCTTTGAAAATAGTTCTTTGAAAATAGTTCTTTGATTTGAAACAGTTCACCTAGACAGGAGTCTAGAATAACAGTTATACATGTAAAACATGTACAAGTAAAAGCAATTAAGTAAACAATTTACGCATGCTTCTCAGCCCCGCGTTTTAAAACAAAAACCAGATCGCACCAGCGGAGCGATTAAAAGCGGTGTTAGAAAAGGGGCTATGAACTCACTTGTGCTGCTATGTAAATGATCTAACACAAAATGCGCGCTCTTGTTGTAGCTTAGGTTTCTTCGGTTCCTGAGTTGTTTTATAAGAGTTTGAATACGATAAGTATACGTAATAGTAGTCACCCTAAGGTTTGGTCTTTGTGTGTGTAACTAGGTGTCCTAATTACTAGTGTAATTCTAAGATTTGATCTAAATGATCTAGTTCAATTACCCATTTATAACCCCAAATCCCATGTTTAGTTACGACACTTATCATTGAATTTTAAAAAAATTCAAGCAGAGTCTCCTCTTGTTTTTAGTTCAAATCCAGATAATCATATAGTCTATTTACAACAATTTCCCAAACAATTTAATCATAATAAAACTTTAAGTAAGACATTTATATATAAAGCATCATTATTCTAATTTACTTAAGTCTACTAATAATTTTCTTTAGTAAGATACCATTAACCTACTCAAGTTAACATGTAACATGTGATGGACTTAAATTATGCTTGTTAAGGCCAATGAAGCCCACTGTTGATCTTTATTGGATTAAATTTCCATGATTTAATCATTTTTAGATCTTTTAGTTCATCGTTTTGCTCCCATTTTTTAATGAAAATCCCAAGGGTGTTCCACTAATTAAAATGAGTGTAATCCTTAGGTTGCATTGTTAATGTCCAAAGAAATGATTTGTTATGAAGTTGTAACTAACCTATACCCATATGATTTTCCCATGTTGTTCCATACTTAAGTTTATCCATGCATGCACCTTATATGGTCAACTTCTCATGCGAAACTTAGTTTAGTGGCCAACTAACCATTTCCTAAGTCATTAACACTAGTTTTGCTGATTCTAGATCCTTATTAACCTACTTAGGCAATACCTAGGTTCGACATTTTGTCTAGGGCAGCGAACCTATGGCCACATCCCTAGGGTTCGGCTGTCAAATGCTAGGTTCGTGTAGGGTTTGCCGACACAAGGTTCGCCCAAACGAAATGGTTCGTGGCCATCAAGGGTTCGTCCACAAGGTGTAGGTTCGGTTGATGTATGGTTCGGCTGCAAATGGAAGGTTCGCTGCTATTACTCACTCCCACGAACCCTTAGGGTTCGGCCATCAATGTAGACCGAAGGTTCATGCTTATCATGGTTCGCATGGCCAAGGTTCGGCCATGCAGGGTTTGGTTAGCAGGTCCACAGGTTTGTCACTGGGAACCATCAGGTTCGGTGCATGGTGGGCAGGTTCGTGGCTCAGATTGTGCAGGTTCGGGAATCAGGGTTCGTTGCAGGGTTGTAGGGTTCGGTGCTCATCTTCATCGGCTAAAGGTTCGGCTGACTTAAGACACCCACAAACCTGTATCATTTTCATCTTTCATCAAGTTCAACCTGTTGTAAATCGTTTTCTACAAACATGTAGTTGCTACCCATGGGTTATCTCAAGGTTACTAAATGTGTAGAGCCGGTTAACATAGCAATGACTACAAAGACTCGTGTAACCCTCTAAAAACCGAAATTTAGATCAAGATTTACCTCAAAATAATGGATGAAATCTCGAAAAACTTGTACTTCCGCGATCTACGTGCTGAAATGAACGTTTTAACACCTAGAGAGCTTGAATCCGCAAAGAAACCGTCACACAATCGTAGAGAGAAGGTGGAGAAACTTGTTCTAGTGAGAGAGAGAGTCTTGAACGAAAATGGAGAGAGAGAGGGGGTTGGGTGGAGGTGGTTGTGGCATTTAATTGCCACATTAAATGTCCCAAACTCCCGGTGATTCGGTCTAGTTCGGCTTCGCGTAAAATGCCGGTTCGCGAGGTTTTCGCGATGAAACGAGACGATTTATAAAATAGAATTTATAAATTTAATCTAAGTGGTTATTCCTAGTAAATTAACTAATATCTTTTATTTATTTTAATTTATAAGATATTAATTTGCTGTTTAAATTGAATCGTACGGTCGTCGCGCGTATTCGTTTGAATCGTCACCCGTACGAACACGACGATAACTATACTTTTCAATATTGTTTTCTAATTATTGGATATTATTCTGAACGTTAAACCTTCAGATTTATTCGTACAGATCGTCACCTATACGAATAACTCGTCAAGTTAGCATTCACATAACAACACCCGTTCTGTTTTGTTCTATAAATCCTCACATACGTTTATACATAATAACTCCTAACAATTAATCACATGATGGTTCTGTGTTGTCAGATAATAATCTGACTCAAGAACCCTAGTTCTGAACTTTGTTTCTGTCAACTGTTTATGAACTTGTTGTTTGATAACACAAAATGATAATGACAATTTATATGGATATGAAATGCACTGAAATGTATGTAGTTCGTACCTGTTTACTGTTCATGTCACTGTTCAATATCACTGTTCCGGCACTGTTCCGGCAATGATGTTACAGGCTCGGGGTGTGACAGTACTCATCAGTAATGACGAAGCAGTAATGATCTCCAGCAATGCTCTTGCGATTGACAGGACCAAAAAGATCCATGTGGAGAAGCTCAAGTGGAACAGTAATTGAATGATACTTCTTAGGTTTGCGAGACTGCATGGTTTGCTTTCCTTTCTTACATGAAACACAGACATTAGACAGCTTGAAGTTTTTCAAACTCACTCCCTCAACCAGATTATTGTGAACCAGATGATTCATCTTTCTCAAACTGAAATGACCCATCTTCTTATGCCAAAGGATATAATCTTTCTCAGTTTCCTTGGACATAAAACATGAAACTGTAGAAGATGTAGTTGAAGCTGTGGCCATGTTGAGTACATATAGATCTTGCTTTCTAGGAGTAGACATCAGAATCCAGTCTTCAGGAATTGTAATGCCTTGCTTGAGAATGTAACAGCTGGAGTCATCAAACAGAACTTTGTATTTTTTGTCACAAATCTGTGAGACTGAAAGTAGATTGTTCTCCAACTGCTTCACATATCTGACCTTGTCAAATGAAACTTTGCCGTTTGAAAGAATTCCCTCTCCTGTAATAAATCTGCCTTTGTCACCAGCAAAAGCCACATACCCTCCTTTAATAGAATGAACATAAAAAAGAAGAGATATGTCTCTGGTCATGTGCCTTGATGCTCCACTATCAATGATCCAAGTGCTGTTAAGAGCAGCATTTGGGGCAGCCTGCACATACACAAATTATTAGCTGAATTTGGGAACCAAGCCTTTGCAGTCTTGGCTTGACCCAAAGAGTACATGATTTTCATTTCAATCCATTGTCCATCTGAGTTTGATTAATCAGGAGGTTTTGAAACAGGAGTTTCAGAGGACTTAGCCATCCAAATAGTGTTTTTGCTGAAAGATTTCTTTAAATACACTGATGATGGCTTTGATTGTTTCTCAAAAACAACTTTTGGTGTATCAAGATGAACCATAACCCGTTTACCCTTATCTTTAGGTTTGATGGGTGAAAGATGTTTGGGTTTAACTTGAGATGATGGACAAGCGGATTTGACCTTTTTGACAAAATTCTGATTTTGTTTTTGATGTGGTGCAGCTTGTGGTCTAATCAAATGAGGACAAAATCTAGCAAAGTCTCCAGGTGCACCACACTCAAAACAGGCTCTTTTATCTTGATGATAAAATTTTTTGGGTTTAATACAAGACTTTTTGTTTTGATGAAAACCATTAGGTTTTGTCTTGTCATGCTTAAAACCTAAACCCTTTGTCCCATTAAAAACAAGGTTGTCAGCCTTGTTGGACTCACTTGCTTCACCATCATGTGAAGACATGTTTGTCTTAGATGAGATTGGGTCATTATTTTTGACATCAGGTGTCTGATTCTTAACACAAGACACTTGAGGAAAAACATCAGACTCATCCTCAGAATTAGAGACCCAATCTTCAACCACTCCCTCCACAAAAGATTCCTCAGACAATGAGGAACCCTCATCAGAAATAATCCCAATAGGATCAATAACTAATGGATTTTTCACTTGAAAGTCTTTAATCTCTTTGTCATTTGGAGAATTTACAAAGGAATTCAAGACTGGTGGGGGGCAATGATTGTATTTTGTTTCTTTTCCCTTACCCTTATGATTAGTCCCTCTACTGATCATATGCTCAATGATGTATGAGGAGCTTTCATATCTCTTGAGCTTCTTAAAGTTTCATAGTCACATTCGACTATGGCTAATTTCTTCTTTATCTCATTGATGGTATTGAGATAAGATGTAATAGCATCTTGCTTATTCAGCACAGCGATCTCAGCTTCATGCAATTGTCTGTTTAATAGCTCAATTTTAGCTTGAAAATCTTTTTCATTTGATTTTAAAATTTTGTTTGCTTCAATGCACTGGTTGAGATCGCTAATCAAGTCAGCATTGTGTTGCTGATAAGCCAATACCTTACTTTCAAGGTCAACACAATTAAAACAACCAGAATGGGATGAGGAACAGTCATCAAATACCTGATCTGACTCAGATGAAGCAGAAGTATTCACCATCAAAGAAAACTGTGTAGCAGATTGTTCTTCAAATTCAGCATCTGATTCTCCTTGATTTTCTGAATCTGATGTGCTTTCTGATTCTGATCCTGATGATTCATCGAGACTTGTCTTTGTTTCTTCTGAATTACCTACATCATTGGATTCAGCAGCTTCTTTGATCTCTGCAACAGAGGCTTTATCTACTCCTCCTTTTTGAGAATTGAATCTGATATCCCAGTTTTCTCCCTCATCATTCTGAACCATGAGTGCCTTGTTTCATTGGATGAACTGGCTTGAGCAGGAGTGTCAATTGGTACTAATCACCTCTCTGGATTGACAGCAGATGATCTTTGGTTCTGAAAAGGATTGTGGTTACCCATCTTCTTAGGCTTGTTGCATTGTCTTGCAAAATGACCTTTATCCCCACAGTTGTAGCAAGTGATGGATGACATATCAAATCCAAAATTGGACTCTTTGTTCAGATTGATGTCTTTCCCAGTTCTTTTGACAAAGTCTTTTGCTCTTCTAACCGCACTTGCAAGAGCCCACATAATGTCAATCCTTTCCATATCATCAGGATCAATCTGAGAGTAGTCTTCATTTGTCAGATGTGGGTTACCAATCTGCCCATCTAACAGCCCATCATAAGAACTCACAAGTGTGGACAACAAACCCATATGCTCTTTAGCAACCTCCACAGTTACTTTA
This sequence comes from Mikania micrantha, assembly GCA_009363875.1. Lineage (NCBI taxonomy): Eukaryota > Viridiplantae > Streptophyta > Magnoliopsida > Asterales > Asteraceae > Mikania > Mikania micrantha. The sequence goes on from CM018680.1 coordinate 21,475,940, forward strand.
TCAAAGTTGTCTGTCTTCAAACTATTTGCAGAATGACTTTCTTCTTTCTGAGAGGAGGAAGTTGTAGATGACTGACTGAAGGATGTCTGGCCAGAAACAGGAGCTTCTTTGGTCTGTGAGACAAATGCTATCTTCAATGGAGCATGAGAAGAAGCTCTTTCTACAGTGGGACTAGAATTGTATAATGAAGGATCTTGAACTTGAGCAACTTTCTTTGCCTTCCACTTGTTCTCAATCTTTTGTTCCTTCAGCTTCTGAATGAAATAATTGATGTCCATATTAGCTATCATCTCACTCTGTTTCAGAACCATCAGAAAGGATTCCCGCTTGGGAGGTAAAGCATCAGCTAGACACTGGATCTTTTCTTGTGTAGTGGTCTTGAGTTGATGATTGTAGAGCTCACTCAAGAGATGATAAAATCTAGCAATCAAGTCATCTAAAGATTCATTCCCCACACACATGAAGCTGTTGAACTCTTTCTTCAATGCCTTAGACTTGATGCTTTTCAATGCATCATTCCCCTCATACCTTTGCTGTAAAGCATCCCAAAATGACTTTGAGGAAGTAAACTGTCTGAATTGATGAAAGATGTCTGTAGCAATAGACTGGGACAATATGGCATAAGCTTTCTTCTCAAAATCATATAACTTCCTCTGAGGCTCTGTCATCCGTGTGACAAGCATAGGTGATCCATCTTCATTTAGTGGTCTCAAGTACCCACTCTCAATCATCATCCAAAGATTGGTGTCAACTCCATTGATATGAATCTCAAATCGGTACTTCCAATGCGGATAGTCATCTAAAGAAAGTAACTTTGGAGCTTTGTTGGAATTCCCCGTCTCAGTCTCAGTAAGAAGTAGGTTCTGAATCCTGTTGTTCTGATTAGCCATCAAAGCAAGTTCTTCCATCTTGTCAAGAGAAAACTGATCCAACGCTTAGAAAATTTTCCAAAACTGATTGCCGAATGAATTCCCTCTGGCCAAATGTCGGGCTACGAATGTGTCCGAATGAAGTGATTAGGCCGAATAACACTTCTGATGTGAATGAGAAGTCAACCGAATGACTTGTTGACCGAATGACTTCTTCTGATGCGATTGTGAAGAAAGCCGAATAACTACTCACCCGAATGAACCTGAACTGGCCGAATGAAGAGTTCTTCGCACTAACACTTGGACCGAATGAGACTTATTCGGCCGAATGAATGATTCGCATGATGGTTATTCGCATGATCGACTCATTCGCATAAACTGGGGTTTTTAGCAACAAAAATTCGATATGTCACGATTTTGAAATCTGACCACCGAATTTGGTATGGAACCTCATGACACTATCCCTAACCTTTTGGAATGCACTATGGATCAAAACAATCACAAAAACCCCTTGATTTCTAATGGAACAGTAACATAGAGCCCAAGAAACTTAGGGTTTTCGAAAATCTCGAACTAACAATCTGCAATATGGTGATTTAGATCAGAAATCGAGCAGAATCAATAGCCAAAGCTCTAATACCACTTTGTTGGACCTAAGAAACCCTCAAAAACATCTTGGTTCCTTGAGGATCTATTCAGCAGGCCCTTGAATAGTGTGGAATCCTATTCAAGGGTTTTTCCAATCGAAACCACCAGTCCTCGTGGCAATCCGACGATGAGGAGTCAACGTTTTGATTGAGATTGAACACCACGGGGTGAGAATCGAACTTGGAAAAGAATGAGCGGCTCAAAACCCTAGGGATATGACTGAGGAGTGCACAGGGGAGAGAGGAGGATTGGAGAGTTCTAAAACATTCGGTTTGCAGCTATATATATAAGCTGTACTCATTCGGTCAAATGAGTAGTGCGAAACACTTATTCGGCGAATGACTCAGCCGAATGAGCTTAGTCGACCGAATAAGTCATGCGGATGACTCATTCGTTCGCCTTAGTCATTCGCTAGGCGTTCATTCGCCCGAATGAACTCATTCTTAGGTATCATTCACACGAATGGGTCTATAACATAGTCAAAGTCAAATCAAACATAGATAAGCATAATAAACTCAATTAAACATATATGAAAAATACTCAAAAGTCTATTTCATTAATAATATGAACTTTACTTAATCCAAGACATACAAAATACTGAACTAGGGACATTCTAAGCACTAACAAAGAGGAAGCATGGAGCTCGGCATCAAGATAGAGTATCCGATGGTGTTGGCAATCGTTTATGTTTTAATTCAGACATAAATTCATGTTTGACAAACTATGTTTTAATTTTCGCTGCTAGTTATGAAAGTTTTAGTTTGAAAGCTATGTGTTATGATGGAAACCAACCTCTGTGGGGCACCCGGGATCGAGGCCTCACATGATCATAAGTTCTATTAAATAAGGTTCACAGATTATGCTCTTTAGGCAAAATCAAAATTAATTGATTCATAATCGTAATGTTTAAAAATTCAAGCACATACATGCCTATTTTAACCCCATACAAGGCAATCAACCTAGCATGTTCATAGGACTATAAAAACAAAAACTAATACCTAGTTCACCATAAACATACATTGCAACCAAACACTACAAAACTTATCCAATAAATAACCAACGAGTCTTCCAAACCATGAAAATAATAACTACACCCAAAAGGGATTGCCATTGAAAACCCAAGTGTCATTAAGTTTTAATTAGAGATGACTTATGAAAAGGACAACATTTAATAACATGTGTACAAACAACAAACTTAACCAATATACACCAAATCATGTCCCGTGCATTTAAACTTGACTTTAAGTGAATTCTTCTTTAGTTAAATTTTTTGAAGTTTGTAAGAAATTTATTTATTGTTTTCTTAGTCTATTCGATCAAGATTACAATTCTTTTAAGTAAATTTCTATACACTTTTGAGATTAACCAAAACAAAATTAGGTTAACATTAGGCCTTTTAGCAAAACCACATATAAGAGTAGAGAAACAAACAAACCAAAAAACCATCAATCAGGTAATGTTTATGAACAATAAACGAAAACAAAATACTACATATAAGAACAAAAACATGTCAACTACATATGCGAGGAATGCAATTCGTAATAGGAGAAGGAATGCAATTCTAGACCTGAAGAATGTTAGTTGCAACAACAGCCAGGAATAAAATTCGAATCACAGGTTGGAATTACCTCCAACTACCCTCTCTTGTGGACTTTTCGAGTGGTGCTTAGAGACATCAGATATAGAGCAAACTCACTCGGTGGTGGCCTGGTGGAGCAGTGATGAAGTCGATCGGTGGTGGCTTGGTGGAGCAGAGATGAGGTCGATCGGTGGTGGGCTGAAGGAGCAGTGATTAGGTCAATCGGTGGTGGCCTGGTGCAGCAGGAAAGAGCAATCGGTGGTGGCCTGGTGGAGCAGGCATGAGTCAATTGGTGTTGGCGGGAGTCGATAACATAATTAGTAGGTGGGATGGGGCTGTTGGAACAGGGATGTGTGATGTTGCTGATGCCTTGCCTTAATTTGATATAACCTAAATTTTAAACAGAGTTTGTTTATTTATTTTGAACCATCCACAAATGTCAATAAAATTCTTATCTGTAAAGTATAAAAACTATTTTTAAATTTTCAAATATATTTTCCCTTTTTTTCATAATGGTTGATCTAAATGAATTAGTTGAGAAAATCGATTTGATTTGAGCCTGAAACAACATAGGCTTAGGTTCAATATCGAGAAATTTTATTTCAAAATCACATACTCAACTCGCTGATAAGTATGTTTCAAAATTTGGGCATGCACATTTCCGATTTATTAAATAGTTTATTTATATTTATAATTATCTTCATACTATTTTAATCTTTTAATTATTTTTATATAACATGAATTGAATATAAATAAGTTATTTTATCATAATATTATGAAATCATTAAAATATTGCTCACACAATTAATATTTTTATATTTGTATTAACTAAAAATTGTATAAATAATTGGCTCGTTTAACATTGAGAGTCGGTTATAAACAATATGCTAGGCATAATTTATATATTTTTTTAATCTGCATATCAGTCCCCAATATCATTGTTATAAGTTATAATAACTATCAAGAATGATTTTTATTTCTTTAAATTAATATAAGTTATCTCTATTTCTTTGTCATCAAAAACCCTTTAAAGACTAAATATTCACCTCAAATAACTTTTTTAAGACTAGTTTTCAGTCATCATATGTAGACTTTAGTAACAAAATAAGACACTAAAAAATAATAATTGGTCATTTTCTTTAACAAGAAAAGTCATAACTGAATGTCAGTTCTTAGTTTTGACTGTCTTGTAAATATTAAAACTGAATGTCAGTCGCTAATATTCTCTAACAAATTTGGTTCACTTTTTTGATGCAAATGGCACATATTTAAGACTGAAATTCATCACCTAATATTTTTCCTTTTTTAACGTTATTTGGCCCAAACGTATTAGCAACTAAAACACAGTCTTACATAAGTAGTTAGTATATTAGAGACCGATTATTAGTCACTAATTTTTAAGAGAATAAAACAAGTAACTAATATTTTTAGCAGCTAAACATTTAGTCCTATATATTAAGTATCCAAGACTGATATATCATTCTATAAAGCTCATATGGAAGATAAAGACTGACAAAATCAACATCGGATCGAGCTGAAGATCAAGTTTTGCAATTTTCGTATACTTTGACTTTCGTGTACATTATGAATTTCGTATACTTTTGTGTTTCATGTGCTGTGATTTCGTGTACTCCTAGACTAGTATATATAGACGTACAATGTACTTGTCTAGAGTGAGAATCCCAAGGTAGAGCTTCTAGACGTATTGAAGTCTCCTTGTAATGTTCATGTTTTTATCAATAGAAATTGTGTTTTATTCCTTCTATTCTAGATTTCGCACTCAATAGAAGTAGTTTGATGTTGATTTATGTCATAAAGTTGCAAGCTTAATCAACTTTGGGACCTACAAATGGTATCAGAGCTTTGGAGCTCTTTTCAGCATCAAGGTAATAGCTTTTTGAGTCAAGTTAACGAATTTCTTTTTTCCTTTCTACATTGGGAAGCTGTTCTATCAACTTGGAGTTAGGATTTCATTAAGTATTTTAGTGAAATTCAGATTCGGGTACTTCACTTTCGTGAACTTCAGCATTCGTGATCTTGGTCTTCAGTTACTATCAGCTTCGTATACTTCAACTTCGGGTACTTTGGGTTCATGAACTTCAATCTTCGGTTACTCAAATAGCTTCGTGTACTTGGTGATTGAATACGTTAGGATTTTCGTGTACATTGTCTTCGAGTACATAAGATATTTTGATTACTTAGATGAGATCTTGTACTTCTGTGACTTCGAGTACTCCTATCACTTCGAGTACTTAGCCAACTTCGTGAACATGGATTCCAAGAACCTCGGTAACTTGTCTAATCTGCTGAACTTAGACAATGAGATCGGAACAGGCGCTAAGCCTCCTAGGATTGTTTTTTTAGATAACTTCCAAGACTGGAAATTCAAATTTCAGTCATTCATCAAATATACTGATCCAAAGTTGTATGAGAATGAGTTCAGGGGCATGTTCCCTTAGGATCTAGATCTATTTACAGAAAATGATATCCTTCTCAAGGAGAAGGATGATAAGGCATATGCCTCAATCACCATGGCTTTATCCACTGAAGTTGCTCATGGATTCAAAGAACTCAAAACTGCTAAGGAGCTTTGGGATAAATTGGTAGAGAGATTTGATGGGAATGAAGACATGAGATAGAGCCGTTAGAACATGTTGAGACAGAGATTCAACATGTTTAATCACATCAAAGGAGATACCTTGGAAGTTCAACTCAATAGATTCACCCAACTCATGATTGAGTTGACTAGTGCTGGCAATGAGATGACCAATGGTGAGGTCAACAAGAAGCTGTTGAATTCTCAGCCATACAATTGGAACTCCAATTGCACTACCATCAAAATAACCAAGGACATGTACAATACCACCTTGAGTGAGCTCATATCCATTATCAACTCATATGACATGGATGACAACCAAAGAGCACTAAATCATGCAAGCTCAATGGGAATTACTCCAGCCATAGAGAATGCAGTATTAATCTCCATAATGAACTATCAAGCATCTGCATCTTAGTCTGTGTTTTTGAAACTGCTTTCCTTTCCTTAGGAAAAGTTCATCCTCTGCCTAAAGTCAATGCTGAAGGCGAAGAAAATCTGATGATGTTCAAAAGTTTCATGAACAGCTACAATGACTTCCTTGTAGGAGAGTTTGCACCTGCAAATCCGACTCACATAACTTGGAACAAATAAATCATGTTGATGTTGAGGAGATGGATAGTGCCTGGCAGATGGGAATGGCAGTATTTTGAGCAAAGAAGTTCATCAGAAGTATGGACGCAACATCTTCGGGAACAACCCTGAAAGAAAGCTGGGATTCAACAAGTAAAAGCTCCAGTACTACAATTGTGACCAGCCGGGACATTTTGCAAGGGAATGTAAGCTCCCTAACACTGGGAAAGAAGCAGAGAAGAAAGATGATGAATCCACTGGAGCTGGAACTTTAAAGGCCTTAGTTACATGAAGGAGTTGGAGATGACATTGAGCCATGCTTTCATTGCTGAGAGACGACCAAATAAGCTGAATAATGTTTGGTATGTAGATAATGTTTTTTCCCGACACATGACGCTAGATTTCTCCAAGTTTCATGAAGTCACACCAATTAACGGTGGCTATGTATCATTTGCTGGAGACATAGGAGGAAAGATCAACATGAAAGGCATGGTGACTAATGGAACTCTAAGTTTGGAAGATGTGTATTATGTAGAGGAACTCAACCACAACCAGTTGAGTGTTTCTAAGATATGCGATAAAAGCTTTTCTAAAAACACTTCACAAACAAGAAGTGTCTGATTCTGAAACCCGGATTTGTGATTCATGAGAAGTGGATTCTATTGAGGACTCCTAGGATAAACAATGTATACATCATCAACATGAACTCAAACTCATTCGCAGAAAATACGTGTCTTTTTTCAAAAGCTTCGGAAACCGATTGTTTGTTGTGGCATCGTTGGTTGGGACATGTCAACTTGAAGAATCTCAACAGATTGGCAAAAGGAGAGCATGTTATTGAGATTCCTTTAAAAGATTTATCTACCATCGAGAAATGCATCTCTTGTGCCAAAAGAAAGCAACACAAAAGACCCCACAAGCCAAAGATATTCTACTTCTATCTTACAGCTTCTTGATATGGGTCTCTTCGGTTCTATTAATATTATGAACGTTGGAAAGAAGTCATATTGCCTTGTGATCACTAGTGATTACTCCATATTCGCTTGTGTTTTCTTCCTGGCCAAGAAAGATGAAACAACTGAGATCTTGAATAAGTTTATCACTTTGATCAAGAACCAGACTAATCTGAGAGTGAAGGTGATCTGAACAGATAATGACACAAAGTTCATAAATCAAACTCTTATCGACTTTTATGATGGAAAGGGGATAGCTCGACAGTACAACGCAGTGTGAACACCTCAGCAAAATGTAGTAGCTGTGAGGCGTAACAGAACATTTATTGAGGCTGCCAGGACATGCTGTTAGAGTTAAAATATCCAACCTTCTTCTGGACTGAAGCTGTTAACACAACATGTTATTTTCAGAACAGAGCCTTATTGAACAAGCATCACCAAAAGACCCCCTATGATATTTTCTTCAATCAAAACCCTAAAGTGGGTCACTTCAAGTCGTTTGGTTGTCCTTGCACACTGCTCCACTCTGAGCCTAACCACAAGTTTGATGATAAAGCAAACAAGTGCTACTTTGTGGTCTACTCTGCTGAGAAGGATGTGTATCGAGTGTACAAGAAGAAGACTCGGCAGATCATGGAATCCTATTACATTGATTGGCAAGAAATGAATCACACGGATGCAGGAACTGGTCCAAACTGGCTGTTCCAGTATGATTCTAACTTTGAGCCATTTAATGTTTCTTTAGAGTGTGCAAGAACAACTAACTGATAGTTTTTACAAGAGTGACAACATGGACTGCAGAGTTGAGTTTGTCCCATGTAATCCAAAGTTTCTAAATGTTGATCCACCTGGAATGTATCAAAGAGCCCAATCAATCAGCGAAGTTCACCCACAGAATCAAGAGACTTCCTAAACATCATAACCAATGAGTGAAATAAAAATTTATAAATGAATAGTTTAAAGTTATGTTTATAATTAGTCATAAATTATATAAAAGAATAGTTTAAACTTTTAAAGTAAAAGTATATTTTAAGTTAAAAATCTTAAAATATTTCATTTAAAAGTATAATAAATAATCAAAATTTATATTTATTTTATATTTGGGTGAAAAATGTAACGCAATTAGTTTTTAAAAAAATGTTTTAATAATTTTAGAATTTAAAAATGAAATAAAATTGTTCAGATCGGTTCCAAGGTTAAAAAAATGGTTTTCAGTGCAGGGTACGGGTTTCAAACTCGCTACCTCTAACCCATCATCCAGGATGGGGGAGGTCTGCTGGTTTCTTCTCATACTAAGTAAACTTAAACTCATTTGTAAATCAGACGATTGAATACAAGAACCCTAATCCTAATTCGATTTCAATTCGATCAAAGGAATGTTTGTGAGACATTTTAGTCATAGGGTGTTTGTTCCCATGATCAAACCGAGTTGAATGATATATTTACTTACCTAAAAGTCTTTCGAATTGATTAAGTTTGAGCACAAACGAGTTCGGTATTCTTCGCGAATGAGATCAGAAGTTTTAGAGAATCTTCGAGAGTGTTTTTGGTTCCTGTAGTTTCAGAATGATATCGTGAGGATCACTGTTTGATTTAATCGATTTTATGTGATGATTTAACCCCAAACGATCGGTTACCATAAAAGTGTTTAAATGGTGACTAAACGCACAATTGATGCTTCTGTTACAGTGGTTCATCAGTTTGAAACGCACTCATGTTCGAAATTTGAATTTAGAAACGCACGAATGATTGATTGAGTTTGAACCGGACGTTAATGGCTTCGAACGTGAGATGAGTTTGAGAGGAAAAAGGAATTTGTGTATTGTCAAAACAGGTCCTTCAAGTTTTAGTGTTTTATCAGTTTGTTGTTTAACTTTTTCACTCACACAATCATAGATTCTGTTACTTACAATTCAGCCCCTTGAGTTTTAAACTTTATTAATTTTATGCAAAAATTATTTTGTAAAGTTTATAATTTATATGAACTCTTATAAAAGTAAAAATGTTATTAACTATAATAAGAGTTTATAACTTACAAGAATAATAAATTTTCTTATTATTAAATGTTAGTATTTTATTTATTTATTTATTTATTTTTATTATGATCATATCAAAATTAAACTTGCTTGTTTATACATATCGAACAAGTTTTATGAAAGTTTAATTATTAACATGTAAGATTTATTTTTAATAATTAGTGATAAATATTTTTTTATTTAAAATTAAGAATAAGAATCAAAAACCTATGAACTTTAGTTTATTTCAATTGAGACATGGTTACATTTATAAACTGTTTATGAAAATCTCCAAATGTTACAGTCTCCCCACTTTAGAGAATTTTATCCCAAAATTAGGTAGTCTTTTAAATAAATTGATGTGAAAGTTAGTTATTATACTTAAACGAGAAACTAATGTATTTTTCAAAGAAAACGATTTTATCATAGTGTTTATCAACTAATCCATGCCTACTATGATAATAAAGTTTCTCAAATTCATAGAAATAAAGTTAATAGAAAGTTCATAATATATTGACTAAAGATTAACCGAATTACATTCGAATTTCGTTATTCTTGACATATCAAAATATTTTTATTAGTAGAAACACACTTAAAAAGTTCTTTTTCACTCAAGCAGTACCGTTCGACATGTCGTTGTTTTGAGCTTGATTTGCATTAACATTAAAAACTCGATCTCTTGCTTCCTGATTGTTTTGGTTATTAGGAGCTATCAAAGCATCGTTTTTGTTTGCTCTAAGAGGACAAGAGTTAGCGAAATGGTTTGGATCACCACAGTTATAGTAAACACTAACCAATGGTTGTCTAGGTGAAGTGATGAAAGGAACATCTGCTTGTTGAGCTTGATTGGTTTGAACTTTAGCCACTCGACAGTTGTTAGCAAAGTGGCCAAATCGATTGCAAGTTGTGGATAATCGACATGCATGAATAGGCAAATGGTGATGGTTGCATGCATTGCATAATGGATAAACACCAGAGTATGGCTTATTGTTTGGTTGAGTGATAACAGTAGGAGCAACTTGTTGAAGAGGTATGGCATGAGTTACAACAAAGTTCATGTTACCAGCTTTCCTCTTGTTGTCTTTTTAAAAAATAGGAAGATGAACCATCTTTTGAACCATCTTTTGACTCATCTTTTGACCCTTTCCTTTTTAAAAAGTAGGAGCAACTTATCTTCCGTTGACCCTTTCCTTTTTAAGGTCCCCGCCTTAACAAGATTGTCAGGAAGAGTTGTAGCAAGATGGATAGCATCAGCTAGAGTATCGGGTTTGCTATCAAAGACATCATCTTGAATCAACATTGGCAATCCACCAATGTACTTTTCAATTCCTCTTGTCAAATGAGTCACCATATCAAGACAAAGTAGACTTAACTCATGGAAACGATTGTTGTAAGCCATGTTTTGTCCACTTTCCTGTTTGAGTTCCCAAAACTCATATTCGAGCTTTTTTACCTCATTACGTGGGAAAAGTTCATGATTCGTCCTTTCCTTGAGTTGATCCCTAGTCAGGGTAGAAGGAGCTTCTCCTAATGTTCCCTTTTAATTGTTCCACCAAGTGAGAGCTCGTTTCTAAAGCAATCCAGCAGCGTAATGAACTTTCAGATCATCGGGGCAGTCACTATTGAGGAAAGTATTCTCCATACTTTCATACCATTGTAGTAAACTAGTAGCCCCATCATATCCATTGTATTTTGGTTGATTACAAGAATTGAAGTGATTAAAGGAACATCTTGGTGGATTAGGCACTTCTTGATTAGCATTGTTAGCATTGTTTTGATTAGCATTGAAGTGTTGTTGTAGTTGAATTGTAACATCAATGTATTTTCGGTCGTCCGTACGTAGTACGATTGTACTATTACGACCAGAGATTTGTAATTATTTATGATGAGGTATTATTTAATGATTATCACTGTTATTGGTATACATATTTATAACATATTATTATACGCGTAAACCATGGGAAGTTTAGTTGTAACCCAACTAAACAGAACCAGAGAGTTTATCGCAGATGAATACACAGATTTATGGATGTTTGGTTGGAAGGAAAGGAATTAGGAGTTAGTTATGTTTTGGGTTGCTAAACATGTCAAGGACACATGGTCATGGTTTATCGAAATAGCGGTGGGACGGTGTAGGGGAGGTTGCGATCTACCTCTGCATATGCCCTATACATATGCATATTTCGGTATATCATGGATGTGTCAGTGACTTGGTTTAGAGGGTTTTGGGTTTGGAAATTTCAATATTTAAGTAAATAAAATAATGGAAGTATAATTGGAAACAATTACGTGATGGTGAGGTTACGAACATAATTTAAACGTGAACATTGATTCAGAAATATTAACTTAATAATGTATTCGCGTGGGTGACGATTCACACGAATATAATTATTAAGAATAATATTTTGAAATGATATTCCTTAATTTGTAAATCGAGTTGAAATACGATACGAGCGTCGGATTCGCAAAGGTGACGATCTTTATGAATACGTACGTAAGTAACGCGTTTCGACGAGATAATTAAATAATATCTAACGATATTAAACAAATAAATGCAAATTAAAAATATTTATTAGGAATCACAACCTAAAACAAAACCGAATAAATTATCTCATTTAAATAAATAAATTATCGTAAATGAAGCGAAATCGTTTTACGAAATAAATTACTTAAATCCTTTTCTTTTAACGAAACCCATTCATTTAAACAACTTATGTTTTAAATATATTTTACGAGCAAAACGGAGCAATTAATTATTTTATCGCGATAAAAACGAGACCGAGCACGCGGGGGACGATACGCGATATAAGGAGGAAAACTCCCTCCTTCTTTTTCGTTCCTCAAGCTCCACTCTCTCTCTACACTCTCATTTTCGTCCAAGGTCTCTCTCTCTAACTTCTCTCTACGATTTCTCCTTCGTTACTCGACGGATTCAAGTGATTTTGGTGTCCACGCGTTCGTGTGATCGAAGAGAACAAGAAAGTACGAAGAAAACTAGCTTGGAATCACCACTTCTAGGTAAATCTGAGGTTTTATATTCGGTTTTATTATAAATCACGAACCCGTAGTTTACTAGTGCTATAATCGATCTTAGAAATTGTAAAACATCAAAATGAGTTAGTATGTGGAAGTAGGATTGCTTGGTTCGAACCTGTAACAGAAAACACAAAGAATGAGGATGATGAACAGCGGGTTGGTGGGAAACCAGTCGACGAATCCTGCTGGGCTGGACAGAAAAGGAGCCGAACCCTGTATGGGTTCACCGAACCTATCCATGGCTGGCGAACCTTCCCTCACCGAACCATCATGAGGCGAACCCTTGACCGGCCGAATCTGTATCAGTGGCAAACCATGGAGCCACGAACCTTGTAGAGGGTCCGAAACCGGTGCCACCGAACCTTCTTAGGGCGGGAAAAGGGTAACCACCGAACCTAGGTGTCCACCAACCTTAAGGTTCGTCTAGGGTAAAGTAGCCGAACCTTTTTCATTTGTTAACCGAACCATATATTCCAGCCGAACCCATGCGCATGCACTAACCCTAATTGCCGAACCTTTAGGGTTTCCACGAACCTGTTGGCTTTCTTCTTGGACAAACCTATATCAAGCCTACGAACCTCTAGGGGCCGAACCTTGGGGCTGGGTTGAGTATCTCTTGGCCGAACCTTGGCATGATAGGACCGAACCTATTTCCTTTGGGCTAGAAGGTTCGCTGCCCTCATGGGAAACCGAACTTAATTCCATTAAGCTAGTAGGTTAAGGGTAATTAGGGAGCATGAATATGCATATACACACATATATGAATACCCATGCATGCATGATTAATTCAAGTTATCAAATTTTTTTTAAATTATGTAAGTTCAAACTATGAGATTTTACATGGTTTTAACATTCTATGTAAATGACCTAAGTATCATTATGTTAAAAATTTAAGTGAATTTTTTTAACTTATATTATGGTGGTTAATAAAAATTAAACATGCATGAATGTTTAGGTATGTATATGATTAGGGTTATCACCTTAGAGTATACATATCTATGGAAAAACATCTACAACATCACAACTAGTTTATCATCATTAAATAATTAGGACTAGTAAGTCTAAATTATATATTAATGATGAACACTTATAGAAGATATTGAGTAAACCATCTTAACTTAGATTTAATAAACTAAGTTAGTGAAACAATTAATGAAATTAAAAGTAAACAATTATGGACATACAATTAAAACGATGCGCATATTCTTATGAACACGAACATATCAAATACAGGTTGTTGAGGTAGTTTGGGATTTCATATACGTGAGTGCGCATATTACAAACACAGATTCTAAGGACTCAGGTGAGTTCTCATACCCTCCCTTTTAAACAGTTTTGTTTTAAAATTCAGAGGTGAAACATGTATACCAATTTAAATATTATTTTGATAACACATGGATGATACCTGTTTATCAATATGATATTCATATTATGGATTATCACTGATTATTATACATCCGTGTAACATTGTCATTGACTCCGGTCAATAACAATGATTACATGTATTGCCACTTGGATTATCACAACTCCGTGAATCATTGCCTTTGACTTTGGTTAATTGCATTGGTTTCATGTATTGTCACGTGGCTAGCTACCACTCCATGGATCATGACTTTAACTTACGTTAATTTCATAAATTCCATGTATTGTCACAGATATTGTTTGAGAATATTGATGTTTGAGATTTGTTGAATGGTTATGTTGTTGATTATCTATTATTGTCTATGATTATCCATGATTAACTATGATTAAATTGATTATGTGATAATGTGTTGGTTATGTGTTTGGATTTTGTGCTGGGATGATTGTGCTGGATATTCTCACAGGTACTCATGTGGATTTTCTCAGAAAAATCATAAGCATTTATACTCATTTTATCTAAACCTTTTATAAAACCATTTTAAACATAAACTTTTATACTCATTTTATAAAACCCTTTTAAGTATAAAAACTTATGATGTAACATTTGTGCATTTAGTCATGATAGTCGTAAACAATGTTAGAACAGCGTGTGTACATGTTCAGTCAGTCAATGTGAATCATATGTTCATTATGTGCTTGTGTGTTAAAATCTTTATCATTTAACAAGTATGTATTATTTATTTACAGTCGAGTTCACTAGGCAAGAACAGTATTGTGTTATATCGAAACAGTGGTGGGCAGCGAGAGTGAGCCCCATATATATACTGCGTTCGGCATAACAGGATAGTGTTGGTGCGTAGTGTTAAGACGAATATTATAACAATTAATTAATTCACAAAAATCGTAATACGTAAGCGAGACTGAGTATAGTTATGGGTGACGATCCATAATAATACGAATGTTGAACTTATAATTACGATTAAACGACATTAAATAATTAATACGATCGAAAAACATACGCGATTGCGGGTATACACGTAATTGAATGTGTTTAACGATCTGGCAACGCACGAAGAGTAAAAATAATTATATTAATTATTTTATATTTTTACAATTTTGAAACTCATCATTTTAATGAGTTTAACAACTCTTTTATATTTTTAAACCGCGTAAAATACGCGTTACGTGTCGGAAATGCGAACCGAGCGACCGAAACGGACCCGAATATCACTCGGGCTATAAAAGCCTTGAACAAGGCTTAAACCTTCATTTATTACCTCACCAACTCACTCTCTCTCTACAATTTCGTCTACCCTCTCTCTCTCTAAGAAAACCGACTTCAAACGCGCATAACTCGCTTATTTCTCAACGGATTTCGGAGTTCTTGGTGTCCACGCGAAGCTCTCAACGTTCTCTACACGAAAGTACAAGAAATCAGTGGAATTAACCGGCCAAAAACGAGGTATGAACCAAGGAAGTTTCGGGAAAATAGGGTTTTCATGTGTGTTTTTGTTTAAACTCGACCTTTAGCCGGATCTAGTCAACCACACCCCATTTCGAGACCATAGAAGCATTCCTTGATGATGGCTTAGCTTAGATCGAGGCTGGGATACAGGATTTTGATGATGGTGATGCGGCTGGCAACAGGTTCGACGGCCGAACCTTTTTCCTCAGGTGGCCGAACCCTATTGGGGCTCAACGAACCCTGCATAGTTCGTTAGATAGCAGCCGAACCCTTAGGGGATCTCTTGAACCTGTGCCGAGCCTTGATGCCTCCGACGAACCAATGAATCCCACGAACCCTGAGTCACAAGCAACGAACCCTATGGCATGCTAACGAACCCTCAGGTGGACGAACCCTATGGAGTCACTGCCGAACCTTCGATTACTAGCGAAGCTATGTATCACGAACCCCATGCTGACGAACCCTTCATGCATGCATCACGAACCATACTTACCCGAACCTGTTGTGCTTATGGCCGAACCAGTCAGCTAGCCGAAACCTCAGACATGCAGCGAACCCTGCATGGTTCGCCCAACATTAGTCGAACCTTGCATGGACACTAGGGAGCCGAACCTTGTCATGATTATTGGTCGAATCTGTAGTCCACTGGCGAACCCAAACCTTTGAACCTAAAAGGTTCGCTGCCCAAAAAGTTGGCAGCCCAAATCCTTCGGCCCAATTAGGTTGTAATCGGCCCAATTCCATTAGCAAGTGGCCCATAGACATAATCTAAGCCCAATTGAGTTATATAGACTCGTTCTGATCTTAAGTGGCCCAATATTACCTTAGAAACCTTACTTGGCCTATATATATACATGGGTTGACCCAACTCAATTCTGTTAGGCCTAAGCAAAGCCCATTCGACTACCATGATCCCAAATGGCTCAATATCGTATTTGGCAAGCTTCAAGGCTTAAATACATGTTATTGGGCCAACAACACATTCACTTGGCCCAACACCACATTCAATTGGCCCATTGTAACTTAAATGGCCCATGGTGTGGCCTACGATGCAAAATGTCTATGAATTGACTTAGTTGGGTTAAGATTAACCTAAACTAATAATGAGATCAATTCATAAACACAAGAGTCTAAAACACTTAAACATATTCATACATTTCATGTAGATCAAAGGTTAACCAAATTCTCAAACACATGTGATGTGTACAAACTAGTTTGAACACAAAAGAACATTTCACATCTTTCATGGACCCATGATCAATCAAGTAATTCAAATCATAGCTTTCAAGTTTTCACAACAATCATAATCATGAGAACAATTTATCATGTGATAATCTAGTTCAAGAGAACACAAGTCAATCAATGAATCAAAGTCTATACAATTATAAATCCTATATCTTATGTATGATTACAATGTTATAGGAAACAATTAGAAGTCCTGTTTGCTACTTGCTATCTGTTTTAGTTCAGAGTCTACTGCAGACAGGTGAGAACTTTAGCCCCTCTTTTACCGTTTTTATAACTGTTTTGGGGTGGAACACGTGATCAAACCAATCATTTACAATCATATTTCATTACACAAGGTGTGTGTATTCTTATAAACATTACGGGTTCATTTTACGAATCCTAGGGATTCATCAACTGTTTTAAGGGAATTATCAACTATTAAACTCTTTTCACTAAAAAGGTTTTATAAAGGATCTTTGAACTGTTTTGTAACTGATTTACTCAAATGTATTTATGAAGGATAAACACTTTTAGATAAAGGATTTTATAAACTCTTTTGTTATAAACCTTGTTGTTACACAAGGTCACCACATCATGGTATTCAAAACAAGTGGTTCACAACATGGTATTCAAAACAAGTGGTTCACAACATGGTATTCAAATCAAGTGGTTCACAACATGGTATTCAAATCAAGTGGTTCACATCATGGTATTCAAATCAAGTGGTTCATTTCATGGTATTCAAAACAAAGGATTTAATTCGTGGAATTAAATCTAGGTTTTCAATTCATGTTATCAAATAAGGCATTAACACATCCGGTTAAAGTAAGGTTCAGAAACATGGTGTCTATTGTTGTAAACAAACTTGTAAAAGCATCAAGTATCATATTCATTAGCGTTAGTACTGGGTGATCACAACAAGGGAAAGCGGACACACACATTGGGGCAGGCCGATTGCTGCAGTTAGTTTTAAATCTGTTTTATAAACTAACTGCAGATTTCGGTTACATATGGTTTTATCAAAACTGTTGACACATTATCTAACTCCAAACGTGGTTTGGGACTTGATATTATATGTTGACTCTCGTGCAAACAGTGATTGGACTGTTTACACTCATTTTCTTACTTGATGTTAGTTTGGGTTGCAGCTCATCCATGTGAATCTTATGTTGCTTTAACTTACCTATGCCTTGAATCATATACTCATGTTTACAAATGTTTAAACCTATTGTTCTCACCAACTACGTCTGTAGTTGACAGTTACTTTTCACGTGTTTCAGGTAATCAGGTTTAAGACATTTTCAGGGACAACTAAGGAGACCATTCTAAGATAGAACAAGATGAAGAAACATGCTAGGATGGATTAGAAACACACTAAATCCTGATTGTTTAATTGTCTTGTTTGAAGTCTTCTTTTGTAACTATATTTTGGGTCCGTAGTTGTCTTTCTTTTGGTAGATAGACTGTCTGTAACTAAACAACTGTCTAAACCTTATGAAATGTAGTAATCCATTGTGGTTGTTCTTATTCAATACTTGTGCATGATTCAACAGTTCATACGTCACCGCGCCGTGGATTCCGCACGCGGCGCAGGGGTGTGACAGGTTGGTATCAGAGCCAAGGTTGTAGAGAACTAGGAAAAACCCAATGTTTAATGACCTAGACTATAACCTAGGCTACCCAATAGGACTAAGTGCTATAGACTTGAGGATACTTAGGATCTAAGTAACTTAAGTGAGCATTAAGTCTACATCAAGCTTGAAAGATCTTAGGGACATTTTACTAAGATTAGACATCGAGTCAAAGAATTTGAATCGGACTTCTATAATTTTAGAAACCGAATTAAATTCTCACACATATGCATTTAAGGATTTCAGAGGCAAGGATCTGTATTCTTAGTATCCTTGATTTGAAATTCTCACACAGAGATCATTATAGGATTTAGAGGCAAAGATTGATATCTTTGATCTAAAGTCCTTATCATATTCATTATGGGATTTAGAGGCAAAGATCTATTAATTTAGTATCTTTGATCTAAGATCCTTGTCATATTCATTATGGGATTTAGAGGCAAAGATTGGTATCTTTGATCTAAAGTCCTTGTCATATTCATTATAGGAATTCAAATGTCAAGATCTATTAATTTAGAGTCTTGATTTGAAATCCTTGTCATGCTCATTATAGGAATTCAAAGGTCAAGAACTATTAATTTAGAATCTTGATTTGAAATCCTTGTCATTGTTATCATTGTTATCATTATCAGGTGTTCATTATCATAGGAACTTTATAACTTAGAATCTGTGTAACAGTATTCTTTAGTTGAAGTTCTCACAAGAGATCATTATACTCGATACTGTAAGTATTGAGAACCTAGGTTAATTAACCTAGGACACACATGCTAAAACCTAAGGTTTTAATTTCAATCAAATTAAGAACCATGGTTTACATAATCATAAACATATCCATAGAACAAGAGGCAATCATGAAACAATCATAGTCAATCAACAGTTGGAATCTTAGCCCCAAATATAGACGACAGATTAACGCTGACGTGTTGAGGTAAGTGGTGGGTCGGTGAGAGCTTACCCTATATATAAGCTTATTTCAGTATGGTAGGGGGAATCCGGCGTTTGTATTTGGAGTGAGGATTCGGGATCAACTGGAAACATGGAACATTAGTCAAACACATGGGATACAAACATTTGGGAAACAATCATTGGTGAATCAAATCATAGTGCAATTCAAACTTGGATGAACCAAACATTATGGTGAATCAATCAAGTTGTGAACATTCTGTAAATGTAAACCTTAAGTGAAATTCTTAAGTGATTACATCATTAGTACTTACTGACATAGGTTAACAGGAAAGTGTAGAACACACGTATGATTTAGTTCTACATGTTAACAACTGTTAGTAAGTGCACGCATAACATAATCATAGTTCAATCATGGAATCAATCATAGTTCAAGTTGATCAAAGATCATGAGATTCTTAATCAATGGAACACACTTGGGAATCAGTACAAACGTGTTGCCAAATGCTAGCAAGGGCATGATCGTGGTATATCGAAACGGTGGTGGGCAGCGAGAGTGAGCCCTATATATAAGCTGTTTTCGGTATATCAGGAAAGTGTCAGTGTGTAGATTTGGTGGTGAGATCATGAGACATCGTACATATTCACATGATAAGTATGCAAATAAGTTGATAACTTATACGTGTACTGGATCATATTACAATTGAATGATAATACTAGTAGTATGGATATATTACTGATTTTATCATGAAAATTCAATTGTATCCTTCCTCATTACTGACCCACTTGTGGCTTCTATTCGTAGAATGCCTCCTCGACGTGACCCTAATGCTGGGGACTCGACAAGTGGTAATGATGATGAGATCAGCAAGATTGCTCGAGCTATCGCGGTTCATATGCGGGATGTGATTCCTGGTATGGTCACTGATATCACCCAGAATCTTCGGGGAAGTACCAGTGATTCCGCACACAACTCAAATGCCACTAATGCTGGAACTGCTAACTTTACTTTCAAGCAGTTCAATGTTCAATGATGCTAAGCCTCCTAAGTACTCTGGTACCGAGGGAGCTACCGGCCTACTGCAATGGCTGGAAAGCATTGAAGACATTCTCGACTTCACTGGATGTCCTGAGAATCTGAAGGTCAAGATGGCCTCAAGCGCTTTTCATAAGGGCGCACTCACTTGGTGGAATTCTGAAAAGAACACCAGAGGACGTGAAGTTGCTCTAGCTTTACCGTGGGACGGATTCAAGAACTTACTTGTGGAAAAGTTTTGTCCACGTCATGAACTGAAATAACTGGAAGTGGAGATGTGGAATCTGGTGCAAGACAGTGGAGAGAACGCAAAGTATACAACTCGATTCCATGAGTTGTGCATTCTGGTACCACACTTGGTTACTCCTCTATCCCGCAGGATAGAGAAATACATTGAAGGCTTACCTCTAGTTGTCAGAGGAACTGTTATGGGGAACAACCCCACTACTCTGGAAGCCGCGATTCAACTTGGTGCTACTCTTACTGAAGAGTATGTTAAATCTGGAGTGCTCACCCGAAAGGGATTCAAGAGAGCACAGATTGAAGAAGGCAAGAAGCCTGAACAGCGCCATCACAAGAAGAAGAAGCAAAAGACAATCAAGAACTTTGCAGCGTTGACTGCAGCTGTACCTACTCATGCTACACCTATTACTGTTATGCCACAACCTGCTAATACCAGAAAGCCTTATACTGGCCCTCTTCCACTTTGCACCAAATGCCAGTATCATCATCTGCCCAACACTCCATGCAAGAAGTGTCTCAAATGTGGGCGTATGGGACACTTTGCAGCTACTTGTAGATCTACTCATCTTGCTGCTGCAACAACTGCTACCACTACCACTGCTGCTACAGGTGGAAGGGCCTGTTACAATTGTGGAGCAGAGGGACACTTCAGAAATCAGTGTCCAAAACTCA
The DNA here is from genome assembly GCA_009363875.1 of Mikania micrantha. NCBI lineage: Eukaryota > Viridiplantae > Streptophyta > Magnoliopsida > Asterales > Asteraceae > Mikania > Mikania micrantha. Next base: position 21,496,748 of record CM018680.1, read on the forward strand.
ACAACAATATTGCTGCTGCTCGTGCTTTTGTTATTGGAACTGCTGAAGCACGTGAAGAGCCGGCAGTCATCACGGGTACATTTCTTATCAATGATCATTATGTTCCTATCATATTTGATACTGGTGCCGATAAAAGTTTTATCTCTACTCATACTGCTTCTTTGCTTAATATGCAACTATCCACACTTACTGCTCCCTATACTGTAGAAGTAGCGAATGGTAAGACCATAGTTGTAGATTCCATAATTCATGCTTGTGAATTAAGATTAAACGACCATCTCTTTTCCATCGATCTCATTCCTATGACTCTCGGAAGCTTCGAAGTTGTAGTAGGAATGGATTGGTTATCCAAAAACAATGCTGAAATCATATGCTCTGAGAAACTTATCCGAATCCCCTTACCGTCCGGCGAAACGATGATAGTCTACGGCGAGAAACCATGCCGCGGATTGAAGATTGTATCGTGCATCAAGGCGAGGAAGTACTTGAAGAAGAAATATTATGCTTTCCTAGCTCATGTAATGGAAAAGAAACCTGAAAAGAATGCAGTTGGAGATGTTCCAGTTATCAAAGAATATCCAGACGTATTTCCAGAAGACTTGCCTGGACTACCACCAGTCCGACAAGTGGAGTTTAGAATTGATCTCGTCCCTGGAGCAAACCCAGTGGCGAAGTCACCGTATCGATTAGCACCGTCTGAGATGCAAGAACTGTCTAGTCAGCTTCAAGAACTTTTAGACAAAGGTTTCATAAGACCGAGTTTCTCTCCATGGGGAGCTCCGGTTCTCTTTGTCAAAAAGAAAGACGGTTCATTTCGTATGTGCATCGACTATCGTGAGTTGAACAAGTTGACAATCAAGAATAGATGTCCTCTGCCCAGGATTGATGATCTGTTTGATCAATTACAGGGAGCAACTTGCTTCTCTAAGATTGATTTACGATCCGGGTATCATCAGTTAAGAGTAAATGAGGAGGATATACCAAAGACGGCATTTAGGACTCGATATGGACACTATGAGTTCGTGGTCATGCCATTTGGACTGACCAATGCACCTGCAGTGTTCATGGACTTGATGAATCGAGTCTGCAGGCCATACTTGGATCAGTTTGTTATTGTCTTCATTGATGATATACTGATTTATTCCAAGTCAGAACAAGAACATGAGGATCATTTGAAGAAAGTCTTGGAACTACTAAGAGAGGAACAACTTTATGCTAAATTCTCAAAGTGTGAATTTTGGCTAAAGGAGGTTCACTTCTTAGGACATGTCATAAACAAGGATGGGATACATGTAGATCCGGCGAAGATTGAGGCGATTAAGAACTGGACTACCCCATCTACTCCAACAGAGATTCGTTCATTTCTGGGTTTAGCAGGTTATTACAGAAGATTCATTGCAAACTTCTCTAAGATAGCCTTGCCACTTACCACACTAACTCAGAAAAGTCAAGCGTTTATATGGGGACAGAAACAAGAAGATGCATTTCAACTTCTTAAACAGAAGTTATGCAACTCCCCTATCCTTAGTCTTCCAGAAGGCAGTGATGATTTCATTGTCTACTGTGATGCTTCAAACCTTGGTCTAGGTTGTGTACTTATGCAACGGGACAAGGTCATTGCTTATGCTTCAAGACAACTTAAGGTTCACGAGAAGAACTACACTACTCATGACCTTGAGTTAGGGGCTGTGGTCTTCGCATTGAAGATTTGGAGACACTACCTTTATGGTACAAAATGTGTTATCTATACAGACCACAAGAGCCTACAACACATTCTAAATCAGAAAGAACTCAACATGAGACAACGACGTTGGGTTGAGCTTCTAACTGATTACGACTGCGAGATTCGTTACCATCCGGGTAAAGCCAACGTCGTGGCGGATGCTCTTAGTCGCAAGGAACCAGTCAAACCGATTCGTGTAAGAGCCATGGAGATCAACACACAGCCAAACTTGAAAGACTTGATTCGTATTGCACAACAACAAGTAGTAACAAACAATCAACTCAAGACAGACTTGGATTGTGGTATTGAGAAGAAACTAGAACCTCGAGCTGATGGGGTGCTATATCTCAACGGCCGCATTTGGATTCCAAAGTCTGAAGAATTGCGCACACTCATCTGTGATGAGGCTCATAAGTCGCGATACTCAGTTCATCCTGGAGCCGACAAGATGTATCAGGACTTGAGGACATCTTACTGGTGGCCGGGAATGAAGAAAGACATAGCACTATATGTGGATATGTGGGAAAATGTCTTACCTGTTCAAAAGTCAAAGCAGAACATCAAAAACCTTCGGGACTTCTACAGCAACCTGAAATTCCTCAATGGAAATGGGAGCAAATTTCCATGGATTTCATAACTAAGTTGCCGAGAACTCCGCGAGGTTTCGATTCGATTTGGGTGATCGTTGATCGACTCACCAAATCTGCTCATTTTCTCCCGATCCGAGAGGATTACAAGATGGAGAAGTTATCCACATTGTACATTAACGAAATCATTGCACGACATGGTACTCCAACATCAATCATATCTGATCGTGATAGTCGTTTCACTTCTCGCTTTTGGCAATCATTGCAAAAGGCTTTGGGAACGCGTGTTAATCTTAGCACGGCGTATCATCCTCAAACTGACGGCCAAAGCGAAAGGACTATCCAAACACTTGAAGACATGCTTCGTTCTTGTGTCATTGACTTCGGTGGAAGTTGGGACACTCATCTCCCACTCATTGAGTTTTCATATAACAATAGCTATCATACGAGCATTCAATGTGCACCATTCGAAGCTCTATATGGTAGAAAGTGCCGATCACCGGTCTGTTGGACCGAGATTGGTGACTCACAGGTCGTAGGACCAGAACTCATTCAGGAAACATCAGACAAGATCACAATCATTCAGTCACGGCTTAAGGCCGCACGAGATCGGCAGAAGAGTTATGCTAATCGACGTCAGAAACCGCTTGAGTTTCAAGTCGGTGACCGAGTCTTACTCAAGGTTTCTCCCTGGAAAGGCGTTGTCCGATTCGGGAAGAAAGAAAAACTTGCACCAAGGTACGTTGGACCTTTTGAGATCCTGGAACGGATTGGTCCCGTAGCCTACAAACTCAAACTTCCAGTGGAGCTAAGCAATGTTCACGATACTTTTCATGTATCGAATCTTAAGAAATGCTTGGCAGATCATGATGTTCAGATTCCACTGGAAGACATACAGATTCAGAACAACATGCAATTCATAGAACGTCCAGTTGAGATCATGGATCATGGGGTCAAGAAACTTAAACGCAGCCGTATCCCGATCGTAAAGGTACGATGGGAGGGCAAACGCGGTGCTGAGTTCACCTGGGAACGTGAAGACCAGATGAAGCTTAAGTACCCTCATCTTCTTACAGTATCTTCGGCTTGTTAATTTCGGGACGAAATTCCCTTAACTAGGGGAGACTGTAACATTTGTGCATTTAGTCATGATAGTCGTAAACAATGTTAGAACAGCGTGTGTACATGTTCAGTCAGTCAATGTGAATCATATGTTCATTATGTGCTTGTGTGTTAAAATCTTTATCATTTAACAAGTATGTATTATTTATTTACAGTCGAGTTCACTAGGCAAGAACAGTATTGTGTTATATCGAAACAGTGGTGGGCAGCGAGAGTGAGCCCCATATATATACTGCGTTCGGTATAACAGGATAGTGTTGGTGCGTAGTGTTAAGACGAATATTATAACAATTAATTAATTCACAAAAATCGTAATACGTAAGCGAGACTGAGTATAGTTATGGGTGACGATCCATAATAATACGAATGTTGAACTTATAATTACGATTAAACGACTTTAAATAATTAATACGATCGAAAAACGTACGCGATTGCGGGTATACACGTAATTGAATGTGTTTAACGATCTGGCAACGCACGAAGAGTAAAAATAATTATATTAATTATTTTATATTTTTACAATTTTGAAACTCATCATTTTAATGAGTTTAACAACTCTTTTATATTTTTAAACCGCGTAAAATACGCGTTACGTGTCGGAAATGCGAACCGAGCGACCGAAACGGACCCGAATATCACTCGGGCTATAAAAGCCTTGAACAAGGCTTAAACCTTCATTTATTACCTCACCAACTCACTCTCTCTCTACAATTTCGTCTACCCTCTCTCTCTCTAAGAAAACCGATTTCAAACGCGCATAACTCGCTTATTTCTCAACGGATTTCGGAGTTCTTGGTGTCCACGTGAAGCTCTCAACGTTCTCTACACGAAAGTACAAGAAATCAGTGGAATTAACCGGCCAAAAACGAGGTATGAACCAAGGAAGTTTCGGGAAAATAGGGTTTTCATGTGTGTTTTTGTTTAAACTCGACCTTTAGCCGGATCTAGTCAACCACACCCCATTTCGAGACCATAGAAGCATTCCTTGATGATAGCTTAGCTTAGATCGAGGCTGGGATACAGGATTTTGATGATGGTGATGCGGCTGGCAACAGGTTCGACGGCCGAACCTTTTTCCTCAGGTGGCCGAACCCTACTGGGGCTCAACGAACCCTGCATAGTTCGTTAGATAGCAGCCGAACCCTTAGGGGATCTCTTGAACCTGTGCCGAGCCTTGATGCCTCCGACGAACCAATGAATCCCACGAACCCTGAGTCACAAGCAACGAACCCTATGGCATGCTAACGAACCCTCAGGTGGACGAACCCTATGGAGTCACTGCCGAACCTTCGATTACTAGCGAAGCTATGTATCACGAACCCCATGCTGACGAACCCTTCATGCATGCATCACGAACCATACTTACCCGAACCTGTTGTGCTTATGGCCGAACCAGTCAGCTAGCCGAAACCTCAGACATGCAGCGAACCCTGCATGGTTCGCCCAACATTAGTCGAACCTTGCATGGACACTAGGGAGCCGAACCTTGTCATGATTATTGGTCGAATCTGTAGTCCACTGGCGAACCCAAACCTTTGAACCTAAAAGGTTCGCTGCCCAAAAAGTTGGCAGCCCAAATCCTTCGGCCCAATTAGGTTGTAATCGGCCCAATTCCATTAGCAAGTGGCCCATAGACATAATCTAAGCCCAATTGAGTTATATAGACTCGTTCTGATCTTAAGTGGCCCAATATTACCTTGGAAACCTTACTTGGCCTATATATATACATGGGTTGACCTAACTCAATTCTGTTAGGCCTAAGCAAAGCCCATTCGACTACCATGATCCCAAATGGCTCAATATCGTATTTGGCAAGCTTCAAGGCTTAAATACATGTTATTGGGCCAACAACACATTCACTTGGCCCAACACCACATTCAATTGGCCCATTGTAACTTAAATGGCCCATGGTGTGGCCTACGATGCAAAATGTCTATGAATTGACTTAGTTGGGTTAAGATTAACCTAAACTAATAATGAGATCAATTCATAAACACAAGAGTCTAAAACACTTAAACATATTCATACATTTCATGTAGATCAAAGGTTAACCAAATTCTCAAACACATGTGATGTGTACAAACTAGTTTGAACACAAAAGAACATTTCACATCTTTCATGGACCCATGATCAATCAAGTAATTCAAATCATAGCTTTCAAGTTTTCACAACAATCATAATCATGAGAACAATTTATCATGTGATAATCTAGTTCAAGAGAACACAAGTCAATCAATGAATCAAAGTCTATACAATTATAAATCCTATATCTTATGTATGATTAAAATGTTATAGGAAACAATTAGAAGTCCTGTTTGCTACTTGCTATCTGTTTTAGTTCAGAGTCTACTGCAGACAGGTGAGAACTTTAGCCCCTCTTTTACCGTTTTTATAACTGTTTTGGGGTGGAACACGTGATCAAACCAATCATTTACAATCATATTTCATTACACAAGGTGTGTGTATTCTTATAAACATTACGGGTTCATTTTACGAATCCTAGGGATTCATCAACTGTTTTAACGGAATTATCAACTATTAAACTCTTTTCACTAAAAAGGTTTTATAAAGGATCTTTGAACTGTTTTGTAACTGATTTACTCAAATGTATTTATGAAGGATAAACACTTTTAGATAAAGGATTTTATAAACTCTTTTGTTATAAACCTTGTTGTTACACAAGGTCACCACATCATGGTATTCAAAACAAGTGGTTCACAACATGGTATTCAAAACAAGTGGTTCACAACATGGTATTCAAATCAAGTGGTTCACAACATGGTATTCAAATCAAGTGGTTCACATCATGGTATTCAAATCAAGTGGTTCATTTCATGGTATTCAAAACAAAGGATTTAATTCGTGGAATTAAATCTAGGTTTTCAATTCATGTTATCAAATAAGGCATTAACACATCCGGTTAAAGTAAGGTTCAGAAACATGGTGTCTATTGTTGTAAACAAACTTGTAAAAGCATCAAGTATCATATTCATTAGCGTTAGTACTGGGTGATCACAACAAGGGAAAGCGGACACACACATTGGGGCAGGCCGATTGCTGCAGTTAGTTTTAAATCTGTTTTATAAACTAACTGCAGATTCGGTTACATATGGTTTTATCAAAACTGTTGACACATTATCTAACTCCAAACGTGGTTTGGGACTTGATATTATATGTTGACTCTCGTGCAAACAGTGATTGGACTGTTTACACTCATTTTCTTACTTGATGTTAGTTTGGGTTGCAGCTCATCCGTGTGAATCTTATGTTGCTTTAACTTACCTATGCCTTGAATCATATACTCATGTTTACAAATGTTTAAACCTATTGTTCTCACCAACTACGTCTGTAGTTGACAGTTACTTTTCACGTGTTTCAGGTAATCAGGTTTAAGACATTTTCAGGGACAACTAAGGAGACCATTCTAAGATAGAACAAGATGAAGAAACATGCTAGGATGGATTAGAAACACACTAAATCCTGATTGTTTAATTGTCTTGTTTGAAGTCTTCTTTTGTAACTATATTTTGGGTCCGTAGTTGTCTTTCTTTTGGTAGATAGACTGTCTGTAACTAAACAACTGTCTAAACATTATGAAATGTAGTAATCCATTGTGGTTGTTCTTATTCAATACTTGTGCATGATTCAACAGTTCATACGTCACCGCGCCGTGGATTCCGCACGCGGCGCAGGGGTGTGACATATGATTACTCACCAACTACTTCGTAGTTGACACTTGATTTTCACATGTTTCAGGTAATGAAGACAAGTAGGTTGAGGAGGATGATCTCTTCTATTTTGGACATCATCACATACGACTCTTGGACTTAGCTAAATAACTGAAATTCTGGCGATTAGAATTTAGTTAGATAGCTAAATCTCTTTTGTATTTGATGTAACTAATTCATGATAGACATGATTTTTGATGTAATTAATTTGGTTGATTAAATGTTATGTGACGATTTAATTAGATGCCCACGAGCTTTTGAACAATTTACACATCCCTCGTGGCATCCCGACGTTTCCGCCATCGGTCGGGGTGTTACATGAATTACCATGTTTGGTATCACTTCGCCATTTGGCATGCAATTTTAGTAGCCATTCTACGTACGTTTGCATGACGATGGTTTGCCATTCTGAACAGAAATAATGATTTGTCAATACTTGAGTTTGACTAACAAATTTTTCCTAGAAAATAACCTATTTGGTTATGTTGGGAAGTAAATAAGTTTTGATGTTTGTTGTTGATAATTTAGTGGTTCTTGAGTTGAGCTTTTGGTTCTCGACGTGGTTTGGTGTTCTCGAGTATAGTATAGTTTGTTTTGTTTGGGTTTGTGTCACACCCCGAGCCGGAGTGATCAGATTGTTACATTGCACATGACAATATGAGAAGTACTAAAATACATTAAATGAATAAAATTAAATTACAATCGTTTTATAATTTAATTCTATTACAACTTGACTTGGACAAGAATTTGGTGTCCCACAAGAATTGCTTGCACAAGTGCAAGTCTTGAATCTTGTATTCAATGTGGCTTCGAAGATTCCGTGTAGGAGTTATAGGTTCCTCTAAGGAATCCTATCTTTCTCTCTCTCTAAAGATTATCCTGCTTTCACCTGTTCTTCACTTGAGAACATGTAAAATCTATCAACACTAGGTTGGTGAGTTCACATAAGTTTTGAAAATATTAGGTTTTGTAAAAAGGTTTGATGAAAACTCTTTTCCATTTACACTGGTTTTAAATTTGGTGTGTAAGTGGTGTTGAAAACACGAATGAATTACACAAATGCTTAAGTCTAAACCTCATTTCTGACACCATCCTGAATCATCAAAGATAGTTTATGTATAGGGCATATGTAGAGCCAAGGCTCGGCCGCCCGCCCATCACCCCTTTGGTGATCCACGAGGATGTCGTTAACGGAAATCAGATCTCGTCACTTCTTGTAACATCTGTACATTTAGTCATGGTAGTCATAAACAGTGATAGAACAATGTGTATTCATGTCCAATATGTCAATGTGATTTATGTGTTCATGTTTGTGTTTGTGTGTTTTATGGGATTTTGTGTAGTCAAGAACAAGTATATATTATTTATTTACAGTCGAATACGCTAGGCAAGAACAGTATTGTATTATATCGAAACAGTGGTGGGCTGGCGAATGATAAGGCAGGTAGCTGGACTCTACGTAAGCCCTTTACATATACTGAGTTCGGTGTAATAGGATAGTGTTAGTGCGTAGTGTTATGACGAATATTATGACAAAGAAATCAGATAAACAAAATCGTAATGCGTAAGCGAGACTGAGTATTATTAAGGGTGACGATTCGTAATAATATTAATGTCGAACTTATAATTACGAGTAAACATCAATAAATACACAAAAACGGCCAAAAATGTACGTAATTACGGGTATACACGTAATTACATTAGTTTAACAGTCTGATTACAAACGAACATTAAAAATAAGTAAAATATTTTCTTTTACGTTTTACAATTTTGAAACTCATAAAAAATAATCAATGAAATCTAATTTACAATTCGAAATATTTAAATTCGTAATCGTAACGATACGCACGTAAAAATACGCGAAACCGAACCCGAACACGAGGGGAACCACCTGGGACATTAAAACCTTAAAATCCCTCATTTCTCTTCAAGAGTTGCAGCCAATCTCGTTTCTCTCTCTACATTCCCGTTGTTCCATTTCTCACACTAGAAAACTCCATTAAAACGCTCATATCTTCTTCGTTTCTACACCAAATCGTGCATATAATATATCAAAACGACCGTCTCGACGAGAGGAATCTGGAAGTACAAGGGATCGGAGCTGATTCGAAGTATTCTGGCTGGAATCCTAAAGAGAAGTTACTGCACTAAAGGTATGTTACTATTCATCATCTCCTTCACTGTAGAATCTGTTTCCAGCCCTTATTGTTTGAATAATGGACCTGTAATCGACTTGAAACCACTTGGGCAAACTTGGATTGAGTTTATTTAGGATTGGCTTGGTCGATGGTAGCATAGGGAGATCCAAATCGTGGAAAATAAGCTGGGTAAAAACAATATCGATGATGGAGAAGGTGGTGGCTGGATTTAGTTGATGTTATCACGATCGATGGTGGTGATGGAGGGCCAATTAGTGTCGAACAGAGCTAATGTCGACAGCTCCAAGGCTGGTCAGACTAATTCAAGTCGATATTAGAGTGTTGGAAAGTTAGTGATCGATCCTAAACTCCTAACAGTATCGATGAGCTCATTCTTTATCAACCGGACTTTTCATCGATCCTTCACACTTGGGAAACATGCTGTCCATCAAACCTTGTCTGTAATGCCCTAATAAACCTCATTCAAGTAAAGTCGAGCAGAGGGTTCATCGATGTTGAAGGATGCCAGTGAAGTTATGATCTCATCGATATTGAAATGTCGATAGGCGTGACCATGGCTCCACTCGAATTTCTTTCAATACTGTCCACCAATGACAGCTCCTAGTACAACTTACATCTGTCGACATTATCAAAGTCGGTGGAGTAATATTGGTGGCAGCCAACAATATCGAAGGAACATGGGGTATGAACATGGTGTGTTGTAATGTCGGTAAAAGGACTCTAAGGCTAAACCTTTCCAGGAGATTTATCCTATAATAAGGATAAAGATACTACCGATGGAACTCCCATGCAAATATCAATATCCCACCGTTCGATATTATCTTTTCACTGGTGTTTATATACCACCGACCCATGATAATAATAAGTAACATTAGCAGAATAAAATTCGAGTAGTGACTGGTCGAAATCCATAAAAATCAAAGGGAGGGCCATAGATATTAATACCAATGATGAGATTTAGTTCCATGTACAGCCATCGATTCTGGCCAATAACTTTAAGTTCTTGATTCTTAATTTAAAGTTGTGCCGTTGGATTATAAAGGAGCTGTGACGTTTGCATGGCTGAACAAAATAGAGACGCACGTATTAAGTTGGAATGGGTCCCATGGATAGTAAATATATAAAGGGAAAATTACCAAAATAGCCACTTTGACCAAAAAGTTATCCAAAATGTCCATTTGACTTTACAAATGCCAAAATGTCCATAACCTTTACAGGCGCCGGCGCCTGTGTACACACGGGCGGGCGCCTGTGTAATATCCAATCAAAAAACGCCACGTTTTCTACACAGGCGCCCACGCCCCTTAAAAACCACGAACGCCCGTATAAAAAAAAAGTTGTCACGGGTATATATATGCGTAAAGTGTCCCTACCTAAAACGCTCACTTTTTTTTTGCAAACAAATTTGAAATGAAATTTACGGTTATTTTCTGTATTGGCGGAAATTGGGAGCTTAAAAATGGAATATATGATTATCTTCCTATTGATTGTTTGCGACGTGCTGTATGTCTTCATTATAAAATTACTTATCAAGAACTGCTTGAGTTAATTTCTGTTCGTTTTGATATTCGAGATATAAGTCGAATATCGTATAAATTTTCAACATATATATATCCTGTTGATATATGTGATGATAACGATGTTTCTGTTTTTTTTAAAATTCTGGAAAAAAATGAGAGTGAAATATGTTATATGTACGTCGTTAATGATGTTAGACCTGATCATGTTCGTGATAGAAAAATTTCATCACATGGTTCTAACTCAAAAAAAAAATTTGTAGTTCCTGATTTAAATATTAGTGATTGTTTTGACAGTTTTAATGATTTTAATCAAAAACCTCAATTCAGTTTTGATTTAAATCAGAATGTTTTTAACGATGAATCCGTACCAGAAGTAGAAGCAGAACTTATTAACTCAAAATTTTGTAAACCATCTTCATCTTCACATGCAATAATAAATAAAGTTTTTAAAGATAAAGAAGATTTAAAATTAGAAATTTCAACCATGGCATTGAATGAATGTTTTCAGTTTAAAGTTCAAAAATCATCAAAAAAAAGATTTGTTGTGGTATGTTATTTCGAAAATTGTAACTGGGTTTTAAGAGCCTCTAGTTATAAGGACACGTGCGCATTTCACGTGACTTATTTTAACAATGAGCATACATGTTCAAGGACGCAAACTTATCCTAACATTAGAAACGCAAACAAAAAAGTTCTTGGTCATATAATAAAGGACCAACTTACTGACTGTGGACGTGTGTACCGTGGAAAAGAAATAGTCAAAGATATAAATCAGAGATTTAAGGTGAACATATCATACAATCAAGCATGGCGAGGGAAACATTATGCCGAACAAATTTTGGCTGGATCAACTGAGGAATCATTTGCAAAACTGCCTGCATATTGTCATTATCTTCAATTAGCTAATCCAGGAACAATAACTCATATTTTGAGGGACGAGTTTAACCGTTTTGAAATGGTTTTTGTTGCTATTGGTGCAGCGGTAAGTTACGAATTATTAAAAATATTATATTCTTGTATTATATATTTATTAATACTTATTTACAGGTGCGCAGTTTTGTTCATTGTTTGCGTCCTATAATAATTATTGACGGGGCACATCTTAAGGGTACATTTAAAGGCACCATGTTTTTAGCTGTTGGTATGGATGGAAATAATCAAATTTTACCTATTGCATTCGGTGTGGGGAAAACAGAATCCGGGGAATCGTGGACGTGGTTTTTGTCAAAACTCAAGGAGGGCATTGACGATCATTCAAATCTTGCAATTATTTCAGATCGAGCCGCTTCCATTGATCAAGCAATAAGAACAGTATATCCACAGGCTTATCATGGTCTTTGTTGCCGACATTTGATGATGAATCTACGTCTAAAGGGTAAAGCACAAGAAAACTTGTGGTGGGCGACTTGTAAAGCTTATACGGTTGGGGAATTTGATATCAATTTTAACGCACTCTGTAGTAACCGTTCTAATATTCGAGAAATCCTCACGCGAGCTGGTTTTTCAAAATGGGCTCGATCACATTGCCCGGTGCAACGATTTAATATCATGACGTCAAATAGTGCCGAGTCTATTAATGCGTTGTCCCGGAGCGCACGAAAGTTACCAATCACTCGGTTAATCGACTTTTTTGTCGAATTGGTTCAGAAATGGTATTTTGAACGACGACAACTCGGAGGTTCTAATAAACACCGTTGAAGTTAATTTTAATTTATTTTCCCTGGTTTAATAATATTTATTGATAAATTATTTTAACTTTTTGTAGAGAAAAATAGACACTATCTGACCGCATGGGCTACAGACAAAATATGTAGACGAATTCAGAAATGCAAGACATGGTCAGTTCGTGGCATAGACGAGTATCAGTTCAATGTAGACGACGGACGTCATCGATGCGTTGTCGATCTTTACAATAAAAAATGTACTTGTCGCAAATGGCAGTTATCCGGTTTACCATGTGGTCATGTGATTAGTGTTTCAAAATTCTTAAAGCAGACAGAATGTTATCAGTGGGCAATGGACTGGTTTACAAATGAGGTACACGCTGCCACTTACGCAGAATCGATACAGCCGGTACCAGATGAATCAGAATGGGAGATAGATGAAAATTATGACAAATTAGAAACACCGCACATGGACAAAAGACAAGCTGGTCGTCCTCGAGAAAATAAACGAATTCCCTCTCGTGGTGAGGAAACTGTTCCGACAATATGCTCAAGATGTCATCGCAAGGGACATATGCGTCATCAGTGTAAAACACCTCTGGCATCACAAATGGGTTCATCGTCAAAACAAAAAATAAACGAAACACAGACAACATTTGTAGATGTAGAGAATTTTCGTGATTTTGTAGTTGGGTCAACAACTCAAAAAGATTATTGTTATGATTTAAATGACTTTTAATGAGTATGTTATATTTTTGTATTTTAATAATTTCGTATGTTTTATGATAAAGTAATGCAATATCACACATTATATACATATATAATTTCGAAATATTACAATCTTTGTAATAACCAATATTGTTTCCAAGTCTTCTAAGTTTACATTGTAGCACAATCTTTGTTTACAAATCAACAATATCGGTCTTCTAACTTTTCATAACAAAATTCTTCATAACAACTATCTTCGTGATTGAAAAAGTTGGTTATTTAATATAGTTTTCCCCAAAATACGTTTGCCGTTGCAGATAAACATCAACTCCAATAAGGCAGTAAGAAGAATGCCGATATAACTTATATAAATTATATTATATGAATGATTTTTTATATCAAACATGTAAAGTAAATCGATATAAGTATATAAGTGGTTTTAATTCAATAAGAATTATGATAATAAAGTTTTTAAAATATTATTTTACTTAAAATAAAATAACACTCTTTTTATGTTTTCCGAGAGGAAAAGAGTGGATTTTATAATATTGATTTCTTCTAAATACATCATATTTCGCGATGAAAGAGTTTGAACGCAGCATCTACCACTAGAAAACCAAGAGATATAAAAAAGTATTTTTTTTTATAAATATCAACTACATTACATAAAAGATTTATACAACCAATCATGTAATGTATGTGGATATATATATGTAAGTGGTTTTAATTCAATAATAATTAAAATTAAGTGGTGTTAATTCAATAAGATATATATAATCAAGAAAACATACTTTTATAAAACAAATTTTTTCTAACATTTTTTCTTATAACACTTAATTCATAAACTTGGAAAATAAAAATTTAAAAAGATTTTAATAAAAAGCAAAGAAAAGTTTAAGTTAACATTCCGATATGGGATATGAGTCTTTATTTATAAACTTTGAAAAGGCGGACGCCTTGTATAGTACAGGCGGACGCCTGTTTTTTTTTTTTAAAATTCAAATTTTAGGCGCCTGTGTGTTACAGGCGGACGCCTGTGTGTTACAAGCGGGCGCCTGTGTGGTAAAGTCGGCCGCCTGTAATTTTGAAAAAAAAATTCAAAACGTCAGACGCCTGTACCATACAGGCGGGCGCCTGTGTGGTACAGGCGGCGCCTGTATGGTACAGGCGGACGCCTGTGTATTAGTGGCGGCGAAATTTTATTTTTTTTATTCAATTTTGTTAATAAAGTTTAAATATAATAACGTTTACGCATAAGATTATTTCGGTAAAAAAACAAATAAATGAAATATTAAGTAAAAACTGACAACACATTATATAATTTCGAAATATTACAATCTTTATAATAACCAATATTGTTTCCAATCATTCTAAGTTTACATAGCAGCACAATCTTTAATTACATAGCAGCATAATCTTTGATTACAAATCAGCAATCTCGGTCTTCTAAGTTTTCATAACAGAATTCTTCATAACACTCCTACTTATCAGGAAGTATGAGGGTGGACTGTTTAAAACAGCTCCTTTTAAAATATATATATATCAATTAAAACACACGAAAGATCTGTTCCATCAATCATGCATAGGAAATTGATATAATAAGTGGTTTTAATTCAATAAGGATTAAAATTAATAAAGTGGTGTAAACTTAAAATGAAATAAATTTTTCAAAGGAAAAACAACAGTACTTAAAAAAACGTTAAAGGAAAAAGAACAGTACAAATCAGTAATCTCGGTCTCGGTCTCATTCTTTTAACTCTTTATTCCACAAATCAGTAATCTCGGTCTCGTTCTTGTAACTCTTGTCTACAGATTTTCATCATTGTCTTTTAACTCTTGATAACACATTTTCGTTCTTGTAAATCTTTTTATGAGATAGCAAGAAGGCTACTGATATAATAATTAGTAAATATATTACATATTTGATTTGTTTAATCAAACATTTAAACAAAATCAATTTAAGTATATAAGTGGTTTAATTTCAATAAGCATTATAATAATATAGTTTTTGAAATATTTTTTTTATACAAAATATTATACCACTCTTTTTTTATATCAGGGAGAAAAAGAGTGGATTTTTATAATAATAATTTCTTTTAAATACCTCTTACTTAACATTGGATTTATTTAAATAGAGTATCTTCCACTGGAAAGCCAAAAGGTATAAAAAAGTTTTTTTTATAAAAAATATCAACTACATTACATGAAAGATTTATAAAACCAATCATGTAATGTAAGTGGATATATATATGTAAGTGGTTTTAATTCAATAAGAATTAAAACTAAGTGGTATTAATTCAATAAGATAAATACTTAAGAAACTTTCTTTTGTAAAACATATTTTTTCAAAGGTAATTTTTTATAAAACTTGATAGATAAACAAGGAAGCTAAAAATTAAAAAAAGAGAAAGTTGAATTTTTCATTTCGATATTGGTCTTTATTTATATACTTCGAAAAGGCGGACGCCTACTACCCATAGGCGGACGCCTGTTTTTTTTTTAAAAAAATTCAAAATTGAGCCGCCTGTAACACACAGGCGGACGCCTGTAAGTTACAGGCGGGCGCCTGTATCTTACAGGCGGGCGCCTGTGTGTTAAAAATTTCATGAAAAGGCAGACGCCTGTACCACACAGGCGCCCGCCTGTGTGGTACAGGCGCCCGCCTATGTGTTACAGGCGTCCGCCTGTTTCATATAGGCGGCTCAATTTTTTTTTTTTTAATATTTAAATAAATAAATTTAAATAAATGTTTACGCACAATAATATTTCATTACAAAAATTTACAAAACAAATTCGAAAAAAAGTTACAAAATGCATCTATTCAACTTCTGATCTAATTTTATTTTCGTACATTAAGCGTGCAAAACTCCACCGAAAATCATGTGCGGTTTTTTGCGCATCCTCATCCTGGCTGCTAAGTCTTTCTCCATTAATTAGACGTTGTAGAAAGATACAGACCCAAACACCACAATCTCCTATAGTTCCGACTTGATGAGGAACATCATCCGGAAAAAGTCGCTTAAAAGGAGGTGGTCTGAAAATACCGCCTAAATCATGATCATTATACAGTAACCATTGCGGAAATATGTTGTCCAGGAAAAACAACATTTCGTTCCTTGCTTGTGTGCACACCTCAGGAAAACTGTACATATCAGATATTTATTATTATTACATATTTTACAAATATATTTTAAAAAAAAATATAAATATACCTGTCATAAACACTCAATGTCCAAGATGAAAGATCAACACATGTCAAACACCAATGTTGGTTTTGCATGTTAATCGGAACATAAAACTACACAAAAAATATAAATAATTAGTATTTTATAAACGTTAATATTAAAAAAATAAAACTAATTTATTAACTTTGTTAAGTCCCGTGACAGCTGGAAATGGCCATATATCACCAGTGCCTAATTCGTCGATCCATCTTTTACTAAAATACATGGTGGTCAAGAAATGGCAAGGCAAAATGGTCCAGTCCGCATCTTCCGGCCTATCAAGCATTAATTTGTTGATCCAGCCATCGATATGCTGTTAAAAATATAGCAATCCGAATTTAGTATCAAAAATAATTTAATTTTATTTTAAATAAAACACTCACGTTGTTTTCAAACCACCCGCTTGTGATTCCTTTCCAAAACTCGTGAGTTAGACCGACGTTCGGCTGAAATCGCGTGTAGAAGTAAAATTTCTCACGGATTGCCAGCTCTTTTATAACTTTAATAGAATACGCCTCATCGTTATTTTTATCTACAGCAGGCGTAGTATCAAAACCTTGAAAGGGGGTAGTAAGAACTTTAGATTTTTTCTTTATTCTTTTACCACGTCCTTTATTTGATATCACCTAATAATAAATTTAAAAAAGTTAACTAATAATAAAAACAAATTTAAATGAAACTTTAATATGATAAAAAATATAAATAAAATAAAATACCTTATTTTTGGAAACTAAAACAACATCGGGGGTGACCATATCTTCAACTATTTCTTCCCTATTTTCTTCGTCTTCTTCAAAAGATAGTTTCTGTTTTGAAGTTTAAGTTAATCCTAAATATAAAAAAAATTAAAAAATTATTTATATTAAAAATTTTATACGCTCAAACGCTGATCGGTTCTTTGGTGAAACGATTCACTTGCTGAAATAAAATTGTCAACATTTTCCTGCAAACAATAAAAATCAATTGAATAAACAATTAAAATAAGAATATTATATATTATAAATAAAATACCCGATGTTTCAAAAGCAACATTAGTTTTTCGATGATGCTGTTATACTGGTCTGCACTCATTGAACCAGTGGAAGATTGCTCTTGCTGTTTTTTGGTAAATTCTTCGTAAGACTTTTTTTCTTCCACATTGACGTCATCATCTAAAAATTTATTGACAAATTGATTGAAAACATCATCTTCCGCCCGAAATTCCTGGGCCGGCTGCGGTTGGAAAACAAAATTTAGGTTCCCTCCCATCCTCATTTGCAACATTTTATTCAAATAATCGAAGCTCTGACCATGAACTTTCGATTCAGTAGGATTGGGAAAAAGGTTTATAGGAGTAAACATCACCTAAAATTTTATAAAAAATTAAAATAAAGAAATTTCAATTATGTTAAAAAATTTCGTTAATATAAAAAAAAATAATAATTATTTTACCTCAGAACATCTTTGAAATATCACTTCCACGGTAGGCCAACGAGTTTTTTTGGGTTTTTCCCAACCAACCGCTCTCGGAATAGATTCGTTGTATTTACAAATTGTTTTCATATACGGAAAAGTCTCGTATATCCAAATCTGAAAAATATATTATTTTGATAATATTAATATTTAATAACATTTATAATTTTGCATTAATTTAATATATAATACCTTGAAAGACCAAACAAATCCTGTCAACGAATAGTATAATTTTTTGTTTGGAACCATCACTTTTTTGTTTAGCACGTTCAGAATACTGGGATACGTGCGGCCCCATAAATAACTACCCCAATTGAAATCATTCCAACAATCAAAATTATCTACCAAAAGTAGATGCTCGTTCTGAATATGTTTATCTGTTTCTACTCCCATGAAAAAAGAATATAGGATAAGTAGTAAACAGAGACGAACAATATCGTCATCATTGAAGTTGTTTTCATTCTCGACCAGAAATGATTTCAGTTTATCAACTGTAATCGGAACCGAAATGTTTTCATCTAAAACCCGATTATAAAACGAATCACCTCCTTTAGATTTTGTACTATTATCACCGAATTTAAATCCGGTAATAATGCAAAACTCGCGAGGTCCGAAACGTAACATAGGTTTGCCCTGTCCACCAACCGAGTAAACAATCCCATCAAATTCAGTATCATAGTTGACAGGAAGTTGATGAAGAAGCATCGCGTGAATCAGTTGCCCATCTGGCTGCGTGTTCTTTACATTCAGCCAAGGGGCAAAACATTGGTCGTTCCAAATATCAATTCTTTCCTGCGACTTGCTAATAACATTTTTCACAATCTCAACATTTTTCCATGAAATCCGCGTTTTACAGTCAGCCTAAGTCAGAAAAATATTTATGAAACAATGAGACAATAAGAAAACTAAATTAATCGTTTAAATATACGTTCGAAATATAATAAAAAAACTTACTTGTAACATTTTCTTAAATTGTACACTTTAAAGCGTAACCCAAAAGTAGTAAAATCGAGTGTCGTTTTCTACACGTGTTCTGGAGGTCCTAATCGTCGTGTGGTCCTTCCCAAACCCAAAAATTTCTTATGTAGGCGTCCAGGCGTTTGGAATTCGGCGGGAAAACGAAGCGGAAAAACTACATGGGCGGGCGCCTGTAACATAGAGGCGGACGCCTGTGAGTTACAGGCGGACGCCTGTAACACACAGGCGGACGCCTGTGAGTTACAGGCGGACGCCTGTAACACACAGGCGGACGCCTATTTAGGTTTTTTTTTTTTTTTTTTTTAATTACTAATCGGGCGCCTGTATATTAAAGTCGGGCGACTTTATAGTACAGTCGGACGCCTTCAACTTTTTTTTTATTTTTTATTATAATTCGGCCGCCTAAATAGTACATTTGGACGCCTATTTGAAACAATCGGGCGCCTGTTTAGATTGGGCGGGCGCCTGTTTAATTTAGGCGGGCGCCTGTTTTACATGGGCGGTTAATTTAGTGATAAAAATATAAATAAATTGTATATATAAGGCCGTCGTGCCCAGATGAAGGTTACCATATTGAAGATGTTAAAGAATGAAAATAAGTTGACAGAGGTAAACGTACAAGAGCAGCAGGTTCAAACAACCGAAGATGATTTCTGGAACCTGGCATTCGAAACTTTTTTGCCGGATCTGAATAATTCGGTAGACGATTATTATCCTTCTGAAGACGAGTTTGTTCCATACACTGAGAATGATTACCTTCAGATTTTGTATGAAAATAGACCAGAGGATGAGTACGTGCCTTGTGATCCATGGCAAGACGAGTATGATGATTCGTTTTCTGGTTATCACAACCCATGGGAAGATGAACACGAACCGGATTCAGATTTTAGTACTTAGCTAATTTTGTTTGTTTTCTAAATGGTATGTTGTTAGTTTTTGTAATATGATCTCCTTTTATATCATTTTTTTTATTTTATATAATATAGATAGGATAAAATAATAAATAATAGTTTTAAACAACAATAACATGAAATCAGACAATATACCATTCATTTTTTATTATCAACACTCGGTAAACAACGCCAAAAATACATTTGATCAGCCATGAATCGTCGGTAAGAGATACAACAATTTTTAAAATCTAGTTCTAAATTAATTGGTTTTCCAGTCACCAAATGTTCCATCACCATGCAAACGTAAACAGCTTCGTTGCCGTGTAATTCGTTCGACGACCTCACGAAATCGTCATTCATCCCAAATGATACAGTTCTTTCTGGACGTCTTGTAAGTTTCCAATACCGAATGTTTACTAATAAGGCTGTAAAATAAACTGCAATCTTAACCATTATCGGATGGAAATTTGATCTGTATTCATCGCCAGTCAGGCGTTTGTTCTCATATAAAACTAGTTCTTGAGTGTTCAAATCGACTTTAAGTAGACACCACTCTTGACGTTTGAAACAATACGGCAAATAGACATGATCTACTTCAAAAAATGAAGGAAAGGGTAAATGTTTGCCATTTGCAAACTGTGTAGCATTTTTGCTACACGAATCTAACAAAAGGGTAACAAAAGACGGCGGTAATATGCTCCAACGCAAATTTAAATTTGAATTCTTTTGAACTTCTCTAGACCTCCATTTAATTAGTCTGCCAACCCATCCTTCAACATGCTGTTATATTTATAATATAAAATAAATACTTATGTTAAACCAATTTTAATATTAAAAACAGAAAGTTTAAATGATATTCTTACATTTGCTAATAAATTTCCGTTGGAACTGTATCCGAGCAAAGTACCCCAAAATTGCGTGTCCAATCTTTCATTTTTGAAAAACACTGCTGAGTAACAATATGTTGAGTCGCCATTCTGATAAAACTCAACAACGTCGTTCGACCAATTGTCAGACTCATCGTCAGGAATAGCCCATTTTCGTTTTTTTACCGGTTCATTTACAGGTTCCGCATTTTGGTGATTCTGATCACTAGATCCTTCAGTGTTGCTTTTTAATGTTCTCCATTTTGATAATATCCATTTCGAAGGTTTATCTGTTGGTTGAGAAAAAAATTGTTTATCCATTTTCAAATTTGTTTGCAAAAAAAAAAGTGAGCGTTTTAGGTAGGGACACTTTACGCATATATATACCCGTCTTTATGGTCGGACGCCTATAAAATAAAGATTCAAAAAAAAAAAAAAAAAAAACTTGTACGGGCGGACGCCTGTACTACACAGGCGGGCGCCTGTGTGTTACAGGCGGGCGCCTGTGGCACTTTTTTCGAAAAAAAAAGTTTGGACGCCCGTAACTAGGTTTGGGCGCCCGTGTGGTCGGTTCGGGCGCCTGTGTAGGTGGTCTGGGCGCCTGTGACTTGACCCGGGATTTTTTTTTTTTTTTTTCTTTACGGTCGGACGCCCGTGACAGATGTGTCAGTGTGGGCCCGACGCCCGTGACAACTTTTTTTTTATACGGGCGTTCGTGGTTTTTAAGGGGCGTGGGCGCCTGTGTAGAAAACGTGGCGTTTTTTGATTGGATATTACACAGGCGCCCGCCCGTGTGTACACAGGCGCCGGCGCCTGTAAAGGTTATGGACATTTTGGCATTTGTAAAGTCAAATGGACATTTTGGATAACTTTTTGGTCAAAGTGGCTATTTTGGTAATTTTCCCATATATATAAATGGTCCCCCTTGGCCACCGATCCTGTTGTGATCTTATCTTTTATTTTGAATCTATCTTGTTCAAACATGTTTTAGATTTCAGAAGCTTGCATGGCGAATTAAATGAAATGAAGGCTTTGTAGGTCCTAGTTACTACGGCTTAAAACATCTACATATTCTTAAGTAAAAATGTGAACAAGGATAACATATTCATACACACATGTTACTTGTGAACATGACAAGTTTATGTTTAAAGTGACATGACACATACTTTGAATCATAAGTCAATCATTTTACAAGGTAGTCAATCATGTTTTCAAGGATAATCTAATGTTCTTAAACATAATAATTATACAAAGCCGTATTCATTAACAGGTAAACACGACTCAATCAATCAATCAAAGTTTATAACATATTAAATCTTATACTATATGTACGATTACTATGATATAGGAAACAGTTAGAAGTCTTGTTGCTTGCTACTTGCTACTTGTTCAGGTTCAAAGTCTACTACTGTCAGGTGAGAACATTAGCCCCTCTTTTACTGTTTTTCAACTGTTTTGGGGTGGAACACGTGACCAAACACTCTTTATACAATCATATCTCATATACAGGATTCATGTTACTTTTTAACAATTACAGGTTCACTTTACAAATTTAAGGGATTTCTCAACTATTTTTAAATGAGTTATCAACTGTTAAACATTTTCTACTAAAAAGTTTTATAAAAGGGTTTTATAAAATATCTTACAACCGGTTTTATATAAAATGTTTTATAAATGTTAAACACTTTGAAATATTAAGTTTTACAAACTCTTACAAGCTTTTAAACTATAACTTGTGTTTTAAAATAAATGTTTTATTAAATGTTTTTGTTCAAACCTTGTATTTATACAAGGGTCTCCTATCACTAAATTCAATCAAGGTTTTCAAATAAGGTATTCATTCAAGGGTTTTCATAGTGGTATTCAATCAAATGATTTCAAAGTCATGGTAATCAATCATGTGTATTCAACCAAAGGTTTTCAATCAGAGGATTAAATCTTAAAAACTTAAAAGCATGGTGTTCAACGTTGTGAACAAACTTATACACACATCAAGACACTTATTCGATCTTATTCTTATTCTTATAACATTAGTACTGGGTGATCACAACAAGGGAACGCGGGACACGTTTTGGTTACGCCAAGGCTGCGGTTAGCGTTTTAAATTTGTTTTGAAAACTAACCGCAGATTGGATGCTTTACGGTAATATGGATTTGCTGCTAATTAACTTTACCAGCATAGGTCATATTGACCGGGTACGTCAACACGGAGTTTGTCTTCTAAGTAAACTCATTAGTACAGCTCATGTTGAATGCGTTTGCTGACTGCTTTTTCTGACTCCAAACGTCGTTTGGGACTTGATTATATGTTGGCTTTTCTAGTAGACAGTCATTAGGCTGTTTGCACACGTTAATCTTACTTGATGTTAGTTTGGGTTGCAACTATCCATGTATTTTCATTCATTGTTTTATACATATGTTTTACAATGCAGATTCATATTTACAAATGTTAAACCTATTGTTCTCACCAACTACTTTTGTAGTTGACAGTTACTTTTCATGTGTTTTAGGTAATCAGGTTTAGAGCTTCACAAGGACAACTAAGGAGACCATAGTTAAGATAGAACAAGATGAAGAAACAAGCTAGGATGGATTAGAAATTAACATAATCCTGATTGTTTAATTTCTTGTCTGAGTCTTATTTTGTAAACAATATTTTTGTGTCTGAGTTGTCAGTCTTTTGGTAGATAGATAGAATGTCCGTAACTAAACATTGGTCTAAACTTTATGAAACTTAGTAATGCATTGTGGTTGTTCTTATTCAATACTTGTGCATGATTCAACCATCGATCGTCACCGTGCCGTGGATTACGCACGCGGCGCAGGGGGTTGACACTTCTGTAGCTTTATTCAGAAACAAAAGAAATGTTGTGGAAAAGAAATGTTTTGAGAAAGAAGCGTATGCTCTGTCTCCTGATATAGGAGACATTTTTGTTGTTTGAAAATCACGCAATTTACGTTCCTTTCTGGTAGAATAACATTGTTTGTTGTGTACTCGTTAGAAAAACGTTCAAGACTAGGTCTTGAACATTTGTTTGGTTTGAAACCTCACGTTATTGTTGGTGTGGTTTGTGCGTAATATCACCCATGTGATCATTTACCAAACCTAACTGATATGCCCTTGTTTATTAGTTCCCATGGAACTAATCGAAGTTGTTTTTTCACGTTGTATGCGTGTAACGTGCTAACCTCAGGGCTGGAGGTTGGTTAGACCTATGGTATCATCTACGTTACCATCGGTTGACCCGTGTCAACGAATGGTAAATAACTCTAACAGACTTACTTGAGAATTCCTCAGCGAATTCTTGATGTGTATGCTGTGTGGACACATGCTGTAGTGAATTACCCTAGTGCGATACCAAGAAAGTGTGTTGTTGGTTTGATGGGGGATTCCCATGAAAATGAAAGTTTTCGATTGTGCACTACACAATTCTCTGGGTCGTGTCCGTTCACCTCTTGGTTGGGCACAAAGCCTCGAACTGTAGTGATCAACGGACATCACCTCACAGATTTATGTTTGAACCCTCGAAACTCGTTTGTTGTTGATTTTGAAAAGTTTGTTAGAGAGATAAACGCTCAGTAAAAATGATTAAAAATACACTTATTCGTATAACATTTGAATAAGAGGTTGAGAGTTGATCCTTTTATTGAAAGTATTTGAAAAATAACTCTTATCCGTTGATCATTCGAATTAGCGGGTTCACGTTCTTAGCCCCAAATGATTTGGAAGGCAGTAAGTTAAAGAAAAAGGGGTCTATGAACTCACCTTGGATTATGGGTCGTCAATGCACTCACTCGGTATATTCTCTCGGTTTGAATCCTGTGTTTATAAATTAGTTAGTTAGGGTTTGGATAGTTGTGTGCTCAGTGTTTTGATGTGATTTTGGAAAATGTGTTTTTATTTCGTTTTATCTTGATTAGATTTAAAATTTGGTCTAAGGTTCGGTTCTATCGACGCAGATAATGTTCGATAGGAGTTTCAACACTTAGCCATTTTTGGGCTTCTCTTGGTGCTGATGGCCTATTCGTGCGAATGGCCTTCATTCACAAGAATGGAATGATGCGAATCCATACTCCCATTCTTTTGATCCATTTGTACGAATGTCTTCTCATTCGTATGGTTATTTCCATACGAATGAGTCCATGTCATTCGTGGGATTGCTCATTCGTCCTGGAGCTCGTTCGGCCGCCTTCTCTCGGCGAATGAGGCTTCTCGCTCGCACGAATGAGACCTTCGTTTGGCTCATTCGTCTGTAGATTCACTAAGAACGCCATTTTTGAAATTGGTGGTTATTTTCGGTGTTTTTATTTTCGAAATTGATAGTAAAGCGTTTTGGTGCAAAGGATCGGTGCTAATATTACCGTCGAGCTCGTATTTGACCGAAATGGGTTGAAAATGGTTGAAATCTTTAAATGGATGTGTTGGGGTTGAAATAAACACAATTTGGATGGTGAAATGGTCCGATTTCGCTTGGAAATGGTCAAAACATCGAGTGGCCGAGAGTGGCCTACGGTTGAGAGAGTGGTGAAAAATGAGTTTGAAAAACGGAAGTGTTACTTTTATAGTTGTGCTGTCGCACGAACGAGTCATTCGTACGAATGGCTCCCATTCGGCCGAATGACTGTGGCTATAAAGCTTCACCGAATTAAACCAATTCTCACGAACGAGGGTCCATTCATACAAATGGTTGTGTGTGTTAAAATTTTGATTGTTTATTAAATTGTTTTGGTGAAATTTCATTATGATTGTTATTATTTTATATCAGCGTTAAAAGACTCACGCTGACATATGTATGAATCGTCACCCATACAAAACTCGCGTTGATTTAACTGCTGACATCATTTTGTACTGTATAGATATCATTTACTGTATCAAATCTAACAATATATCCACATGGATCGTCACCCAAGACGATAACTCATTAGATCGATACTCCAAATGTTATCCAGTAAGATTTTGTTCATTGTTTTCCCTCACAGGGTGTTTTTTTCTTCTGATTCATGTTTGTGTGATTCAATGGATTTTCCTAACTGTTCTAGGAATAATCCTTGTATTTTGATTGTAGTTTGTTATTATTATCGTAGCTCTCGTAACTCAATGTCTTGCACTGTAGTTGTGATATACACCCTTTGATTTCAGACTCATGGCAGCTCGTATACCGGTTGTCACAATTTGTTTCATTACAATGGGCCGAGAGGCCTAGATTGATGTGTGGGTATTATATAAACCCAGCTAGTTAGTCATATTAGGGTTGATTCCTTCTAGTTATTATTTTTTTCTCTGTTCTTGGGGTGAAACGTATTGTACCAGTCGGTTCTTGAGAAACCGAGTGCAATTAACGTGAGTATTTGCATTGTTCTTCATCTTAATCTTTATTGTTCTTGCACACACGTGATACCATTCCGCACTCTCATGTGTGATTTGTTAATCGATTTCAGTTTTAGATCCGGTTGTGGGACTAACAATTAGTATCAGAGCCTCAGAACCAGTTTGTCGCTCATAGTCAGTATCGATTTTTCAAGAAAATGTGTTTTTTGAAAATTTTGATGGTTGTGTTCTTCGTGTTCTTGAATTATTTTTGTTGAAAAGAAGAGGTTCAATCTGTGTTGTGGTCTTTCTCGAGTTTCAAAGGCGTTAAGGAAGATCTACATAAATTTTTACAAGATTGATAAGATCTGCATTCAAATTTTAAATCTCCAGTATTTTCGGATCTGATTTCCTATTTCTTCTCTCGAGTTTACTGAGAAATTTCGACAAAAAAATTGATTTGTTCAAAGAGATTCTCGAATCTATATCAGATTTGTCGAGTATCAATTATATTGTGTTCGAATTGTGGGCATTCTTGAATGTTGTCTGGAGTTTGATTTTAGATTTTGGTTATCAACTGTGTTCTCGAGAAAAGGCTGTTCTTGACCTGGGGTTTAGGTTCTCGAATCTCTAGTTGCTTTCTCAATAGTTTTGATATTGTTGGAAAATAAGGACTGATGAGCAAAACCACTGAAGCCAGACAAATAAACAAACTGCGGATTGACCAACCGTGGATGCTTCTGCTCCGATTGAAGAATTGCTTTAGCATCGGAAGATCAACAGCGGAAGATTCACCAAAAAGAACCACCGCTGAAATTATCTACCTCGGAAGACACTAGCAAACCATGATACCTTCATAAGACAATTATTGCATCGGAAGACATCAAATGACTCGGAAGACAATCTCCTATTCCGAAATAACTGATTGTTTAATCAGGTTCCGATGGACATCTTCTGAAAGAATAACCACTGAGCATCAGTACACTACTTCAACATCGGAAGACTTGAAGACTCCTGAAGACTCTTGTTTCCGTTGTTGTTGACTTTGTATTTGTACTAGTCTGTTGATTCAGTGTCTGTAACAGTGTCAGCTATTTGTCTTATTATTTTTCTTGTCTTGTATCTTAGAATGATGGGTATTTAAGTCCCAACATTCCCTGAGTAAAATGAATTACTTCCCCCAAAATTCCTTGTGCTTTCTATCTGTTCTTTTCTTTCTTTCTAAGGAAGAAAACAAAACAGCGAAAATAACCTTGTGCAAAACTTTAGAGGGAGCTAATACCAAAGCTTTGACTAAGTGTCTAAAGCCTTTGTTCCTGGTAAAACAACCACTCCTCGGGTTTCTGTTTTTCAACAATTGGTATCAAAGCCTTGTCCTTAGTCTTGGTTTAACCATCAAGACTAAAACTCAAAGCTCTCATTGATATCTTGTTGTTTAGTTTTCTGTGTTTTGTCTCTTCTGTCTTTTTATTTTTTTAATCTGCAGGAGTTTGGCTTTTAAACTAAACTGTGTTCAAAAATCATTCTAACAAACTATTTTGAGAATTCATCACTCTTTGACTTACTCATAACTAACTTAGACCTCCATAACACCGATTCTGCCACAAAGCCACCAATCTTGGTTAGGCATCAATATAACATATGACAGAGAAGGATGTTACATTTCCTGTCCAATAATCATACAGGATGTTGGAAGTCTGTCATGTTCGGACCTCATAAACCAATGGTCCTGGACACGGAGACTAGAGACCATGTCCCTAAGGATCCTCGAAATTACACCGAAGAAGACTACCAGAAGTTAGAGCTTGACGCGCCAAGGCGCATGCTCAACTGGCTATGGCCCTCCCTAATGAAATATACTCTGGTCTTCTTCACCACGAGTCTGCTAAAGACTTGTGGGATGCTCTAAAAGAGCAATTCGGTGGGACCGAAGATGTTGTGGCTAATACAAGGGAGATATTAGCTCAACAATATGAGAAATTCTGCCAACTAAATAATGAGTCACTGACTTAGCAGTTTGAACGGTTCACTTCTCTCTTAAGTGAACTAAAATTAGCTGGTCAAGTTTACCCCCTATCTCTATTCTCAATCATTTCTTGAGATCTCTTCCTGATAAATGGGAAGCTTATTCCATAGTCATGAGATCTTCTCCAGAATTCGGCAAAATCTCACTTACCCAACTCCATGGTAAGCTGCTCACCTTTGAGCGAGAGATTGACCAGAAACGAAAACTAATAAAGTCTGGTAAATCAATTGAAGAGTACGTTCAAGGGAACACAACTCTTCTCAGTCATAACTCTGAGACAAATGATCAGGGTTATGATGAATACATAGACATAACTACAGGCATCACCTCTTCTTCTTCTTGTGATGACCATTCTCTTATTTCTAATCATCTGTGCTTTATCATGGATGATCTCCATCAGGTTCCAAGTGATGACTTGGAAGAGATGGACATTCTTCATCAACTGGCCCTCTAGAGCATAAGAACAAATAAGTTCTACAAGAGGACAGGAAGAAATTTCCTGGTATTCATGGGAAAACCAGGATTGGCCTAAATAAGGCTAAGGTCCAATGCTATAGATGTCATGGCACTGGACACTTTGCCAGGGAATGCAAAAATGCTCCCAACTCTAACTCTTCACCGTATGTGACTTTCCGAAACACACACTCACATACTTCTACCGCACCTTCTTCTTCTTCTTCTTCTTCTTCTTCTTCTTCTTCCTCTCCCATTAGAAGGCACAACAATTCTTAGGAATCAGCACACATTATACAGAACTCTCCTTCTACCAATGTATAATATGTACAAGCTGCCAATGGTAGCATGCATCAGCTCACCCCTGCCCCTCTTAAAATTGTTGCACCATTCCCTTCACAAATAAATGCACCAGGCCCTGCTGTCCAGTCATCTTCTTCTAGTCAACCGGCTCTTTTCACCCAAGAGTACTTAGACTGGAGAAGCCTGCCTGAAGATGTAGGCTATGCCCTCATCACTTCTAAACCAAAATAATTTGCTCTCATCGTTGTTGGTGACGATCCTACCCCTTCTGATCAACCTGTAGCAGACACTCCTGATGCGCAAGTATCTTCTTCTACTATGGAAAAACTGTGCACCGATGCGTGCATTGAGGCTTTTACAAAAATAAAGAAAGCCAACATGTTGTTTCAACAATAAAATCAGGAGTTGGAGCAACTGCTAGCTAATAAAAATTCTGAAGTAGAAAAATTAATAAAGAATAAAGACAGTCGAATTTCAATCTTAAAGACTGAAAAATCTAACTACAAGCTCTATTTGATTTGCAAAATGAAAAATATGCAGCCTGTAGAGATGAACTGTTTCAAACAAAATTCAGCTGTGACAAGTGGGTTGAATCTTGCAAAGGATTCAAAATACTTCTGAGTAAGCAAGTACACACTAAGACTAAGTTCGGAATCGGGTACAATCACACTAGTCCTCCAGAGGATTATGCCCTAATTGAAAATGAAATAAATGAGACTGATTCTGAACCTATCTCCCCTACCTTTCTCCCTGATGAAATTACAGCCACAAAAATCACACCTCCAAGGGTGTATCAACCTAGACAGTTTCCTACGTTTGTTTATCCCATTAAAACAAATGAAGAAAAACTATAAGAGACACACTTGGAAAGTGATCATAAAAATAATTCTTCTGAACATACTGAGATTGCTCCAACGATGAGCTCTACTCGAAGTTCAGAAGGTACAACTCTCTTTGAAACCTTTGATAATCATGTAGCTCGTCTTGACAAAGGAAAGAGGCCCACGGTTGATATCAGATTCCCTCCTTCTCATCCACACCCACCTTATCCAATAATGAAGGAAAATAAGCCTTTCATCCCTAACTATTCTTCATTATCTCCTGCTTGTCTAAAGTGTTTCAAGTACAATCACACCACTGAAAACTGCTGGACAAAAACTCCTTTGGAGAAAGCTAGAGATAAACTGAATGCTGAAAAATTGAAAGCTGAACAGGCTTCTTCATCTAAAGGGAATCTCCCCAATAAGATGAAGAAATCAAAGAAGGCAAATAGATCTTCAGCTAACAGTTCAATAAGATCTAACACCCATCCATCTCTTCGCTTGTCTTCACCTCTATCTGCTTTTCTCGGACCATCCGTTCTTGGTACACCACCTTCTTATCCCATGGTGACTCCTGCTACCTATTCTCCTGCTGATGTGAACCGTTTTTCCATGGATTCACAAATCAATATTTTGCATCAAAATCAGCAACAGCTGATACAAATGATGCATAAATTGATGAATAACACTCAGCAAAACAGATAAGCATCTAAATTCTTCTCCTTTTTCTTCTAAAATAAACTATGACCCATATCTAACTTATTTCATTTGATTCTCATGTGCAAAGACCTTCTTCAAACCAAAATCATCTATGGTATGTGGACAGTGGAGGCTCTAGGCACATGACAAGATGGAGATCCATTTTAAATAACTTCATTCCAAAGAATGGAGGACCTATTTCCTTTAGAAATAAGGCAAAGGGTTGGATAGTAGGGTCTGGTTCTATCCTGAGTGGAAAACTGCACTTCAAAGATGTAAGCTTAGTTGAAAATCTCAAGTTTAATCTCTTGAGCGTTTCTCAACTAGCAGACAAGAACTTTAGTTCATTTTTCACCAAGGACAGTTGCAAAATTCTTTCTCCTGAAATAAATTCAAAAATAAAGATCTTAATTGATCAACATACCTTGCTAACGTCAAAAAGAAGTGGAAATGTCTACGTTGTAGACATGACCACTGATTCTCAAACATCTTCTCCTACTTGTTTGATAGCCAAAGCATCATCTTCTGAAACTGCTCTTTGGCATAGAAGATTCATTCATCTTTACCACCAAACTCTTCATAAGCTTTCTAATCTTTCTTTAGTAAGAGGATTGCCTTTCAAAGAATTTCACTTTGAAGGTCAATGTGAATCTTGCTTAAAGGGAAAGCAACATAAAACATCACATAAATCTATTGAGGAATCCAAATCAACTAACTGTCTCAATCTGCTTCATATGGATCTGTTTGGTCCAGTGAAGGTAGCCAGTTTGGCAAGAAAGAGATATTGTTTAGTTGTTGTGGATGATTACTGTCACACCCACTGCACCGCGTGCGGAAACCACGGCGCGGTGACGATCGATGGTTGAATCATGCACAAGTATTGAATAAGAACAACCACAATGCATTACTAAGTTTCATAAAGTTTAGACCATTGTTTAGTTACAGACTTTCCAACTATCTACCAAAAGAATGACAACTACAGACCCAAAATATAGTTTACAAAATAAGACTCAAACAAGACAATTAGACAATCAGGATTAAGTGTGTTTCAAAATCCATCCTAGCTTGTTTCTTCATCCTCTTCTATCTTAAAACGGTATCCTTAGTTGTCCTTGAGAATGTCCTAAACCTGATTACCTGAAACACGTGAAAAGTAACTGTCAACTACAAAAGTAGTTGGTGAGAGCAATAGGTTTAACATTTGTAAATATGAATCTGCATTGAAAGGCATAAGTATAAAACAATGAATGAAAATACATGGATGGTTGCAACCCAAACTAACATCAAGTAAGAACAACGTGTGCAAACAATCCGAAGACTGTTTACTAGAGAAACCAACATATAATCAAGTCCCAAACTACGTTTGGAGTCAGAGAATTAGTCAGCAAACGCATCAACACGAGCGGTACTAACGAGTTTACTCGGAAGACAACTCCGTGTTGACGTAACCCGGTCAATATGACTTATGCTGGTAAACTTAATTAACAGCAATTTCATATTACCGTAATGCAACCAATTCTGCAGTTAGCTTTTAAAACCAATTTAAAAGCTAACTCCAGCTTTGGCGTAACCAAATGTGTCCGCTTTCCCTTGTTGTGATCACCCAGTACTAACGTTAAAAGAATAACAATATGTGTCTTGATGTATGTATAAGTTTGTTCACAACGATGAACACCATGTTTTTGAATACTTTGATTTGAAACATTTGGTTGAATGCCTTGTGTTGAATACCATGAATTGAAATCCTTTGATTGAATACCATCCTGAAACTATTGATTGAATACCTTGTTTTGAAACCTCTGATTGAATATTGAGAATAGTGTCCTTGTATGATAACAAGGTTTATAAAACATTATTTTATCGAAAACACAAGGTTATAGTAAAAGAGTTTATAAAACTTATTCTTTAATTGTATATAGCATTTATAAAATCATTTGGTGTAAAACAGTTGTGAAACAGTTTAAAGACCTTTTTATAAAACCTTTTAGTATAAATTGTTTAACAGTTGATAAAACCATTAAAACAGTTGATAAATCCTTTTTAAAAATAATTGAGAAATCCCTTGAATTTGTAAAGTGAACCTGTAACAATTGAACAGTAGCATGAATCCTGTACATGAAATATGATTTGCATAAAAAGTGTTTGATCACGTGTTCCACCCCCAAAACGGTTGTAAAACAGTAAACGAGGGGCTAATGTTCTCACCTGACTGCAGTAGACTCTGAACCAGAACAAGTAGCAAGTAGCAAACAAGACTTCTAACTGGTTCCTATATCATTGTAATCATACATAGAATATAAGATTTGTGATATTTTACTCTTTGATTGATTGATTGACTTGAGCCATCATGATCTTG
Organism: Mikania micrantha; assembly: GCA_009363875.1. Classification (NCBI taxonomy): domain Eukaryota; kingdom Viridiplantae; phylum Streptophyta; class Magnoliopsida; order Asterales; family Asteraceae; genus Mikania; species Mikania micrantha. The sequence goes on from CM018680.1 coordinate 21,529,338, forward strand.
TTTAACCTTGTATAACTTGATTTGAACCAAATTTGAATCCTTATGAAAATAATTCTTGAGTGTTAGATTTACGATTGTATAGACTTTGATTTATTTATTGACTCATGATTTATGAAGAATGTGTTATGGCCAATCACCTGGACTTAATAGTTGTTACTGGGCCGAAGGATGTGTGATAGGCCAAACTCAATAGACTGTTGGGCCGAACAGTGACTATGGGCCCAAAAGAATATGTGTGGGCCGAATACTATCATGTGGGCCGAAAGGATTTATTATTGGGCCCAACAAGTGGTGATTTAACCCAATAACCATCACCTTCATAATAACCACATGATTTCTAATTCAATCCCCATACATTTCATATTTTACCATTAAACTTATGAGTTAAATTGTTTATAAACCCATTGGGCCGAATTCATAGCTTCGAATCGAATGGTTTGAGTGTGGGCCGAGCCAACAGAAAATCAAATGGGCTGCATAGGACTAGTGGCCGAGAATCCTATTGGGCTTGATCGAATCATGTGGGCCGATCAAAAGGGCATTGGGCCGATAAAACCAAAGTGGGCTGCATGCATTCGAATTGGGCCAGTGGATTTGTTGGTGGGCCGATACAAGGAATGGCTGCATACTGTCGACCGGACTAACAAGAGCGGCAGCCACAAACCATAATTCTGGCCACCCAGGGCAGCGAACCTTTTGGGTTCGCAGGTGTAGGTTCGTAAGAGGGTTCGGCCCAACTAGATATTCACGTAGGTTCGTCCATGCAACCTGAAGGTTCGTTCATGTGGATGGGTTCGGCTGTGAGGGAAGGGTTCGGCTAGATGCCATGCAGGTTCGTCGCATGTATGGTTCGGTGGTCCTAGGTTCGGGACTCATGAAGGTTCGTCGCATGTATGGTTCGGCTCCCGTAGGTTCGCCCGTGTCCCATGGGTTCAGCCGACCTTCTTCCCAAGCAGAAAGGTTCGCCCGATGGTGTGCTCCACGAACCCTGCACTTCGCTATCATCATCGAGCTGTTGCAACAATTGTGTGGCTTCCTAGCACTCCTACTGGTTTTCCTCAATCCAAGGAGTCTTCGACTAGTGTTCCAGGGTTGAATGGGTCTCGGTTTTGCAGTGAGTGAACAAATCAAGATAGAAAACCCTAACTTTCAGAATTTTCGTAGCCTCATACCTTGATTTCAGCTGGTGAAAACTTCAAATCCGTGGTACTCCCTTGTAGAAGACGTCGAGGGCTACGCGTGGACACCAAGAACACTCAAATCCGTCCACAAACGAGTGAGATATGGAGCTTGGAAGTGGTAGATCTTAGAGAGAGAGTGGGTGACGGTTTTTGTGGCTAGAGAGAGAGAGAGGGTTTGTGGTGAAATGAAATAATTGCCTTCATTTGATGCTTAAATACCCTCGGGGTATTCGGGTTCGTTTCGGTTACTCGATTCGCATTTCCGTTGTGTTTTCGGAACGTAATTTGTGATTTACGCGTTTAAAAATAAAAAGAATTGTTACTCCCATTATTTTGATGAGTTTCAAAATTGTAAAATGTAAAATAAAATATTTTACTTAATTTTAAATTTCGTTCGCTGCCAGACCGTTAAACGACTACAATTACGTGTATACCCATAATTGCGTACGTTTGCCGGTCGTATTATTATTTATTGTCGTTTAATCGTAATTATAAGTTCAACATTCGTATCGTTATGGATTGTCACCCATAATTATACTCAGTCTCGCTTACGTATTATGATTTTTGTTTAATTAATTCATTTGTCATACTATTCGTCATAACACTACGCACTAACACTATCCCATTACACCGAACGCGGTATATGTATAGGGCATACCCAGAGTCCAGCTAACTGCCTTATCTACGCCAGCCCACCACTGTTTCGACATAACACAATACTGTTCTTACCTAGCGTAATCGACTGTAAATAAATAATACATACTTGTTCCTAATTAAATAAAATCCTATAACACACAAACACTTTCGTGAACACCTGAATCACATTGACTGATTGCATATAAATACACATTGTTCTATCACTGTTTACGACTAGCATGACTAAATGCACAGATGTTACAGTCTCCCCTAGTTAAGGGAATTTCGTCCCGAAATTAACTAGCCGAAGGTACTATAAAAAGATGAGGGTACTTAAGCTTCATCTGGTCTTCACGTTCCCAGGTGAACTCAGCACCACGTTTGCCCTCCCATCTTACCTTTACGATCGGGATACGGCTACGTTTGAGTTTCTTGACTCCATGATCCATGATTTCTACCGGACGTTCTATGAATTGCATGTTGTTTTGAACCTGAATGTCTTCCTGTGGAATCTGAACATCATGATCCGCCAAGCATTTCTTAAGATTCGATACATGAAACGTATCGTGAACATTGCTTAGCTCCACCGGAAGTTTGAGTTTGTAGGCTATGGGACCATTCCTTTCCAGGATTTCAAATGGTCCAACGTACCTTGGTGCAAGTTTCCCTTTCTTCCCAAATCGGACAACGCCTTTCCAGGGAGAAACCTTGAGTAAAACTCGGTCACCGACTTGAAACTCAAGCGGTTTCCGACGTCGATCGGCATAACTCTTTTGTCGATCCCTTGCGGCCTTAAGCCTTGATTGAATGATTTTGATCTTGTCTGTTGTTTCTTGAATGAGTTCAGGTCCTACGACCTGTGAGTCACCAACCTCGGTCCAGCAGACCGGTGATCGGCACTTCCTACCATATAAAGCTTCGAATGGTGCACATTGAATGCTTGTATGGTAGCTGTTGTTGTACGAAAACTCGATGAGTGGAAGATGAGTTTCCCAACTCCCATCGAAGTCGATCACACAAGAACGAAGCATGTCCTCGAGTGTTTGGATAGTCCTTTCGCTTTGACCATCGGTTTGGGGATGATACGCCATGCTAAGATTAACACGGGTTCCCAAAGCCTTTTGCTATGTTTGCCAAAAGCGAGAAGTGAAACGACTATCACCATCAGAAATGATTGATGTTGGAGTACCATGACGAGCAATGATTTCGTTGATGTACAAGGTAGCTAACTTCTCCATTTTGTAATCCTCTCGGATTAGGAGAAAATTAGCAGATTTGGTGAGTCGATTGACGATCACCCAAATCGAATCGTACCCTCGCGGAGTTCTCGGCTACGTGGTTATGAAATCCATGGAAATTTGCTCCCATTTCCATTGAGGAATTTCAGGTTGCTGTAGAAGTCCCGAAGGCTTCTGATGTTCTGCCTTGACTTTGGAACACGTTACCCCACGTATAATGCTATGTCTTTCTTCATCCCAGGCCACCAGTAACATGTCCTCAAGTCATGGTACGTCTTATTGGTTCCTGGATGAACTGAGTATCGCGACTTATGAGCCTCATCACAGATGAGTGTGCGCAATTCTTCTGACTTTAGAATCCACATGCGACCGTTGAAGTATAAAACCCCATCAGCTCGAGGTTCTAGTTTACCCTCAACTCCGCAGTCTAAGTCTGCCTTCAGTTGATTGTCGATCACTACTTGTTGTTGTGCAATACGAATCAGATCTTTCAAGTTTGGTTGTGTGTTGATCTCCATGGCTCTTACACGAATTGGCTTGACTGGTTCCTTACGACTAAGAGCATCCGCCACCACATTGGCTTTACCCGGGTGGTAACGAATCTCACAGTCATAATCAGTTAGAAGCTCAACCCAACGCCGTTGTCTCATGTTGAGTTCTTTCTGATTGAGAATGTGTTGCAGGCTTTTGTGGTCCGTATAGATGACACATTTAGTACCATAAAGGTAGTGCCTCCAAATCTTCAATGCAAAGACCACAGCCCCTAGCTCAAGGTCATGAGTAGTATAATTCTTCTCGTGACCCTTAAGCTGTCTTGAAGCATATGCAATCACCTTGTCCCGTTGCATAAGTACACAACCGAGGCCAAGGTTTGAAGCATCGCAGTAGACAATGAAATCATCACTGCCTTCTGGAAGACTAAGGATAGGGGAGTTGCATAACTTCTTTTTAAGAAGTTGGAATGCATCTTCTTGTTTCTGTCCCCATATGAAAGCTTGACTTTTCTGAGTCAGAGTGGTAAGTGGCAAGGCGATCTTTGAAAAGTTCGCGATGAACCTTCTGTAGTAACCTGCCAGACCCAGAAATGAACGAATCTCTGTTGGAGTAGATGGGGTAGTCCAGTTCTTAATTGCCTCAATCTTCGCTGGATCTACATGTATCCCATCCCTGTTAATGACATGCCCTAAAAAGTGAACTTATTTTAGCCAAAATTCACATTTTGAGAATTTAGCATAAAGCTGCTCAGCTCTCAGTAACTCCAAGACTTTCCTCAAATGGTCCTCATGTTCTTGCTTCGTCTTGGAATAAATCAGCATATCATCAATGAAGACAATAACAAACTGATCTAAATATGGCCTGCAGACTCGATTCATCAGGTCCATGAACACTGCTGGTGCATTGGTCAGTCGAAATGGCATAACCACGAACTCGTAGTGTCCATATCGAGTCCTAAAAGCAGTCTTTGGTATATCCTCATCGTTTACCCTGAGCTGGTGATACCCGGATCGTAGATCAATTTTAGAAAAGCAAGTTGCTCCCTGTAATTGATCAAACAAATCATCGATCCTAGGTAAGGGATATCTGTTCTAGACTGTCAACTTGTTTAACTCACGGTAATCGATGCACATACGAAATGAACCATCTTTCTTCTTGACAAAGAGAACTGGAGCTCCCCAGGGAGAGAAACTCGGTCTTATGAAACCTTTGTCTAGAAGCTCTTGGAGTTGACTAGACAGTTCTTGCATCTCAGACGGTGCTAACCGATATGGTGACTTTGCCATTGGGTTTGCTCCAAGGACAAGATCGATTCTCCACTTGTCTGATCGGTGGTAGTCCAGGCAAGTCTTCTGGGAATACGTCCGGATAATCTCTAATGACCGGAACGCCTTCAACTGTTTTCTTTTCAGGTTTCTTCTCTACCACGTGAGCCAGGAATGCCCAGTATTTCTTCTTCAGGTACTTCCTAGCCTTGATGCACGACACAATCTTCAATCCGCGGCAGGGTTTCTCGCCGTAAACTTGCATCATTTCGCCGGACGGTAGGGGAATTCGAATAAGTTTCTCCGAGCATACAATTTCGGCGCAGTTTTTGGATAACAAATCCATTCCTACTACGACTTCGAAGCTTCCGAGTGTCATAGGAATAAGATCGATGAGGAAAAAATGATCGTTTAATCTTAATTCACAATCACGAATTATTGAATTTACTAATATGGTCTTACCATCCGCTACTTCTACGGTGTAAGGATCAGTAAGTATAGATGGTTGTATATTAAACAGGGAAGCAGTATTAGTAGAGACAAAAATCTTATCGGCACCAGTGTCAAATATAATAGAAACGTAGTGATCATTAATGAGAAATGTACCCGTGACTATTGTCGGTTCCTCGCGTGCTTCGGCAGTTCCGTTAACAAAGGCACGAGCAGTAGCATTTGTAGCAGCATTGTTAAGTTTCGGGCACTGGTTTCTGAAGTGTCCCTCTGCTCCACAGTTATAACAGGCCCTTCCACCAGTAGTAGCAGGATTAGAGGTGGTAGTTGTAGCAGCAGCAAGATGAGTAGCTCGGCACATAGCTGCCAAGTGTCCGAACCGCCCACACTTGAGACATTTTCTGCATGGAATAGTGGGTAGGTGATGGTACTGACATTTGGTGCAAAGTGGGAACGGACCAGTATAAGGCTTTCTGGCCGTAGCAGATTGGGGAATAGCAGTAATAGGAGTGGCTTGAACAGGTGTAGCTGCAGTCAAAGCTGCATAGTTCTTGATCATCCTTTGTTTCTGTTTCTTTTTCTTGGGTTGGTTATGTTCAGGCTTCTTGCCTTCATCCGTTTGTGCTCTCTTGTACCCTTTTCCAGTGAGCACACCAGCCTTGACATATTCCTCAGTAAGGGTAGCGCCAAGATGAATTGCCGCCTCCAGAGTAGTAGAGTTACTGCCCATAACAGTTCCCCTGATGACTAGGGGCAAGCCCTCAATGTACTTCTCTATCATGCAGGATAGAGGAGTAACTAGATGTGGCACCAGAATGCACAACTCATGGAAACGAGTTGTATATTTGGTGCTTTCGCCACTGTCTTGGACCAAATTCCACATCTCAACCTCAAGTTTCTTCAGTTCATGTCATGGACAGAACTGTTCCACAAGTACCTTCTTGAAATCTTCCCACGGTAAGGCCAAAGCAACTTCCCGTCCCCTGGTGTTCTTCTCCGAATTCCACCAGGTGAGTGCGCCCTTGTGAAAAGCGCTTGAAGCCATCTTGACCCTCAGGTTTTCTGGACATCCGGTGAAGTCTAGGATGTCCTCAATACTTTCCAGCCATTGCAGTAGACTGGTAGCTCCCTCAGTACCAGCGTACTTAGGAGGCTTAGCATCATTGAACTGCTTATAGGTGAAGGTAGCAGTTCCGGCGTTGTTGGCATTTGAGTTGTGTGCTGAATCACTGGTACTTCCCCGAAGATTCTGGGTGATATCAGTGACCATACCTGGAATGACATCCCTCATATGTAATGAGATAGCCTGGGCAATTTTGTTGATGTCATCATCATTGCCACTTGTTGAACCCTCGCCGTTGGGATCACGTCGAGGAGGCATTCTACGAATAGAGAGCCACAAGTGGTTCAGTAATGAGATATGATACAATTGAATTTACATGATAAAGTTAGTAACATGCTCATACTACTAATATTATCATTCAATTGTAATATGAGCAAGCACGCAAAGTCAGTTAACATAGGATCAGTTAGCCTTTTAGCATACTTCTCATATGATTGTGTACAATGTGTCATAAGATTTCCCATGATCTTTGCTCATCTGCACTATGATTGACTCTATGGATACATCATGGTTGAATTATGTGTGCACCTACTAACAATTGTTAACATGTAGAACTAAATCATGTGTGTCCTACATTTTTCTCGTTAACCTATGTTAGTAAGTACTAAGCATGCAATCACTTAAGACTGCACATAATGATTGTTCACCTGATTGATTCACACACAATGGTTGACTCATGTGACAATCCGACTTTTCACACTAACCTTGTTAACGGGAGTTAGTGTTATCACAGGCCCAACAAGGCCAACCAAGGCCCAATAAGGCCAATGAAGGCCCAATAAGGCCAATCAAGGCCCAATAAGACCACTGAAGGTCCAACAAGGTCAAAGAAGATCCAGTAAGGTCAAGGAAGACTCAACAAGATCAATTAGGCCCAACATAGTCAATGTAAGCCCACAAAGCCAAGAGAAGCCCAATAAGGCCCAATAAATTCAAATGAGGCCCAATGTAAACCAAGTAGGCCTAGGGAAGGCCAAAGTAGGCCCAGGAAGGCCCAGTGAGGCCCAACTGTAGTTAAGAAGCCCAATTAGGATAATTTAGCCCAACAAGGAATTAAAGGACCAAATTAGTGAAAATTTGGGACTTTCGGCTCAATTTTGTTAATCGAATTATTATGTAAACGAGCTAAATCAAATCTAAAGGACCTGATTGAATAGAAATCAGTTTCAATTTGTTATAATTACAAGATTAAGACTTGTAATTGATTTTAAAGGTTCATGTTTGACATTAAAGGTCAAAATTCGGCCTAACAACCAAATTGGAATTCGAATAGTGAGCTAGGATCGGTTATAATGGTATTAAGTGACCACAAATCATCATAATGATGATAATTAACAGTTCTTATACGTTATGGAGCATCAATCATCGAATTAAATGGGAAAACCGTTTCGAAATAGTAAGGTCGTGGGTATTCAATATCAAAACTATACAATTCGAGTTCAACAATCACAATTGAACTCTCAGAACAACAAATCGGCACCATTAGGCTCTGCCACATCCATTAATTCGATTTCAGAACTTGGGGGAAGAAGATTCGATCGAGAGGAGGCCGAAACTCAAGTCCCAAATCGATCTCCTTCAATTTGGTAGCAAAACAAGTAAGTGTTTGCTTCTACACACTCTAAAATAGCCGATTAAACTTAACCATATGTTAATTCTGGGCTCCAATATCGAATTGTTCAAGATCGATCAATTAGGGTTCTTAAAGAAAACGATTTGGGGGTTGTGATCTTAGGAAGTTTAAAATTGAAATTATCATGCATAGATAGTTTCAGAGACTTCCGAATATGCTAAATGGGATATCAATTTCATGATGCAAACATGAATTGAATGATTTCGAATTCTAGGGCTTTAAAACAAAACGGGTTTGGGGTTTTCGATGGAAAAGGGTTCGAAAATCTAATTAAATGTTATCACAAGTTTCAGAGGGTTCCGATTAAGCTAAACCATAAGCTAATTTCTTGTGACAATATCGAATTGATAAAGATCAAGTTCTAGGTTTCCACGGGTTAAGTGATTTGGGGGTTTGAGTGAAAATGTGTAGGAAATTCGAAATTGATTAACCAGAAACATTCGAAATTTCTGTTGTAATGAAACCCCTATGGATTCATGGATGATCGGGATCGAATTCATAGCCAATTTGAAATGGAATTGCTTCGGCTATATTAGGAGAAAAGAGAACCAGTGGATTAGGAGTTAAAAGAATTAAGTTCTGGTTAACTATCGCGAAACCCTAGCGGGCGTAGTGGTTAGATGCTGTGCGTGTGATGTTGAGGGTCGCGGGTTCGAGTCCCGGGCCAACCAATTTTTGATGTTTTTGATTATTTTGGTGTTTTAATCATAACTTTCACATACGAACTCCGATTTAGTTCGTTCAAGTTGCGTTGGAACCGTAACTAGAATACGAACGTGTTAGGACGATAAAATCCATATTTTAATCCGAACACGAAATCGCGTATAATTACGTTTAAATTAAATAAAATCAAAAGTGATTTTATTTAAACGATTTCAAAAGCACGCGTACTTCCGTATGTTAAATTTTAACACTTTAACGTACGTATGTTGATACGTATGTGATTTTAAGCACAAAACGATTATTCGAATAACACTAGGTTATTGTTTAAACACAGATTCTTCGTAGGAGGATTTCTTACACGAGCTTTTAGTGTGTGATCATTCTGCTAAAACCAAAGGTGCGTACACGGCCCCTTTCTTATTTTAAACTGTTTTGGGGGAGAAAACATGTGCAACAAACTGATTTTTAGATACATAACACTTGCATGAGTTATCTGTTTACATTATGTGAAAACATATCAACTTGAAAGTCCTTACACACCTCGAACCGTTTAGTTTGCTGTAATGCAAAGCGTGGTAGTTGGAAATAGATCTATTAGGTTTGACAAACCTCACCTGGTAGATGGGATCTACGCAGGTGTTTGACTGACCAAACACACATTTACTATTGTTGTGATAGACAATAGTGGCAAGGCGAAAACATGCTATAGCATGGCAACTAGTCAGCTTCGGTGTCGAACACGTATGTAAATAGTTATATGACTAGCTATCATGACTGTGCAATTGTGATTATGTTATCTACAACCTGTTATTCAAACTGATGTTTTGAACACTATGATTACTTAAAACCTGTGTTATGCACCAACCTTTGTGTTGACTTGATTTGCATGTTTTCTCAGGACGCTAAGGCGCGCGTAACAGCTGGCATGGACTAGGAAGATAGAGTCTCATGCATTTCTTTCATTTTGATTATTTAAATTTGAATATTTAAGTACTTGGATTGTAATGTTTGATTTACAACTGTTTATGGTTTTTAAACGCTTCCGCACTTTTTGTAAACTCTGGTTATTATGTTTGTTTTAAAGACCAACGTATGTTTTTGAAATTCATATAGAGGTCTTCGCTATGTCTAATGATCTGAGATCCTGGTTTGTCACGTTCCCAAACGGTATGATTCCGTTAGTTGAAATTGGGGGTGTGACAGATTGGTATCAGAGCCATTGGTTATAGCGAACTAGGTTTGCATTTGTAGGCCTAGACTATGACTGTTAGACATTAGACACATCTGCTTATACACATTGCTTAGAAATTACATATGACATTATGTAATTGATTTGCTTACGTATTCCATGGCACTGCACTTACATATGATATTATGTAACAGGCATGGCTTCATCATCAGTTCCTTATGTTATCATTGATGATTCTGAGGACGAGGAGCCGATGGTTCCGGCACCACCATCATCACCACCACCACCCATTCCATCACCTCCACCATATGAGAGGGAGGACTCCGATCCAGAGGAGGATCCGGAGGAAGACCCGGAGGAGGATCCGGAGGAGGATCCAGACGAGGATCCTGATGAGGATCCAGAGGAGGATCCAGATGAGGATCCAGTTGAGGACCCGGATGAGGATCCGGAGGAGGCACCATGGGTGAATACCCAGGGACTCTATGCTGCAGGACCATCTACACATCCACCACCAGCACTGGACGCTCCTGAGCCTAAGAGGCAAAGGACGGACGCAGAGGAGATCGCCAAGTTGCGCGAGGACGTGGATACAGCAGAGGAGAAGCTCTATCAGAGATCTCAGGAGTTATGGGATGCCATTGAGAGGCAAGAGGAACTTGCCCAACTGGTTCATGATATGCGAGATGAGATGTGGAACATGATTGGTCGTTTAGAGGAGTCAGAGAACCGAGCCGAGATCTTGGAGGGCAGGATTGAAGCTTTGGAGGATTTGGTGGTAGTTGAGAATGAGGAACAGGATGAGGACGAGGATGAGGAGGAGGAACCAGCACCAGTTGCTGAGTCCGATCCTGAATCCACTGTTGAGGACGATTGATTCTCTTTCTTTTATTTCTGTTTTGTTTAAACTTATTAGGAACGGGTTGTGTTCCTACATTAGTAGTTTGAAATTTTGTATTTCATTTCAAAAGTATTGTACTCAAAGAAAGTTTCTATTTATGAAAGAACTATTGTTTGTTTCCAACAACTGTGTTGTTTATATTACATGTTGTATTTATTGTTTTTACTTACACATGTCAAAATTTGATTTTGATTACGCGCTAACATTTCTTGTAAATAGGAAGGAAATGGCTGAGGGAAATGTTCACATGACTGTTGCTGAGCTCAACGAGCTAATTAACAACAGAGTCGCGGAGGCTATTGCACAGTATGCTCAGACACACAACACAGGGCCACAGGGTCCAGCTGGGGGAGTGATTAACCCACAAGTCTGCACGTTCAAGATGTTCTTGGACTGCAAACCACACAACTTCAAAGGGTCGGAGGGAGCCATAGGACTTCTCCGATGGATTGAAAAAGCTGAATCTGTGTTCGAGATGTGCAACTGCCCGGATGACAGCAAAGTGAAATTTGCTACTGGAACTTTGGAGGGTCCAGCCCTGACATGGTGGAACTCCAATGTTCAGACCCTGGGGTTGGGTGAAGCAAATGCATTGACTTGGAACAACTTCAAAACTTTGCTACAAGAGGAGTATTGTCCTCGTAGTGAAATGCAGAAGTTAGAAGAAGAGTATTGGCACCTCAAGATGGAGGGGTCAAACATTGAGGAATATACGACCAGATCGCATGAACTGGCCAGACTGCTTCCACACATGGCTACTCCAGCCAGTAAGTGGATAGAAAGGTACATTGGAGGACTAGTGCCTCAGATTCAAGGGTTGGTGACTTCAGCAAATCCCACCACTATCCAACAAGCTGTTCGTCTAGCACATCAGCTTACTGACCAGGCAGTGTTACAGGGGACTCTGCCTAAGCGAACATCTGCTACCAAGGTAGGAGATCACAAGAGAAAGTGGGATAGTAACAATTTCAAGGGCAACAACCAACAATCACATCAGCAAAACAGGAAACAAGACTCAAACAAGTCTTATCATGGTTCAAGCAGTGGCCAACAATCATCATCATCGGGGGGCTATATTGGTAAGCACCCCAAGTGCAACAGGTGTGGTTACCATCATGCGGGTAACCAATGTGACAGAGCGAAGTGCCAGAGGTGTGGCAAGATTGGGCACGCGGCTAAGGATTGTCGCGGGGAACTGCAGAACAACAATAACAACCATAATAACAACCAGAATAACAATCAAAACAACGCGCAGAAAGGTTGTTTTGAGTGCGGCAAGATGGGCCATTTCAAGAAAGATTGCCCACAACTAAAGAAAGGCGGGGACAACAATGGTAATGGTAATGGAGGTGGCAACGGTAATGGCAATGGCACCAACAACAACAACAATAATACTAACAACAATAACGGTGCTAGAGGCAGGGCGTTTGTGATCGGAGGACGTCAAGCGCGGGAGGATCCCAACATCGTTACGGGTACGTTCCTCTTAAATAATCACTATGCCTCTATGTTATTTGACACTGGTGCTGACCGGAGTTTTGTATCTAGTTCACTTGCTAAGTCACTAGATGTTAGTCCCACTGCCTTAGATAGTCCCTATACTGTGGAGTTAGCGGATGGTAAGTTGATTGTAGTAGAAAACATTTATAAGGGATGTATTCTTGATTTGATGGGTCAGACATTAGAGATTGATTTGATGCCTATTGCCTTAGGCAGTTTTGATGTAGTTATTGGCATGGACTGGTTGTCCAAGAACCAGGCTGAAATTGTATGCCATGAAAAGATTGTTCGCATACCTCTTCCGCAGGGAGAGACATTATATGTACAAGGCGAGAAGAGCAGTACGCCACTGCGTCTCATATCTTGTATGAAAGCACACAAGTGTCTACGTAAGGGTCATACGGCAGTTATAGCACTTATAACTGAAAAGCCGGTAGCTGAGAAGAAACTTGAAGATATACCTATAGTTTGTGAGTTTCCGGAGGTATTTCCAGAAGACTTGCCGGGATTACCGCCTGTGAGACAGGTGGAATTCCGAATCGATCTTACACCAGACGCAGCACCGATAGCTAGGGCGCCTTATCGACTTGCACCGTCAGAGATGCAAGAGTTATCCACACAGTTGCAAGAATTGTTGGATAAGGGTTTCATACGACCTAGTTTTTCACCATGGGGAGCTCCAGTATTGTTTGTCAAGAAGAAGGACGGAACTTTCCGAATGTGTATCGATTACCGGGAATTGAATAAGGTTACTATCAAGAACCGGTATCCGTTACCCAGGATTGACGATCTGTTCAATCAATTGCAAGGTTCGAGTTACTACTCGAAGATTGATCTCAGGTCGGGTTATCATCAACTAAGAGTTCAGGAGGAGGATATCCCGAAGACAGCATTCAGGACAAGATATGGCCATTATGAGTTCTTGGTCATGCCATTTGGGTTGACAAACGCTCCAGCTGTATTCATGGATCTCATGAATCGTGTTTGTAAACCTTATCTTGATAAGTTTGTCATTGTTTTCATTGATGACATTCTCATTTATTCAAAGTCTGAGGAGGAACATGCTGAACATCTTCGATTACTGCTAGAGTTATTGAAACAAGAACAACTGTACGCTAAGTTCTCGAAATGTGATTTTTGGATGCGAGAAGTACAGTTTTTGGGGCATATTGTTAATGAAAAGGGTATACATGTTGATCCGGCGAAGATTGAAGCGATTAAGAATTGGGAAGCGCCAAAGACCCCTACCGAAGTACGACAATTCCTTGGTTTGGCGGGTTATTATCGACGATTCATTGAGGGTTTCTCAAAGATCGCTCAACCACTTACAGCTCTGACGCACAAAGGAACAAAATATAACTGGACGGATAAACAAGAAGCTGCATTCCAGTTATTGAAACAGAAGCTTTGCAGCGCACCGATTCTGTCCTTACCGGAAGGAACGGAAGACTTTGCGGTGTATTGTGACGCATCTGGACAGGGTTTGGGATGTGTGTTGATGCAACGGGATAAAGTGATCGCTTATGCTTCCAGACAACTACGAACACATGAAAAGAATTACACTACTCATGACTTGGAGTTAGGAGCAGTGGTTTTTGCTTTGAAGATTTGGAGGCATTACTTGTATGGGACTAAGTGTACCATTTACACTGATCATAAGAGTTTGCAGCATATCTTTGATCAGAAGGAGCTCAATATGAGACAACGACGATGGGTTGAGTTGCTGAACGATTACGAGTGTGCAATTAAGTATCACCCGGGAAAGGCTAATGTCGTAGCCGATGCTTTAAGCAGAAAAGATACAACGGGAACAAAACGGGTTCGTGCACTTATGATGACAATACATACTGACTTACCTGACAAGGTACATAGTGCTCAGATTGAGGCTTTGAAAGCGGAAAACTTAGTACCGGAATCTTTACGAGGAATGGAAGAACAATTGAATGTTAAACCTGATGGAATTCGTTATTTCATTGATCGAATGTGGATACCTTTGTATGGAGGTTTAAGGGAACTCGTGATGGACGAAGCGCACAAGTCTAAATATTCAGTCCATCCGGGATCAGACAAGATGTACCACGACTTGAAGGCACTGTATTGGTGGCCTCACATGAAAGCTGATATTGCTAAGTACGTTAGCAAATGTTTGACTTGTTCGAAAGTCAAAGTTGAATATCAGAAGCCATCTGGTTTACTGCAACAACCAGAGATACCGATGTGGAAATGGGAACAGATTTCGATGGATTTCATTACTAAGTTACCCCGCACACCGACTGGTTGTGATACGATATGGGTAATTGTCGATCGTTTAACGAAATCTGCACATTTCTTAGCAATCAAAGAAACTGACAAGATGGAGAAGTTGACTCGTATTTACATTAAGGAAGTAGTAGCACGACATGGCGTGCCGATCTCTATCATATCAGATCGAGATGCCCGGTTTACTTCAAATTTTTGGAAATCTCTTCATAAGTCATTGGGGACTCGTTTGGATATGAGTACCGCTTATCATCCACAGACCGACGGTCAAAGTGAACGTACGATTCAAACGCTCGAGGATATGTTACGAGCTTGTGTAATTGACTTTGGTGATAGCTGGGAGAATCATTTACCGTTAGTGGAATTCTCTTACAACAATAGTTATCATACAAGCATTCAAGCAGCACCGTTTGAAGCTTTGTATGGTCGCAAATGTCGTTCACCAGTTTGCTGGGCTGAAATTGGTGACAGTCAATTAACAGGTCCTGAATTGGTGCATGAAACAACAGAGAAGATAGTTCAAATCCGAAACCGTATGGCAGTGGCTCGAGATCGACAGAAGAGTTATGCAGACAAACGTCGCAAGCCGTTGGAATTTCAAGTAGGAGACCGAGTTCTTCTAAAGGTATCACCTTGGAAAGGTGTGATACGATTCGGCAAGCGCGGGAAGCTTAGTCCACGTTACGTAGGACCTTTTGAGATTCTGAAAAGGATTGGTCCGGTTGCGTACCAACTCAAACTACCGGAAGAACTCAGTGGAGTTCATGATGTTTTTCACGTATCGAACTTGAAGAAATGTCTTTCTGACGAGACATTGATTGTACCGTTGGAAGAAATACAAGTAGATGAACAACTGCGATTCATTGAAGAACCAGCAGAAATCATGGACCGAGAGGTCAAACAACTGAAGCAAAGCAAGATTCCGATAGTCAAAGTCCGATGGAATTCAAGACGGGGTCCTGAATTCACATGGGAACGGGAAGACCAAATGATGAAGAAATATCCTCATCTATTCAAAACAGCTACTGCTAACACTGAGAGCGCACGTTAAATTTCGGGACGAAATTTCCTTCAACAAGGGGATGACGTGATGCTTTCACACATCAACACTGCAAATTTCAAACTGTAAGCACAAACGTTTTATTTATTCAATTGATTTTGTTACAGATATTTGTGCTACATTACATTTTATATGTTTTATGTGCTACATTTCATATGTTACATGTTATGGTAGTACATACACGATTGGTTACATACATTTTGCTATGTGCGGGGTTACATAGTACATTGGTTACATACACTTTGCTATGTGCGGGGTTGCATAGTACAAATAGTTTCAGACACTCACTATGTGTGAGGTTACACAACACAGTATGATCACACACAAACAGTCACAGTTAGGTGAACTAACTAGTGAACACGCAAAACAGTTACACTGAACGATCACAATTGAGTTGTGATGTTGCAAGCATTAGGCTTGGTGTATGAGTACACACAAGCACACAGAATGATCAAATCACACTCACACGTACAATTTAAACTCGTAAGTAGTTTCCTAATTACTCCTAACACTTACTAATTTTCGGGACGAAAATTCTTTCAACAAGGGGATGATGTGACAATCCGACTTTTCACACTAACCTTGTTAACGGGAGTTAGTGTTATCACAGGCCCAACAAGGCCAACCAAGGCCCAATAAGGCCAATGAAGGCCCAATAAGGCCAATCAAGGCCCAATAAGACCACTGAAGGTCCAACAAGGTCAAAGAAGATCCAGTAAGGTCAAGGAAGACTCAACAAGATCAATTAGGCCCAACATAGTCAATGTAAGCCCACAAAGCCAAGAGAAGCCCAATAAGGCCCAATAAATTCAAATGAGGCCCAATGTAAACCAAGTAGGCCTAGGGAAGGCCAAAGTAGGCCCAGGAAGGCCCAGTGAGGCCCAACTGTAGTTAAGAAGCCCAATTAGGATAATTTAGCCCAACAAGGAATTAAAGGACCAAATTAGTGAAAATTTGGGACTTTCGGCTCAATTTTGTTAATCGAATTATTATGTAAACGAGCTAAATCAAATCTAAAGGACCTGATTGAATAGAAATCAGTTTCAATTTGTTATAATTACAAGATTAAGACTTGTAATTGATTTTAAAGGTTCATGTTTGACATTAAAGGTCAAAATTCGGCCTAACAACCAAATTGGAATTCGAATAGTGAGCTAGGATCGGTTATAATGGTATTAAGTGACCACAAATCATCATAATGATGATAATTAACAGTTCTTATACGTTATGGAGCATCAATCATCGAATTAAATGGGAAAACCGTTTCGAAATAGTAAGGTCGTGGGTATTCAATATCAAAACTATACAATTCGAGTTCAACAATCACAATTGAACTCTCAGAACAACAAATCGGCACCATTAGGCTCTGCCACATCCATTAATTCGATTTCAGAACTTGGGGGAAGAAGATTCGATCGAGAGGAGGCCGAAACTCAAGTCCCAAATCGATCTCCTTCAATTTGGTAGCAAAACAAGTAAGTGTTTGCTTCTACACACTCTAAAATAGCCGATTAAACTTAACCATATGTTAATTCTGGGCTCCAATATCGAATTGTTCAAGATCGATCAATTAGGGTTCTTAAAGAAAACGATTTGGGGGTTGTGATCTTAGGAAGTTTAAAATTGAAATTATCATGCATAGATAGTTTCAGAGACTTCCGAATATGCTAAATGGGATATCAATTTCATGATGCAAACATGAATTGAATGATTTCGAATTCTAGGGCTTTAAAACAAAACGGGTTTGGGGTTTTCGATGGAAAAGGGTTCGAAAATCTAATTAAATGTTATCACAAGTTTCAAAGGGTTCCGATTAAGCTAAACCATAAGCTAATTTCTTGTGACAATATCGAATTGATAAAGATCAAGTTCTAGGTTTCCACGGGTTAAGTGATTTGGGGGTTTGAGTGAAAATGTGTAGGAAATTCGAAATTGATTAACCAGAAACATTCGAAATTTCTGTTGTAATGAAACCCCTATGGATTCATGGATGATCGGGATCGAATTCATAGCCAATTTGAAATGGAATTGCTTCGGCTATATTAGGAGAAAAGAGAACCAGTGGATTAGGAGTTAAAAGAATTAAGTTCTGGTTAACTATCGCGAAACCCTAGCGGGCGTAGTGGTTAGATGCTGTGCGTGTGATGTTGAGGGTCGCGGGTTCGAGTCCCGGGCCAACCAATTTTTGATGTTTTTGATTATTTTGGTGTTTTAATCATAACTTTCACATACGAACTCCGATTTAGTTCGTTCAAGTTGCGTTGGAACCGTAACTAGAATACGAACGTGTTAGGACGATAAAATCCATATTTTAATCCGAACACGAAATCGCGTATAATTACGTTTAAATTAAATAAAATCAAAAGTGATTTTATTTAAACGATTTCAAAAGCACGCGTACTTCCGTATGTTAAATTTTAACACTTTAACGTACGTATGTTGATACGTATGTGATTTTAAGCACAAAACGATTATTCGAATAACACTAGGTTATTGTTTAAACACAGATTCTTCGTAGGAGGATTTCTTACACGAGCTTTTAGTGTGTGATCATTCTGCTAAAACCAAAGGTGCGTACACGGCCCCTTTCTTATTTTAAACTGTTTTGGGGGAGAAAACATGTGCAACAAACTGATTTTTAGATACATAACACTTGCATGAGTTATCTGTTTACATTATGTGAAAACATATCAACTTGAAAGTCCTTACACACCTCGAACCGTTTAGTTTGCTGTAATGCAAAGCGTGGTAGTTGGAAATAGATCTATTAGGTTTGACAAACCTCACCTGGTAGATGGGATCTACGCAGGTGTTTGACTGACCAAACACACATTTACTATTGTTGTGATAGACAATAGTGGCAAGGCGAAAACATGCTATAGCATGGCAACTAGTCAGCTTCGGTGTCGAACACGTATGTAAATAGTTATATGACTAGCTATCATGACTGTGCAATTGTGATTATGTTATCTACAACCTGTTATTCAAACTGATGTTTTGAACACTATGATTACTTAAAACCTGTGTTATGCACCAACCTTTGTGTTGACTTGATTTGCATGTTTTCTCAGGACGCTAAGGCGCGCGTAACAGCTGGCATGGACTAGGAAGATAGAGTCTCATGCATTTCTTTCATTTTGATTATTTAAATTTGAATATTTAAGTACTTGGATTGTAATGTTTGATTTACAACTGTTTATGGTTTTTAAACGCTTCCGCACTTTTTGTAAACTCTGGTTATTATGTTTGTTTTAAAGACCAACGTATGTTTTTGAAATTCATATAGAGGTCTTCGCTATGTCTAATGATCTGAGATCCTGGTTTGTCACGTTCCCAAACGGTATGATTCCGTTAGTTGAAATTGGGGGTGTGACAACTCACATATGGTTGATTAACACAATGATTGACTCATCTATGAATGATTAACATAATGGTTGTATCTCATTTGCTGACTAATGTTCAATGATTCCAGTTGCTCCCAAATCTTTACTTCAAATACGAACGCCGAATTCCCCGTGTCATACTGAAGTTAGTTTATATATAGGGCATACCCTGGGTCAAGCTATTGCCCGCCCAGCCGCCAGCCCACCACCACTTCAGTATGCCAGAGCTTGGCTGCCGCTTGTATTTGAAACTAGGATTCCAACTCTTGATTGATTATGATTGATTCATGATTGTCTCTTGTACTATGAATATGAGTGTGATTGTGTAACCCATGGTTCTTAATTTACTTGAAATCGAGACCTTAGGTTTTAGCATATGTGTCCTAGGTTAATTAACCTACGATTCCCAATACTTACAGCGTTGAATATAATGATCTCCTTGTGTGAACTTCAACTAAAGAATACTGTTACACAGATTCTAAGTTATGAAGTCCCAATGATGATGAATACATGATAATGATAACATGATGAGAATTTCAGATCAAAGATGCTAAGAATACAGATCTTTGCCTCTGAAACCCTTTGATGAATATGTGATGAGAATTTCAGATCAAAGATACTAAGAATACAGATCTTTGCCTCTGAAATCCTTTGATGAATATGTGATGAGAAATTTAGTTCGGTTTCTAAAGTTATAGAATCCCGATCCAAATTCCTTGACTCGATATCAAATCTTAGAAAGATATCCCTAAGATCTTTCAAGTTTAATGTAGACTAAATGCTTACTTAAGTTACTTAGATCCTAAGTATCCTCAAGCCTATAGCACATAGTCCTATGGGGTAGCTTAGGTTATAGTCTAGGTCATTAATTATTGGGATTTTCCTAGTTCTCTACAACCTTGGCTCTGATACCAACCTGTCACACCCCCTGCGCCGCGTGCGGAATCCACGGCACGGTGATGATCGATGGTTGAATCATGCACAAGTATTGAATAAGAACAACCACAATGCATTTCTAAGTTTCATAAATTTTAGACCATTGTTTAGTTACATACTTTCCAACTATCTACCAAAAGAATGACAACTACAGACCCAAAATATAGTTTACAAAATAAGACTCAAACAAGACAATTAAACAATCAGGATTAAGTGTGTTTCTAAATCCATCCTAGCTTGTTTCTTCAGCTTGTTCTATCTTAAAACGGTCTCCTTAGTTGTCCTTGAGAATGTTCTAAACCTGATTACCTGAAACACGTGAAAAGTAACTGTCAACTACAAAAGTAGTTGGTGAGAACAATAGGTTTAACATTTGTAAATATGAATCTGCATTGAAAGGCATAAGTATAAAACAATGAATAAAAATACATGGATGGTTGCAATCCAAACTAACATCAAGTAAGAACAACGTGTGCAAACAATCCGAAGACTGTTTACTAGAGAAACCAACATATAATCTAGTCCCAAACTACGTTTGGAGTCAGAGAATTAGTCAGCAAACGCATCAACACGAGCGGTACTAACGAGTTTACTCGGAAGACAACTCCGTGTTGACGTAACCCCGTCAATATGACTTATGCTGGTAAACTTAATTAGCAGCAATTTCATATTACCGTAATGCAACCAATTCTGCAGTTAGCTTTTAAAACCAATTTAAAAGCTAACTCCAGCTTTGGCGTAACCAAATGTGTCCGCTTTCCCTTGTTGTGATCACCCAGTACTAACGCTAAAAGAATAAGAATATGTGTCTTGATGTATGTATAAGTTTGTTCACAACGATGAACACCATGTTTTTGAATACTTTGATTTGAAACCTTTGGTTGAATGCCTTGTTTGAATACCATGAATTGAAATCCTTTGATTGAATACCATCGTGAAACTATTGATTGAATAACTTGTTTTAAAACCTCTGATTGAATACTGAGAATAGTGTCCTTGTATGATAACAAGGTTTATAAAACATTATTTTATCGAAAACACAAGGTTATAGTAAAAGAGTTTATAAAACTTATTCTTTAATTGTATTTAGCATTTATAAAATCATTTGGTGTAAAACAGTTGTGAAACAGTTTAAAGACCTTTTTATAAAACCTTTTAGTATAAATTGTTTAACAGTTGATAAAACCATTAAAACAGTTGATAAATCCTTTTTAAAAATAATTGAGAAATCCCTTGAATTTGTAAAGTGAACCTGTAACAATTGAACAGTATCATGAATCCTGTACATGAAATATGATTTGCATAAAAAGTGTTTGATCACGTGTTCCACCCCCAAAACGGTTGTAAAACAGTAAAAGAGGGGCTAATGTTCTCACCTGACTGCAGTAGACTCTGAACCAGAACAAGTAGCAAGTAGCAAACAAGACTTCTAACTGGTTCCTATATCATTGTAATCATACATAGAATATAAGATTTGTGATATTTTACTCTTTGATTGATTGATTGACTTGAGCCATCATGATCTTGTTTAACCTTGTATAACTTGATTTGAACCAAATTTGAATCCTTATGAAAATAATTCTTGAGTGTTAGATTTACGATTGTATAGACTTTGATTTATTTATTGACTCACGATTTATGAAGAATGTGTTATGGCCAATCACTTGGACTCAATAGTTGTTATTGGGCCGAAGGATGTGTGATAGGCCAAACTCAATAGACTGTTTGGCTGGACAGTGACTATGGGCCCAAAAGAATATGTGTGAGCCGAATACTATCATGTGGGCCGAAAGGATTTATTATTGGGAACAACAAGTGGTGATTTAACCCAATAACCATCACCTTCATAATAACCACATGATTTCTAATTCAATCCCCATACATTTCATATTTTACCATTAAACTTATGAGTTAAATTGTTTATAAACCCATTGGGCCGAATTCATAGCTTAGAATCGAATGGTTTGAGTGTGGGCCGGGCCAACAGAAAATCAAATGGGCTGCATAGGACTAGTGGCCGAGAATCCTATTGGGCTTGATCGAATCATGTGTGCCGATCAAAAGGGCATTGGGCCGATAAAACCAAAGTGGGCTGCATGCATTCGAATTGGGCCAGTGGATTTGTTGGTGGGCCGATACAAGGAATGGCTGCATACTGTCGACCGGACTAACAAGAGCGGCATCCACAAACCATAATTCTGGCCACCCAGGGCAGCGAACCTTTTGGGTTCGCATGTGTAGGTTCGCAAGAGGGTTTGGCCCAACTAGATATTCACGTAGGTTCGTCCATGCAACCTGAAGGTTCGTTCATGTGGATGGGTTCGGCTGTGAGGGAAGGGTTCGGCTAGATGCCATGCAGGTTCGTCGCATGTATGGTTCGGTGGTCCTAGGTTTGGGACTCATGAAGGTTCGGCGCAAGGCATCCGCTCATAGGTTCGCGAGTAGTGAGTGGGTTCGGGTGTAGGGTTCGGCTCCCGTAGGTTCGCCCGTGTCCCATGGGTTCGGCCGACCTTCTTCCCAAGCAGAAAGGTTCGCCCGATGGTGTGCTCCACGAACCCTGCACTTCGCTATCATCATCGAGCTGTTGCAACAATTGTGTGGCTTCCTAGCACTCCTACTGGTTGTCCTCAATCCAAGGAGTCTTCGACTAGTGTTCTAGGGTTGAATGGGTCTCGGTTTTGCAGTGAGTGAACAAATCAAGATAGAAAACCCTAACTTTCAGAATTTTCGTAGCCTCATACCTTGATTTCAGCTGGTGAAAACTTCAAATCCGTGGTACTCCCTTGTAGAAGACGTCGAGGGCTACGCGTGGACACCAAGAACACTCAAATCCGTCCACAAACGAGTGAGATATGGAGCTTGGAAGTGGTAGATCTTAGAGAGAGAGTGGGTGACGGTTTTTGTGGCTAGAGAGAGAGAGAGAGGGTTTGTGGTGAAATGAAATAATTGCCTTCATTTGATGCTTAAATACCCTCGGGGTATTCGGGTTCGTTTCGGTTACTCGATTCGCATTTCCGTTGTGTTTTCGGAACGTAATTTGTGATTTACGCGTTTAAAAATAAAAAGAATTGTTACTCCCATTATTTTGATGAGTTTCAAAATTGTAAAATGTAAAATAAAATATTTTACTTAATTTTAAATTTCGTTCGCTGCCAGACCGTTAAACGACTACAATTACGTGTATACCCATAATTGCGTACGTTTGCCGGTCGTATTATTATTTATTGTCGTTTAATTGTAATTATAAGTTCAACATTAGTATCGTTATGGATTGTCACCCATAATTATACTCAGTCTCGCTTACGTATTACGATTTTTGTTTAATTAATTCATTTGTCATACTATTCGTCATAACACTACGCACTAACACTATCCCATTACACCGAACGTAGTATATGTATAGGGCATACCCAGAGTCCAGCTAACTGCCTTATCTATGCCAGCCCACCACTGTTTCGACATAACACAATACTGTTCTTACCTAGCGTAATCGACTGTAAATAAATAATACATAGTTGTTCCTAATTAAATAAAATCCTATAACACACAAACACATTCGTGAACACCTGAATCACATTGACTGAATGCATATAAATACACATTGTTCTATCACTGTTTACGACTACCATGACTAAATGCACAGATGTTACAATTACTCAAGATTTTGCTGGACCTTCTTCCTCTTCAGCAAAGATGAGACTTCTGATAAAATAATTGCCCTTATCACTCAACTTGAAAGACAATTTGGTCTTCCTGTCAGGACAATAAGGAGTGATAATGGCACTGAATTCAAGAATCAGGTTCTTGATAAGTTCTGCATCTCTAAAGGAATCCTCAGACAATATAGTGTTCCTAGAACTCCTGCTCAAAATGGTGTTGTGGAAAGAAAGAATAGGACACTTATTGAAGCTACTAGAACTATGCTTGAAGACTCAGGATTACCTTTATTCTTCTGGGCTGAGGCAGTAAACACTGCTTGCTATGTCTTAAACAAAGTTCACATTGTGAAAAGACATAACAAGACTGCCTATAAAGTCCTTCATAACATAAAGCCTCTCATTTCTGTAGGACCAATTTGGAGCCCAGAAACAATTCGGTTCCTATGTAGATCTGCTCGACAGCCTCTGGAATAGTGCAGAATCCTATTCCAGGGTTTTCCAATCGAAACCAACAGGCCCCGTGGTGATCCGAAGGTGAGGAGCGAACGTTTTGATCAAGATCGAAGCCCACAAGGTTAGAATCGAAGTTGGACAGGGAAGAACCGCTCAAAACCCTAAGGGTATGACACTGGAGTGCTATGGGAAGAGTGGAGTCTCGGAAAGTTAGGCTCGAATCTGTTTGAACAAGTATATATAGACTGTACTCATTCGGCCGAATGAGTGGCCGAAACAACTCATTCGGCGAATGGCTCAGCCGAATGAGCTTGGTCAGCCTAATGAGTCATACGGATGACTCATTCGTTCGCCCTAGTCATTCGCTAGGCGTTCATTCGCCCGAATGACCTCATTCTTAGGGTCATTCGCACGAATGGGTCTATAAGACACATATAATAAAAGTTAAACATAGACAAACACATATAAAATTGAATAAACATTAAGAAACAATATAGAAAGACTGATTTCATTAATAACATAAACTTTATACATCAAAGATCATACAAAAGCTGAACTAGGGACATTTCATGTACTAACATCAAAGTCTAGTAAGGCATCAACATCTACATCCTCATCACCAGCACCTGAACTGCCAACACCTGCATCAGCACCACCTCTAGCACCACCTACACTAACACACCAGTAACACTAACACCAGAATCCCTACCACCCACATCACCTGCACCAGCATCTCCACCATCATCACCATCATCATCATCATCATCACCTGGTACTATAATGTCCTCTATATCCGAATCAGAATCGTCATGCCTCCATTTCCTTCCACCAGGAGCAATGTACTCAGGATTCTGGAGATGACCAAATAGAGCACGAACTGGAGGCTTCGTCTCCTTTCCCATGTATGATAATACTCTGTTGAGAGTAATGTCGTTCATGTGCTCTAACCGAATGATGTCTGTGCTGGTCTTCGATAGGTTTGGCACTTGAGCATCAAAGATCTGCTGGAGGAATCTAGGGTACATGAGAAACTTCTTGTCACCCTTGAGCACGACATTCTCCTTCAGATGTGTGAATACCCTCTCAGAAAAGTTGAATGGTAGATTCAGCACCAACGCCACAAAAGCACACTGTATAGTCTCCCTCAGCTCATCAAATCCCCCGCGCCTCGAGCCTAGGCAGTGAATAAGTACGTGTGCTAAGTACTTGAACTGTGGAGATAGAAAGGCTTTGTTGAGAACTCCGACTCCCAAGTCACCATCATACTTGCATCGCATAAAACATCCTCAAACAAGACAGCGATCAAGTAGAATGGGATGATCAGGTGCATCCTGAAATCCACATATCCTCCTAATGTGCTCTGCAGAGACTATGCCATCATTCCCTAGCACCTTTCCCCTAATCACAGGAGGCTCCACCTCACAATCTATATCCGCTGATCTCCATAAGTCTCAATGATGAGACTGATATGGATCATAGACAGTAGAAATAGCAGGGAAGAACCTAGAACATCTGAGAAAAGTAATGATCTCATTGAAATGCTTGGCGTTCTTGGTGGCAATATCCAAGTGAGTACATATGTTGTTCTTCGTCACTGCTTTGTAGTCAGCCATACTGAAAAAACAAAAATATAAATAGGTCAGTTCAATTCAGTTAACCAATTTGGGTAAAATCAGAAATTTTACACAAGTCTTCAACTTGTGCGAATGACACTGCAATGACCAAATAAATACTGCCGAATGAGTCTATATTGACCAAATAGGTCAAGTCAACCGAATGACAAACGAATGAACTCATTCGGTTTTGTCATTGACCGAAAGAGTCAAGTCAACCGAATGATCAGTGAATGAGGCTAGTGGTCGAAAGAGCGTCATTCGGTTGGATGGATTCATTCTGTCGCTGCATCTCATTCTGTCGGTTCTTTAAGTCCGAATGGGCTTCATTCGGTCGGCCGAAGGATTTCAAAAGTCCTTTTACTCAAAACAACAAAATAGACCATAAAATCCATATAAACATGTTCAAATACGTCCGATTAAGCTTTTTATAACATGTCTTAGGTGATTTTGTGTTCAATTTGGCCATTTATTAAGAGGCGACCGTTACGAGCCCTAAATCCCAAAACAGTGATTTGTTCACAATGAATCCATGGACAAAAATGGCTAATATTGGTCCCAATGGTACCTTTAACAATCACAAAAGGGAATATGATCAGTAGGGTTGAAGAACAGATGAGAAATAGAAGAATAGTCTAGAAAAGTTGATTCGGCCGAAAGGGTTTCACAAAGTAAACCGAAAGACACTTTTGGGGGAGTGAGTTGGTTCGGCCGAAAGATCCCTATAAATTGGAAGTCTCATTCGGCTGAGAGGTCAACCGAATGAGCTGCTTCGCCTCAAAGAATGAAGTCATTCTATCAAATGAGCTTTTCGCCTGAGTCATTCGCCTATTTCATTCGCCTGTTTCATTCGCATGAATGAAACTTAACACTCACAAACACAAATTAATTTCAAATTTGACATTATGAACAGTTAAACAAGTGCCATTATGAAGATTAGTCTGATTTGGTGATGGATTCAGATACGATTGAACATCTGAACACAAATGATCATCTGAAACAAACTGAATGTAAAATCTTTTTGTATTTTTCTGAAACAAAATACAACTGTACAACTAATAAATCAAACTAAAAACAGTTAAGAAACACATATTTTTGTGAGCAGTCTTTCAAGAAGATGACACATACACCAAATCATGTCTAATAATCATTTCATGAATGTTACACTTCTGACTATCTTATGATTTGATTACTCATATACTTGTCCACTTTAAACCAAACAATACATCATTTCTAAACAAATTAATGATCACTCATATTTTCTGACTGAGTTACCCATTTTGTTTAACCAATAAAGATCAAAATCAGTTTGTAACTTATCTCTGCATAACTTAATACCTAACATCATAAGTTCTATAAGGTTCCTATTTATTTTCTTTTTGATTTTTCTTTTTGATTTGTCTCTCATGTTCAACACATTCTCATGGACGGCTTCAGCTAGGTCTTTACAAAGCAATATGGCACGTATACAGAACTGTGTTGACATGATCAACTTGTTCTATCCAAATGGATGGCTTCAGCTAGGTCTTTACAAAGCAATATGGCACGTATATGGAATCGAACTTATTTTATTTTTGTATTTTTCTTAGCTTGTCCTATCTGAATGGACGGCTTCAGCTAGGCTAGAACTCAAAGAATCGGATTTACTTTTATTTTCTTATGATTCAATCATTCTCATCTGAATGGACGGCTTCAGCTAGGTCTTTACAAAGCAGTATAGAACATGTACAGATTTGAATTCATGAATCATAGGAAACCTCATTAGATCCTATGATAGCAGGAGTATGCTTGATTTGAGTCAAAAACTATTTATCACTTAGCTGATTTTCTAAAATGGATCCAACAAATTAGACTTTCTAAGTAATCACCAATAGTCTATACATTTTGTAAAGTTGGCCTATCAGTACATCAAATCACATAACTCATGTGCTTTCGGTTTATGCATTCACTTTAGCTTTTAAGACATGATAGGTTAACACATCACTTTCTCAAATAAGACTTTCTCATTTTTACAATTTTTCAAATGTGTTTGGATTTTTAAATTTTTCAAATGTTTTTGGTTTTTAAAATTAACCTACTATTTCTCCCCTAAAAACCTAAAACAGAAAATCTTTTTGAGTTTTTTTTGATTAAATGAAAGAAAAATAACAGAAATACTAACATTGAAAAAATAAAGCAAAAGAAACTAACTAATAAAAGCGATGATCATTTGTTTGAATCAGATGAAGGCATGACTTCAGCCTTTTGGAAAACACCATTAGCCGATAGCAGATATAAAAATCTGGGTTTATCAAAAGCTTTTGTATAAAGATCGGCTTTCTGGTGGTCGGTGTGAATTTTAACAACATCGATGAGTTTCTTTTCAAAACAATCACGTATGAAGTGATATTTGATGTCGATGTGTTTGGTTTTCGAGTGCTGGACTGGGTTTTAGTGGCAGCGATGGCAACAAATATTATCAACATAAATAGGAGTGTTAGAAAAATGTAACCCATAGTCCCTGAGTTGTTGCTGTATCCAGATGATTTGTGAGCAACAACTAGGAGCAGCAATATATTCAGCTTCACATGTTGAAGTAGACACTAACGTCTGCTTCTTGCACTGCCAGGTAACTAAACGGGTTCCAAATAACTGACATCCAACAGATGTTGACCTGAAATCTCTTTTGCATCCGCCATAGTCTGAATCACTGTATGCAATAGGCTCAAAGTTATAATCATTAGGGTACCATAGGCCAAGATCAGGAGTACCCTTTAGATAACGCAAAATCCTTTTCACAGCAATGAGATGTGATACTCTTGGTTTGGACTGATAACGAGCAGAAGCATGTGGCGAATATGATGTCTTGCCGAGAAGCAGTAAGATACATGAGAGACCCAATCATTCCTCGGTACAGAGTGGCATCGATTAATTCCCCCTTTTCGTCTGGTGTAATGCCGTGATTGACAGCCAGTGGGGTACCAGCAGGTTTTGTATCCGACATACTAAACCAGCTCAGAATGTCACCAACGTATTTGGTCTGATGAATGAAGATCCCTGCCTAAGATTGATCCACCTGCAACCCAAGAAAATATTTCATCTCCCCCATCGAGCTCATTTCAAACCTGTCTTTCATAACCTTCTCGAATTCCTTGCACAGACTATCATTTGTAGAACCAAAACTGATGTCGTCCACATAAAGTTGTACCCAGAGTACGTCACCATCCTTTTCTCGAATAAACAACGTGCAATCAATGACACCTCTTTTGAACCCGTTGTTCAGAAGGTGAGTAGACAATGTCTCGTACCACGCTTGCGGAGCTTGATGCAATCCATAAAAAGCCTTGTCTAGCTTGTAGACTTGGTCACGATGCAATGGATCCTCAAACCCTGGATGTTGATTGACATACACCACTGTTCTGTTCTTACGTTCAGCAACGCCATTCATTTGCGGGACATATAGAGCACTGAATTGTTGGACAATGCCACGTTCATTGCAGAAGTTCTCCATGTTGCGATTCTTGAACTCTGTCCCATTATCTGTTCTGAGCATACGGATCTTGAGCTTATAAAGGGATTCAAGTTTAGTTACCAAAACTTGAATACAATCAAAGGTTTCTGATTTCTCCTTCAGAAAGAAAACCCAAGAATATCTGGAATATTTTTCAGTGATGACTAAACAGTATTGATCTCCAGCTATACTCTTGCGGTTGACTGGACCAAATAAATCCATATGGAGAAACTCAAGGGGAACAGTGATTGAATTATACTTTTTCAGCTTGTGAGACTGCTTAGTCTGCTTTTCCTTCTTGCACGAGACATAGATATCAGACAGCTTGAAATTCTTCAAACTGACACCCTCAACCAAATTGTTGTGCACCAAATAATTCATCTTGCGTAAAATCAAATGGACCATCCTCTTATGCCAAAGAATAGTCTTTCTCTATAGCTTTTGACATAAAACATGAAGCTGAGGAGGATGTTGTTGAAGCTGTAGCCTTGTTGAGTACATAGAAGTCCTGCTTACGGGGTGCAGACATCAAAATCCAATCTTCAGGAATAGTGATGCCTTGCTTGAGTATGTAGCAACTGGAGTCATCAAAAAGAACTTTATACTGCTTGTTACAAATCTGTGACACTGAAAGAAGATTGTTCTCCAGCTGCTTGACATATCTGACTTTATCAAATGAAACTTGGCCATTAGAAAGAATACCCTCTTCGGTAATGAACCCGCCTTTGTCACTGGCAAACGCTACATATCCACCTCGAATTGCATTAACATTGGAGTGCAGCGAAATATCTCCAGTCATGTGCCTTGAAGCCCCACTACCTGCACAAACACAAACAATTAGTTCAATTTGGGAACCCAAGCCTTTACAGTGTTGGGTTGACCCAATGAGTCTCGGATCCAAACATCAATCTATTTACCATTTGGGGTTGCCTTGTCTGGAGTGTTTAAAACTGAAGTCTTAGAAGACTTGACTTTCCAGACTGTGCTTTTATTGAAAGAGTTTTTCAAGTAAATGGATGATGGTTTTGATTGATTGACATTAACAACCTTGGGAACATCCAAGTTCACCACTTTCCCATTACCCTTATCCAAAGGCTTAACAAGATTTGGTTGTTTGGGCTTTGCTTCAGATGATTTGAAATCAGATTTGACTTGTTTGATAAAATTCTGATTTTGTTTTCTTGGTGGTGCAACCTTAGGTCTGATCAACTGAGGACAAAATCTAACGACATTTCCAGGTGCACCACACTCAAAGCAAACGCTTTTGTCTTTGAGAGAAAACTGTTTGGCTTTAGACTGAGAATTTTTAATTTGGTCTCACTTGCTTCACCATTCTGTGAAGACTTCACAAAGCAAATGGCTTTGGATAACTTTGAAGCCATTTTTGCCTTGGGTTAGATTGGGTCAGCCTTTTTGGCAACAGATGTCTGATTCTTGACATAAGACACTTGAGGAGTAACATCAGACTCATCCTCAGAATCAGAAACCCAATCTTCAACCACGCCCTCCACAAAAGATTCCTCAGACATTGAGGAACCCTCATCAGAAATTATCCCAATAGGATCAATAACTAATGGAGTTTTCACCTGAAAGTCTTTAACCTCTTTGTCATTCGAAGAATTGACAAAGTTGTTCAAGACTGGTGGGGGATAGTGATTGTATCTTGTTTCTTTACCCTTCCCATCCTGATCAGTCCCTTTACTGATCATGTGCTCGATAATGTAAGAAGAGCTCTCATAGCTCTTGAGCTTCTGGCTTAAGGTCTCATAGTCACACTCGACTATGGAAAGTTTCTTCTTAGTCTCATTTATGGTGTTGAGATAAGAAGTAACTACATCCTGCTTATTTAGCACAACGATCTCAGCCTCATGTAACTGTCTGTTTAATAAAACAATTTTATACTGAAAATCTTTTTCATTAGATTTTAAAATTCTGTTTGCTTCAATCATTTGGTTGAGATCGCTGATCAAGTCAGCATTGTGCTTCTGATAAGCCAAAACCTTACTGTCAAGATCAGTACAGTTAAAACATCTGGAATGAGAAGAAGAACTTTCATCAAATACCTGATCTGACTGAGAGGTAGCAGAAGTGTTCACCATCATAGCAAACTGGGTAGCTGGTTCTTCAAGCTCAGCATCAGACTCTTCTTGAATATCTGAGTCTGAAGTGCTTTCTGATTCAGATCCAGATGATTCCTCTAGACTGGTCTTTGCTTCTTCAGAAATGCTTTCTTCACTGGATTCATCCGTCTTCTGGATTTCTGCAACACAGGCTTTGTCTTGTCCTCCCTAATCAGGATTGAATCTGAAATCCCAATTCTCGCCTTCATCATTTTGTACCATCAAGGCTTTTCTTGCATTTGAAGAACTTGCATGAGTAGGAGTATCAATGGGTACAAGTCTTCTTTCTGGATTTGCTGCAGAAGATCTCTGATTCTGAAAAGGATTCTTGTTGCCTGTCTTCTTTGGTTGTTTGCACTGTCTTGCAAAGTGTCCCTTATCACCATAATTGTAGCAAGTGATAGATCTCATATCAAAACCAAATTTTGAATCCATGTTCAGATTTATATCTTTTCCAGTTCTTCTCACAAAATCCTTAGCTCTTCTGATTGCACTGGCAAGAACCTACATGATGTATATCCTCTCCATATCATCCGGGCCAATCTTAGAATAATCCTCATTTGTCAAGTGAGGATTACCCAATTGCCCTGCTAGTAATCCATCATAGGAGCTCACAAGAGTATACAGAAGACCCATATGCCCTTTTGCAACCTCTACAGTCACTTTATCAAAATGATCTGTCTTCAGATTGGTGACAGGATGGCTACTTTCTTTCTGAGAGGTTGATGTTGACAATGATTGACTGAAGTGTATCTGGTTTGGAACAGGAGCTTCTTTAGTCTTTAGTGGAGCATGAGAAGAAGCTCTCTCTACAGTAGGAGTAGAGTAATACAATGAAGGGTCCTGAACTTGAGCAACTCTCTTTGCATTCCATTTGTTCTCAATCTCCTGTTCTTTCAGTTTCTGGATAAACTCATTGGTGTCCATATTTGCCATCATCTCATTCTGCTTCAAGACCATGAGGAATGACTCCCATTTAGGAGGTAAAGCATCTGCTAAACACTGAATGTATTCTTGAGTTGTAGTCTTGACCTGATGGTTGAACAGCTCACTCAGGAGATGGTAAAATCTAGCAATCAGATCATCTAGGGACTCGTTTCCCACATACATGAAACTATTAAACTCCTTCCTTAATGATTTTGACTTTATGTTCTTTAAAGCATCATTTCCCTCGTATCTCTGCTGCAACGCATCCCAAAGTAACTTTGAAGATGTAAACTGTCTGAACTGATGAAAGATATCAGTTGCAATAGATTGGGACAGAATAGCATAGGCTTTCTCCTTAAAGTCATATAGTTTCCTCTGGGTTCAGTCATCTGGGAGACTAACATTGGAGTTCCATCTTCATTCAGAGGTCTCAAGTAACCACCCTCTATCATCATCCACAAGTTTGTATCAACTCCATTGATGTGGATCTCAAACCTGTACTTCCAATGAGGGTAACCATCAAATGAAAGCAACTTAGGAGCTTTATTAGAGTTCCCTGTCTCAGTCTCAGTGAGTAACAAAGTCTGAATCCGATGATTCTAGTTAGCCATCAAAGCTAAATCCTCCATTATGTCAAGAACAAGTGAATTCAACACTTAGAAAAATTCCCAAACTGATGGCCGAATGGCAATGATTTGACGGAATGTCGTGGACCGAATGAAATATGAAGATCGAAGGAACAGAGGACATAATGAACTTGAAGGCCGAATGAGAAGCATCGAATCACAGTTGGACCAAACGAATGAGTCTATAGAATGAGTAGTTGTCGGAATGAGCAGAAGGCCGAAAGAGAGCTATTCGGCGAATGAAGCTTATTCGGCCGAAAGAAGGCTATTCGGACGACCTATTCGGACGAGTGACACATTCGTACCATCTGGGGTTTTCAGCTGCAAAAAGCGCGATAACTTTTTATTTAGAGCGAATCTAACCACCAAAATTGGTACAGAACATCAAGACATCATTACCAAGCAGGTGGAATGATCGATTTGTTAAGACATCCACAAAAACCCACGAATTTGTGATGACCAGTGACTTGAAGGGCAAGAAAGTTAGGGTTTTCAGATATCTCGAACAAGCAATCGCATATATGGTGATTTGGATTGAAAATCGAGCAGAATCAAGAGCCAAAGCTCTTATACCACTTTGTAGGACCAATTTGGAGCCCAGAAACAATCCGGTTCCTATGTAGATCTGCTCGACAGCCTCTGGAATAGTGTGGAATCCTATTTGAGGGTTTTCCAATCAAAACCAATAGGCCCCGTGATGATTCGAAGGTGAGGAGTGAGCGTTTGGATCAAGATCGAAGCCCACGGGGTTAGAATAGAAGTTGGACAGGTAAGAACCGCTCAAAACCCTAAGGGTATGACACTGGAGTGCTCTGGGAAGAGAGGAGGCTTGGAATGTTAGGTTAGAATCTGTTTGAACAAGTATATATAGACTGTACTCATTCGGCCTAACGAGTGGCCGAAACAACTCATTCGGCGAATGGCTCAGCTGAATGAGCTTGGTCAACCGAATGAGTCATACGGACGGCTCATTCGTTCGCCCTAGTCATTCGCTAGGTGTTCATTCGCCCGAATGACCTCATTCTTAGGGTCATTCGCACGAATGGGTCTATAAGACATATATAATCAAAGTTAAACATAGACAAACACATATAAACTTGAATAAACATTAAGCAACAATATAGAAAGACTGATTTCATTAATAACATAAACTTTATACATCAAAGATCATACAAAAGATGAACTAGGGACATTTCATGCACTAACAATTAACTTCTTCAAAGTTTTTGAGTGTCGTTGTTTCATTTTGAACACAAAAGACTCTTTGTCCAAGTTCGCTGTTAAAGTTGACTCTGGATATTTTGTTGGATACTCTCAGACCTCTAAGGCTTACCGAGCTTTCAATCTCGGGACCAAAATTGTTGAGGAAACCATTTATGTTAAATTCAATGAGTCTGCATCAACTTCCTCCTTCCCATCAGCTCCTGATAACCTCTTCGATCTTGAAAGTTTCACCTACATTTCTTCTAATCCTTCTTCTTCCCCTTCTTCAGAATCGTGTCAAACCTCTAATGATCTATCCTCTCTTGAGGATTGTTGTGTATCTAAATTCTTTACCTCTATTCCTTCTTATCAAATAAATCCTCAAACAAATATCTACTTCTTTATCCCCAGCTTTGGATGATGTACCTGTAGATATTCCTGAACATGTTCATACTTCCCCACTAGAAAACTCTCCTGGCCCCATTGAAAATTTATCCTCTTTCGATGTTGCCTCTGCAAATAACTGTTTGAACATCATTCCCTTCAGCATAAATCATCCTCTAGGGCAGATCTTAGGTGATTTAAATAAAGGTGTTCAAACTAGAAGCCAGATTTCAAACTTCTACCTTCATGCAGCCTTTTTGTCCCAAATTGAGCCTTCCAAATATCAGGAAGCTCTTAAAGATAATAATTGGGTGGAGGCCATGCAAGATGAACTATTACAGTTCAAAAGGAAAAATGTTTGGACTCTCTGCCCCTTGCCAGCAGGAAAATACCCTATTGGAACTAGATGGGTATTTAGAAATAAAACAAATGACATAAGCATCGTGATCAAAAATAAAGCCAGATTGGTAGTGTAAGGGTACTGCCAAGAGGAAGGCATCGACTATGATGAAACCTTTGCTCCCGTGGCCAGACTAGAAGCCATCAAACTCTTCCTACCATTTGCTATATCCCATAATATAGAGGTATATCAAATGGATATAAAAAGTGCGTTCCTGTATGGGACTATAAAAGAGGAAGTCTATGTTTGTCAACCTCCAGGGTTTGATGATGTTCATCATCCTGATTGGGTGTACATACTAGACCAAACACTTTATGGTCTGAAACAGGCACCCAGAGCATGGTACGACACTCTTTCTCAATTTCTTCTTTCTAATAAATTTTCTCGGGGAACCATTGATAAGACTCTGTTCATCAAGAGGGTAGACAAGGAGTTTTTGCTGGTCCAAATTTATGTGGATGATATCATTTTTGGATCAACAAAACCTTCCTTCTATGAACAATTTTCAAAATTATTGTCTTCTAAGTTTGAAATGAGTGCTTTAAGTGAAATAAAAACAATTTTAGGACTCCAAGTCAAACAAACCCCCAATGGGACTTTCATTCATCAATCTAAATATGTAAAGGATCTTCTAAATAAATTTGATATGAATGATTGAAAAATAATCTCTACCCCCATGGCAACAAGTCTAGGAATAAGTCCAGATGAAAATGGTGAACCTGTAGATCAAACCCTCTACAGGTACATGATTGGATCTTTGATGTATCTTACTACATCAAGGCCAGACATCATGTATGCAACATGTGTCTGTGCAAGATACCAGTCTACCCCCAAACAATCCCATTTGTCATTTGTGAAGAGGATACTCGGATATCTTAAAGGCACTCCTGTGCTAGGTATCTGGAATCCTGCTAATCAAACTTGTAAGCTTGTTGGTTTTTCAAACAGTGATTATGCTGGATGCTAACTCACCAGAAAGTCTACTTCGAGAGGATGTCAGTTCTTTGCAAATTGCTTAGTGTCATGGCAAAAGCAAAAAAGCAAACGTCGGTGTCAAATTCAACTACTGAAGCTGTGTACATTGCAGCAGCCCATTGCACTGCACAAATCCTTTGGTTACAATACCAACTGTTGGATTTTGGAATAACTGAACTAAAAACACCTTTATTAATAGACAGCGAAGCTGCCAAAAATATAATAAAGAATCATGTCTACCATTCTAAAACCAAACACATAGAAATAAGGCATCACTTCATTAGGGACTGTTTTGAAAAGGGACTAATTGTCCCAGAACATGTCTCTACAAGTGACCAAATACCGGACATATTTACCAAACCCTTGGACTCTTCAACCTTTTCTAAATTTGTGGCCTAATTTGGAATGATAAATATGAGCTAATAAACATGGTTAAGAATGTGTTTCTCAAACCTTTAAACCACTGATGAAGCGACCTTGGTATTTCTAAGTTTGTGGCCAAATTTGGAATGATAATTATCCTAACAACGGATATTTGATAAACCACTGATGAAGCGACCTTGGTATTTCTCAGTGGTTATCCCAAAACACAGATAGGATAAATGATTATGCTAGCCACTGCTTCATATCTATCCGCGGCTAAAACCTTCCGTTGTTACATTTTAAACCTCCATGGTTTCTTTCCCTTCCGATGTTTCTTTTCCTTCTGATACTTTTAACCTCATCACTTATCCATGGTTACTTTGCTTCCAAGGATAAGGTTCTTCTGATGTTAAAAATCTCTTCCGTGGTTAACTTCTTTTCTCTATAGTTAACAATTTCTTGAGCCTTACGCCTGATTTGACCGTCACTAATCACTATGCAAGATTAAACTCCCTACAATTAATTGAATTTACCCTCATTAATTGTTCTCACGGCTCAATAATATCTTCGCATTTTACATTTCTACCCTTCTCATCTCTAATGACTAATGATCTTATTTATATCAGTGGTTACCCTCTAAAGTTCTTCAGTTCTTTCATAATAACTTAACGAAGTTTCTTGATCTTCTTTTGATCAAGAAAACCCTTCTTTCAAATTCAAATCTTCTGAATGCTGCTTATAGCAAAGGATAACTACTTGTCAGGCTTGTCGCCTTGCACGACGCACTTACACTGATTCTGTCTGAGCTTGATGCTCATAATGATGGTGTAACAGCATCGGACCAGGCTTCATTCCTTACAAAGCTTTGTCTGTACATCAGGGTGTGCATGAACGTACTCATTTGTCTTTTGTTCTTCTCTCTCTTGCTCACAGGTTTGTCCAATGGGTAAAACCCTAAGGTAAAACTTTCGGTAAATTATAAGTAGTGGAGGTTTTTATATTTCAAACCGCCCTTGAGTGCTGTCACACCCCGAGCCGGCGGGGTTGGATCGGATTTCCCGTCGGGCGGAAGGTAATCGGGGCACGATATCGTGAGTGATAATCGAAATGATCAGATTGTTTACATTGCACATGATATAAATGAGAAATGCTAAATAGAATAGAATTACAAAGTTAAATTACATCCGTATCATTCATAATTTAACAAAGTAAATCTACCATAAACATCATAAGATAATCTATCTTGTAACTACACAAGATATACAAAATAATGGTATAATGATGTTCCAAAAGTATGCAGGTCCAAAATTACTAAGTCTTCTATCTGAAGTCCTAGTCCAAAAGCATAAGCTTCTTAATTGACCTGTTCGTCACCTGAGAAGTCATGCAAAAATAAAGTCAACACATGGTTGGTGAGTTCATATGGTTTGGTAACTGAAAATGATTTGTAAACCTCCTTCGGTAAAGACCCTAACCTCATTAACATCACATGTAATATCCACATCGGTATGCTTATATATAGGGCATACCCCTGAGTCGAGCCTACAACCCGCCCAGACGCCGTCCCACCACATACTAATACGCATATGACATTGTTGTTAATGATAATTAAGCATTTTTACCTACCATACACTTCCATTCCACTATAGTTTTAATGTACACTCAAAAAATTTGTTAACCCTCGGGTAACAACCTTAATCTCATT
The DNA here is from genome assembly GCA_009363875.1 of Mikania micrantha. Lineage (NCBI taxonomy): Eukaryota > Viridiplantae > Streptophyta > Magnoliopsida > Asterales > Asteraceae > Mikania > Mikania micrantha. The sequence continues at coordinate 21,567,168 of CM018680.1, forward strand.
AACATCACATGTATCATCCAGATCAGTATGCTTATATATAGGGCATACCCCTGAGGCGAGCCTACAACCCGCCTACACGCCGTCCCACCACATACTAATCCACATAGGACATTGTTGTTAATGATAATTAAGCATTTTACCCCTACCATTAACCCATTTGTTATTCAGTTCTTTGTTCCTATAAATACAACAATTTGAAATCTCTATTGATTCCTTAAGTTCATCACACAATTATGATCAACGACAACAATTGTAGAAACAGTTAAATAAATTCTTAATTAAATAAATAAATAAGCATTTAATAAAATCTAAGTCTTAATGATTGGGCCTTGGTCAACTCGAGTAGACTAGTCTAGCAATCAGGTACTTAGTAGTAAAGGAGATCTGTAAACCTCATCAAACATGTGACCTATAATCAATCAGTCTAGGTAGGACATCTTTTGATATATAGGCTTTTATAGTTCTTTAGACCGTCCATAGTTCATATAGTTCTTTAGTTCTTTGGCATATGTTATCTTTGAGCATTTCCCAGATGTTCCTCAAAACAGTTAGGGAATACTGTAAATATCATCAAACATGCGTCTCATATTCGATCAGTCTAGCTAGGACATCTTTCAAAACTGAGAATGGCACATCCTATCTTTGATATTTCCCAGTTAGACCCTTGAAATAGTTCTTTGTACTTAGTTCTTTGACAACACACCCTTAAAATAGTTCTTTGTAATAGAGCGTTAGTTCTTTGAAATAGACCTTTGAAAATAGTACTTTGTTTTAGATCTTTAGTTCTTTGAAAAGAGTTCTTTGATTTGAAGAGTTATTTACTCATGACGAATAGATAACTCGTTTTAAGTCCAATAAACAGTTTACCTAGATAGAAGTCTAGAATAACAGTTATACATGTAAAACATATACAAATTAAAAGCATTTAACTAAACAATTTAAATAAAACAGTTTACGCATGCTTCTCAGCCCCGCATTTTAAAACAAAAATTTTAGAAAAGGGGCTATGAACTCACCTGTGTTGCTGTGCAATAGAAGTATCACGAAATGCGCACTCTTTGTTTGTGGGTTATGTTTCTTCAGTTCCTGAGTTGGTTTAATAGAGTTCGAATACGATAAGTAGTTATAATAAACGTCGTAACTAGGGTTTGGTCTCGGTGTGCAACTAAGTGTCCTAGATTTCTAATGAATTTCGAAGATTTCATCCAACTATTCTAACTTATCCTCGGTTTGTAACCCGTATCCTAAGATTAACCATAACACGTTCTTAAATTAAAGCATCTTTAAATTATTTTATTTTAGATTAAAGGTTTAGAAAACATCATTTATCGAATTTTAATAAAGTTTACAAATCATTTATTTTATTAAGAACACAATTTAATTTTAAAGAAATGAGTTTTTACATGATGGGCCTAAGTTAAGCCCATTAGGCCATCCTCGGCCCATTATTAGACTTTGATCTTCCAATGATTTGTAGATAGTTCCTTGAGTAACTAATCCTTGATAGTTTCAATCAACCATCTTAGATTAATCCCATGTCTTTATAGATTTTCCGAAGATTTAGGTGTTAGCTTTTAATTTAACCTCATAACCTTTAGGTTATTGTTTTGATCTCCAAAATAGTGTCGAAAATCCTTGTTTAGATAATATCATGATTTAGTTGATCTCTTGTTATAGAAACTTTATTCCTTGTTTCCTTTAAAGGATTTTCTGCCTTATAGACTAAGTATAATTTCTAGATCAACTCCCTTGGTCCATTCTCTTGATAACCCCTAGTTTAACCACCTGACCCTCCCAAAGTTGGTTTGCATGAGAATAACCCTAATGCATATTCCCATGCACGCACATCCTTGGCTAACCCCCATGCAACTCGTCACCCGAACATACTCAACCTTGGCCGAATGATAGCTGGACCGGTCGTATAACAGATGGCCGAAGTGACTTGGACCGAAGCACATGGCCGAGAGAATGAGTCCCGAATGAGGGTGTGGTCGACCGAAACAACCCCCGATCGAATGGAGGTCCGGCGAATGGAGGTCCGGCAAATGAGAAGCCATAGTCATTCGGCGAAGGAGAGTAGCTTGGGCTAGGACCATTCGGCGAATGGGCTGTTGGTTTGGTGGGGAGTCATTCGGCGAAAGGCTGGACCGGCTGGCCTATTCTGCGAGCTGGGCTGGTGCCATTGGGCCGGTCAGGAACCACCAGGTACAGCCATGGTGTTCGGGCTAATCGACCTGGTTTTGCTCTAATACTTGTTCCTACGTGATTCTAGGGTGTGGGTGAGTGATTTCCCTAAGTTTTCGTGGTGGTTCAACCGGTTTCTAAGGGTTTTCAACAAAGGGTTTTCAAACCCTAAAATCGTAACAAAAAACGTGATTTTACCTTGATTTGGATGGACAAAAACGCAGATCCTCTGTACTTCTACGATCTATGCGTTGTGGTGGTCGTTTAGGCACCAAGAACACGCGATTCGGTTGAGAAACGAGAGAGATTGGGTGTGGGTTTCTAGAGAGAGAAAATAGAGAGAGAGAGAGAACAGTGATGGTGGTGAGAGCTGGTAGTTGGGATTGATTATGGCATTGAATGCCATAATAAATGCTTCCAAATTAACCGGGTTCGTTCGGTTTTGCTCGGTTTCACGTAAAACGTTGGTTTTTCGTCGTTTTCGTAACGAAACTACTCGGTTTTAAAATAGTAATTTATAAAATTATTTTAGGTTGTGATTCCTAATAAATTAACTAAATATCTTTTGTTTATTTTAATTTTCAAAAATATTTAATTAACATTTAAATCGAATCGCGCAGTCATCGCGCGTATTTGTTCGAATCGTCACTCGATCAAATACGACAATGATTACACTTTTCAATATGATTTTCTAATATTGGACATCATTCGGAACGTTAAACTTTCAGATATATTCGTACAGATCGTCACCTATACGAATAATCCGTCGATGTAGCATTCACGTAACGGCATCCGTGTTGTTTTGTTCTGTAAAGCCTCACATACGTTTATACATAATAAGTCCTAACAAGTAATCACATGATGGTTCTATGTTGCCAGATAATTATCTGACTCAAGAACCATAGTTCTGAACTTTGTTTGTGTTAAATGTTTCTGAACTTGTTGTTTGATAACACCAATGATAATGACAAATGGTATAAATAGGAAATGCACTAAAATGTATATAGTTCGTACCTGTTTACTGTTCATATTACTGTTTAAGATCACTATTCCGGTACGGTTCCGGCACTGATGTTACAAGTGCAAACGGTTAAACTTCATCATCTTTTTCTCTCTAAATTTAAAGCAAAGATTTACACTCACACTTTGTACTCTTACCTGCTCGGTGTTTATCATCGCAAAAATGGCATCTGAAACTTTGAAAATCAAGCCGATTCACAACCTCGGAGCGTACCTTGTTAGTTCTTCATAGTATCCTCACTACAACGAAGCAATCGACATTCTGGTAAACTCTTTCGTTCATACTGCTCTCATCCTAAATCCTCCTATCTCGGAGGTTACTCTAAACCAATTTTGGACAAACTCTACCTTGGTGACAAAGGATGAGTCTGTTGAAAGCATCGCTTCGGTGGTTGCCGGTCAACAAGTCACCCTCACCCCTTCCAAAATAAGTGTTGCCCTAAATCTGGATGACACCGAGGCTCCCACAAACGTTTCTTTAAACTTCTCCATAATGCTTTTGTTCAGTGTGATTATCAGGGTGACCTGAAAAACATGACCTTGTACAAAGCTTTCTTCTACCCTAAGTACAAGTTCCTGTATCACACCATTTTACAGTGTCTTTCTCAAAAGCCGACGAGTTGGGGAGAAATGCCATATGACATGCAATATGTCTTGTATGCTATTCTGTCCAACGAAAAGGTCAACTTGTCACAAATAATTTTTGATCATCTGGTACATCACCAGAAAAGCCAAAAATTTCTACTGTATCCTAGGTTTGTTATGGCTTGTCTTTTTGCTGATCTTAATAAGGTTTGTCATATTGCTCCTCTTTCTACTATCAAGAGCATTGACAAACAGGTGTTCACTAACCACTGGATGATGTTGTCATATTGTCTTTTTGATCATCTGTTCCATCCTCACAGATGAATCAAGCATCTCCATCCCATCTAGCTCCTCATCAATCCTCTCAACTGGATGATGTTGTATTTCAAAGGGAACCCTCTCTAACCACTGAAATGTCATTTGACACTCAGATGGCAGTCCAATGTCCCAAGTATATCTCTGTTTCTTCTCCACAAATAGCCCCTCACTCTCCTACCCATGTTCTCCATGTGATTGATTCTGTTTTTGAGCAACTTGGTTCTCCTCCACCTTCAACAACAGAGGAACTGCCCCATCTAACCTATGCTCAAACTCATCAATATCCTACCCATGGAGAAGAGGATGAGATCACGATGTCCAGTCCATTTAGACTCCTTGATCATATATCTGGAGCATCCATCTCATATGACGATCCAATGGGCTCTCATTTGAATGGATCAGGCAATAAGACTCCTGATATGGCAACAGCCCGTGAAGTTCTTGAAACTGAGGCAGGAAATCCCCGGAACCAAGATAAAGGGGTCCATGACATTCCTAAGAAGTACTCGGGTCATGAAAAAACTGACTCACTAGTCAAGGATTCGGATGACATTCGTAAAAGGATGGACGAATCAGATCTTAAAATAAAGGAATTGACGGATCCTGTTGCTCATATTCAGGCTGATGTGACCAAGCTAACTGAGTTAGTCACAACAGTCTTGAATAACCAAGCCCTGCAACCCAAATCCATCCCCATGCAGATACCTTCACTTGAAGGTACTCCAAACACTCTACCTACTTCCACTGCCCCCACCTTCTCAACCCATGCTTTTCAAGAAGTGTTAAACCCACTTCTTACTGCCCATCTAACTACCCTGCTTCAAACCTTTACCCAACAATTTCTCACCACTCAAAAGATCCAAATGGATCTACTGAAAATTTCAGTAGATACCAAAGTCTCCTCCTTACAACATGAAGTTTCTAACCATACTCGCTTTCTTGAGTCTCTTACTGGGATTGCTCCTCTTTCTCCCAGGTTCAAGGAACATGTTGATGAAGCCAAAAAGAGGGAGAATCAAAGGCTCTTGTCTGCTTCCCAAGCTGCCAATAAGGAAGAAGACAAGACTGAGCAAAGGAGGATGAAGGAAATAAGATTGAAAAATCAAGAGGCACTCCTCAAAGCAGCACTGGATCAACTGTTCCAGACTGAAGCTGCTAAGGCTAGCTCTGAGCAGAAGCAAAGGGAAGCTGAAGCTCAAATAAACACTAGAACATCTGGAGTACCCAGAAAACCCAAACCTTCTAACTCAGCTCCCACTGAGAAAATTAAGCCCACAACCGCTGCCCCATCCTCTTTTGCCTCAACTAATCAGGACATACCAATTCCAACTGGTTCTGTCCAATCTAAGCACAACCCCATCTTTCCAAAACAAATCTCTCCCACCATATCTATCCATTTTTCACCTATACATACAAATAAAGGAAGCTCACATACCCTTCCCCAAATTCTGCCTCTCAAACCCTCCTAGAACTATCCTCACAAATTTCCCTTCCTACTACTCACAATGCTTCCAAAATTGGCCAAAAACCAGCACCAATATTCACTCAGTCTTTCTCAAGAAGACAAAAGAGTGTGTCTAGAAAAATCAAAACACCCAATAACATACATCAGAAACCTCTAACCCCTGCTCAAGAACCTAGCTCAGACTTAAATGATGATCAGCCCATTGCGTCTCTTAGTTTCAAGAAAGAGAAGGCTCATATTGGCTGATGATGATGAGTCTTTCCTGCCCAAAACCACCACATCTCCGTCACCAATAAGGTCAGTAGATGCTGAGAAACCACAAACTTCTCCAATAAAGGAATCCTATTTACCTGTAAGGACATCCCTTCCGATGAAGACCTTCGGAAGACAAAGCATAAAGAAACGGAGAAGTAAAATAAGATCCTAGCCGATCTAGAAGCCACTGGTCTCTCAGGAAATGAGCTTGTAAAGACCTATTAGGAGAAAATTTCCCTGTTGGATCAGCAGCAAGATAAAGCCTATCAGGCTGAGAGGGAGCAGCTGATCAAGTTTCTGCTGGATGAAAGGAAGTACAAAGTTGACAACTTAAGCAAACAGCATATTAATAGCCTCATAAATGAAGCTGAAGTCTTATCCAAAAGAATAAAGGCAGAAGTCAAGAAGAAAAAGACAATTGAGCAGAGAAAAAGAATAAAACACATCCTCATCCAAATTCAATGGGGACTAAAGAATACAATAACAAGATGGAGAGATGATGTTCTGTTTGATGAATGGTGCAAGTTCAAAAGAGAGAACAGTGATCATCTTGAGCTTTGGAAAGAAGTCACTTCACCCTCTCCCACTATAGTGACTCAGCTCAAGGATGCCAACCCAAGCACAATGCTTGATCATTTGCTAAATGAACCTATGGGAAGCCTAGGTGTTGGGTCTGCAGAACCTCCATCTGCTGTCAAATTCAGACCCTGGTGTAACATCAGTGCCGGAACCGTCACCGGAACAGTGATCTCTACAGTACAGGAACAGTAAAACAGGTATGAATCACACATTTCAGTATTTTTCACATTCATGTCATTTATCATTATCATGGTGAGTTGTCATAGAACAGTTTCAGACACATTTAACAGAAACACAGTTCAGAACAATGGTTCTTGAGTCGGATAATTATCTGGCAATACAGAACCACCATGTGATTATTTGCTTAGGACTTATTATGTATAAACGTATGTGAGGCTTTACAGAACAAAACACACGAATGTCGTTATGTGAATGCTAAATTTACGGGTTATTCGTATAGGTGACGATCTGTACGAATATATCTGAAAGTTTAACGTTCTGAATGATATTCTTTAATTAGAAAACAAGATTGAAAAGTATAGTTGTCGTCGTGTTCGTACGGGTGACGATTCGAACGAATACGCGCGACGACCGTACAATTCGATTTAAACAGTTGATTTTGTTTTAAATTTTTAATAAATAAAAGATATTAGTTAATTTATTAGGAATCACAACCTGGAATAATTAAATAAACTCTATTTTATATAACCGTGTCGTTTTGTCACGAAAACTACACAAACGCACATTTTACGCGAAATCGATCGAGACCGAACGAGTGGGTATTATAACTCACATTAAATGAAACATTTATGTTCCAACCACCTACACCAACCTCCCTCCTCATTCTCAAACTCGTCACTCTCTCTCTAGCTCTCTCTCTCTCTAGAAATTTCAACTTCTCTCTAAGATTGGAAGCTTGTTTCAAGTGGGATTCGATCAAACTTGGCGTCATCTTGATCCTCTCATCTCGTAGATCACGGGAGTACAACTTATCTGAGCATTCATCCACGAAATTCGAGGTAATGTTTAAGTTTAAACTCGATTTTGTAGGGTTTCACGAACTCATGTAAGTTTTGCTATGTTAATCGATTTTAAACACTAGAAACACATAGGTGTAGGTGCACACATGTTTATGTATTGTTAGAAATGGGTTATAACAGATTGTGGCTGCAAACAAGGAGAAAAGGTTGCAGGTTCGTGGAACAAAAAGATGAACGAAGGAGACAGGTTCGCTAGCCGAACCCTAGTGCGCTGCAAATGATGGAGCCGAACCTTTCTGGCACCCCACGAACCCTGGGCACCGAACCCTGCAGTCTGAATCACGAACCTGTGGCTTACTGACAGCCGAACCCTGACCCACTGCACCGAACCCTGTGGTGTAGTGCCGAACCATTAGGGGTGACGAACCCTTTTGTGCATGGGCTCGCGAACCACCATGCAGTGGATGGCCGAACCTTATATGAAGCGAACCATTGGCTCACGAACCATTGATGACCAAACCCTTCCTCACTTCTAGTAGACGAGCCTTAGCCGCGAACCCATCAACAGGGCCGAACCCATAAGGTTCGTGGGAAATATTGTATTAGCCGAACCCTACCTAGAACCTCATAGGTTCGCTGCCTTGGATTTCATGCAAAGCCTAGAAATTGTTTAATGAAGTCGAAATGGGACTAGGATCAATGAAACAAATGTTATAACCTAGGGAATGACTAGTGGACCATTGAATCTAGTATTTCATGAAAAGTTGATCACATAATAAACATGCATGAGTTATTAAATTTGTGTGTGTGCATGCGAATCCTGAGGAACATGCAAGCCGTAACTAGTCATGATATACATGCCCAATAACTTAGTTGTATAACTATCTACAGGGGATCATTCACGGGCTTGAATAACGATCAAGTTGAAATCAAGGGTATTCAATTGGGCCTAAACGGGCCCAATGGGACTTGATTAAGTCCATCATAGGTTAAACGTTTAAACTAAATACAAGTATTGATTGTTTTAACTAAAATGATGACGTTCTAAATGAATAGTTAATAAATTTCTAAAATCTTATTTAAATTTGAAATGTAAGATGTAATTATTATTAGTTTCTTTCAAGTTATTAAGTTATAAAAGTTAGTTGTATTAAAAGATTGATTGGGATTTTTGTTAAAAAGTAGACAATATCGTTGTCTGGATTTAAACAAAATACAAAGGAAACTCTGCCGAAATTTTTCTAAAACATAAAAGAGAGTTGTTATGACTAACTATGGGAATTGGGATCATTAAAGAGGGTAATTAGGATAGAGTAGATCTTAGATACATCTAGTACTAAGACACATAGTTGCACACACAACAATACTCAAAGTCTTAGACACAACGACTACTACGCGTACTTATTATATCCGAAATTCTTATAAAATAACTCAGGAACCGAAGATACTTAGCTTACATACAGGAGCGCGCATTTTGTGTCAGATCAAATTACATAGCAGCACAGGTGAGTTCATTGCCCCTTTTCTAACATTTTTGTTTTAAAACGCGGGGCTGAGAAGCATGCGTAAACTGTATACTTAAATTGTTTACTTTAATGCTTTTAAATTTATATGTTTTACATATATATAAATGTTATCCTAGACCATGTCTAGGAAGATTTTATGCAGGTTTATTAACTGATTCACTTATATATTAAGTGAATAGTCAAGTTAAACTAAACTTTTCAATAAGTCAAAACATTTCAAACAAATCAAAACAAACATTTTGGGAAATCAAGTGGGTGAATTCAAGGGAATCAAATCAAACATTTTGGGAGGTCAAGTGGGTGAATTCAAGGAATCAAATCAAACATTTTGGGAAATCAAGTGGGTGAATTCAAGAAATCAAATCAAACAGTTTGACAAAACAAGTGTGGGACATCAAGACATCAATAAAACAATCTTTGCAAAGACAACATTCAATGTTCTACAAACCAAGTGTTTGTTGAACAAAGAATCAAGTGTACAACCGATCAATGAATCTTGTATTCTATGATCAACACATCAAGTACATCTTGTGACAAAATCAGACAAACATTTTTAAGGGAAAATCTGGGAAATATCAGAGATAGCATACGCCAAAAACATTGACGAAACATAAAATCCTGCATTTCAAGAAGTCCTAGCTAGACCGTTTGACTTGTAGGTCGTATGTTTGAGGATATTTACAGTTTCCCTGACTACTAAGTACCTAGATTGACAGACTAGTCTACTCGAGTATGACCATAGGCCCCAATCATAAGGACTTAGATTTTATTAAATGTTTATTTACTTGTTTAATTAAGCATTTATAACTGTTTATACAATTTTGTGGTTGATCATATCGTGTGATGAACTTATGAAATCAACAGTGGATTTCAAATGATTGTAACTACAGGGACGACAAACAGAAGAGTCATGGGTAAATGGTAGGGTAAAAATGCCTAATTATCATTAACAACAATGTCCTATGCGGATTAGTATGTGGTGGGATGGCGTCTGGGCGGGGTTGTAGCCTCGACTCAGGGGTATGCCCTATACATAAGCATACCGATCTGGATGATACATGTGGAGTTAATGAGGTTAGGGTCTTTACCAAAGGAGGTTTCAAATCATTTTCAAATCATGTTCAAATCGTTTTCAAATCATTTTCAAATACTAAACTATATGAACTCACCAACCATGTGTTGACCTTTATTTTTGCATGACTTCTCAGGTGACGAACAGGTCAATTAGGAAGTCATTTCTTTTGGACTAGGGCTTCAGATAGAAGACTTAGTATTTTGGACCTGCATACTTTTGAAGACATCATTATACAATTTATTTTGTATATCTTGTGTAAATACAAGATAGTTATTTTATGATGTTTACAATAGATTTACATTGTTAAATTATAAACTACTGATGTAATTTAACTTTGTAATTCTATTTTATTTAGCATTTCTCATTTATATCATGTGCAATGTAAACAATCTGATCACTTCTGATTATCACTCCCGATATCGCGCCCCGGGAACCTTCCGCCCGACGGGGACTCCGATCCTACCCCGCCGGCTCGGGGTGTGACAGATTGGTATCAGAGCCATGGTTATAGAGAAATACAGGTCACTTATTTAAATGGTTTGGCCTAGACTATAACCTAGGGACCCTACATGTAGAGAAAGTAGGACTTAAGACTTATTTGCATATTGTCTTCTGTATTCGATCATTACACTAACCGATGACTTTATTGGTTATGATCAGAATGCCTCCACGAAGACAACCTCCTTTGATACAGCTACCACCACAAGACTTGGCTCCACACTCCTCCACACCGTCTCCGAATGACTCTCCACCACCACCTCCTCCACCTCCTCCTCCCCCTCCTCCATTGATTACTCAAGCATCTGGTTCAGGCACAACACCGACTATGGACCCTGCTACTATCGCTCTGGTGACGTTACTGAGTAGCCAGATGACGAATCAGATGAAAGAGGCAATACCGGAGATGTTCCTTCGTCTTCGTAATGAGATCCTCAACACTGGCAACACATCAGGAGAAGCCAGTGGGAATACTGGAGATTCATCTCATTACTCCTACAAGTCCTTCGTAGGATGTAAACCACCCAGTTTTAATGGGTCTGAAGGTGCCGTTGGACTAATCCAATGGATTGAGAAGATTGAGGCAACGTTGGATCTTTGCAGCTGCCCCGAACACCACAAGGTCCGTTACTCAGCGGGAACATTCAACAAACGGGCTCTGACCTGGTGGAACGGTCAGATTAATGCCCGAGGAAGAGAAGAAGCCATGGCCATGCCATGGGAAGATTTCAAGACACTGCTGCGAACAGAGTTCTGTCCCAAGAACGAGCTGCAGAAATTGGAGGTTGAACTATCCAACCATGTGATGAAGGGAGCTGATCACATGGGGTATACAACTCGTTACCACGAGTTGGTTGCTTTGGTACCTGACATGGTACCAACTTTGGAGAAAAGGATAGACCGTTATGTAGGTGGACTTCCCGCCTGCATTCAGGGCATGGTTGTTTCAGCCAACCCTACTACTGTTGAATCTGCAGTAAGACTGTCTGGGAAACTCACTGACCTCATGGTAGCCTCTGGAGTTTTAAAGAAAGAGGCTGAACCCAGCAAGAACAAGGCTGAGTCTTCCAAGAAACCCCACCACCATCCAAAGAAGAAACAGAAGACCATCAAGAACTACACGGTGGCCACACCTCTCCAACAAGTAACAGCAGCACCACAAAACCCCAACCGCAAACCTTACACTGGCACGTTTCCTCTGTATGCCAAGTGTCAGTATCATCACCCTGCTGACACTCCCTGCAAGCATTGCACGGGATGTGGAAGAAAGGGCCATTGGGTCCAGAACTGCCGGATGACACCTAATCAAGCAGTCAACAATGCTGCTTTGGCTCTCCCTCCACCAGCTAATCAGAACCATGGAGGATGCTATAACTGTGGCGAACAAGGCCACTTTGCGAAGAACTGCCCAAAGAAGGCTCAACCAGCAGTTCAAGCACCCCGTGGACGAGCCTTTGCCATCGGAGCACCAGCTGCACGCCAGGACCCAAATGTGGTCACTGGTACGTTCCTCTTACATGACTTTTATGCATCTGTCTTATTTGATACTGGTGCGGATCAGAGTTTTATCTCTGCCGATTTTGCATGCCAATTAGATTCTATAGAAGAACAGTTAGACTCCCCTTACATTATAGAAGTAGCTAACGGGAAACAGATCACAGTTAGTACAGTTTATAAGAACTGCCCATTGACACTAAATGATTTTACATTTACCATCGATTTGATACCGATGGAGCTGGGTAGTTTTGACATCATTGTGGGAATGGATTGGCTTTCATCTAACCGAGTGGAAGTCATCTGTTCTGAGAAGCTGCTTAGAATTCCATTGCCGAGTGATCGTGTATTGGAAGTAAAAGGGGACCAAGCAAAGCGAAGTGTCAAAATCATTTCTTGCATAAAGGCGCGTAAGTGCCTACAGAAGCGGTGCATAGCATTCCTGGCTCACGTGGTGGATAAAGAGAAAGATAAGAAGGAGATTCAAGATGTACCAGTAGTGAAAGAATATCCAGAAGTATTTCCCAAAGACCTACCTGGTTTGCCACCTGCGCGACCGGTAGAATTTCGTATTGACTTAATTCCTGGAGCAACTCCTGTTGCTAAATCTCCTTACAGGTTAGCACCTTCAGAGATGCAGGAATTGTCTAATCAATTACAGGAGTTACTTGATAAGGGCTTCATCAGACCGAGCTACTCACCTTGGGGAGCTCCGGTCTTGTTCGTGAAGAAGAAAGACGGATCGTTCAGAATGTGTATAGACTACCGTGAGCTGAATAAACTAACCATCAAGAATCGGTATCCATTACCGAGGATTGATGATTTGTTTGACCAACTGCAAGGAGCTCGATACTTCTCCAAGATTGACTTGCGGTCCGGATATCATCAGTTGAGAGTTCAAGATGAAGACATACCGAAAACGGCCTTCCGAACAAGGTATGGGCATTATGAATTTATGGTGATGCCTTTCGGATTGACAAATGCACCAGCGGTTTTCATGGATCTCATGAACCGAGTGTGCAAGCCGTACTTGGATCAGTTTGTTATTGTCTTTATCGATGACATACTGATTTATTCCAAGACCAAAACAGAACATGAGCAACACCTTAGAAAGATCTTGGAGCTGTTGAAAGAAGAGAAACTCTATGCCAAATTCTCCAAATGTGAGTTTTGGCTAAGAGAAGTTCAATTTCTGGGCCATGTGGTCAACAGCGAGGGAATTCATGTAGACCCTGCCAAGATCGAAGCGATAAAGAATTGGGACACTCCGAAGACACCGACGGAGATATGGTCTTTTCTGGGATTGGCGGGTTATTACAGAAGGTTTATCTCAAATTTTTCTAAGATAGCCTTGCCTCTCACTAAGTTAACCCAGAAAAGCGAACCGTTTGTCTGGGAGCAGAAACAAGAAGATGCTTTTCAGACATTGAAACAGAAACTATGTAATGCTCCTATCCTATCACTTCCAGAAGGCTGTGATGACTTTGTTGTATACTGTGATGCCTCCCATCAGGGATTGGGTTGTGTGTTAATGCAACGGGATAAAGTCATAGCCTATGCATCAAGACAGTTAAAGATTCATGAGAAGAACTACACTACTCATGATCTTGAACTGGGAGCTGTAATCTTCGCACTGAAGATTTGGAAACATTATTTATATGGCACCAAGTGTACCATATTCACTGATCACAAGAGTCTGCAACACATCTTCGATCAGAAGGAGCTCAACATGCGACAACGCCGTTGGGTTGAACTTCTAAATGATTACGATTGTGTGATCAAATACCATCCGGGAAAGGCGAACGTTGTAGCTGATGCCTTGAGCCGGAAGGAACGGGTCAAACCCCTACGTGTTAGAGCAATGGGGATAACCGTGCAGACCAGTTTAAGTGACAAGATTATTCGAGCACAGCAAGAAGCACTTAACCGAGGTAATCTGAAGAGGGAACTTGATTGCGGAGCAGAGAAACAGTTCGACACGAGGCCCGATGGAATGATCTACTACCGAGAACGTATATGGATCCCGGCGGTAGATGAATTGAGGAAACTTATCTTCGATGAAGCACACAAGACTAAATACTCTGTTCATCCAGGCGCTGATAAAATGTACCAAGACTTGCGTGGATTTTATTGGTGGCCGGGAATGAAGAAAGACATAGCCGAGTATGTCGGTCAGTGTCTTACGTGTGCGAAGGTAAAGGCGGAACACCAGAGACCATCTGGTCTATTGGAACAGCCTGAGATTCCGCTCTGGAAGTGGGAACAAATAGCTATGGATTTCATTACCAAGCTACCCCGCACTTCCAGCGGTCATGATACAATTTGGGTGATCATTGATCGTCTAACCAAATCTGCTCATTTCTTGCCCATGCGTGAGAACTTCACCATGGATAAACTGGCAAAATTATACATCAACGAGATAGTGGTACGCCACGGTGTGCCATTGTCTATTATTTCTGATCGAGATAGCAGATTCACATCAAGGTTCTGGCAATCATTACAGAAATCTCTAGGGACACAGTTGAACCTGAGTACAGCTTACCACCCACAAACGGATGGCCAAAGCGAACGTACTATCCAAACCCTAGAGGACATGTTGAGAACCTGTGTTCTAGACTTCGGTGGGAATTGGGATTCCCATTTGCCACTGATCGAGTTCTCCTACAATAACAGTTACCACAGCAGTATCGGATGTGCACCATTCGAAGCTCTTTATGGCCGGAAATGTTGATCACCGATTTGTTGGACTGAAATTGGAGACAACCGAATAACTGGACCAGAACTTATCCAAGAAACCACTGACAAGATAGCTCAGATTCAAAGAAGACTACAAGCAACAAGGAGCAGACAAAAGAGTTACGCCGACAAACGGCGCAAGCCGTTGGAATTCCAAGTGGGAGATCGTGTAATGTTAAAGGTATCCCCATGGAAAGGCGTGGTACGCTTTGGAAAGAAAGGCAAATTAGCACCACGATACGTGGGACCGTTCGAAATCATCGAACGTATAGGTCCTGTAGCTTATCGACTGAGATTACCAGATGAACTCAGTGGTGTGCATGATGTGTTTCACATCTCAAACTTAAAGAAATGCCTTGCTGACGAGTCTCTCGTCATTCCAATTGAAGAGATTCAAGTCGATGAACAGTTACATTTCATTGAAGAACCTTTAGAGATTATGGATCGCAAGGTTAAACAACTGAGGCGAAGCCGTATTCCTATTGTAAAGGTTCGTTGGAATTCAAGACGCGGGCCCGAGTTCACTTGGGAACGTGAAGATCACATGAAGTTAAAGTATCCTCAACTGTTTGAAGAAAAAGCTGTACCCGATAACAACTCTTAAATTTCGGGACGAAATTTCTCTAACAAGGGGAGACTGTAACATCAGTGCCGGAACCGTCACCGGAACAGTGATCTCTACAGTACAGGAACAGTAAAACAGGTATGAATCACACATTTCAGTATTTTTCACATTCATGTCATTTATCATTATCATGGTGAGTTGTCATAGAACAGTTTCAGACACATTTAACAGAAACACAGTTCAGAACAATGGTTCTTGAGTCGGATAATTATCTGGCAATACAGAACCACCATGTGATTATTTGCTTAGGACTTATTATGTATAAACGTATGTGAGGCTTTACAGAACAGAACACACGAATGTCGTTATGTGAATGCTAAATTTACGGGTTATTCGTATAGGTGACGATCTGTACGAATATATCTGAAAGTTTAACGTTCTGAATGATATTCTTTAATTAGAAAACAAGATTGAAAAGTATAGTTGTCGTCGTGTTCGTACGGGTGACGATTCGAACGAATACGCGCGACGACCGTACAATTCGATTTAAACAGTTGATTTTGTTTTAAATTTTTAATAAATAAAAGATATTAGTTAATTTATTAGGAATCACAACCTGGAATAATTAAATAAACTCTATTTTATATAACCGTGTCGTTTTGTCACGAAAACTACACAAACGGACATTTTACGCGAAATCGATCGAGACCGAACGAGTGGGTATTATAACTCACATTAAATGAAACATTTATGTTCCAACCACCTACACCAACCTCCCTCCTCATTCTCAAACTCGTCACTCTCTCTCTAGCTCTCTCTCTCTCTAGAAATTTCAACTTCTCTCTAAGATTGGAAGCTTGTTTCAAGTGGGATTCGATCAAACTTGGCGTCATCTTGATCCTCTCATCTCGTAGATCACGGGAGTACAACTTATCTGAGCATTCATCCACGAAATTCGAGGTAATGTTTAAGTTTAAACTCGATTTTGTAGGGTTTCACGAACTCATGTAAGTTTTGCTATGTTAATCGATTTTAAACACTAGAAACACATAGGTGTAGGTGCACACATGTTTATGTATTGTTAGAAATGGGTTATAACAGATTGTGGCTGCAAACAAGGAGAAAAGGTTGCAGGTTCGTGGAACAAAAAGATGAACGAAGGAGACAGGTTCGCTAGCCGAACCCTAGTGCGCTGCAAATGATGGAGCCGAACCTTTCTGGCACCCCACGAACCCTGGGCACCGAACCCTGCAGTCTGAATCACGAACCTGTGGCTTACTGACAGCCGAACCCTGACCCACTGCACCGAACCCTGTGGTGTAGTGCCGAACCATTAGGGGTGACGAACCCTTTTGTGCATGGGCTCGCGAACCACCATGCAGTGGATGGCCGAACCTTATATGAAGCGAACCATTGGCTCACGAACCATTGATGACCAAACCCTTCCTCACTTCTAGTAGACGAGCCTTAGCCGCGAACCCATCAACAGGGCCGAACCCATAAGGTTCGTGGGAAATATTGTATTAGCCGAACCCTACCTAGAACCTCATAGGTTCGCTGCCTTGGATTTCATGCAAAGCCTAGAAATTGTTTAATGAAGTCGAAATGGGACTAGGATCAATGAAACAAATGTTATAACCTAGGGAATGACTAGTGGACCATTGAATCTAGTATTTCATGAAAAGTTGATCACATAATAAACATGTATGAGTTATTAAATTTGTGTGTGTGCATGCGAATCCTGAGGAACATGCAAGCCGTAACTAGTCATGATATACATGCCCAATAACTTAGTTGTATAACTATCTACAGGGGATCATTCACAGGCTTGAATAACGATCATGTTGAAATCAAGGGTATTCAATTGGGCCTAAACGGGCCCAATGGGACTTGATTAAGTCCATCATAGGTTAAACGTTTAAACTAAATACAAGTATTGATTATTTTAACTAAAATGATGACGTTCTAAATGAATAGTTAATAAATTTCTAAAATCTTATTTAAATTTGAAATGTAAGATGTAATTATTATTAGTTTCTTTCAAGTTATTAAGTTATAAAAGTTAGTTGTATTAAAAGATTGATTGGGATTTTTGTTAAAAAGTAGACAATATCGTTGTCTGGATTTAAACAAAATACAAAGGAAACTCTGCCGAAATTTTTCTAAAACATAAAAGAGAGTTGTTATGACTAACTATGGGAATTGGGATCATTAAAGAGGGTAATTAGGATAGAGTAGATCTTAGATACATCTAGTACTAAGACACATAGTTGCACACACAACAATACTCAAAGTCTTAGACACAACGACTACTACGCGTACTTATTATATCCGAAATTCTTATAAAATAACTCAGGAACCGAAGATACTTAGCTTACATACAGGAGCGCGCATTTTGTGTCAGATCAAATTACATAGCAGCACAGGTGAGTTCATTGCCCCTTTTCTAACATTTTTGTTTTAAAACGCGGGGCTGAGAAGCATGCGTAAACTGTATACTTAAATTGTTTACTTTAATGCTTTTAAATTTATATGTTTTACATATATATAAATGTTATCCTAGACCATGTCTAGGAAGATTTTATGCAGGTTTATTAACTGATTCACTTATATATTAAGTGAATAGTCAAGTTAAACTAAACTTTTCAATAAGTCAAAACATTTCAAACAAATCAAAACAAACATTTTGGGAAATCAAGTGGGTGAATTCAAGGGAATCAAATCAAACATTTTGGGAGGTCAAGTGGGTGAATTCAAGGAATCAAATCAAACATTTTGGGAAATCAAGTGGGTGAATTCAAGAAATCAAATCAAACAGTTTGACAAAACAAGTGTGGGACATCAAGACATCAATAAAACAATCTTTGCAAAGACAACATTCAATGTTCTACAAACCAAGTGTTTGTTGAACAAAGAATCAAGTGTACAACCGATCAATGAATCTTGTATTCTATGATCAACACATCAAGTACATCTTGTGACAAAATCAGACAAACATTTTTAAGGGAAAATCTGGGAAATATCAGAGATAGCATACGCCAAAAACATTGACGAAACATAAAATCCTGCATTTCAAGAAGTCCTAGCTAGACCGTTTGACTTGTAGGTCGTATGTTTGAGGATATTTACAGTTTCCCTGACTACTAAGTACCTAGATTGACAGACTAGTCTACTCGAGTATGACCATAGGCCCCAATCATAAGGACTTAGATTTTATTAAATGTTTATTTACTTGTTTAATTAAGCATTTATAACTGTTTATACAATTGTGTGGTTGATCATATCGTGTGATGAACTTATGAAATCAACAGTGGATTTCAAATGATTGTAACTACAGGGACGACAAACAGAAGAGTCATGGGTAAATGGTAGGGTAAAAATGCCTAATTATCATTAACAACAATGTCCTATGCGGATTAGTATGTGGTGGGATGGCGTCTGGGCGGGGTTGTAGCCTCGACTCAGGGGTATGCCCTATACATAAGCATACCGATCTGGATGATACATGTGGAGTTAATGAGGTTAGGGTCTTTACCAAAGGAGGTTTCAAATCATTTTCAAATCATGTTCAAATCGTTTTCAAATCATTTTCAAATACTAAACTATATGAACTCACCAACCATGTGTTGACCTTTATTTTTGCATGACTTCTCAGGTGACGAACAGGTCAATTAGGAAGTCATTTCTTTTGGACTAGGGCTTCAGATAGAAGATTTAGTATTTTGGACCTGCATACTTTTGAAGACATCATTATACAATTTATTTTGTATATCTTGTGTAAATACAAGATAGTTATTTTATGATGTTTACAATAGATTTACATTGTTAAATTATAAACTACTGATGTAATTTAACTTTGTAATTCTATTTTATTTAGCATTTCTCATTTATATCATGTGCAATGTAAACAATCTGATCACTTCTGATTATCACTCCCGATATCGCGCCCCGGGAACCTTCCGCCCGACGGGGACTCCGATCCTACCCCGCCGGCTCGGGGTGTGACACCTGGGTTGATGTTGATATGGAAATCCTTCTGGATCTTCTAATAAATTATGAGCCTCATCAGCATGCTGTAGTAAAGAAGGTACTTGATTCAAATGATCAAGTGAAAAGAAGAGAAATAATACATTGGCCGGCTGGAGCTCCTCTTCCTTTGGGTCTACCTTCTAAATCCCAGCCTGTTCAGATCAAAAACTCCAAAACCAGAATAAAGAGATGGTTCTATGACTCTGTCTCCAAGAGCATGACCATTGAAAGATATAATGGTTCAGGAACCTTCTTCTCAAATTGGGATGAGATTCTCACCCTACCAATTAATGGCTTGAAGGAACTGCAATACAAGACTCTGGATAATGCTGATACAGAGTATGAACTTCTGAACTATGTTCGAACTCATGGAAATAAAATTGGTCTGGCTTTAAAACAAAAATAAATGGTTTTGGCTTCATCAGTCCAGAGGGAGATTGTTGGAAAATAAGGACTGATGAACAAAATCACTAAAGCCAGACAAATAAACAAACCACGGATTGACCAACCGCGGATGCTTCTCTTTCTATTGAAGAACTGCTTCAGCATCGGAAGATCAACAGCGGAAGATTCGCCAAAAAGAACTACCGCTGAATCTATCTCGGAAGACACTAGCTGACCATGATACCTTCGGAAGACAATTATTGCATCGGAAGACATCAAATGACTCGGAAGACAATCTCCTATTCCAAAATAACTGATTGTTTAATCAGCTTCCAATGGACATCTTCCGAAAGAATAACCACTGAGCATCAGTACAAATACTTCAACATCGGAATACCTGAAGACTCCTGAAGACTCTTGTTTCTGTTGTTGTTGACTTTGTATTTGTACTAGTCTGTTGATTCAGTGTCAGCTATTTCTCTTATTATTTCTTGTCTTGTATCTCAAAATGATGGGTATTTAATTCCCAACATTCTCTGAGTAAAATGAATTACTTCCCCCAAAATTCCTTGTGCTTTCTATCTGTCCTTTTCCCTCTTTCTAAGCAGGAAAACTAAACAACGAAAATAACCTTGGGCAAAACTTTAGAGGCAGCTAATACCAAAGCTTTGACTAAATGTCTAAAGCCTTTGAGCCTGGTAAAACAGCCACTCCTCGGGTTTCTGTTTTTCATTTTAATGCATGAAATGTCCCTAGTTCAGCTTTTGTATGATCTTTGATGTATAAAGTTTATGTTATTAATGAAATCAGTATTTCTATATTGTTGTTTGTATGTTTATTCAAGTTTATATGTGTTTGACTATGTTTAACTTTGATTAGATATGTCTTATAGACCCATTCGGGCGAATGACCCTAAGAATGAGGTCATTCGACCGAATGAACACCTAGCGAATGACTAGGGCGATCGAATGAGTCATCCGCATGACTCATTTGGTTGACCATGCTCATTCGGCCGAATGAGTACAGTCTATATATACTTGTTCAAACATAATCAAACCTAACTTTCCAAGCCTCCTCTCTTCCCAGTGCACTGCAGAGTCACACCCTTAGGGTTTTGAGTGGTTCCTTGCTGTCCAACTTCGATTCTCATCCCGGGGTGTTCGATCTTGATTCAAACGTTCATCCCTCACATTTGGATCGCCACGGGGGCTGTTGGTTTCGATTGGAAAACCCTGGAATAGGATTCCGCACTATTCCCGAGGCTGTCGAGCAGATCTACATAGGAACCGGATGGGCTCCAAGTTGGTCCTACAAAGTGGTATCAGAGCTTTGGCTCTTGATTCTGCTCGATTTTCAATCCCAATCATCAAATCTGAGATTGCTTGTTCGAGATCTGTGAAAACCCTAAGTTTCTTGTTCTTAAAGTTACTGTTTCATTGCAAATTCGTGGGTTTTTGTGGATGTTTTGTCAAATAGATCATTCCAAATGATTGGTAATGATGTCTTGAGGTTCTGTACCAAATTTGGCGATTAGATTCGCTCTAAATCGAAACTTATCGCGATTTTTGCAGCTGAAAACCCAGATGGTCCGAATGAGCCCTTCATCCGAATAGGTCTTCCGAATATCCCTCATTCGGCCGAATAAGCTTCATTCGCCGAATAGTTCTCTTTCGGCCTACACTTTCGGTCTTCTGCTCAGTCGGTCGCCTACTCATTCGCCAGCTTCATTCATTCGGTTCTATTGTCATTCGGACTTGAAGTTATTCTGCCCTCATTCATTCGGCTGATCCAGTTCATTTGCCAAGTTCAAGCTCTTTCGGTCCCCGACATTCGGCCTAAGTATTGTCATTCAGCCATCAGATTTGAAGATTTTTCTAAGTGTTGGACACATTTGTTCTAGATATCATGGAGGACTTTGCTTTGATGGCTAACCAGAATCATCGGATTCACACGTTATTACTCATTGAGACAGAGACAGGGAACTCTAATTAAGCCCCTAAGCTGCTTTCATTAGATGATTACCCTCACTGGAAATACAGATTCGAGATTCATATCAATGGAGTTGATTCAAACTTATGGATGATGATATAGGGTGGTTATCTGAGACCTATTAATGAAGATGGAACTCCAATGTTAGTCACACGGATGACTGAACCCGAGAGGAAATTATATGACTATGAGAAAAAAGCTTATGCTATTCTTTCACAGTCCATTGCAACTGATATCTTTCATCAGTTCAGACAGTTTACATCTTCTAAGTTTCTGTGGGATGCGTTGCAGCAGAGATACGAGAGAAATGATGCGTTGAAGAACATCAAGTCCAAAGCTTTAAGGAAGGAGTTTAATAGTTTCATGTATGTGGGAAACGAGTCCCTCGATGATCTGATTGCAAGATTCTACCATCTTCTGAGTGAGCTGTTTAATCATCAGGTCAAGACTACAACTCAAGAGAAGATTCAGTGCTTGGCAGATGCTTTACCTCCCAAATGGGAGTCATTCCTTATGGTCTTGAAGCAAAAGGAGATGATGGCAAGTATGGACATAAATGATTTTATCCAGAACCTGAAAGAGCAGGAAATTTAGAACAAGTGGAAGGCAAAAAGAGTTGCTCAAGTTCAGGACCCTTCACTATATTACTCTACTCTTACTATAGAGAGAGCTTCTTCTCATGCTCCACTGAAGACTTCCTTTGTCTCTCAAACTAAAGAAGCTCCTGTTCAACATCAGATTCATTTCAGTCAATCATCTTCATCATCCACCTCTCAAAAAGAAAGCAGTCATCCAGTCACCAATATGAAGACAGATCATTTTGATAAAGTGACTGTATAGGTTGCAAAGGAGCATATGGGTCTTTTGTTTACTCTTGTGACCTCCTATGATGGATTACTAGCAGGGCATATTGGTAATCCTCACTTGACAAACGAAGATTATTCTCAGACTGACCCTTATGACATAGAGAGGATAGACATCATGTGGGCTCTAGCTAGTGCTATTAGAAGAGCTAAGGATTTTGTGAGAAGAACTGGAAAGGATATCAATTTGAATAAGGATTCAAAATTTGGTTTTGATATGACATCTGTCACTTGCTACAATTGTGGAGAGAAGGGACACTTTGCAAGACAGTGTAAACAACCAAAGAAGTCAGGCAACAAGAATCCTTTTCAGAATCAGAGATCTTCTGCAGCAAATCCAGAGAGAAGACTTGTACCTATTGATACTCCCACACATGCTAGTTCTTCAAATGCAAGCAATGCCTTGATGGTGCAAAATGATGATGGTGAGAATTGGGATTTCAGATTCAATCCTGATCAGGGAGGACAGGATAAAGCCTGTGTTGCTAAAATCCAGAAGACTGATGAATCAAGTGAAGAAAGCATTTCTGAAAAAGCAAAGATCAGTCTAGAGGAATCATCTGGTTTAAAGTCAGAAAGCACTTCAGAATCAGACACTCAAGCAGATTCTGATGCTGAGCTTGAAGAACCTACTACCCAGTTTGCTTTGATGGTGAACACTTCTGCTACTTCACAGTCAGATCAGGTATTTGATGAATGTTCTTCTTCTCATTCTAGATGTTTTAACTGTATTGATCTTGACAGTAAGGTCCTGGCTTATCAGAAGCACAATGCTGACTTGATCATCTATCTCAACCAAATGATTGAAGCAAACATAATTTAGAAATCCAATGAAAAAGAATTTCAGGATAAAATTAATTTGTTAAACAGACAGTTACATGAGGCTGAGATCGATGTGCTCAACAAGCAGGATGCAGTTACTTCTTATATCAACACCATAAATGAGACTAAGAAGAAACTTGCCATAGTCGAGTGTGACTATGAGACATTAAGCCAGAAGCTCAAAAGCTATGAAAGCTCATCTTACATTATTCAGCACATGATCAGTAATGGGACTGATCAGTATGGGAAAGGTAAGGAAACAAGATATAATCACTGTCCCCCACCAGTCTTGAACAACTTTGTCAATTTCCTGAATGACAAAGAGGTTAAAGACTTTCAGGTGAAAACTCCATTAGTTATTGATCCCATTGGGATAATATCTGACGAGGGTTCCTCAATGTCTGAGGAATCTTTGTGGAGGGCGTGGTTGAAGATTGGGTGTCTGATTCAGAGGATGAGTCTGATGTCACTCCTCAAGTGTCTTATGTCAAGAATTAGACATTTGTTGCCAAAAAGGCTGACCCAATCTTACCCAAGGTGAACATGGCTTCAAAGTTAGCCAAAGCCATTTGCTTTGTGAAGTCTTCACAGCAGGGTGAAGCAAGTGAGACCAAAGAATCTGATAAAACTGTTTTCAAAGGCACAAGGGGTTTGGGTTTTGTTCAAGACAATACTAAGAAAAATGTTTTTCAAACCAAAAATTCTCAATCTAAAAGTCAAACAATTTTCTTTCAAAGACAAAATAGTTTGCTTTGAGTGTGGTGCACCTGGATATGTTGTCAGATTATGTCCTCAATTTATCAGACCTAAGGTTGCACCATCTAGAAAACTAAATCAGAATTTTAACAAACAAGTCAAATCTGATTTCAAATCATCTCAAGCAAAGTCCAAACAACCCAATCTTGTTAAGTCTTTGGATAAAGGTAAAGGGAAAGTGGTGAACTTGAATGTTCCCAAGGTTGTTCATGTTAATCAATCAAAACCATCATCCATTTACTTGAAAAACTCTTTCAGTAAAAACACTGTCTGGAAAGTCAAGACTTCTGAGACTTTAGTTTTAAACTCTCCAGACAAGGCAACCCCAAATGGTAAATGGATTGATATTTGGATCCGAGACTCATTGGGTCAACCCAAGACTATAAAGGCTTGGGTTCCCAAATTGAACTAATTGTTTGTGTTTGTGCAGGTTGCCCCAACAGCTACTCTTAACAGCTCTTGGATGGTTGACAGTGGGGCTTCAAGGAACATGACTGGAGATATTTCGTTGCTCACCAATGTTAAGGCAATTCGAGGTGGATATGTAGCGTTTGCCGGTGATAAAGGCCGGTTCATTACGAGAGAGGGTATTATTTCAAACGGCCAAGTTTCCTTTGACAAAGT
The DNA here is from genome assembly GCA_009363875.1 of Mikania micrantha. Lineage (NCBI taxonomy): Eukaryota > Viridiplantae > Streptophyta > Magnoliopsida > Asterales > Asteraceae > Mikania > Mikania micrantha. The sequence goes on from CM018680.1 coordinate 21,591,915, forward strand.
CAGATACGTGAAGCAACTGGAGAACAATCTTCTTTTAGTGTCACAGATTTGTGACAAGCAGTACAAAGTTCTCTTTGATGACTCCAGTTGCTACATACTCAAGCAAGGAATCACTATTCCTGAAGATTGGATTTTGATGTCGGCACCCCGTAAGCAGGATTTGTATGTACTCAAAATGGCTGCAGCTTCAACAACATTCTCCTCAGCTTCATGTTTTATGTCAAAGGCCACTGAGAAAGACTCTATTCTTTGGCACAAGATGATGGGCCATTTGAGTCTACGCAAGATGAACCATTTGGTACACAACAACTTGGTTGAGGGTGTCAGTTTGAAGAATTTCAAGCTGTCTGATATCTGTGTCTCATGCAAGAAGGGAAAGCAGACCAATCAGTCTCACAAGCTGAAAAAGTATCATTTAATCACTGTTCCTCTTGAGCTTCTACATATGGATTTATTTGGTCCAGTCAATCGCAAGAGTATAGCTGGAGATCAATACTTTTTAGTCATCACTGATGAGTATTCCAGATATTCTTGGGTTTTCTTTCCTAAGGAAAAATCAGAAACGTTCGAGTGTATTCAAGTTTTAGTTACTAAACTTGAATCCCTTTATAAGCTCAAGATCCGTATGCTCAGAACAGATAACGAGACAGAGTTCAAGAATCATAATATGGAGAACTTCTGCAATGAACGTGGCATTGTCCAACAATTCAGTGCTCCATATGTCCCGCAAATGAATGGGGTTGCTGAGCGCAAGAACATAACTTTTATTGAGGCTGCTCGGACCATGCTTGCTGATTCATCCCTTCTAGTTCAATTCTGGAATGAAGCTGTTGCAAATGCTTGCTACACACTGAACCAGGTTTGATAGTCAAGAGACATGGGAAGACTTGTTTAGAGCTGCTCCACAATAGGAAACCTAATCTTAAGTATCTTGAACCTTTTGGTGCTCCGTGCACGATGCTTAAGAAACACGAGCAGGGAAAGTTTAATGAGAAGGTGGAAGAAGGGTATTTTCTTGGGTACAACACTCCTAATAAAAGGGTCTACAATAGATCAACCTAGAATGTGGAGGAGTAGTACCACGTAGACGTTCAGAGACATTCTATGCCACCACATGGGAAAGGACCAAACTGGATGTTTGATTATTTAGACCTTTTCAACTCATTCAATATGCCTCACATGTACTCAGATGAAGATGTTGCAGTTCAAATGATGTATGATGCACAAAATGCACTGATGAACCTGTGCAACCTTCATCAACTTCAACTCCCATACAGATACATGATGACAGTTCAGACACAGATGATTACCCAGTTCAACCAGCTGCCCCCGAACCAAATGTTGACCACATCGTACCTGGACTTGAGGACTTGAATCTGAACAACCTTGATCCACAGGTTAAGGTTCCTGCTCATCCTGTTGGAAGAATTAATCGCATTCATCCTCAGGAGAACATTATTGGAAGTCCGCTTGACGGGGTTAAGACAAGAAATTAGCTATCTTCAGGAGGTCTTGATGATATTCTTGACTTTGCTGACGTGAACTACTGTGCCCATTCTTGCTTCATCTCTCAAGTTGAACCGCACATCGTCACTAAAGCATTGACAGAAGAATCGTGGGTTGATTCCATGCAAGAAGAACTCCTGCAATTCAAGAAATTAGGTGTTTGGCAACTTGTTGATAAACCGAAAGGTGCAAAGGTTATAGGCACCAGATGGGTTCTTCGTTGCAAAAGGGACGATCACGAGATCGTTGTGCGAAACAAAGCACGTCTGGTGGTGCAGGGATTCAGACAGATTGAAGGACTTGACTATAATGAAGTGTTTGCATCGGTTGCTCGTCTCGAAGCAATCCGTATCTTCTTGGCATATGCATCCTTCAAGAAATTTAAAGTTTATCGAATGGATGTCAAGAGTGCATTCCTTTATGGTGTGATCAATGAAACTGTGTATGTCAATCAACCTCCCGGGTTTGAGGATCCATTGCATCGTGACCAAGTCTACAAGCTAGACAAGGCTTTATTTGGATTACATCAAGATCCGCGAGCGTGGTACGAGACGCTGTCTACTCACCTTCTGAACAACGGATTCAGAAGAGGTGTCATTGACTGCATATTGTTCATTCGAGAGAAGGATGGTGACTTACTCTTGGTGCAAGTTTATGTGGACGACATCATTTTTGGTTCTACAAATGATAGTCTGTGCAAGGAATTTGAGAAGGTGATGAAAGACAAGTTTGAAATGAGCTCAATAGGGGAGATGAAATTTTTTCTTGGGTTGCAAGTGGATCAATCTGAGGCAGGGATATTCATTCATCAGACCAAATATGTTGGTGACATTCTGAGCTGGTTCAGTATGTCGGATGCAAAACCTGCTGGTACCCCATTGGCTGTTAATCACGGGATTACACCATACGAAAGGGGGAGTTAATCGATGCCACTCTGTACCAAGGAATGATTGGGTCTCTCATGTATGTTACTGCTTCTCGGCCAGACATCATGTTCGCCACATGCTTGTGTGCTCGTTATCAGTCCAAACCAAGAGTATCACATCTGATTGCTGTAAAGAGGATTATGCGTTATCTGAAGGGTACTTCTGATCTTGGATCATGGTACCCTAATGATGATAACTTTGAGCTTACTGCATACAGTGATTCAGACTATGGCGAATGCAAAAGAGATTTCAAGTCAACATCAGCAGGATGTCAGTTCTTTGGAACCCGTTTAGTTACCTGCCAGTGCAAGAAGTAGACGTCAGTGTCTACTTCTACGTGTGAAGCTGAATATATTGCTGCTGCTAGTTGCTGCTCACAAATCATCTGGATACAGCAACAACTCAGGGACTACGGGTTACATTTTTCTAACACTCCTATTTATGTTGATAACATTGCCGCCATTGTTGTCACTAAAAACCCAGTCCAGCACTCAAAAACCAAACACATCGATATCAAATATCACTTCATACGTGATTGTTTTAAAAAGAAACTCATCGATGTTGTTAAAATTCACACCAACCACCAGAAAGCCGATCTTTATACAAAAGCTTTTGATAAACCCAAATTTTTATATTTGTTATCGGCTAATGGTGTTTTTCAAAAGGATGAAGTCATTCCTTAATCTGATTCAAACAAATGATCATCGCTTTTATTAGTTAGTCTCTTTTGCTTTATTTTTTAAAGTTAGTATTTCTGTTATTTTTCTTTCATTTAATCAAAAGTTCAAAAAGATTTTCTGTTTTAGGTTTTTAGGGGGAGAAAAAGTATTTTAATTTGAAAAACCAAAAACATTTGAAAAATTTTAAAATCCCAAAACATTTGAAAAAGTGTAAAATTGAGAAAGTCTTATTTGAGAAAGTGATGTGTTCATCTATCATGTCTTAAAAGCAAAAGTGAATGCATAAACTGAAAACACATGAGATTTGTGATTTGATGTACTAATAGGCCAACTTTACAAAATGTATAGACAATTGGTGATTACTTAGAAAGTCTGACTTGTGGGATCGATTTTAGAAAACCAGCTAAGTAATAAATAGTTTTTGACTCAAATCAGGCATACACCTGTTATCATAGGATCTAATAACGTTTCCAATGATTCATGAAATCAAGTCTGTACACATGCCATATTGCTAGGTTACAGCCTAGCTGAAGACGTCCATTCAGATGAGAATGATTGAATCATAAAAAAATAAAAGTAAATCCAATTCTGTACACGTGCCATATTGTTGGGTTGCAGCCTAGCTGAAGCCGTCTACTCAGATAGGATAAGCTAAGAAAAATACAAAAATAATAAAATAAGTTCGATTGCATATACGTGCCATACTGCTTTGTAAAGACCTAGCTGAAGCCGTCCATTTGGATAGAACAAGTTAATCATGTCAACACAGTTTTGTATACGTGCCATATTGCTTTGTACAGACCTAGCTGAAGCCGTCCATGAGAATGTGTTGAACATGAGAGACAAATCAAAAAGAAAAATACAAAAAGAAAATAAATTGGAACCTTATAGAATTTATTATGCTAGGTATTCAGTTATGCAGAGTTGAGTTACAAACTAGTTTTGATCTTTATTGGTGAAATACAATGGGTAACTCAGTCAGAAAATATGAGTGATCATTTATTGGTGAAATACAATGGGTAACTCAGTCAGAAGTGCAACATTCAGTAATGCTGATTTGATGTGACTAGGTGTATGTGTCATTTTCCTGAAAGACTGCTCACAAAAATATGTGCTTTTTAACTGTTTTAGTTTTAATTGTTAGTTGTATAGTTGCCTTTCGTTTCAGAAAAATACAAACAGATTTTATATTTTCAAATTTGTTTTAGATAATCATTTGTGTGTTCAGATGTTCAATTATATGTGAATCTATCACCAGCCCGACTAATCTTCATAATTGCACTTTTTTAACTGTTCATAATGTTAAATTTGAAATTATGTTGTGTTTGTGAGTGCTAAGCTTCATTCGTGCGAATGAACCAGGAGAATAGCTCATTCGACCGAATGACTTCATTCAACCGAATGAGTCATTCGGCCGAATGAATCTGGGCCGAAGCAACTCTTTCGGTTGAGTCATTCGCCGAATGAGACTTCCTATTTAAAGGAGTTTTTCTGCCGAAACAAACCATTCCCCCAAATTCATTCTCTCGGTTTACTGTGTGAAGCTCTTTCGGCTGAATCAGCTTGTCTCCATTTTTCTTTGATTTCTCATCTGTTCATCAACCCTACTGATCATCTTCCTTGGGACAAAGATTAGCCAGTTTTGACCGTTGATTCTCCGTAGACAGACCTTGGATTAGGATTCTAGAGCTCGTAACTGTCACCACTCAATAAATGACCAAATCGAACGCAAAATCACTTAATACCTTTTCTAAATACCTTAATCGGTTGTTTCCAAGCATATTGGTGTGGTTTTTGTGGACTGATTTGTGATTTTGGCTACTTGGGATTTTGAACTCCTTCGGTCGACCGAATGAGTGTAGCGACAGAATGAAGTCATCCGAACGAATGAGGCTCTTTTGGCCTGTAGCCTCATTCGCCAATCATTCGATTGACTTGACTCTTTCAGTAAATGGTTCAACCAAATGAGTTCTTTCGGTTGTCATTTGGTTGACTTAACCAATTCGTTCAGTAGACTCATTCGGACAAGGTTCATTCGGTCAGAACAGTCTCATTCGTATAAGTTTTACACTTGTGAAAATTTTCTGATTTTAATCAATTGATTAACTGAATCGAACTGACATGTTTATTTTCTTGTTTTTCAGAATGGTTGATTATAAACTAGTGTCGAAGAACAACATTTGTGCCCATTTGGATCTTGCCACCAAGAACGCCAAGCATTTAAGAGAGATTATCACTTTTCTCAGGCGTTCTAGGATCTTTCCTGCTATTTCCACTGTCTATGAGCCATATCAGTCACATCAGCCGGATTTCTGGAGATCCGCGGATATAGATTGTGAGGTTGAGCCACCGGTTATTAGAGGCAAGGTGCTAGGGAATGATGTGATTGTTTCTACATAGCACATCAGGAGGATCTGTGGATTTCATGATGCACCGGATCATCCCATGCTACTTGATCGCTATCTCGTTCGTGGATGTTTTATGCGATGCAAGTACGATGGTGCCTTGGGAGTTGGAGTCCTCAACAAGGCATTTCTATCTCCTCAGTTCAAGTACTTGGCACATGTACTTATTCACTGCCTGGGCTTGAGGAGAGGAGGATTTGATGAGCTGAGGGAGACCATACAGTGTGCATTTATGGCGTTGGTGCTGAATCTTCTCTTCAACTTTTCTTAGATGGTGTTCAGACGTCTGAAGGAGAACGTCGTGCTCAAGGGTGACAAGAAGTTTCTCATGTACCCTAGATTCGTCCAGCAGATTTTCGATGCTCAAGTACCTAACCTGCCGAAGACCAGCACATACATTATTCGGTTAGTGCACATGAACGACATCACTCTCAACAGAGTGCTATCTTACAGGGGAAAGGAGACGAAGCCTCTGGTTCGTGCTCTCTTCGGTCATCTCCAGAACCCTGAGTATATTGCTCCAGGAGGTAGGAAGTGGAGACATGACGATTCAGATTCAGATATAGAAGATATTATTGTACCGGGTGATGATGGTGATGATGATGGAGATGATGGTGGAGATGATGGTGCTGGTGGTGGTGATGCTGGTGTTCGTGTTAGTGGGGCAGGTGTTAGTGCTGCTGGTGTTAGTGTGACTGGTGTTAGTGCAGGTGGTGTTAGTGGTGGTGCTGATGCAGGTGTTGGAGGTTCAGGTGCTGGTGATGAGGATGTGGATGTTGATGCGTTATTAGACTTGGAGTTCATGGCTACTACTCAGGCCACCGTCTCTACTCCACTAGAGATGGCTGGTACCACATCAGCCGAAGACGAACAGATGGAAGATATTGATGAAGAGGATAATCGTGAGGATGCCTCAGATGACTCTGATACAGAGGATGCAGGGCCTCAGGTGGTGACCACATGGTTTAGGTCTCAGCTGGTGTTTCTTGATACAGGAGACATAGAGCCTGATCGGGAGGAGATCAGGGATCCATCATTTGTCCCTGAGTTTAACTTCTCTCCTCCCCCACGTACTTCCACTTCCACATCAACTGTTACTGCTGCTCAGTCCACATCCTCCCCCCCGGCCAAGAGAAGAAGGAAGAAGTTTGTCCTACAAAGGCGGTCAGAACTGTCTACTGTTGCCGCAACTACTATTACATTAGCTGTAACAATTGCAGTTTTTTCACTAACCAGGTCACGGGCTATTCCATCACATGTTCCTATTGCCCCTCTGACCTCCTCTAGTGTTCATGCTGCTGTTTACACTGCTGCTTCTTCTAGTCCCTCCATCACACGAGCCGATCCTTATATTCCTACTGTTTCAGTGACTGAACAGCTCAATACACTGAACAGTCTGGTACTTAGGCTGATGGAGAGTAACCATCAGCAAGAGGAAGCGATTGCCCAGCTCACGCAGAAGGTCAGTGAGCAAGATCCTCCACTCTTACAGGCTGCTGACCAGCGTGCAGACTTGAGGGCCAAATTTGCTCAACAGGAGGAGTAGTTGCTCAAGTATATAGATGAGCACAGCCAGCTGGCATTGACTACCTCTGGTTTCAGTGACCGGATCCTGGCTCTTGAGTCCGAAAACTTTTGACTTACTGAGCAAGTGGATAGCCTCAAGGAGGCTACTCCCAGGATTGAAGGCACTGAAGCAGTCTTCGATGATTCAGACGAGGAGAAAGAAGAAGAGGAAGATGAAGAAGTTGATAAGGAGAAAGTTGACTATGAAGATTCAGATAAAGATGATGATTCTGATGATGATGATGATGGTTCAGGAAGTGGGTCTGCCAGTTCTTCGAGTGCAGCAGATGAGCATACCCCTCCCACTGAGATCTGAACCAAGACCAAGCATGACAAGAGTGCCAAGGCTCCGCCTCCTCCTCCTCAAACTGAAGATCCTAAAGTGGCTGAGAAAGTTCAACCTGTGCCTCTTAGACGTCGGTTGGATGAGACGTTGACTATGATCTTAGACGCTTAAGGCATTATACAACACTCAGTCAGCTATGATAAGGAGGAAGGAGAGATCATTCACTACTTAACCAAGGAGCAAATAGCTGAGTTGTTCAGGTTGAATCCTGATGAGGTGGTCATTGATGACACCTCGGCTCCTTTTTCTGATATTCCTTCTCCCGAGGCTTTTCATGATGTTGATGAGGTGATTTTAGAGGATATCACTGAAGAAGAGGACGCAAAGTATACTTCAACTGAGGATGAACTACATACATTTACTGATCTTTTCGAACAACATTCAGAGGAGGAGCTAAGCAGAAAGGTTGAAGAAAAGGTCAGTAGTACTGAGTCTTCAGCAGAAGACATTTAAAGAAGAAAGGAAGAGTGGAAAGCCTACTGGGAGGTGTTGAAGAAGGAGAGTGTTGCGAAGATGCCAGCTACACACACCAAAGTTTATAGGACCAAAGGTTACAAGGCCGGAGGTCAAATACTTAGCTGGGCATACTTCCATGATCTGCAATGCTATGCTGTCAAGAGAGAACAAGGAATTCAGTATTTCAAGTACCCCCACGACTTCAAGACGTTGCCAGGATTTGAAGTCAATCAACTAGCACGTTTGAAGATGCTTTACAGTTCAGATTCGGAGATGTCTGCTTGGTTCTCTCGATAGATTCAGTACGAGTACAGGAAGAGGTGGATTAACTTCAAGCCTCAGGAACCAGAGAGATACAACCAGCCAGAAATCAATGGAGATACCCGCAGACACAAAGTTATCCTGAAGTGGCTACCTCCAAGAGTCATGAAGAAGATTCCGTTACAGAAGATGCGACATGACTTCTTGGACAGCTTCCGATGGTGGTATTATGATGGGCGTACTGCTGAGGCTGTGATTGTGTTATGCAAGGATTACAAGTGGGATACAGAACGTATATTTGACCCGATGTGGCTGATGAATCTGTCACACAACGATGTCAAAGCTTTATGCAGATGCCAGATTTTCTTTGATGTAGAAGACATGGAGCAGGCTCTGCGATATATGAGAGTTATCAGGATCCGCATTGTTTTAGGGATTCATGCTAGAACAGACTGGAAGGCCATATCAGACAAATACTTCAAGAAAGATGCTGCAAAGTGAGGAGCTAGGTCCAAGGGGGAGTATGTTAGTGCATGAAATGTCCCTAGTTCAGCTTTTGTATGATCTTTGATGTATAAAGTTTATGTTATTAATGAAATCAGTATTTCTATATTGTTGTTTGTATGCTTATTCAAGTTTATATGTGTTTGACTATGTTTAACTTTGATTATATATGTCTTATAGACCCATTCGAGCTAATGACCTTAAGAATGAGGTCATTCGGCCGAATGAACACCTAGCGAATGACTAGGGCGATCGAATGAGTCATCCGCATGACTCATTCAGTTGACCAGGCACATTCTGCTGAGCCATTCGGCGAATGAGTACAGTCTATATATACTTGTTCAAACAAATTCAAACCTAACTTTTCGAGCCTCCTCTCTTCCCAGTGCACTCCAAAGTCACACCCTTAGGGTTTTGAGTGGTTCCTTGCTGTCCAACTTTGATACTCATCCCGTGGTGTTCGATCTTGATCCAAACGTTCATTCCACACCTTCGGATCGCCATGGGGGCTGTTGGTTTTGATTGGAAAACCCTGGAATAGGATTCTGCACTATTCCAGAGGCTGTTGAGCAGATCTACATAGGAACCGGATTGTTTCCGGGCTCCAAGTTGGTTCTACATTTCAACAGATATTAACTGTGTTCTCGAGTTAATACCAGTGCTCTCGAATTGTGTTCTCGAAACACACCAGTTCTCAAACTTTTCTTGGCTCTCAAGAAAATTTCCTTGTTCTTGAATTGGCTTACTTATCGAATTGTTTCACACATGGATTCTTCAAGTATACTTGCTGCTACTCTAGCTAGTAAACAAAATGAGCTGGATGCAATCATTGGCACAACTACAAGAATTCCTATGCTTTCATCTGCTACGGGTTTTCCGGAATGGAAGTTTCGATTTGAAAAGCATATCAGGACTAAAGAGCCAAGACTTTGGAGAGTTATTTTAAGAGGAAAGCGAAAAATTACTTATAAAGATATTGAAGGAAATGAGTTGATTAAGGATCCCGAACAATACACTAAACAGGATTTTCAGATAATCGAGGAAGATGAATAGGCACTTGGTTACATCGCTCAACGTCTCACCTCTGAGATCTCACAGTGTTTCAGAGAGATCACTGATACAAGAGAGCTCTAGAAAGCTCTTATTGACATGTATGAGGGAAACACTGAGATGAAAGAGTCACGAAAAGAGATGTTGAACAATAAGTTCAACACCTTTAATTATGTAGTTGGCGAAAGCTTGGATGATCAGATCCAGAGATTTCTGACTTTGATTACTAAAATGCGTACAGTCAAAATCGATAATTAAGCGGGTGTGATTAACAAAACGTTGCTGAATGCTCTGCCTACGAATTGGGGTATGAACGTTGGAATAATCAAATCAACCAAGAACCTAGAGAATTTGTCATTAACAAAAATGGTTTCTATTATCAAATCCTATGAAATGAATGATCATCAGAGAGATACGAATCACACTAACAGTTTCAATGCTTCAGGCATTAGCAGTGTGAACAGTGCATTTATTTCTCAGCCTTCATCTGCTTATCCTGTTCACAAGGTTGTTTTGCCCTCAGTTTCGTCTGGTAACTATGTTTTTTCTTCTACAGTTAGCTCGTCTTCTCCTACTTTCCAAGCATCTAGAAATGCTTCAGGAAGTTCATCTGGATCAATTGTTGTGCAACCTGCAATAATTACCAAAGAAGTTTTGGAGAATATCGCTTTGGTTGCAGGATTTCTTAAGTGTTCGACTGCTTTGGGATCTGTTGATCTGTTGCCACCATTTGCAGTTGTGGGGTCTGAACTTAAGCAGATCCATCCAAAAGATATGGAGGTGATGGATATTACCTGGCACATTGCCAATGCTATTTTCAGAGCAAAGAACTTTACAAAAGCTACTGGTAGAAATCCTTGGGGCCAATCTGATATTAATAAGGTAATGTTTACAAAAGAAAGGATTAGATGTTTCAACTGTCATGAGCCTGGTCATTATGCCCGTGAATGCACTAAGCCAAAGAAGAATGCTAAAAATACTGAGTGCAATCTGATTCTAGTAAATGGAGCAACGGGTGGTGAAAACAAAAATACTAACAACAAGGCTTTGGTGATGATGCAAAATTATGTTTTTGGATGGGATGATCAAATCAAAGCTCTTAATATTACCGAGGATTCTACAGTTTCACTGATGGTTGACATTGAAAATACTCATAAGGAGCATGCTTTCATGGCACATCTTCCTGCTGATGCTGATGTAAGTTCTTTTCTGTGTACTCAAGTCGGTATTGATAAAGTGACTATATACAGGGTTCATAATACCAATCTTTTACTTGACATGTCATGACTTGAGCAAGAAAACCTAAAATTAAAGAACGAGAATAAGCGTTTAATTGAAAATTTTGAAGCTCAATACACTGATAGATTCGTGTTAACAAGAGAGTTGAGCAATGCTCAATGTGCTATTAAATCTTCTAAAACCATACTTGATAAAGCTAAATCTGAAGCAGAACGATACAAAAACAAATTTGAAAACTCTAAATTGAACTTTAAAAAATTTGATGCATCAATTGCGGTGATAGAAGATATGATTCTAGAAAAAAAATGAAGTGGTAAGAAACTAAGGGAATGGGATATTTGAACTGTGTACATGAGGGTTTGGTTAAGCCAACGGTTTGGGTAAGTGCAAAGGGTGAAGAGTTTGGAATAACTCCAATAGAGGAAACCCCTTTGACTGTGATTGGTGCTAAGGGTAACTTTTTTGTAAACAAACCTCCACCAATGAGCAAGCCACAATGAATATGGTAGACAATGAGATACAAATGAAACGACCTCATGCTCAGCTAAATCAGCTGAACCTGAGGTCCATGTAACATCTTCTAACATTTTTGACTCTTGCGCAGATCAAGTAATAGTGGAAGATTGGGATGAAGAGGATGATGAACCTATTGTAGATATTAATTTTAACAATCCATCTTTTTAAATGATTTCAGCTGATAATTGTGTTTCAAAAACTTAAGATTTTTCTGTTTTCAAAAACCTAGTACCATTTGTTCCTTCTGGTTTAATGACTAATAATCCTTTCTTGGATAATGTTTATGTTGATTGATCTTATTCAAATTTGTCTGAATGGGATTTTATTAATACCTTGAATGCATCTGGTTCGAGTTCGAGCAATAGAACAATCCCAAGTGTTGAGTCTGATCTTGGTGATGCTTTGCAGAATAATGATAAATTGCATGTAACTGACATATCTATTGAAAAACCTATGATTCCCATATATGTGCCACCCAAACCTAAAACAGACCTCAAAGCTCCTCCTCAAAGATCCTCATCTAATCACCAAGAAAAGGGTGTCAAACAAGGTCCTGTCATGAAGGAACGCAATCATCCCAGTGCAACATCAAACATGCTTTCACTGTGGAGTTCCCGGACATATTGCAAGAAATTGCAAACATGATTCTTATTCTTATTTTGCAATTAAAAATCAGAAGGCTAGGTTACAAAATGCAAAACAGTCTAAGTCAATGAAGATGTATACATCTAAGACTATGACAAATTCACATTTCAAACCGAAGCCCTCTAATGGTAAATGGCGAAAAGCGAATAATCAAAATAAACATAAAATCTTGTGGGACAAATCTTATCTTTCAAAAACCCACAAAATTCACAAGTTCACAACTTCATCCCAATCATTTGTAAAACATGCCAAATTCAAATCAAAGTTAATGAATGGTGCTCACACATATAATTTTGGAAGACCCAGAAGCAAAATGATCTGGGTTCCAAAAACTAGCTGATCTTGGTATGTGTGTAGGAACGGCTACGGAGAAATATCCTCAAACTTTGGTATGTGGATATTGGTTGTTCCAGGCACATGATAGGAGACATCCCCCAGCTTAAGAATCTCGAGCATTATGATGGGGGAGATGTGGTTTTTGCTGGAGGAAGCAGAGGAAAGCTAGTTCAACGGGGTACTGCCACAAATGAAGCATTAACTCTTCAAAACGTAGACTATGTTCCCAAACTCAAGCATAGTCTGCTCAATTTATCTCAAATGTGTGACAAAGGTTATTCCAGTCGTTTCATAAGCAAAAAGTGTCTCATTCTTAAACCGAGGATCATCATCCCGAATGATTGGATTTTGGTGAAAGCTCAACGAAGACAAGATGCGTAGTTCCTGGATATGAATCAGCAACCATCTGATGAAATAGTGTGTCTTTTCTCCAAGTTATCTGAACAAAATGCAATGCTTTGGCATCGTCGTCTGGGACATGCAAATTTCAAGAACTTGAATCGGATTGCAAAAGGGAACATCGTAAGGAATCTTCCAATCAAATATTTCATGATGATTAAGAAATTTGTTGCGTGCGCTAAAGGAAAGCATCATCGAAAATCCCGTAAGCCAAAGATTTTGAATTCCATTGACTCTCTTCTGCTGCTTCTACACATAGACTTATTTGGCCCAGCCAATGTGCTAAGCATCAATCGTGCATCATATTGTTTGGTTATTATAGATGACTACTAACGTTTCAGTTGGGTGTTCTTTCTATCAAACAAAAGTGAAACTGCAGAACTGCTGAAAAAATTTATCATCTACATTGAGAATCAAACAAATGAAAGAGTCAAGGGAATTCGATGCGACAACGGATTAGAGTTCAACAGTGCTGAACTTAACGTCTTTTGTGCAGGAAAAGGAATTGCTAGGCAATACAATGCAGCCATAACGCCACAACAGAATGGAGTTGCTGCAGGAAGAAATAGAACATTAATTGAGGCTGCCCGAACCATGCTGATTGACTCAAGTTTGCCTACATTTTTCTGGGCCAAGGCCATTAACACTACTTTTTACGTTCATAATCGAGTCTTGCTAAACAAATGACACATGATAACTCCATATGAAATTCTTTATAAACACAAACCATCTGTTGAGCATTTTAAAATCTTTGGAAGTCCTTGTACACTATTGTACCTGGATGCAATCCCAAAGTTCAATGCTCGAGCAGATGACTGCTATTTTGTGGGATATGCTGGTAAAACGCCATATCGAGTTTATTAAAAAATAACCAAACAAATTTTGGAGTCTTATGATGTTCGTTGAATTGATGAAAATGTAACAGATGCTAGAGTTGGACCAGATTGGTTTTTTGATTATGCTACTCGATTAAGATCTTTCAATATTATGTCTGACATCTCTCCTAATGAACCTAATGTTTCTGGAATCACCTTTAACATAGACGATTCAGAATTTGTTCGAAACACCTCAAGGACAGTTGGTACACCTGTTCAACGAACTGCATCTCCGTTGACCGAAAAAGGCAAAGCAACTCAACATGACACACTCATTGAATCTGAATCTATTCACAATCAAGCAGAAAATGAGCAACCTAACGTATTTCTGAATCCATTGGAGTTGAATATACTTCTAGTTCATCACATGTTTAAGAAAATGCTGAACCAGATACTCTCACAGTCCCATCTAAAAATGTGTCAAATTTACCAAGTGTGGTCGATGCTTCTCACAATGTTATTCCTACCTGTATTCAACGTGATCATCCCATTGAAAATGTCATCGGATCACTTGACACTGGAATTCAGACAAGGAGCCGGTCTGGTGTTATCAATAATTTCTTATATTCCTGTTTTGTATCTCACATAAAACCAAAGAATATATACATGGCTTTTGAGGTACCTAGTTGGGTTGAAGCTATGCATGACGAATTGAACCAGTTTGATTGTTTAAAGGTGTGGGAACTTGTTCCTCTAGCTACTGGAAAAAACGCACTTGGTACACGTTGGGTTTTTCGCAACAAGCAAGATGACAGTAGGGTCATCGTCAAAAATAAAGCTCGTCTCGTTGTTCAAGGTTTTCTCCAGGTTGAAGGACTAGATTATGATGGAGTCTATGCTCCAGTTGTTCTATTGGAAGCCATTCGTCTGTTCTTTGCATATGCCTCATACATGGGCTTCACAGTGTATCAAATGGATGTCAAAACAACATTTCTTTATGGGAAAGTGAAAGAAGAAATCTATGTCAGTCAACCTCCTGGTTTTGTTGTCTCTGATTGCCCAGAGCATGTATACAGGCTTGATAAAGCATTATATGGTCTTCATCAGGCTCCAAGGGCCTGGTATGCTACACTGATAGACCATTTGTTGGGTCATGGATATACACGGGGTACAATTGATCAAACTCTGTTTCTAAAATGGGTCAATGATGATATGATTCGGGTTCAAATCTATGTTGATGATATCATCTTTGGATCAACTAGTGAGAAGCTGTGCAAGGAACTTGAAGGTGTGATGAAGAAGAACTCTGAAATGAGCTCGCTGGGAGAAATGACCACATTCTTGGGGTAACAAGTTCATCTAAATTCCAATGGAATTCTTATTCATCAAAGCAAATATGTGATGGACATGCTAATTAAATTTGGAATGCAAGATTGTCATTATGAGGTAACTTCCATGAAAGAACGACCCATGCTTAAATCTGATGAACATGTATCTAAGGTTGATCAAACTCACTATCTTTACATGATCGGGTAGTTGATGTATCTCACTGCCACTCGACCGGATATAATGTTTGCAGTATGTCAATGTGCTCGATATCAGTCAAAACCAAGACTCTTCCATCTGACTACAGTTCACATGATTTTTTGATATCTGAAAGGGAAGCCCCGCTTTGGCTTGTGGTATCCTCGCAATTCGGAATTTGATCTTTATGCCTTTAGTGACAGTGATTACGGAGGATGTGACATTGATCGCAAATCTACTTCTGGTGGAGGTCAATTTCTGGGAGACAGGCTCATTTCATGCAGTTCGAAGCAACAAAATGTATCCATCTCCACTGCAGAAGCTGAGTATGTAACAGTATTTGCGTGCTACTCCCAGGTGATATGGATGTAACATCAATTTATGGATTACGGTTGGAATTTCAATAACACTCCTATTTTATGTGATAACGATGTAGCAATTCAAATTTGCAAAAACCCGGTTCAACACTCTAAAACCAAGCACATTGACATGAAAATCCATTTTATCAGAGATTGCTATGACCATAAATCAATTAAATTGGAACAAATTGATACAAAATTAAATGTGGCTGACATGTCACAAAGCCTGTGAGCATCTCAACCTTCAATTTGCTTGTGGATTTGCTGAAAATGATTGTTTTTGAGGACTGATCAATAGGTCAGATAAGGGGGTCTTTTCTTAAATCTAATTCAAGTTTCTTTTAATAAATGTTTTCATACCATGAATAAATTTAGTGAGAGAAATATGTCAAAGAAATAAAGTCTAGACTCTCACTATGTTTTGGGAAATGATATAAATTTTCGTGACAAAGGGTCAGTTAAAATTTCTGTAAAGTGCTATCTCTGAAAGAACTAGGGTTGAAATGATATGCTGGTAGGCTCACTTGACTGAATTAGCTGATCTATTTTGTGCTTAACTAAAGAAATTGTCTGTTGTATTGTGGAAATATCACTACTTAGAATAGTGCATTACTTGTTTGACTGTCTTAGAAATGCTAAGACACATTTAATGTGCACGAGATTCTGAAAATATGTCGAAAATCGAGTGCTTTCTCTCAAAGTGCTTTGCGTCTGTACATAAAAAATCTGCAATGCTCATGGATGTCTTCTCTGTTCTGCTTCTACAGAGACCTGAGAAGTGTAACTTTCTTTGTTTTTTTACACGGAGACCTGAGATGTGACTTGCATACATGAGCATATGCTCCGAAATCTGGATCTGCTCACACAAATAAAAGATGCCTCAGAGCACAATCATGCAAAAAGCATGTTAAAAGAGACCCTCTAGAGTCCAAAACCGAAACTCCATTGTATATTAAGCCTTGTATATTAAAACCTATGATTCATTCTAGCTCTCTATCTCTAAAATTCTCAGACATATAATCAGGATCTGATGCATGTTGAGTTTGAAGTAGGAATTCTTTGGCTTGATAGGATGCACCATAGGTATCTAGGATTTAGTGTGATTCGCTCATAACATATTTAAGGCACAAAAAGATGATAAACATGCACAAATAGAAAAGCGAAAAAGGTTTTAAGATTGGGTTTTGATGGATAATAGACCTGCAATCATGATATGTAGTTCATAAGGGTTAGCATAAAAAGGAATTTTTTACTGACTTGAGAATGATTTGATCGCAAATAAATGAGTTTGATGGACCTGATTTTTGTTGAAATTCTAAATTTAAATGAATTTTGATGTTCTGGGCCGGATAATGGACTTGGGAGGTTAATGGACTTGGGCGTTCTTATGCGATCAGACCAAAATAAAAGGAAGGGGATTAATTATAGTTTAATTAATTCTTGGGTCCCAAAAGGTTTCCCCAATCGTTTTCGAACTTAACACACACGTTTTCAAGTTCTTGCATCAAGATTTCTTCGGTTACGACATTTGCAACATACTTGTTCGAGTTCTACATAGTTGATTACTGTTCATTGTCTTCTTCATTATTAAAAGCTTTGATCGTTTGCTAAGGTATGGTTGCAAGTTCGACAAGAAAGAGAAAAAACCCCTTCGCGATTTAAGTGGTGTTGATTTTGGTTGTTTGAATCAAAATCAAATGTTGAAATTAAAGGATAAAATCGAATCATGATGAATCTTTGGTTAAAATCACTTTGAACATACTTTGAAAAAGTTGAGATTCTCCGGGAATGAATTTTGAATTCGTCTGAGGAAGATGAAGAGTTCTAGAGTTTAGCACTCGAGAAAGGACACAACACTCAAGAAAAGAAATCTTGAAAAATTGAACTGACTGAAAACTAGAGAAAAGAAAAGGGATTCGACAACTCCTATTAAAAGTCGAGAAACGGAAAAAATGTTCGAAAACAATATAAAACTTGTTCGAATTCGAGAAAAAGATTTTGTAAAAGTCGAGAATTGAGTTTCCCTCAAACTCGAGAAAGAGACAAAGAAGTCCAGAACACTAGTTGTTCTCGAGAACTGAGTTGCTCGAGTTCCAAAACAAATTTCGATCCTGAAAACTAATTTTGTTTTTGAAAATCATTATTAAACTTGAGAATGATAAAGTGAATTCGAAAAATACATTATTATTGTGATATGGGGAAGTTGCTTCTAAGTTGAATTTTCTTGATGTGTTTTGAGAATTTGCATGTTAAAATGGCACAACAACAACTGCAGATTCTGTGGAAAGATAATCACAACTGTCACACCCCGAGCCGGCGGCCTGGATCGACTTTCCCATCGGGCTGAAGGATCTCGGGGCTTGATATCGTGTGATAATAGAAATGATCAGATTGTTCTCGCGACACATGATGTATAATGAGAAATGCCAAATGACATTGACATAGAATTACAATGTTAAATTACACAATCCGTGTTCATAATTTAACTAAGTAAATCTACTCAAAAGGAATCATGAAGTTTCTATCTTGTATCAGTGCAAGATTTACAAAATATGATTCACCAATATGTCATCCAAAATATGCACAATCACAAAAGTACGCTATTGGTCCTCTAATAAGTCCAACTAGCTTATGTCCTGATGTCTGGTAACTAAACTTGTTCTTCACCTGAGAAAACATGCATTTAAACAAAGTCAACACTAGGTTGGTAAGTTCATAAGTTTAGTAATTGAAAATACTTGTAGTTGGCATTCACAAATCATAGTGTCACACACAAGTCTTGTTGATATTGTCTACTCTTGTCTCACAACCATGTCCTCTCCATAGTTACCAATACAAATAGTGTATCATTCAAATCAAGCATGCTTTTATATAGGGCATACGTATCACAAATGTAGCCACCAGCCCACCACACACTTGACTTAATTCAATACCACTTGTAATGCAACTATAGATACCCATGTTCATCTCACATGTGTTTGTCTCATTTGATATCCAACTTGTTAATCCCATATGATGTGTACTCATCCCACATTGTTATATGTATAGAATAAGAGTGTTTGAAGGGAATATATGACCATGACCTAAGTTATGATAATCCCTTATTGTTTTAAGGAAAAAAGATTAATTTAATCATATCCTTATTAGTTTCCTCTCAATTGTAGAATTAACTTAAACTCACTTCCCATAATAGGAGTGACAGTTAATCCATTTATGTTGTTCCCAATCTTGAATGTTTAGAGCCTAAATGGGATCCATTGTGGTCCTCATGTAATCAGACCACACTGCATCCAATTTACCTCTATCCCATTCGTAATATCAGTGCCTTCAACAAAACTACTACCAGTAATATGACATGACAGAAAATCAATTCCTCAGTCTACCAATTAATAGAATCGAAGGAATAATTACAATTAGTGTCTGAAGATTAATGTCTCCATGTGTCGTTTAGCAAACCTGACTGATGCAGCTCTCTTACCGGTCATACGTTACCGGCCAATGAATAAATTACGATTAACGTACCGACCTCACTCACCGGCGGTTTGACAAACCTATGGTACCACTACGACTGAACATGTACACATGAACACATGATTGTTGTGATATAATACAAACAGTCTTAATAGTAATTAGTTGTTGTTATGTGTTCTCCCATTGTCATTGTCTCAGTGTCATATGTTCTCAGTGTTATGTGTTCCCATAGTCTTTAACAAAGTGTTAAAAGAACAAGTCTTATTACACGATGTTAGTATATGTGGTGAATGATATCATCATAATGAAAATACATTATCATGATTATCATTCTTGTTATCACTTGTAATTGTCTCATGTTATCTCGTTGTAAATAACAAAGTGTTATAAGATCAAATCTTATTTCACTTAGGTTATTTAAGTATTTGGATAAATTCATGAAATTATATTATCACGAAACATCCTTGATTTGTCATTGGTGTTACTGCACACACAAGCATACACGTTGATCATGAATAAAGTGTGATAATAAATATAACATCTTTATTATCTAATCCCATGATGTTTGAATAATGTAGTAAATTTTTTGATAAATAAAAGAGTTAGCATGTTTCTTAGCCCCGCATTTAAAATCAAAAGATTAGAAAAGGGGCATATGAACTCACCTTGATGTTGAAGTGGTTGACTAAGTAATCAAGAAATGCACGTGCTCGTTGTTGTAATAATGTTGTATTCAAACCTGTGTTGAATTCAATGTTGTTTGTGTAACACCCCGACCGATGGCGGAAACGTCGGGATGCCACGAGGGATGTGTAGATTGTTCAAAAGCTCGTGGGCATCTAAATTAAATCATCACATAATAAATTAATCAACCAAATTAATTACAGAAAAATCATGTTCATCATGAATTAGTTACATCAAATACACAAAAGATTTAGCTAAACTAACTAAACTCTAATCGCCAGAATATCAGTTATTTTAGCTAAGTCCAAGAGTCCTATGTGATGATGTCTAAAAGTATGAGTTTCTCTTCCTCAACCTACTTGCCTTCATTCCCTGAAACATGTAAAAATCAAGTGTCAACTACGAAGTAGTTGGTGAGTAATCATAAGTCTTAATATTTTAAAAAATGTTTTGCAAAATGATTATAAAAGTTTAGAATTTCTTGAGAAAATCCACATGAGTACCTGCGAGATAATCCATCATAACACCCAAACAAACGATCAAAAGCACATAATCACCAATCTCAGATAAACATAGATAATCATAGATAATCAATCACATAAACATTCAACCAATCACAATCATTAATATTCTCAAATAGTATAAGTGACTATACATGAAATCATTGTAATTAACCGAAGTTAAAAACATGATTCATGGAGTGGTATCCAACCACGTGATAATACATGTGACCGTTGTGGATGACCGAAGTCAACAACAAGGTCTCATGGAGTTATGATAATCCAAGTGACAATGCATGTAATCGTCTCGGATGACCGAAGTCAACACAACGAAACACGGAGTTGTGGTAACCCACGTGACAATACATGTGATCATTGCGGATAACCGAGGTTATCAGCAATGCCACACAGAGTTATAATAATCAATGTTAATCCATATACAGTGATAATCCCATAATATGCATATCGTATTGATAAACAGGTATCACCCATGTGTTATCAAAATAATATTAAAAATTGGTATACATGTTTCACCTCCGAGTTTAAAACAAAACAGTTTAAAAGGAGGTTATGAGAACTCACCTAAGTCCTTAGATTCAATGTCCTTGGAATATGCGCGCTCACGTGATAGAAATCAGAACAACTCAGCAAGCTGTAATTAGTGTGTTTTCATACTCATAAGTATATGTATTTCATTTCAAGTTAAAGTCCCTTATAAATCCTTAAGTGTTTACTTACGTAGTTTATTCGTTATGAGTTAGCTTGTAATACCTAAAGTTTGTCGAGGGTTATCATGACAATATGGTTTAAGCTTATTAGCCCCAATTACCTAATAATTATAATTACTTGCAAACTCGTATGGATATTCTAAGGTAATGCCCTTAATCTTATACGCATCAAGACATACATGCATGTTCAATTAACTCCACCATATTAATTTAAGTTGTATGGACCCGCTTTAAGTTCGAAGAGTTGATATTCAAATTATTTCCATCAAGCATTCCCATTATGAAAATTCTCAAAACTCCAACTTAAATTATTTAAAGAAAAGGTGGCAAATATAATTTCTCATGCATGCAATGCACATATGTGTTTATATGTGATCTTGATCCACTATTTATCATAAATCTTAGTTTAAGCGACACTTGGGTTTTTATTTTAAACCCATTCCAGCGAACCTATCATATGAAACTCAAGGTTCGGCCAACCCTAAAGGTTCGGCCCCAACAGGCCCAAGGTTCGGCCCCAACAGGCTCAAGGTTCGGCTCCAATCAGGCCCAAGGTTCGACCAAATGGGTGCTTGCAGACAAAAGGTTCGTGTGAAGGCTAGGGTTCGCCTAAGTTAGTTCACGAAGGGTTCGGTCCTAGCTGCACATAGGTTCGCGGCTATGGTTCACATGTCAAGGTTCGCGACCTTGATGGTTCGCATGGCTATGAAATGGTTCGCCTAGATCCATAGTTTGGCCACCCTAAGGGTTCGCGGCTCCACTCTGGTTTGCAGCGAGGGTTCGGCTAGGACAGGAATACCCCTAGGTTCGTTGGTGTAATAATGTGCATGCAAAGGTTCGGCTAAGTATGCCGAGGTTCGTTTGAAATGGCTCAGCTAGGGTTCGGCTAAGGTGAGAAGTAAGGTTCGGCCCAACTGGTCTAGCCGGGTTCGCTCGTCTAAGATCAAGCCTCCATGAGGTTCGGCTATCCCTACCTCACGAACCTTAACCCCTCAACAGCTATGGTTCTCGCCGAACCTGCTGTTCTTGTCCATGAATCATCATCATCTTCATCTAAAATCCGTTCCTGGTCTATTCCTGGCTTGCATGGAACACTACTCACTCGATTAACACAAATAAACTCTAAAATCTGTTTAGGAAGTTGGTAACCATGGGCACATAAAGTTTCTTTGCAAAAACCGAAAATAAAAGCCTCGGATTTACCTCGAATATGGACAAAATGACAAGTTTCTTCGTTCCTCTTGTTCCTCTCGATCACGCAGTCCTTTAGGCGCCAAGATCTCGCGAATCCGTTGGGTAATGAAGGAGATAAGCTAGAGAGAAGTTTGGGAGAAAAATGGTGACGAATTTTGATTGTCTAGAGAGAGAGAGAGAGTGTTGGTGGAAGTGAGGAAGAAGAAAGAAGGTTTCTTCCTTATATCGCATATTATCCCCACGTGCTCGGTCTCGTTTTTATCGCGATAAAATTTATAAAAATGCTCGGTTTTACTCATTAAACATTTTTAAAACTCAAAACATTTTAATAAATAAGTTTCGTTTTTTTTAATAAAAGGATTTTAAATGAAATCGTTTAAGTAAAACATCACCGTTTATTTTCGTTAAATTAACTATTTAAATGAAACGTTTTGTTCGGTTTCGTTTTAAGTTGTGATTCCTAATAAACGTTTTTAATTCATTTTTATCAATTTAACATCGTTAAATATTATTTAATTATTTCGTCGAAACGCGTCACCTTTGCAAATCCAACGCTCGTATCGTATTTCGGTTCGATTAACGATTTATGGAATATCGTTTCAGAATAGTATTCTTAATAATTATATTCGTATGAATCGTCACCCACGCGAATACATTATTAAGTTAATATTTCTGAATTAATATTCGCGTTTAAATTATGACCGTAACCTCACCATCGCGTGTTTATTTCCAATATCATTTTCATTATTTAATTATCTTTAATATTATAAATCCCAATCCAAAACCCACTAAACCATATCACTGACACATCCGTGATAGACCGAAATATGCATATGTATAGTGCATATGTAGGGGTCAGTCGCAACTACCCCAGCCACCTTCCCAACGCTATTTCGATAAACCATGACCATGTGTCCTTGACTATGTTTAACAACCAAACTATAACCAGCTCCTAATTCCCTTTTCATTCCAACCAGTAATCCATTATCGTTTATTCATCCGCGTTAAACTCTCTGGTTCTGTTTAGTTGGTTACAACTAAACTTCCCATGGTTTACACGTATCATAATATGTTCTAAATATGTATACCAATAACAGTGATAATCATCAAATAATGCATCATCATTAATAATAATAATCATATCAGGTCGTAACAATACAATCGTACATGTGTACGGACAACCCGATATATAGTGATGTTACAGTTTGTAACTTATAAGTACGAGTTATTCATTTCATAGGTTAACCCTAAAGCTGGTTAACTTTTATAACTCTTTGTATCTCGGATTTTCATTAAACTCATTTGATGGTATAACATACTAATACTTAATCAATTTAGATTAAGATTAGTACGAAATACATTTTTTGTTGATATGATTATCCATATAATTGACTTTAACATATTGCAAACTTGTGGGTGTCATAATATTTTTCAAAGTTCAACTTAGTTCTTTAAGTTACAGCTAGAATATTACCCTCGTGTAAATATTGAAATGATTAATATCGCTTGAGTATGTTTATCTACATATTATGTTTTAAAAACATAATCATATGATGTATTACAAAAGAGTTTACGATGAAAGTTTATCATCCCATCAACTTGTAGTAAAATCGGTTAACCTATTTTATAAGTAAACCCTATTGTGACTTTGATCAAAATAGAATTTAGTCCCTTTGACATGTTTTTGAACCATAGTTTATGATTGAACATTTGTTTTAAAGTTCATTTATGTTTATATCCCAAAAACTGAAGTAATATAAGTGAGGATATCATGAAACCCGTTGCACACAACCCAATTGTTTCTTGATTTAGACAACCACCAAAGTGGTTGTTCTTAGATGCATCTAGAGGATATTTGAAGTGAGTTGATGTTTTCTATTGAAATTTATTCGACAGAAGCCACATTATTTTTTGCATGACCTAAGGAACCCTAGGAATCAACTTGGCAACAGCCACTGGAATAGTGCGGAATCATATTCCAGGGTTTTCCAATCAAAAACACCAATCCCCGTGGCGATCCGATGATGAGGAGTGAATGTTTGGATCAAGATCGAACACCACGGGGTGAGAATTGAAGTTGGAGATGAAGGAACCGCTCAAAACCCTAAAGGTAAGACTCTGGAGTGATCTGGGAAGAGAGGAGGCTCGGAAAAGTTGTGTTTGAATATGTTTGCAGAAGTATATATAGGTTGTACTCATTCAGACCTTCTAAGCAATCACCAATAGTCTATACATTTTGTAAAGTTGGCCTATCAGTACATCAAATCACACAACTCATGTGCTTTCGGTTTATGCATTCACTTTTTGCTGTTAAGACATGATAGGTTAACACATCACTTTCTCTAATCAAACTTTCTCATTTTTACAATTTTTTTAAAGTGTTTTTGGTTTTTCAAATTTTTCAAATGATTTTGGTTTTTCAAATTAAACTACTTTTTCTCCCCATAAAAACCTAAAACTGAAAATCTTTTTGAGTTTTTTTTTAATGAAGTGAAAGAAAAATAACATAAATACTAACAAGGAAAACTAAAACAAAAGAAACTAACTAATAAAAGTAATGATCATTTGTTTGATTCAGATGAAGGAATGACTTCATCCTTTTGAAAAACACCATTAGCCGATAACAGATATAAAAATCTGGTTTTATCAAAAGCTTTTGTGTAAAGATCGGCTTTCTGGTGATCGGTGTGAATTTTAACAACATCGATTAGCTTCTTTTCAAAACAATCACGTATAAAGTGATATTTTATGTCGATGTGTTTGGTTTTCGAATGCTGGACTGGGTTTTTAGTGACAGCCATGGCAGCAGTATTATCAACATAAAGAGGAGTGTTAGAAAAATATTACCCATAGTCCCTGAGTTGTTGCTGTATCCAGATGATTTGTGAGCAACAACTAGCAGCAGCAATATATTCTGCTTCACATGTTGAAGGAGACACCGACGTCTGCTTCTTGCACTGCCAGGTAACTAAACGGTTTCCAAAGAACTGACATCCTGCAGATGTTGACTTGAAATCTCTTTTGCATCCGCCATAGTCTGAATCACTGTATGCAGTAAGCTCAAAATTATCATCACTAGGGTACCATAATCCAAGATCCAGAGTACCCTTCAGATAACGCAAAATCCTCTTCACAGCAATCAGATGTGATACTCTTGGTTTGGACTGATAACGAGCACACAAGAATGTGGAGAACATGATGTATGGGAGAGAAGCGGTGAGATACATGAGAGACCCAATCTTTCCTCGGTACAGAGTGGCATTGATTAAGTCCCCTTTTCATTTGGTGTAATCCGGTGATTGACAGCCAGTGAAGTACCAGCAGGTTTTGCATCCCACATACTGAACCTGTTAAACTCTTTCCTCAAAGCTTAGGACTTTATGTTCTTCAAGGCATCATTTCCCTCATATCTTTGTTGCAACGCATCCCAAAGTAACTTAGAAGAAGTAAACTGTCTGAACTGATGAAAGATATCAGTAGCAATGGATTGAGACAGAATAGCATAGGCTTTCTTCTCAAAGTCATATAACTTCCTCTGGGGTTCAGTCATCCGAGTGACTAACATGGGAGTTCCATATTCATTCAGAGGTCTCAAATAACCACTCTCTATTATCATCCACAAGTTTGTGTCAACTCCATTGACGTGCATCTCGAATATGTACTCCCAAGGAGGGTAATCATCTAATGAAAGCAACTTAGGAGCTTTATTAGAGTTCTCTGTCTCAGTCTCTGTGAGTAGCAAGGTCTGAATCCTATGATTCTGGTTTGCCATCAAAGCTAAATCCTCCATTATGTCAAGAACAAATGAATTCAACACTTAGACAAATTTTAAAACTGATGGCCGAATGACACTATCAAGGCCGAATGTAGGGGACCGAATAAGTGTGAACTGACTGAATGAACTGAGTTGGGCGAATGATCAGAGGACCGAATAAACAGGTAACCGAATGACTTGAATACCGAAAGAGTAGAGGCCGAATCAGAGGTAGGCCGAAAGAATAACCGAAGGATCAGCAAGCCGAATGGGTGGAAGACCGAAAGAGAGCTATTCGCATGGTGATTCGGATGATCGACTCATTCGTACAATCTAGGGTTTTCAGCAACAAAAATCGTGATAACTTTTGATTTAGAGTGAATCTAACCACCAAAATTGGTATAGAACTTCATGACATCATTATCAAGCAATTGTAATGATCGATTTGTCAAAACATCCACAAAAACCCACGGATTTATAATGAAACAGTAACTTGAAAGGCAAGAAAGTTAGGGTTTCTGAAAATCTCGAACAACCAATCTAAAATATAGTGATTTGGATTGAAAATCGAGCAGAATCAAGAGCCAAAGCTCTGATACCACTTTGCATGACCTAAGGAACCCTAGGAATCAACTTGGTTCCTTGGTAGATCTGCTCTACAGCCACTGGAATAGTGCGGAATCCTATTCCAGGGTTTTCCAATCGAAAACACCAAGCCCTGTGGCGATCCGACGATGAGGAGTGAACGTTTGGATCAAGATCGAACTCCACGGGGTGAGAATAGAAGTTGGAGATGAAGGAACTACTCAAAACCCTAAAGGTATTACTCTGGAGTGATCTGGGAAGAGAGGAGGCTCGAAAAAGTTGTGTTTGAATCTGTTTGCAGAAGTATATATAGGTTGTACTCATTCGGCCGAATGAGCTTGGTCAACCAAATGAGTCATGCGGATGACTCGTTCGTTCGCCCCAGTCATTCGCTAGGCGTTCATTCACCCGAATGACCTCATTCTTAGGATCATTCGCGCGAATGGGTCTATATGATATATATAACTAAAGTCAACCATATATAAACTTGAATAAACATTAAAGAACAATATAGAATAACTAATCTTCATTAATAAGATAAACTTTATACAATAAGATCATACAAAACGTAGAACTAGGGACATTTCTGTGCACTAACATTTTTGAAGGTAATTATGGCCCACAACCTTTAGTTCTCGGCCAACACATTCCAAAACAGGAGTTCTTGGCCGGCAATATAAAAGATTAAGGTTCTCGGCTAATTTTTCATCAAAAACAAGGAGTTCTCGGCTGGCCACATTCAAGTGGTGGAGTTCTCGATCAAGAAATGAATTCTCGGTCAAAGGGTGTCAAATCAAAGGGTTTTCGGTCAACCTAATGGGTTCTCGATTGGATTTTCCCTCGTATTCAACCTCCTGTTCCCAATTTCCACAAAACTTGTAGGTTTTTTAAGAAAAACCTCCTGTTCCCAATTTCCACAAAACTTGTAGGTTTTTTAAGAAAAACCTCCATTTTTCAGATTATTTATACTCAAATAATCCAGAAAATCATGTTTTAAAGAGAAGAATTTAAGGTTTGATGAGATAAAATCAAGTTCAAGTTAATTCATCCGGGTTTATTAAAAACCCTAAAAATCCAAAAGTTTGAGCTCACATTACCTTCAAATCAGTGGATTTCATGCTCGATATGCTGTACTTTCATGTTCTACTCGTCAAGGGCTTCGATTTGATACCAAATATGAATGATTTGAGTAAGAAATGAGAGAGTTATGGTGATTTTGGTGATGAAACTCTAGTGAGAGAGGGTAAAACCGGGATTTAGAGAGAGAAAGTGGTAGATGGAGAATTAAATGAGAAATAAATGCTTGGTTGGGATTTTTATACGCCGAGTAAGTTCGGGTTCGTTTCGTTTGCTCGGTTCTCGTTTTCGTGACGTTTACGAATTTAAATAAAATAGTTTTCTTTTAACCTTTTTAAGGTTGAAATTCTTAATAAATGTTTTCATATTTACTTTATTTATTTTATTGTTTCGAAACGTTTATTTTTATTTGTTTCGTTAGATCGTTTCACATTTGGGCGTATTCATTCAAATCGTCACCCGAACGAACACGACGACGGTTTTACTTTCTAACTTTTGTTTTCTGCTTTTCAGTTATCATTCAGAACGTTAAACCCACAGATATGTTTGTGAGAATCGTCACCCACTCAAACACACTGTCTGTTTATTATTCGTAAACGATACTGAGTTGTTATTTTGAATTTGATTTCCTCATTGTCGGACTCAAATAAACTGAACTGTTTTCACATTGTTATGATCGAATTCACATTGTTTTCTCACTGGATTGTCGGCCTTCTGATTCCTGTTATATGTGGATATCAGATCGCAACAGATATGTTTTTGTCATTTGTTCTCATAATTGTTGTTTCATATGTGTTGTTGTATATTGATATTTCAATTTTCATCGAAATACATACAACTGTTAATTGTTTTCATAGTACTGTTGTCACACAACTGTTTACACATTGTATTTACACATAGTAAATAGCGAAAGTACACGTACCGTACCATACGGACTTGCCGGGCAATCCGGTACTAGTTGTCACAGTCTCCCCTTCTTAAAGAAATTTCGTCCCGAAATTTAAGCATCATTGTCGGGAAATACTTCTTCAGTAAACAGGTGGAGATACTTTGTCTTCATGTGATCATCATGCTCCGAGGTGAATTATGGTCTGCGCTTGGAGTTCCAACGAACCTTCACGATAGGGATACGGCTTTGTTTCAGTCTTTTGACTTCACAAACCACAATCTCTACAGGTTCTTCAATAAAGTGTAGTTGCTCACCAACTTATATCTCTTCCAATGGTATGACTAATGATTCATCATCGAGGCATTTCTTGAGTTTGGATACATGAAACACATCGTGTACCCTGCTGAGTTCATCAGGAAGTCTAAGTCTGTATGCCACAGGACCAATTCGTTGTGTTATTTCGAACGGTCTGACATGCCTCGTTGCTAACTTGCCTTTAGCCACAAAACGAACTACGCCTTTCCATGGGGACACTTTCAGCATGACTCGATCACCTACTTGAAATTCCAAAGGCTTTCGCCGTTTTTTTGCGTAACTCTTTTGGCGACTACGTGTTGCTTGTAATCTTTGCTGGATCTGGGCAATCTTATCAGTAGTTTCCTGAATAGGTTCAGGCCCAGTGATCTTGTTGTCTCCCACTTCAATCCAACAAATTGGAGACCAACATTTTCTGCCATATAATGCTTCGAATGGAGCACATCGTTACTGCTGTGGTAACTATTGTTGTATGATAACTCAATGAGTGGTAGATAATTGTCCCAACTTCCACCAAAGTCCAGGACGCATGTCCTCAACATATCCTCCAGGGTTTGTATGGTTCGCTCGCTTTGTCCATCCATTTGTGGATGGTAAGCAGTGCTCAAGTTCACGCTTGTCCCTAGGGATTGTTGCAATGATTGCCAGAACCGTGATATAAATCAACTGTCCCGGTCTGAGATAATAGATAGTGGCACACCGTGATGTACTACTATTTCATTAACATAAAGTGTCACACCCCGGGCTGACGGGCCGGATCGGAGGCCCATCGGGCGGAATACTCCCGAAGCGTGATTGTATTCGGAGTGAACAAATTGTTACATTGCACATGATAATATGAGAAATACTAAAATACATTAAATGAATAAAATTAAATTATAACTGTTTCATAATTTAATTCTACTACAGCTTGACTTGGACATCTAGAATGAAGACCAGATGTCCCGCAAAGGTTGCTTGCACAGGTGCAAGTCCTGAATCTTGTATCCGAACTAGCCGGGAGATTTCATGCAGGAGTTGTAGGTTTCTCTAAGGGATCCTATCTTTTTCACCTAATGTCATCCTGCTTTCACCTGTTCTTCACCTGAGAACATGTAAAATTTGTCAACACTAGGTTGGTAAGTCACATTAGTTTTAAAAATATTTGGTTTTGTAAAACGTTTAGTGAAAATATTCCATTCACATCGATTTGAAATATGATGTGTGAATGGTGTTGAAGCCACGAATGAAATTCACAAGTGCGTCGTTCTGACCATCATTATTGGCACCATCCCAAACCACCGAAGGTAGTTTATGTATAGGGCATACGTAGGGTCAAGCTTACCGCCAGCCCAGCCGCCAGCCCACCACTCCTTCGATGACTCATGAGGGTGTCCTTAACGGAAAATGGGACCTTGTCACTTGTGTATCTCCACTCAACCCGACACGACTGGTGGTTATAAAAATGAAGTTATGAGAAAGAAGCGTATACTCTGTCTCCTAATATAGGAGACAGATTTTGTTCGTTTGAAAGTCACACAAGTGACGTTTCTTTCATGTAGTAAAACATTGTTCATTGTGTACTGGTTTGAAACGCGTTCAAGACCGGATCTTAAACATTCATTTGATTTGAAAATTCTTGTTTTTGTTGTGTGGTCTGTCTATAATATCACCCTTGTGATGATTTACCAACCCTAACTAATATGATTGTGTGATTAGTTCCCCTGGAACTAATCTGAGTTGTTGTTGCACGTGTGTATGCATGTAACGTACCAGCCTCAGCGCTGGAGGTTTGTTAAAGCTATGGTACCATCTACGTTACCGTCGGTTGACCCGTGTTAACTAATGGTAAATGACTTTGATGTGTGTTTTTCGAGAATTCCTCAGCGAATTCTCGATGTGATGTTTGGAAACTTTCCCTAGTGAATTATCCTAGACAGATACCATAAAAAAATGTTGTTGTTTGATGGGGGATTCCAATGAAAATGATGGTATTTGATTGTGCACTACACAATTCCCCGGATTGTGTCCGTTCATCTCTTGGTTGGGCACAAAGCCTCGAACTGTTGTGGTCAACGGACATCTCCTAGATGATTTGTGTTTTGAACCCTCGAAGCTGGTTTGTTGTTATTGTTTAGAGAAAAGTGAACGGAGCGATGAACGCTCTGTAAAAGTAATTGAAAAGACTCTTATACGTATAACATTCGTATAAGACTCACGCGGACACTTGTATGAATCGTCACCCATAAAAACGCCGCGTTGAATTTAACTGCTGACATTGTTTGATAGTGTAAAGATTTCACTTAGAGTATTCAAATCTAACCACATATCCACATGGGTCGTAACCCATGTCGATATCTCGTTGGATCGACACTCCAAATGTTATCTACTCAGGTTTTGTTCATTGTTTTCCCTCACATGTTTTTTTTTCTTCTGATTCATGTTCATATGATTAAGTGGATTTTCCTAACTGTTTTAGGAAAACCCATGTATTTTTATTGTCGTTTATTATCGTCTTCTTCACTCTCGTAACCCTATGTCTTACCCTGTGATTGTGTACACCCTTGGATTTCCGACTCATGGTTGCTCGGATGCCGGTTGTCACATAAAGTCTTGCTAGCTTCTCCATATTGTAGTTTTCTTGAATTGGCAAGAGTGTGCGGACTTGGTCAACCTGTCAATGATGACCCATATAGAATCATGTCCGCTGGAAGTGCGGGGTAGCCTGGTAATAAAATCCATAGCTATTTGTTCCCACTTCTATTGTGGTATCTCGGGTTATTCCAGCAAACCTGATGGTTTCTGGTGTTCAGCTTTGACTTTGGCACATGTGAGGCACTTACCAACATAAGTAGCCACATCCTTCTTCATACCTAGCCACCAATAAAAAGTCCTGAGATCTTGGTACATTTTATCATCACCAGGATGAACAGAATAGTGTGTTTTGTGTGCCTCATCAAGAATGAGTTTTCGGAGTTCATCCACTACTGGGATCCATACATGATCCTGGTAGTAGATAACTCCATCATGTTTTGTCTCAAAATGTTTCTCGGCTTCACAGTCGAGCACGTTCCTCAAATTGTTTTTGCAACTACTTCTTGTTGTGCTAGTAGAATTTGATCTCTCAGACTCGTTTGCACAGTCATTCCCATTGCTATAACGCGCAAAGGGTTTGACTCTTTCCTTCTGGCTCAAAGCGTCTGCAACAACATTAGCTTTTCCTGGATGGTATTTGATCACACAATCGTAATCGTTCAGGAGGTCAACCCAACGTCTTTGTCTCATGCTAAGCTCCTTCTGATCAAATATATGTTGTAAGCTCTTGTGATCTGTGAAAATTGTGCATTTGGTACCATAAAGGTAATGTATCAAAATCTTTAAATCAAAGACAACAGCTCCCAATTATAAGTCATGCGTCGTGTAATTCTTCTCATGTATCTTTAGTTGCTGTGACATGTAGGCAATAACCTTGTCTTGTTGCATTAAAACACAACCAAAACCCTAATGAGAAGCATCAATAAACCACAAAGTCATCATTGCCTTCAGGGAGTGTTAAGATTGGAGCATTGCACAATCTTTGTTTTAGTGTTTGGAATGCCTCTTCTTGTTTCTACGTCCACACAAATGGTTCGCTTTTCTGGGTTAGTTTTGTGAGTTGCAAGGCTATCTTAGAGAAATTCGAAATGAATCTCCTATAATAACCCTCCAATCCCATAAATGATCTGATCTCCGTAGGTGTTGTGGGAACGTCCCAATTCTTGATTGCCTCAATCTTGGCAGGGTCCGCATGAATCCCATTGTTGTTAATCACATGACCCAAGAACTGAACTTCCCTTATCCAAAATTCACACTTGGAGAATTTGGCTTAGATTTGTTCATTCTTTAGAAGTTCCAAGATTGTTCTGAGATGTTGTTCATGTTCCTTCTCACTCTTGGAATGGATCAATACATCATCAATAAAGACAATAACAAATTGATCTAAGTACGACTTACACACTCAGTTCACAAGGTCCATAAACACAGCCAGTGTGTTCGTCAAACCGAATGGCATTACCATAACTCATAATGACCATATCGGGTACAAAACGTCGTCTTGGGTTTGTTTTCTTCTTGAATCCGGAGCTGGTGATAACCTGAACGTAGGTCTATCTTTGTGAAATACTGAGCTCCTTGTAATTGATCAAATAGATCATCAATCCTCGGTAATGGGTACCGATTCTTGATGGTGAGTTTGTTAAGCTCTCTATAGTCAATACTCGCTCTGAAGGATTCATCGTTTTTCTTGACAAACAAAACCGAAGCTCCCCATGGTGAGAAACTTTGTCTGATGAATTCTTTGTCCAGTAACTCCTCTAATTGATTGGACAGTTCTTGCATTTATGATGGCTCCAGTCTATAAGGAGAGTTAGCCACAGGAACCGCTCCCGGAACCAAATCGATTCTGAATTGCACCGATCGTTCATGCGGCAATCCCGGTAAATTATCCGAAAACACATCCTCGAAGTCTTCACAACCGGTACATCTTGAATCATGATTGTCTTCTTGTCTTTCTCTACTACATGAGGGATGAATGCGACGCACTGTTCCTTAGACACTTGTGTGCCTTCATGTACGATATTAATTTAACATTGCGATTTGCTTGATCTCCATGAATTTCCAACACATGATTGTTCTCCACTGGAATACATAATAGTTTTTCAAAACATATGATTTCACATTTGTTAAGAGATAACCAATCCATTCCGACAATGATATCGAAACTGCCCAATTCCATTGGTATTAAGTAAATGGAAAATGTGTGCTCATTAAGTGTCAATGGGCAGTTCTTAAGTACTGTGTTAACTGTTATCTGTTTGCCATTTGCTACCTCGATGATATAAGGGGAGTCCAAAGATTCCTCAACGTGATTAAGTTGGCATGCAAAGTCGGACGAGATAAAACTCCGATCCGCACCAATGTCAAATAATATAGATGCATAAAATTCAGATAGGAGAAATGTACCAGTGACCACATTCAGGTCTTGTCGTGCAGCAGCTGCTCCTAGTGCAAAAACCCGTCCTCTAGCTGCCGGAGCTCTTGGTTGAATTCTCTTGGGACAATCCCTTGAGAATTTTCCTGGTTCGCCACAAGTGTAGTGTCACACCCCTGCGCCGCGTGCGGAATCCACGGCGCGGTGACGTATGATCAGTTGAATCATGCACAAGTATTGAATAAGAACAACCACAATGGATTACTAAGTTGCATAATGTTTAGACAATTGTTTAGTTACAGAAAATCTATCTACCAAAAGAAAGACAACTACAGACCCAAAATATAGTTTACAAGATAAGACTTCAAACAAGACAATTAAACAATTAGGATTTAGTGTGTTTCTAATCCATCCTAGCATGTTTCTTCATCTTGTTCTATCTTAGAATGGTCTCCTTAGTTGTCCCTGAGAATGTCTTAAACCTGATTACCTGAAACACGTGAAAAGTAACTGTCAACTACAGACGTAGTTGGTGAGAACAATAGGTTTAAACATTTGTAAACATGAGTATATGATTTAAGGCATAGGTAAGTTAAAGCAACATAAGATTCACACGGATGAGCTGCAACCCAAACTAACATCAAGTAAGAAAATGAGTGTAAATAGTCCAATCACTGTTTGCACGAGAGTCAACATATAATATCAAGTCCCAAACCACGTTTGGAGTTAGATAATGTGTCAACAGTTTTGATAAAACCATATGTAACCGAAATCTGCAGTTAGTTTATAAAACAGATTTAAAAACTAACTGCAGCAATCGGTCTACCCCAATGTGTGTGTCCGCTTTCCTTTGTTGTGATCACCCAGTACTAACGCTAATGAATATGATACTTGATGCTTTTACAAGTTTGTTTACAACAATAGACACCATGTTTCTGAACCTTACTTTAACCGGATGTGTTAATGCCTTATTTGATAACATGAATTGAAAACCTAGATTTAATTCCACGAATTAAATCCTTTGTTTTGAATACCATGAAAAGAACCACTTGATTTGAATACCATGATGTGAACCACTTGATTTGAATACCATGTTGTGAACCACTTGATTTGAATACCATGTTGTGAACCACTTGTTTTGAATACCATGATGTGAACCACTTGATTTGAATACCATGATGTGGTGACCTTGTGTAACAACAAGGTTTATAACAAAAGAGTTTATAAAATCCTTTATCTAAAAGTGTTTATCCTTCATAAATACATTTGAGTAAATCAGTTACAAAACAGTTCAACGATCCTTTATAAAACCTTTTTAGTGAAAAGAGTTTAATAGTTGATAATTCCCTTAAAACAGTTGATGAATCCCTAGGATTCGTAAAATGAACCCGTAATGTTTATAAGAATACACACACCTTGTGTAATGAAATATGATTGTAAATGATTGGTTTGATCACGTGTTCCACCCCAAAACAGTTATAAAAACAGTAAAAGAGGGGCTAAAGTTCTCACCTGTCTGCAGTAGACTCTGAACTAAACAGTTAGCAAGTAGCAAACAGGACTTCTAATTGATTCCTATAACATTGTAATCATACATAAGATATAGGATTTATAATTGTATAACTTTGATTCATTGATTGACTTGTGTTCTCCTGATTGATTATCACATGATAATTTGTTCTCATGATTATGATTGTTGTGAAAACTTGAAAGTTATGATTTGAATCATTTGATTGATCATGGGTCCAAGAAACGAATATGAAATGATCCTTTGTGCATAAATCTTATGCATAAAATGATAATTGTTTGAGAATTTGATAACCATAGGTTAACATGTATTTTGATAAGATGTTCAATTGTTTTCAAGTCTTGTGATTGTGAATTGATCTTCATGATTATTGTTAAGTTACAACTTAACCTATTCATGTTCGATTCACAAGTATCAAAAGTCGAAGCCAACACAATTGGGCCTTAAACCCATGTAATGAGGGCTTAACAAAGGCCATGGGCCACTTAGATCACTATAGGTCAATTGGATGTAGTGTTGGGCCGAAATGGATCTCGTAAACCAAACGAGTGAGTTATTGGGCCAAGTATATCACCAAGGATAAAATTGGACCAATTAAGATCATAATGGGTCAACATAATCCCATTGGACTTGTTTTAACCTATGGGGTTGAATACCATTGCAATTTGGGCCGAATATGGTTAGGGTTGGACCGAATAGGTTTGGGCTGCCACCTTAGGCAGCGAACCTATTGGGTTCAAGGGCCTAGGTTCGTGAAGCTGGTGATGGTCAAGGGTTCGGCCAACGATCATAACAAGGTTCGGCTACATGTTAACGAAGGGTTCGGTTCTCTTGGTATAGCTTGCATGGTTCGTTGCTAAGTGACCACATAGGTTCGTTGAACCTTCAAGGTTCGGTGAGGGATCGTGGAAGCCCCTAGGGTTCGGCTGTTGACGCTCTAGGGTTCGTAGCTTTGATGATGGTTCGGTTGATATCAAATGGTTCGCTAAGGTTCGACTGAGAAACCCTAATAGGCTCGGCACTACATGGTTCGCTGCGTGCATGGAAGGTTTGTTGCAGGTTCGTGATTCACCTAGGGTTCGTGTGATCCATGGTGACTTGATGCAGGTTCGTGAAGACCACTAAGGGTTCGGCTGAAGACCTGCGAACCATTAGGGTTCATGGATCCCCCCCTAAGGTTCGCCAATGGAAAAATGAAGGTTCGGCCGTCGAACCTGTTACCAGCATCATCACCATCATCGAAATCTCTGGATCCAGCCCACGATCTAAACTAATATAACTTCAGGGAGGGTTGCTAGTGGTGCGAAAATGGAAATGGAGTGCTAGAACCGGCTATGAGTCGAGTTTCAACAACACACCCATGAAAACCCTATTTTTCCGAACTTTAACTCGATCATACCTCGATTTTGGCCGGTTAATTCCACTGATTTCTTGTACTTTCTTGTAGACAATGTTGAGAGCTTCGCGTGGACACCAAGAATGACGAAATCCTTTGAGAAATAAGCGAGTTATGCGCGTTTGAAGCTCGGTTTTTAGAGAGAGAGAGGCTTGGCCGAAAATTCTAGTGAGAGAAAGTGGTGTAGGTGAAATAAATGAGGATTTAAGCCTTGTTGAAGGCTTTTATAGTCCGTAAGGTATTCAGGTTCGTTTCGGTCGCTCGGTTCGCGTTTCCGGAACGTAGCGCGTATTTTACGCGGTTTTAAAATAAAAGAGTTGTTAAACTCAAATAAATGATGAGTTTCAAAATTGTAAAAATATAAAATAATTAATTTAATTATTTGTTCGAAAACAGATCGTTAAACAGTAACAATTGCGTGTATACCCACAATCGCGTACGTTTTCCGATCATATATAAAAAAATAGTTAAAGCCGTTCACTCGTAATTATAAGTTCAACATTCGTATCATCATGGATCGTCACCCATAACTATACTCAGTCTCGCTTACGCATTACAATTTTGTTTGATTAATTGTCATAATATTCGTCTTAACACTACGCACTAACACTATCCTGTTACACCGAACGCAGTATATATATAGGGCTCACTCTCGCTGCCCACCACTGTTTCGATATAACACAATACTGTTCTTACCTAGTGTAATCGACTGTAAATATTAATACATACTTGTTCCTAAATAAATAAGATCCTGTAACACACAAGCACACATTATGAACATAAGAAGCACATTGATTAACTGAACCTTGACACCCACTGTTCTAACACTGTTTACGACTACCATGACTAAATGTACAAATGTTACAGTCTCCCCTAGTTAAGGGAATTTCGTCCCGAAATTAACTAGCCGAAGATACTGTAAAAAGATGAGGGTACTTAAGCTTCATCTGGTCTTCACGTTCCCAGGTGAACTCAGCACCGCGTTTGCCCTCCCATCGCACTTTCACGATCGGGATACGGCTGCGTTTAAGTTTCTTGACCCCATGATCCATGATCTCAACTGGACGTTCTATGAATTGCATGTTGTTCTGAATCTGTATGTCTTCCAGTGGAATCTGGACATCATGATCCGCCAAGCATTTCTTAAGATTTGATACATGAAAAGTATCATGAACATTGCTTAGCTCCACTGGAAGTTTGAGTTTGTAGGCTACGGGACCAATCCGTTCCAGGATCTCAAAAGGTCCAACGTACCTTGGTGCAAGTTTCCCTTTCTTCCCGAATCGGACAACGCCTTTCCAGGGAGAAACTTTGAGTAAGACTCGGTCACCGACTTGAAACTCAAGCGGTTTCCGACGTCGATCAGCATAACTCTTCTGCCGATCTCGTGCGGCCTTAAGCCGTGACTGAATGATTGTGATTTTGTCTGATGTTTCCTGAATGAGTTCTGGTCCTACGACCTGTGAGTCACCAATCTCGGTCCAACAGACCGGTGATCGGCACTTTCTACCATATAGAGCTTCGAATGGTGCACATTGAATGCTCGTATGATAGCTATTGTTATATGAAAACTCAATGAGTGGGAGATGAGTGTCCCAACTTCCACCGAAGTCAATGACACAAGAACGAAGCATGTCCTCAAGTGTTTGGATAGTCCTTTCGCTTTGACCATCGGTTTGAGGATGATACGCCGTGCTAAGATTAACACGCGTTCCCAAAGCCTTTTGCAATGATTGCCAAAAGCGAGAAGTGAAACGACTATCACGATCAGATATGATTGATGTTGGTGTACCATGACGTGCAATGATTTCGTTGATGTACAATGTGGATAACTTCTCCATCTTGTAATCCTCTCGGATAGGGAGAAAATGAGCAGATTTGGTGAGTCGATCAACGATCACCCAAATCGAATCAAAACCTCGCGGAGTTCTCGGCAACTTTGTTATGAAATCCATGGAAATTTGCTCCCATTTCCATTGAGGAATTTCAGGTTGCTGCAGAAGTCCCGAAGGTTTTTGATGTTCTGCTTTGACCTTTGAACATGTAAGACATTTTCCCACATACAGTGCTATGTCTTTCTTCATTCCCGGCCACCAGTAAGATGTCCTCAAGTCCTGATACATCTTGTCGGCTCCAGGATGAACTGAGTATCGCGACTTATGAGCCTCATCACAGATGAGTGTGCACAATTCTTCAGACTTCGGAATCCACATGCGGCCGTTGAGATATAACACCCCATCAGCTCGAGGTTCTAGTTTCTTCTCAATGCCACAATCCAAGTCTGTCTTGAGTTGATTGTCTGTTACTACCTGTTGTTGTGCAATGCGAATCAAGTCTTTCAAGTTTGGCTGTGTGTTGATCTCCATGGCTCTTACACGAATCGGTTTGACTGGTTCCTTGCGACTAAGAGCATCCGCCACCACATTGGCTTTGCCCGGATGGTAACGAATCTCACAGTCGTAATCAGTTAGAAGCTCAACCCAACGCCGTTGTCTCATGTTGAGTTCTTTCTGATTGAGAATGTGTTGTAGGCTCTTGTGGTCTGTATAGATGATACATTTAGTACCGTACAGGTAGTGTCTCCAAATCTTCAATGCAAAGACCACAGCCCCTAACTCAAGGTCATGAGTAGTGTAATTCTTCTCGTGAACCTTAAGTTGTCTTGAAGCATAAGCAATGACCTTGTCCCGTTGCATAAGTACACAACCGAGACCAAGGTTTGAAGCATCATAGTAGACAATGAAATCATCACTGCCTTCTGGAAGACTAAGGATAGGGGAGTTGCATAACTTCTGTTTAAGAAGTTGAAATGCATCTTCCTGTTTCTGTCCCCATATAAACGCTTGACTTTTCTGAGTCAAAGTGGTAAGTGGCAAGGCTATCTTAGAGAAGTTTGCAATGAATCTTCTGTAATAACCTGCCAAACCCAGAAATGAACGAATCTCTGTTGGAGTAGATGGGGTAGTCCAGTTCTTAATCGCCTCAATCTTCGCCGGATCTACATGTATCCCATCCTTGTTTATGACATGTCCTAAGAAGTGAACCTCCTTTAGCCAAAATTCACACTTTGAGAATTTAGCATAAAGTTGTTCCTCTCTTAGTAGTTCCAAGACTTTCTTCAAATGATCCTCATGTTCTTGTTCTGACTTGGAATAAATCAGTATATCATCAATAAAGACGATAACAAACTGATCCAAGTAAGGCCTACAGACTCGATTCATCAAGTCCATGAACACTGCGGGTGCATTGGTCAGCCCAAATGGCATAACCACAAACTCATAGTGTCCATATCGAGTCCTAAATGCCGTCTTTGGTATATCCTCATCATTTACTCTTAACTGATGATACCCGGATCGCAAATCAATCTTAGAGAAACAAGTTGCTCCCTGTAATTGATCAAACAAATCATCGATCCTGGGCAGAGGATATCTATTCTTGATTGTCAACTTGTTCAGCTCACGATAGTCGATGCACATACGAAATGAACCGTCCTTCTTTTTGACAAAGAGAACCGGAGCTCCCCATGGAGAGAAACTCGGCCTTATGAAACCTTTGTCTAAAAGTTCTTGAAGCTGACTAGACAGTTCTTGCATCTCAGACAGTGCTAATCGATACGGTGACTTCGCCACTGGGTTTGCTCCAGGGACGAGATCAATTCTAAACTCCACTTGTCGGACTGGTGGTAGTCCAGGCAAGTCTTCTGGAAATACGTCTGGATATTCTTTGATAACTGGAACATCTCCAACTGCTTTCTTTTCAGGTTTCTTTTCCACTACATGAGCTAGGAAAGCATAATATTTCTTCTTCAAGTACTTCCTCGCCTTGATGCACGATACAATCTTCAATCCGCGGCATGGTTTCTCACCGTAGACTATCATCGTTTCGCCGGACGGTAAGGGGATTCGGATAAGTTTCTCCGAGCATACGATTTCAGCATTGTTTTTGGATAACCAATCCATTCCTACTACAACTTCGAAGCTTCCGAGAGTCATAGGAATGAGATCGATGGAAAAGAGATGGTCATTTAATCTTAGCTCACAAGCATGAATTATGGAATCTACAACTATGGTCTTACCATTCGCTACTTCTACAGTATAAGGAGCAGTAAGTGTGGATAGTTGCATATTAAGCAAAGATGCAGTATGAGCAGAGATAAAGCTTTTATCGGCACCAGTATCAAATATGATAGGAACATAATGATCATTGATAAGAAATGTACCCGTGATGACTGCCGGCTCTTCACGTGCTTCAGCCGTTCCAATAACAAAAGCACGAGCAGCAGCAGTATTGTTGTTGAGTTTTGGACACTGATTTCTGAAGTGTCCCTCTGCTCCACAATTATAACAGGCCCTTCCACCTGTAGTAGTAGTGGTAGTGGTAGCAGTTGTTGCAGCAGCAAGATGAGTAGCTCGGCATGTAGCTGCAAAGTGTCCCATTCGCCCACATTTGAGACACTTCTTGCATGGAGTGTTGGGCAGATGATGATACTGGCATTTGGTGCAAAGTGGAAACTGACCAGTATAAAGCTTTCTGGCATTAGCTGGTTGTGGCATAGCAGTAATAGGTGTAGCATGAGTAGCTGCAGCTGCAGTCAAAGCTGCAAAGTTCTTGATTGTCTTTTGCTTCTTCTTCTTGTGATGGTGCTGTTCAGGCTTCTTGCCTTCTTCAATCTGTGCTCTCTTGAATCCCTTTCGGGTGAGCACTCCAGACTTCACATACTCTTCAGTAAGTGTAGCACCAAGTTGAATGGCTGCTTCCAGAGTAGTGGGGTTGTTCCCCATAACAGTTCCTCTGACAACCAAAGGCAAACCTTCAATGTATTTCTCTATCCTGCGGGATAGAGGAGTAACCAAATGGGGTACCAGAATGCACAACTCATGGAACCGAGTTGTATACTTTGCGTTCTCTCCACTATCTTGCACCAGATTCCACATCTCCACCTCCAGTTTCTTCAGTTCATGACGTGGACAAAACTTTTCCACAAGTAAGTTCTTGAAACCGTCCCACGGTAAGGCTAATGCAACTTCACGTCCTCTGGTGTTCTTCTCAGAATTCCACCAGGTGAGTGCGCCTTTGTGAAAAGCGCTTGAGGCCATCTTGACCTTCGGATTCTCAGGACATCCAGTGAAGTCGAGAATGTCTTCAATGCTTTCCAGCCACTGCAGTAGGCCGGTAGCTCCCTCGGTACCAGAGTACTTAGGAGGCTTAGCATCGTTGAACTGCTTGAAAGTAAAGTTAGCAGTTCCAGCGTTAGTGGCATTGGAGTTGTGTGCAGAATCACTGGTACTTCCCCGAAGATTCTGGGTGATATCAGTGACCATGCTAGGAATCACATCCCGCATATGAACCGCGATAGCTCGAGCAATCTTGTTG
The DNA here is from genome assembly GCA_009363875.1 of Mikania micrantha. NCBI lineage: Eukaryota > Viridiplantae > Streptophyta > Magnoliopsida > Asterales > Asteraceae > Mikania > Mikania micrantha. The sequence goes on from CM018680.1 coordinate 21,633,890, forward strand.
ATCTCATCGTCGTTGCCACTTGTTGAACCCCCTCCGTTAGGATCACGTCGGGGAGGCATTCTACGAATAGAAGCCACAAGTGGGTCAGTAATGAGGAAGGATACAATTGAATTTTCATGATAAGGTCAGTAATATATCCATACTACTAGTATTATCATTCAATTGTAATATGATCCAGTACACGTATAAGTTATCAACTTATTTGCATACTTATCATGTGAATATGTACGATGTTCCATGATCTCACCACCAAATCTACACACTGACACTTTCCCGATATACCGAAAACAGCTTATATATAGGGCTCACTCTCGCTGCCCACCACCGTTTCGATATACCACGATCATGCCCTTGCTAGCATTTGGCAACACGTTTGTACTTGGTTCCCAAGTGTGTTCCATTGATTAAGAATCTCATGATCTTTGATCAACTTGAACTATGATTGATTCCATGATTGAACTATGATTATGTTATGCGTGCACCTACTAACAGTTGTTAACATGTAGAACTAAGTCATACGTGTGTTCTACACTTTCCTGTTAACCTATGCCAGTAAGTACTAATGATGTAATCACTTAAGAATTTCACTTAAGGTTTACATTTACAGAATGTTCACAACTTGATTGATTCACCATAATGTTTGGTTCATCCAAGTTTGAATTGCACTATGATTTGATTCACCAGTGATTGTTTCCCAAATGTTTGTATCCCATGTGTTTGACTAATGATCCATGTTTCCAGTTGATCCCGAATCCTCACTCCAAATACAAACGCCGGATTCCCCCTAACATACTGAAATAAGCTTATATATAGGGTAAGCTCTCACCGACCCACCACTTACCTCAACACGTCAGCGTTAATCCGTCGTCTATATTTGGGGCTAAGATTCCAACTGTTGATTGATTATGATTGTTTCATGATTGCCTCTTGTTCTGTGGATATGTTTATGATTATGTAAACCATGGTTCTTAATTTGCTTGAAATTAAAACCTTAGGTTTTAGCATGTGTGTCCTAGGTTAATTAACCTAGGTTCTCAATACCTACGGTATCGAGTATAATGATCTCTTGTGAGAACTTCAACTAAAGAATACTGTTACACAGATTCTAAGTTATAAAGTTCCTATGATAATGATAACAATGATAACAATGACAAGGATTTCAAATCAAGATTCTAAATTAATAGCTCTTGACCTTTGAATTCCTATAATGAGCATGACAAGGATTTCGAATCAAGACTCTAAATTAATGGACCTTGACATTTGAATTCCTATAATGAATATGACAAGGATCTTAGATCAAAGATACTAAATTAATAGATCTTTGCCTCTAAATCCCATAATGAATATGACAAGGACTTTAGATCAAAGATATCAATCTTTGCCTCTAAATCCTATAATGATCTCTGTGGGAGAATTTCAGATCAAGGATACTAAGAATACAGATCCTTGCCTCTGAAATCCTTAAATGCATATGTGTGAGAATTTAATTCGGTTTCTAAAATTATAGAAGTCCGATTCAAATTCTTTGACTCGCTATCTAATCTTAGTAAAATGTCCCTAAGATCTTTCAAGCTTGATGTAGACTTAATGCTCACTTAAGTTACTTAGATCCTAAGTATCCTCAAGTCTATAGCACTTAGTCCTATTGGGTAGCTTAGGTTATAGTCTAGGTCATTAAACATTGGGTTTTTCCTAGTTCTCTACAACCTTGGCTCTGATACCAACCTGTCACACCCCTGCGCCGCGTGCGGAATCCACGGCGCGGTGACGTATGATCAGTTGAATCATGCACAAGTATTGAATAAGAACAACCACAATGGATTACTAAGTTGCATAATGTTTAGACAATTGTTTAGTTACAGACAATCTATCTACCAAAAGAAAGACAACTACAGACCCAAAATATAGTTTACAAGATAAACTTCAAACAAGACAATTAAACAATTAGGATTTAGTGTGTTTCTAATCCATCCTAGCATGTTTCTTCATCTTGTTCTATCTTAGAATGGTCTCCTTAGTTGTCCCTGAGAATGTCTTAAACCTGATTACCTGAAACACGTGAAAAGTAACTGTCAACTACAGACGTAGTTGGTGAGAACAATAGGTTTAAACATTTGTAAACATGAGTATATGATTTAAGGCATAGGTAAGTTAAAGCAACATAAGATTCACACGGATGAGCTGCAACCCAAACTAACATCAAGTAAGAAAATGAGTGTAAACAGTCCAATCACTGTTTGCACGAGAGTCAACATATAATATCAAGTCCCAAACCACGTTTGGAGTTACATAATGTGTCAACAGTTTTGATAAAACCATATGTAACCGAAATCTGCAGTTAGTTTATAAAACAGATTTAAAAACTAACTGCAGCAATCGGTCTGCCCCAATGTGTGTGTCCGCTTTCCCTTGTTGTGATCACCCAGTACTAACGCTAATGAATATGATACTTGATGCTTTTACAAGTTTGTTTACAACAATAGACACCATGTTTCTGAACCTTACTTTAACCGGATGTGTTAATGCCTTATTTGATAACATGAATTGAAAACCTAGATTTAATTCCACGAATTAAATCCTTTGTTTTGAATACCATGAAAAGAACCACTTGATTTAAATACCATGATGTGAACCACTTGATTTGAATACCATGTTGTGAACCACTTGATTTGAATACCATGTTGTGAACCACTTGTTTTGAATACCATGATGTGAACCACTTGATTTGAATACCATGATGTGGTGACCTTGTGTAACAACAAGGTTTATAACAAAAGAGTTTATAAAATCCTTTATCTAAAAGTGTTTATCCTTCATAAATACATTTGAGTAAATCAGTTACAAAACAGTTCAACGATCCTTTATAAAACCTTTTTAGTGAAAAGAGTTTAATAGTTGATAATTCCCTTAAAACAGTTGATGAATCCCTAGGATTCGTAAAATGAACCCGTAATGTTTATAAGAATACACACACCTTGTGTAATGAAATATGATTGTAAATGATTGGTTTGATCACGTGTTCCACCCCAAAACAGTTATAAAAACAGTAAAAGAGGGGCTAAAGTTCTCACCTGTCTGCAGTAGACTCTGAACTAAACAGTTAGCAAGTAGCAAACAGGACTTCTAATTGATTCCTATAACATTGTAATCATACATAAGATATAGGATTTATAATTGTATAACTTTGATTCATTGATTGACTTGTGTTCTCCTGATTGATTATCACATGATAATTTGTTCTCATGATTATGATTGTTGTGAAAACTTGAAAGTTATGATTTGAATCATTTGATTGATCATGGGTCCAAGAAACGAATATGAAATGATCCTTTGTGCATAAATCTTATGCATAAAATGATAATTGTTTGAGAATTTGATAACCATAGGTTAACATGTATTTTGATAAGATGTTCAATTGTTTTCAAGTCTTGTGATTGTGAATTGATCTTCATGATTATTGTTAAGTTACAACTTAACCTATTCATGATCGATTCACAAGTATCAAAAGTCGAAGCCAACACAATTGGGCCTTAAACCCATGTAATGAGGGCTTAACAAAGGCCATGGGCCACTTAGATCACTATAGGTCAATTGGATGTAGTGTTGGGCCGAAATGGATCTCGTAAACCAAACGAGTGAGTTATTGGGCCAAGTATATCGCCAAGGATAAAATTGGACCAATTAAGATCATAATGGGTCAACATAATCCCATTGGACTTGTTTTAACCTATGGGTTGAATACCATTGCAATTTGGGCCGAATATGATTAGGGTTGGGCCGAATAGGTTTGGGCTGCCACCTTAGGCAGCGAACCTATTGGGTTCAAGGGCCTAGGTTCGTGAAGCTGGTGATGGTCAAGGGTTCGGCCAACGATCATAACAAGGTTCGGCTACATGTTAACGAAGGGTTCGGTTCTCTTGGTATAGCTTGCATGGTTCGTTGCTAAGTGACCACATAGGTTCGTTGAACCTTCAAGGTTCGGTGAGGGATCGTGGAAGCCCCTAGGGTTCGGCTGTTGACGCTCTAGGGTTCGTAGCTTTGATGATGGTTCGGTTGATATCAAATGGTTCGCTAAGGTTCGACTGAGAAACCCTAATAGGCTCGACACTACATGGTTCGCTGCGTGCATGGAAGGTTTGTTGCAGGTTCGTGATTCGCCTAGGGTTCGTGTGATCCATGGTGACTTGATGCAGGTTCGTGAAGACCACTAAGGGTTCGGCTGAAGACCTGCGAACCATTAGGGTTCGTGGATCCCCCCCTAAGGTTCGCCAATGGAAAAATGAAGGTTCGGCCGTCGAACCTGTTACCAGCATCATCACCATCATCGAAATCTCTGGATCCAGCCCACGATCTAAACTAATATAACTTCAGGAAGGGTTGCTAGTGGTGCGAAAATGGAAATGGAGTGCTATAACCGGCTATGAGTCGAGTTTCAACAACACACCCATGAAAACCCTATTTTTCCGAACTTTAACTCGATCATACCTCGATTTTGGCCGGTTAATTCCACTGATTTCTTGTACTTTCGTGTAGACAAAGTTGAGAGCTTCGCGTGGACACCAAGAATGACGAAATCCGTTAAGAAATAAGCGAGTTATGCGCGTTTGAAGCTCGGTTTTTAGAGAGAGAGAGGCTTGGCCGAAAATTCTAGTGAGAGAAAGTGGTGTAGGTGAAATAAATGAGGATTTAAGCCTTGTTCAAGGCTTTTATAGTCCGTAAGGTATTCGGGTTCGTTTCGGTCGCTCGGTTCGCGTTTCCGGAACGTAGCGCGTATTTTACGCGGTTTTAAAATAAAAGAGTTGTTAAACTCAAATAAATGATGAGTTTCAAAATTGTAAAAATATAAAATAATTAATTTAATTATTTGTTCGAAAACAGATCGTTAAACAGTAACAATTGCGTGTATACCCACAATCGCGTACGTTTTCCGATCATATATAAAAAAATAGTTAAAGCCGTTCACTCGTAATTATAAGTTCAACATTCGTATCATCATGGATCGTCACCCATAACTATACTCAGTCTCGCTTACGCATTACGATTTTGTTTGATTAATTGTCATAATATTCGTCTTAACACTACGCACTAACACTATCCTGTTACACCGAACGCAGTATATATATAGGGCTCACTCTCGCTGCCCACCACTGTTTCGATATAACACAATACTGTTCTTACCTAGTGTAATCGACTGTAAATATTAATACATACTTGTTCCTAAATAAATAAGATCATGTAACACACAAGCACACATTATGAACATAAGAAGCACATTGATTAACTGAACCTTGACACCCGCTGTTCTAACACTGTTTACGACTACCATGACTAAATGTACAAATGTTACATTTAGCAAGACCTATTGTCAGTAGCAGCAGCAGGCATCATCACTGCTCCATTGTTGTTCCAGTTCTGAGCCCCAGTGCTCTTGCATTGATTAGCCCCAAGACCAAATCTTCTGCAACTAGTGTAGTGTCTGCACCGAATAGCTGGTTGCTGGTGATATTGACACTTTGTGCATTAAGGAGCCGTCCAAGTACATGGCCTCTTGATCTGTAGTGGTGGTGGTTGTGTAGCTTGTTGAGCATGAGTGGTCAAAGCATAGTTCTTGACCACTTTTTGTTTCTTAACCGGGTGTCTGTCTGGCTTGTTTGAGCTTCCAGGCTTGCTTGACTCAGCCTCTTTCTTCAGTGCACCAGAGGCTACCACTACATCAGTCAAAGTAGCTGACAATGTAACAGCCATCTCTAGTGTATTCGGGTGGACAGCAATCACATGCCCCTGGATGCAAGCCGGTAGTTCACCGACATACCGCTCGATCCGTTTCTCCTGTGTTGGCACTATATATGGTGCCAATGTTGCTAACTCATGAAATCTGGTGGTGTAGGCCAGATGCCCAGCACCAACCAGTACATGATTCAGCAGCTCAGTCTCAAAATTTTTCGGCTCATTTCTCGGGCAAAACTCAGCCCTCAGCAGAATCTTGAATTCCTCCCAAGGCATAGACAGTGCCTCATCTCATCCCCTAATATGGACCTGAGCATTCCACCAAGTCAATGCTCGTTTGTTGAACGAGCCTGTAGCATACCTCACCTTATGCTTATCAAGACAACCACTGATGTTGAGGGTTGTTTCCATCTTCTCGATCCATTGGATCAAACTGACAGCTCCCTCACTGCCACTAAAGCCAGGTGGCTTGCATCCTACAAAGTTCTTGTAGGAGTAGTAATGTTGATTTATGGTGTTGCCACTGCCTTCACCAGATGAGTTGCTAGTGTTTTTACTGTTGTTTGAGTTTATCATGTTCATCATGTCGTGAATCACTTCCCCCAGTTTACTGGTCAGGAGAGTAGCGAGTGCAATGGTAGCAGGATCTAGCTCATGATTCAGGGTCTAGTTGTGAGGTGGAGTGTGTGTGGGGGAGGAGGAGGTGGAGGAGGAGGTGGTGGTGGTAGTGGAGGTAATAGTGGTGGAGGCTGTCTTCTCGGCGGCATTCTGATCACAACCGAAAGAACATCAGTTAGTGCAATGGTCAAATGCAGAAGACACATGCAAATAAAATCCTAACTCTTATGTTCTCTACATGAGGGTCCCTAGGTTATAGTCTAGGCCATACCGTTTAAGTAATATGACCCATATTTCTCTATAACCATGGCTTTGATTCCAATCTATCACACCCCGAGCCAGCGGGATGGATCGACTTTCCCATCGGGTGGAAGGATCTTGGGGCGCGATATCGTGTGATAATCAAAATGATCAGATTGTTCTCATGGCACATGAGGTATAATGAAAAATGCCAAATGACATTGACATAGAATTACTAAGCTAAATTACGCAATCTGTGTTCATAGTTTAACTAAGTAAATCTACTCAAAAACAATCATGAAGTTTCTTTCTTGTGTCAGCGCAAGATTTACAAAATATGATTCACCAATATGTCATCCAAAATATGCACAATCACAAAAGTAAGCTATTGGTCCTCTAATAAGTCCAACTAGCTTATGTACTGATGTCTGGTGACTAAACCTATTCGTCAACTGAGAAAACATGCATTTAAATAAAGTCAACACTAGGTTGGTGAGTTCATAAGTTTAGTAATTGAAAATACTTGTAATTGTCATTCACAAATCATAGTGTCACACACAAGTCTTGTTGATATTGTCTTATCTTGTCTCACAACCATGTCCTCTCCATAGTTACCCTTACAAATAGTGTATCATTCAAGTCAAGCCTGCTTATATATAGGACATACATATTACGAATGAAGCCGCCATCCCACCACACACTTGACTGAATTCAAGACCACTTGTAATCCCATATGATGTGTACTCATCCCACAGTGTTATATGTATAGAATAAGTGTGTTTGGAAGGAGTGACAGTTAATCCATTTATGTTGTTCCCAATATTGAATGTATAGAGCCTAAATGGAATCCATTGTGATCCTCACGTAATCAGACCACAATGCATTCAATTTACCTCAATCCCATTTGTAATCTCAATGCCTTCAACGAAACAATTACCAGTAATACGACATGAGAGATAATCAATTCCTTAGTCTACGAGTTAATAGAATCGAATGAATAATTACCAAACCTAACTGATGCAGCCTTGTTAACGGTCCTACGTTGCTGGCCATTGAATATATTACGATTAACGTACTGACCTCACGTGCCGACGGTTTATCAAACCTATGGTACCACTACGCTATCGTCGGTTTAGTCGCACTAAATCAATGGTAAACGATTTTCTTGAAGTGACTTACGACTGAACATGTACACATGAACACATGATTGATGTGATATAATTCAAACAATATTAATAGTAATTAGTTGTTGTTGTGTGTTCTCCCGTTGTCATTGTCTTAGTGTCATCTGTTCTCAGTGTTATGTGTCCCGATAGTCTTTAACAAAGTGTTGTAACAACTAGTATTATTAAACGATGTTAGTGTATGTGGTGAATGATATCATCATCATGAAATTACATTATCATGATTATCGTTCTTGTTATCACTTGTAACTGTCTCATGTTATCTCATTGTTATCTCATTATAAATAACAAAGTGTTATAAGATCAAATCTTATTTCACTTAGGTTATTTAAGTATTTGGATAAATTCATGAAATTATATTATCATGAAACATCCTTGATTTGTCATTGTTGTTATTGCACACACAAGCATACACATTGATCCTGAATAAAGTGTGATAATAAAGATAACATCTTTATTATTTAATCCCATGATGTTTGAATAATGTATTAAAACTTTTAATAAAGAAAAGAGTTAGCATGTTTCTCAGCCCCGCATTTAAAATAAAAAGATTAAAAAAGGGGCATATGAACTCACGTTGATGTTGAAGTGGTTGACTAAGTAATCACGAAATGCACGCGCTCATTGTTGTAATAATGTTGTATTCAAACCTGTGTTGAATTCAATGTTGTTTGTAACTTATAAGTACGAGTTATTCATTCCGTAGGTTAACCTTAAAGGTGGTTAACTTTTATAAGTCTTTGTATCTCGGATTTTCCTTGAACTCATTTGATGGAATAACATATTAATACTTAATCAATTTAGATTTAGATTAGTACGAAATACATTCTTTGTTGATATTATTATCCTCATAATTGACTTTAACATATTGTAAAATTGTGGGTGTCATAATATTTTTCTAAGTCCAACTTAGGTCTTTAGGTTACACCTAGAATATTACCCTCGTGTAAATCTAGAAATGATTAACATCACTTTAATGAGTTTATGTAAATATTATTTTATAAAAACATAATCATATGATGTATTACAAAAGAGTTTAGGATGAAAGTTTATCATCCCATCAACTTGTAGTAAAATCGGTTAACCTATTTTATAAGTAAACCCTATTGTGACTTTGATCAAAATAGAATTTAGTCATAACCCTTTGACATGTTTTTGAACCATAGTTTATGATTAAACATTTGTTTTAAAGTTCATCTATGTTTATATCCCAAAAATTTAAGTGAGATAAGTGAGGATATCTTGAAATCCGTTCCACTCAACCCAATTGTTTCTTGATTTAGACAACCACCAAAGTGGTTGTTCTTAGATGCATCTAGAGGATATTTGAAGTGAGTTGATATTTTCTAGTGAAATTTATTCGACAGAAGCCACATTATTTTTGAAGGTAATTATGGCCCTCAACCTTTACTTCTTGACTATGGACTTCTCGACCAACACATTCCAAAATAGGAGTTCTCGGCCGGCAATATAAAAGATTAAGGTTCTCAGCTAATTTTTCATCAAAAGCATGGAGTTCTCAGCTAGCCACATTCAATTGGTGGGGTTGTCGATCAAGAAATGAATTCTCGGTCAAAGGGTGTCAAATGGAAGGGTTTTCGGTCAACCTAATGGGTTCTCGGTTTGATTTTCCCCCGTCTTCAACCTCTCGTTCCCAATTTCCACAAAAGTTGCAGGTTTTTAAGAAAAACCTCCATCTTTCTGATTATTTATACTCAAATAATCCAGAAAATCTTGTTTTAAAGTGAATAATTTAAGGTTTGATGAGATAAAATCAAGTTCAAGTTTATTCATCCGGGTTTATTAAAAACCCTGAAAATCCGAAAGTTTGAGTTCACATTACCTTCAAATCAGTGGATTTGAAGCTTGATCTGCTGTACTTTCGTGTTCTACTCGTCAAGGGCTTCGATTTGATACCAAATATGAATGATTTGAGCAAGAAATGAGAGAGTTATGGTGATTTTTGTGATGAAATTCTAGTAAGAGAGGGTAAAACCGGGATTTGGAGAGAGAAAGGGGTAGATGGAGAATTAAATGAGAAATAAATGCTTGGTTGGAATTTTTATACCTCGGGCAAGTTCGGATTTGTTACGTTTGCTCGGTTCTCGTTTTCGTGACGTTTACGAATTTAAATAAAATTGTTTTCTTTTAACCTTTTTAAGGTTGAAATTCCTAATAAATGTTTTTATATTTCTTTTATTTATTTTATTGTTTCGAAACGTGTATTTTTATTTGTTTCGTCTTATCGTTTCACCTTCGCGCGTAATCATTCGAATCGTCACCCGAACGAACACGACGACGGTTTTACTTTCTAACTTTTGTTTTCTCCTTTTCGGTTATCATTCAGAACGTTAAACCCACAGATATGTTTTTGTGAATCGTCACCAACGCAAACACACTGTCAGTTTATTATTCGTAAACGATACTGAGTTGTTATTTTGAATTTCATTTCCTCACTGTCGGACTCAACTAAACTGAACTGTTTTTACATTGTTATGATCGGATTCACATTGTTTTCTTACTGGATTGTCGGCCATTTGATTCCGATTATTTGTTGATATCAGATCGCAACCGATATGTTTTTGTCATTTGTTCTCACAAGTGTTGTTGTATATTCATATTTCAATTTTCATCGAAATACATACAATTTTTAATTGTTTTCATAGTCCTATTGTCACAAAACTATTTACACATTGTATTTACACATGGGAAATAGTTAAAGTACACGTACCATACGAAATTTCTGGTCAATCTGATACTAGTTATCACAACAACTTAGCATTGTTGTTATCTCCTCCTCCAGAAAGCTAGACACAATTCGCATTTGCAATTCAGAGGTTCAAAACTTGCATGATATCTCACGCTTTGAGAATGAACCAGTCATTCATGAAAACCTTGTTGATGAACTTTGGTTGTCTGCTAAGTTGCGCAAAGAAGGAGATAGTGGTAAAGACACTATTGTTGCTCGTGTTCAAGATATAGAAATTGTGATCTTGGAAGCTGTAATTAGAGAAGTAATGGTATTCACTAGTAAAACTACTGATCCGGTGGCACTTGAGAAAGGAGTAATCGAAGGTGTGCTGACAGAAATGGGCTATGAGGGAATCTACCCTATGCTGCAAAAGACACTTCTGATTCCGTATTGGAGATACATAGCTCACGTTTTCATGGTTTGAATGAGTGGAAATAAGGGGACATTTGATATGCTGAGTAAGAAACAATCATCTGCTTTTGTCACCCTTGTCATGAACTGGGGTTATAACTTCTCAAGATTCATTCTAAATGAGATGAAGGGTAACTTGAAAGGAAGTAAATCTGAGAGATTTATGATGTATCCGAGATTTCTACAAATGATTTTTGATGAGAGATATTCTGGGCTACAAAGAGGAAGTGTGACGAGAGATCTGAAGCTACTGAGTGAATCAACATATCCCTTGATGATGCAGAACTGAGGTGGGAAATACAGGTTTGAAGGACTACATCCGTTAAATAAATTCGGTCAATTTGCTGAGATAGAAGGTGTGGATATTGTTGAAGAGCCTAAAATCCCCAATGTATTTGTTTAAAAAGAACATGATGTGGAAGTTGTTAGTTCAAAGCCTTCTGATGAAGATGTTTATGTTGTCAAGTTGCTCGAGTATGAAGATGTTTTGACTGGAGAGGAACCTGATATGGATTTTGATTTTGAGATGGAGACACAACAGGTTGAGAATGATCCTCCTAAGCAAGTGAACTTGCTTACTACTAAAAATCTTGAGGTGTTGCTTGAGCATGTTTTAAGGAATGTAGGAAATCTTCCTTCTGCACCTTCTTTTACTAAACAAGAACCACGTCTGGATGTTGCTGCTGATTTAGTTCCTAGGAAGAGAAGAAGAACAGACCCAAGGCCAGGGATTGTTATTCGTGAACCAGAAACTGAACTTGTTTCAGTAACTCAGATACAGACCATCACTGCTAAACCAACCGAATCATCATCGCAAGTTAAAGAATTAGTTGTTGTGTAACATCACTGTTTTTCAGGTTTTATCTTTACAATATAAACTTGTATTGATAGAACCTGTGATGATAATTTGATAATTGAATTTAATTTATGATAATATTGATGGGTATGCATTGATGAGAACATATGATAATTAAGCACAAACTATGGGGAAGTTAGTTTGAAATACAACTAGACAGAACCACGATGTTTATTGCAGTGGAGCACTTATGATATGACCTGGTTTTGTTTGGAATGGTTAACAGATGAGGTTTGGTCGCTAAATATAATCAACGACACATGGTCATGGTTTATCGAAATGGTGGTGGGACGGCGGCTAGATAGGTTGCGACCTACTCCTACGTATGCCCTATAAATAAACTTATTTCGGTCTATCATGGATGTGTTAGTGATATGATTTAGTGGGGTTGAGGATTGAGAAATGGATAATTGATAAATATAATTTTATTTAAATGATGAAAAGGATAATGGAAGATAATTACGAGATGGTGAGGTCATAAATATAAATTAAACATGAATGTTATTTCAGAAATGTTAACCTAATAATGTATTTGAGTGGGTGACGACTCACACGAATCCAATTATTAAAAATAATATTCTGAGACGATATTCCATAAATCATGAATCGAATCGAAATACGATGCGAACGTTGAATTCGAAAAGGTGACGATCTTTACGAATTCGTACGTGAGTAACGAGTTTCGATGAGATAACCGAAATGATATTTACGATATTTAAATTAACAAAAAGAATTTAAAAATGTTTATTAGGAATTACGACCTTAAAAAAAATTAAATAAAATCATTTTCAATAAACAAAATCATATTATTTAACGTTTCGTATATAAAAATGTAAATTACGTGAAAGGCCGATCAACTAAAATTTAGTAACGCAAAGATAAACGTAACCGAGCACGTGGGAACGTCACGAGGTATAAAAGGGAATACCTTTCACTTCTTCTTCATTTTCCCCACCATTTTCCCTCAGTAAAAACTCTTTCCCGTCATATCTCCCTCTCTCTAAAACCCAATAAGCAAACTTCTTCATATCTTGACCATTTGAGTTCATTTGATTTTTGTTTAGGGTTTTAGCTTAAATGTAAATCACAAGTTCTTCACATTTAAAAGAGTTTTCTGAATCATTGGATATAAACAACTTGAAATATAAGGTTTAGGAAACCATTATAGTAGAAATAGAATGAAAAATGGAGTTTTTATGGAAACCTGCAAGTTACGGGAAAGCTGGGAACGAAGGAGGTTGAAGATGAACAATTCAAGAAAGCCTTATAGGAAATCGAGAACCCTTTTTCTTGAATACTCGAGAAACCGTTTAGCTACTCGAGAACTTCCATTTGTTAATCCATAAATTCGAGAAACCGTATTTGAATATCCTCAAAACTTGTTAACCCCATGAGGAGTTCGAGAACCCATTTTTTTTAGGGCCAAGTTCGAGAAACCCTCCACGGACTCCAACAATTCGAGAACCACCAAGGGAATTAGAGAACCTTGTGTGTTCTTCACAAGAAATTCGAGAACCTCTTAGGAGGCATCAAGAAATTCGAGAACCCCACTAATAAAGTAGAGAAATCCAATATTGAATTTCAGAAACCAATAAAGCGTAACTCATATCAATACGAGAACCTCTTGTGCAGTTGAGAACACCACCTTTCTCAAGTAAATAATTCGAGAACATTTAACCTGGTATTGATTTAGAACCGTTTGGGGTTTGGGTGCAATTGGATATTGACGTTCTAACAAAAGTTACTTAATCAATTGCTAAACACTTAGATAAACCTTAAAACAAGTGTTTTAAAATATAACACATAGTTTTAAAACATATCGAAGGTTTATAACACAATCATGGTTGATCAAAAATAACAAGGTGATACTTATAAAATAAACTAGTCAACTTTACTACAAAGTTGATGAAATATTTTAAAGTAACAACATAATAATTAAACTTCTGGGTGACACATCAAAGGAATATGTTATATAACAAAATACTTATTTAAAAACACTCAGGTGATAATACCTATTTTAATGGACCATATTCTATGTTTAAAACATGTGAACAAGGAATATGATAACATAACAATATACAAGTGTTTAGCCTATATTGGCTAAGTGTTAGTGTATGATATCATGATTGAGTTAGATTAAAGTAAATAACAAAGACTTATAAAGGTTAACCAACTTTAGAGTTAACATACGAAATCATAACTCATACTTATAAATTAAAAGTAATATTGAATATACCACAGTTTGTTGAGTCATTATTGATTCTGCAATAGTGAGCGCGCGTTCTACAAACCCTTAACCTAAACATCACTGTGAGTTCTCATAACCCCCTTTCAAATCTTTTGCTTTTAAACTCGGGGTTGAAACATGTATACCGAAATAAACTGATTTTGATATAACAAGTGTGGAACCGGGATTATTATTGAGATATGATTATTGAGATGAATTGAGAATATGTGATGATACACTATGAGTGAGTCTATTGTTGATTGAGTTGGCTTCGGTCCTCCGTGACGATTGAATTGTTGTTAATTGAGTTGACTATGGTCCTCCGCGGTGATTCCACTGTTGATTGAGTTGACTTCGGTCCTCCGCGGTGCACAATTTACGATTTTAGGAATATCGTTGATTGAGTTGACTGCGGTCCTCCACGATGATTCCGCCGTTACTTGAGTTGACTAAGGTCCCCCACTGTATCTTATATTGAGAATATTGTGGTGATTGATGGTTGTTGATTGGATATGATTGATAGAGATAGATTGAATGTATTTGGATGATTAATTGTTAATATTTGGATTATTTGACTTATTTGACTTGATGTGTGGTTGTTATGATAGTACAGATTGGTGTTATTGAGAAGGTTCAAACGAGTTATTCTTTAAACTTTTATAAACATTTTGAAGAATATAAAACTTATGATTACTCACCAACTACTTTGTAGTTGACACTTGATTTTTTTACATGTTTTAGGAAATGAAGAGAAGTACGTAGAGCAGGGTAGCTCTACATATTTTGAACTTCATCACATAGGGTCTCGGACTTCGCTAAATTAACTGGATCAATGAAGATTAGGGTTTAGTTAATTTAGATATATCTTTTGAGTAATCATTATATTTGGATCATGTCGAACATGATTTTTATGTAAATTCTTTATTTGAAATTAATTGTTATGTGATGATACTTTAGATGCCAATGTGCTTGTGAACAATCTACACATCCCTCATGGCATCCCGACGTTTCCGCCATCGGTCGGGGTGTTACATGCTGGGTCTTCCGCGCATACTGAAGATCTTGATTATGATTCCTTTTTAGTTGGAGAACAAGTGACCAGAGCTGATAGAGGGAAGAATGTGTTGCTTGAATATGAACCAATTGATATTGTCAAGATGCAAATCAGAGTGTTTGAGTTAGAACAAGATTCTCGATCTCATACACTTCTGATTCAACAGCTGAAAATAGACAATGAACTAAAGGATAAAAAGATCAAAGACCTTGAAACTAATATGGGCTATTTATCAGCAATCGTACTAGATTTAAAGCAAAACTTACAAGACAAGTTCAAAGGAGAGTTTTTTGATGAATAAAGTCCATCAACCACTTCTGAACCCACTCCTAAAATTAGTCAAGCTGAGTTTAATAAGCGTAACCGAAGTCGTCAAGAGCGATTGAGAAAATATTTTGCCGGTGATACTGGATTTAAGGTTAGTATAGCTAAATCCATGGAGCTTATGATGATTACAAAGAGAGCGATTCAAGAGGCTAAAGAGACAGCAAAGTTCAAACCTACCAGGTTTAGTGTCGATGTGGGAGACAGTAGATTTAATTATGAAGGAGACAGGTCAGGGATTGTGTGCTGGGGATATGATGAAGTTAAGGAGATGTGGTGGCTAAGAAGAAAGTTGACAAAGTGCATTGAGTATTATGATCATCCTTCTTCATTTAAATCTTTGACAGTTGTCGACGTGGTGTACCTGGCGAGACAAAGATTCTTCAATCCTAGCAAGAACAAACAGGGAAAAAATTTCTACAACTCTTTACAGCAGCATGTCAAGAAAGGTTTCTCTGATATGACTCTTTCTAAGTCTATCAAAATAAAGAAGAAAACAAATTCTCTTGGAAATCCAATTGATATTGATGTATTTAAAGTGAAATGGCCAGCTACGGAATGGATGAAGAAGGTTCCGATACTTCCAAACTTACCTGAGGGAGTTTTGGATAATTTCAAATTCTGGGCTTTTGATGAACAGACATATGGCGTGATCATTAATTGTGGGGATGTTGAATATACATTCAATGATCCAATTGATCTGATGTGTTTATGTGAGCAAGATATAAAATTCCTGAATAATCAAGAGATGAAAGTAGATCAAGATCACTTGGAAGATGCACTGGAGTTTGTAATTTATATAAGAGTCACTGTGAAGAATGAAGTGTGGTCTGGACGTAAAGGAGATTCTTCAACATTGATGATCAAGTGTGGCGAATCTGATGAACCTACAAAAGAAAAGAGTGCTGAGGAAACACAAAACTAGGGGATATTGTTGGGAAGTATATAAGTTTTGATGTTTCTTTTTTATTATATAATGGTTCTCAAGTTGAGCTTTTGGTTCTCGACGTGGTTTGGTGTTCTCGAGTATAGTATAGTTTGTTTTGTTTGGGTTTGTTTCAGTACAATGAGCTGAGAGGCCTAGATTGATGTGTGGGTATTATATAAACCCGACTAGTTAGTCATATTAGGGTTGGTTCTTTCTAGTTATTATTTTTTTCTCTGTTCTTGGGGTAAAATGTATTGTACCAGTCGGTTCTTGAGAAACAGAGTGCAATTAACGTGAGTATTTTCATTGTTCTTCATCTTGTTCTTAATCTTTATTGTTCTTGCACACACGTGACACCATTCCGCACTCTCACGTGTGATTTCTTAATCGATATCAGTTTTAGATCCGGTAGTAGGACTAACAGCTTAAGTTTTTGGTTCTACTCCCAATGTATTATTGGAGCTTATATATAGGGTATACCACAGCCAAGCCAACCCATCACATTAATAGCACTTTGAAAGCATACCAATCACTTACCAATACTAATCTAAACTTTAAATACATATATGTTTGAATAGAAATTGAATAATTGTCTTGATGTTGATATATATGTTTTGAATTCAAATCAAAATTTTAATATTCTACTATATCTTTGAATTTTCATTCATAAGTAAGAATATTGTGGACTTATAACCTTTTAAATGTTGTGATGTATCACCATCAAAAATCTTATATATATATTGAAATTGTTTTCTTGAATCATGTTTAGCAAACAAAGAATATGTAACACCACTTCCTTTTATGTGTTATGATATATCCTCATCACATGTCTTAGGTATGATGTTACTGTTTTCTTGAATCATGTTTATCCAAGAAAGAATATGTAACACCATATTCTTTTAGATGTTGTGAGGTTTTACCATCATAATGAAGTTATTGTTTTCTTGAATCTTATGTTATTGTCAAACAACGAAAAATAACCTCATATCTTTTAAGTTAGAGTGATGGATCACCATCACTAACTTTGAGTATATGACGACAAAGGATTCGGAATTTTTGTATATAGAGTTTTAAAATCAAGGGAGTAATATCCAAATTGGATACCTTTGATTTGTTAGAATTTAGTTGCAAAATGAAATCATGCTTTGGCCTATAGGTAAAATGCTCTCGTTAAGAATTCCCCAGGAAAACTAGACTGGTCCTCCGAAGAGGATTATGAATTGCTATCTTAGACAGAAGTCTCAACTACCGATATTCACCCTTCTAGTTAGTAAATGTTCATCTTAACAAACCTAATTCTAACAGATCTTTGAAAAATCAATTTGAAAGCTATATAGTATATAAGTGTGATCTTGTAGGATTATATAACTTAGGATTAAGATAAACATTTAGAGTTTCGAATTTTTGTTTTAAATAACTTTGAAATATTGTGCATATGTTAGGTTTTAGATAGGAATTTAAAATTGGAATATCTATGAAGTATGTTGAAATTATGATGTTGTTAATACCTTAGATATAGTAATAACATTACTATTCTTAGATAAAAATGTCATGGAATGTATTGAATAAAATCACACATAATAAATCATTTGGATTTGCTTAAAACAATTAGGAATGGTATCCAAAATTGAAAACCCATAACATATTAGAATTATATAGTTTGTAAAGTGTTTGGTGTGACATGCTTTGGCCTATAAGTGAGAATACTCTCATTAGGAGTCCCCAGGAAAGATAGACCGGTCCCGCAGTACATTGGAGATTTATACAAATAACTTTTTTATACATGATTCCCAACTACCGGTATTTCACTCTTTCAGTTACTACATGTCCACTTACAAACTAAATTCTAAAGAGATTATAAAATCAATTTGAATACATATAAACATATATGTATTGAATTAACTTAAAAGATTTGATTAGGCACTTAGCGTAATGATTTGAATTCCTAACATCGAAAGAGTTTTCGCGTGTTCGTGAATATGATATAAGAATTAACTTAGATAATTTCTTAGTTATTCTTAAACTAAAGAATAACATATGTTATATTCCTTATAATAGTCTAAGGTATTCCTCTATCGTATACCTAAACTAGGGGATACATATCATATTTATATTCTAAGTCATTCCTCTATGGTATACCTAACTATAAATGTTATATGTTACTTATATCTAAGGCTTCCTCTATAGTAACAAGATATGGCATATAATAGAACATGTAGTACATAATGTAAAGTTTAACATGTAGCACATAAACACTTAAGTATAGAATGTATAATATGATATAACTTATGTTTCGGGTTAGCTTAATTATATACTAGGTCACCATTTTCTAATAACCTAATTCCCTATAACCATGGCTCTGATGCCAATCTGTTACACCCCGACCGACGACGGAATACGTCGGGCATGATTTGTAATTGTCCAAAAGCTCATGGTGTTATTTGTATGTTTCAATAATTAACAATTCAATTTAAATCAAACATCATTCATATGAATAAAGTTGTCAAAATACAATCCTTCAAACATTACTACATAATTCAAATACAATAACTTTGATTAATTTTTAAACTAGGTCTAAAGTTCCTATATGATCTTCATCCAAAGCTGTAACCTGTTACACATGTAAAATAATAGTTTGATCAACTATTTGCATAGTTGGTGAGAACTCATAGATATATATATATATATATATATATATATATATATATATATATATATATATATATATATATATATATATATATATATGTGTGTGTGTGTGTGTGTGTATATATATATGAATGATTCTAAACCAAATGTTCCAAAATGAAATAGATTCCAGGTATACATGTTTACAAGTCACACAATGTTTATGTCATCAACCAATGTCTTCAAACAAGTGCCATCACAATGTTCAAATCTAGACTAGCTAGGTCATATATTTAAACATGTAATTCACAAGTATGCAATGATGCACACTTTCACTTATTTACACAAAGACATCAGTCTATTTTTGGAATGTATCTAACCATTCCAAGCTACTAGTGTATGTTTATTTTCACACCTCGAGCTAGCGAGCTGGATTGACTTTCCCGTTGGACAACAGGTTCTCGGGGCGCGATATCGTATGATAATCAAAATGATCTGATTGTTTACACGGCACATGATTATAATGAGAAATGCTAACATGACATTGATATAGAATTACTAAGTTAAATTACACAATTCATGTTTATAATTTAACTAAGTAAATATATCCAAAAATAATCATTGAGTTTCTATCTTGTATCTGCACAAGATTTACAAAAGATGGTTCACAAATAAGCCATTCGAAATATGCACTACACTAAAATAAGCTAGGTATTCTATAAAGTCCTCTAGCTTAAGCCCTGATGCTTGGTGACTAAACCTGTTCGTCACCTGAGAAAACCATGCATTTAAAAACAGTCAACACTAGGTTAGTGAGTTCATAAGTTTGGTATTTGAAAACAATTGCAAATTTTCATTCCAAAGTCATAGTGTCACACACAAGTCTTATTGTTATAGTCTCATCTTGTCTCACACAATGTCCTCTCCATAGTTATACATACAAATAATATGTCATCGAAATCAAGCATGCTTATATATAGGGCATACGTATCACGAATGAAACCGCCAACCCACCACATACTTGAATGAATTCAACACCATTTGTAATGCAACTATGGATACCCATATCAACTTCTTATGTGTTTGTCCCATTTGATAATCAACCCACAAGACCTGTTCACCACCCATAGTGTTATATTCTTAGAATCAACGTGGTTGTAGGGAACAAGTTAAAATGATCTAAGTTATGGTAATCCCTTAATGTTTTAAGGAAAAATAGATTTATTTAAATATTATCCTTATTATTATTCACTCAATTGGAGGAAAAATAGATTTATTTAAATCCCTTGAATGTATAAAGCATAAATGGGACCCATTGTGGTCCTCACATAATCAGACAACAATGCCTCCAATTTACTCCTATCCATTGGTGTCTCATAGAATCAGTGCATTCACAACGAATCTAGTACCAGTAATATGACATGAAAGAAAATCAATTCCTCAGTCTACCAGTTAATAGAAACAAAGGGTATAATTACAATCAGTGTCTAAAGATTAATATCATCATGTGTCGTTTACCAAACCTTACAATGATGCAGCCCTGTTACCAGTCATACAATACCGGCCAAGGATAATGTTACGATTAACAGTAATTGGTTGTTGTTATGTGTTCTCCCATAATCATTATCTCAATGTCATCTATTCTCAATGCTATGTGTTCTCTATGTTTTTCACAAAGTGTTATAAGAACTAGTCTTATTACCCAGTGTTAATAAATGTGGTGAATGATATCATCATCATGAACTTATATTAACATGATCATCATTCTTTTTATCACTTGTAATTGTCTCAATGTTCTCTTTTTGTCGTCTCTGTGTTAATAACAAAGGGTTATAAGATCACAACTTATTACACTTATGTTATTTAAATAATTTGATGATATCATGAAGCTATTTCATGAATCATTCCTTGATAAGTCATAAGTGTCATTTCATACACAAGCATACAGATTGATATAATAAAAGTATTATAATAAAGATAGAATCTTTATTATCTAAATCACATGATAATTGAAATAATGTGCTAAAGCTTTTAAGTAAATAAAAAAGTTAGCATGTTTCTCAGCCCCGCATTTAAAATCATAAGATTAGAAACGGGGCATATGAACTAGTGTGATTTACCCTAGTTCAATTGTAATGTACTACACTAATACTTTAGTCATTATAGGGTAAGTATTCGTATATTCTAGTATTCTTGTTCACATGTTTAAAACCTTGACTTAAGACTTTAACATATTGTAAAAGTTTGGAACTATAATATTTTCTAAGTATAAAACTTAGATATATTAGTTAAGACTTGATTACTACTCTTTTATTAAACTAGACTTGTTATTATGATCTAAGTACGTTAATAAAATGTTATTGTAATTCTTAGCCATTTATTATGTTATAAGAAGGGTTTACAAAATGTTATACAACTTTAGTAGAAAATGTGTCACCACCTTTGCATGAAACCGATTAACCCTTTATGGAAATGATTCTTGATTCTTTTATCATTTATAACAATCTTACATTTGTGTTTAATAAAACCCAATTGTTATTAATAAACACTTAGGTTTTAATTTATACATGTGTTGAATGTGGGTTAAGTAATATCGATGGCCAAGCAAGTTAATATCGATGATCATCTCCAAGCTGGTTAACGCCTAGAATTTGTAGAAGGTTCCCATTGACATTGTGACTCCAATTCTGTACCACTATAGCTAATTCTTTTTTAAATTTACTTCGATTATGTTGCTCTATTAGTATCAATGGAATTTGGAGGCTAGGCGTAATGTTGAACTTATAATATCGATGGTCAAGAGGAGACAACCCTCTGTTGATACTAACGGTTTGCTAAATTTGAGCAAGAAATGAAGAGGGTATGTGCGTTTTTGTGTGAGAATTTTAGCGAGAGAGTGATAAACTGGATTCTAGAGAGAGAAACAAGTTGGTGGTGTATTAAATGACGAATTTAAGGAGGGTTAGGGCTTTTATACCCCATACGTGTTTGGTTTCGTTTCGGTTGCTCGGTTCTCATTCACGTTACGTTTAAGAAATGTAACGCAAATTATTCCTAGTAAATATTTTCTATTTATTTTTCTTATTTTGTTGCTTCAAAAACGTTTATTTTATTTGTTTCATTAGACAGTTTCACCTTCACGCGTATTCTCTTAAATCGTCACCCAAATGAAAACGACGATAGCTTTACTTTCTGATTTTGTTTTCTACTTTTCAAATATAATTCAGTGCGTTAAACTCACAAACATGTTTGTGGGAATCGTCACCCACGCAAACACAATGTTAGTTTATTATTCATAAACAATACTGAGTTACTATTTTGATTTAGACATTCTCACAGACGGACTCAACCAAACTAAGCTATTTTCACATTGTTATGACTCTTTTCACATTGAATTATCGGCCATCTGATTTCTGTTATTTATGGAAATCAGATCGCAACCGATATGTTTTTGTCATCTGTTTTCACAAATGTTATTTCACATGTATTGTTGTATATATATATTTCAATTTCCATTGAAATACATACAACTGTTATATGTTTTTATAGTCATGTTGTCACACAACTGTTTAACACATAATAACTACACATAGTAATTAGTGCAAGTACACATACCGTACGGATTGTTGGATGATCTGATACTGGTTATCACAATCTCCCCTTGTGAAAGAAATTTCGTCCCGAATTTTAAGCTTCATTTTCGGGTACTATTTCTTCTGTAAACAGATGGGGATGCTCATGTGATCGTCCCGAAATTTAACCTTCACGATAGGGATACAACTTCATTTCAGTCTCTTGACTTCACGATCCATAATCTCTACAGGTTCTTCAATGAAGTGTAGTTGCTCATCAACTTGTATTTCTTCCAATGGTATGACTAACCATTCATCAGAGACGCATTTCTAGAGATTTGACACATGAAACACATCGTGTACCTCGCTGAGTTCACCAGGAAGTTTGAGTTTGTGTGCCACAGGACCAATCCATCTTGTAATTCTCCCAATGATTTCCAAAACCGCGATGTAAATCGATTGTCCCGATATGAAATAATAGATAGTGGCACACCGTGATGCACTACTATTTCGTTGACATATAACCTTGCTTGTTCTCCATCTTGTAATTCTCCCAAATAGGGAAAACGCGAGCGTACTTGGTCAACCTATCAATGATGACCCATATGGAATCATGTCCGCTGGAAGTGCGGGGTAGCTTGGTAATGAAATCCATAGCTACTTGTCCCCACTTCCACTGTTGTAATTCTGGTTGTTCCAGCATACCTGACGGTTTCTGGTGTTCAGCTTTTACTTTGGCACATGTGAGGCACTTACCAACATAAGTAGTCAGATCCTTCTTCATACCCGGCCACCAATAAAATGACCTAAGATCTTGGTACATCTTGTTAGCACAGGATGTACTTAATAATGGGTTTTGTGAGCCTCGTCAAGGATAAGGTTCCGGAGTTCATCCACTGCCAGGATCCATACACGGTCCCGGTAATAGATAGCCCCATCTTGCTTTGTCTCAAAATGTTCCTCTGCTTAACAATCGAGCTTGTTCCTCAAGTTGTTTCATGCCATTGCATCTTGTTGTGCTTGTAGGATTTGATATCTCAGACTTGTTTTCACCGTCATTCCCATTGCTCTAATGCACAAGGGTTTAACTCTTTCCTTCTAGCTCAAAGCGCCAGCAACGACATTAGCTTTTCCTGGATGGTATTTGATCACACAATCTTAATCGTTAAGGAGCTAAACCCAACGACTTTGTCTCATGTTAAGCTCCTTTTAGTCAAATATATGTTGTAAGCTCTTGTGATATGTGAAGATCATGCATTTGGTACCATACAGGTAATGCCTCCAATCTTTAAAGCAAAGACAACAGCTCCCAATTCTAAGTCATGCGTCGTGTAATTCTTCTCGTGTATCTTCAACTGTTGTGATGCGTAGCCAATGACTTTGTCTCGTTACATTAAAACGCAATCAAGTCCCTGATGGGGAAGCATCAAAATATACCACAAAGTCGCCATTTCCCTCAGGGAGTGTTAAGATCAGAGCATTGCACAATCTTGTTTCAGTGTTTGGAACGCCTCTTCTTGTTTCTACGTCCATACAAACAGTTCGCTCTTTTGCGTTAGCTTTGTGAGTGGCAAGGCTATCTTAGAGAAATTCGAAATGAATCTTCTATAATAACCCGCCAGAGCCAGAAATGATCTGATCTCGGTAGGCGTTGTGGGCACGTCCCAATTCTTAAATGACTCAATCTTGTCAGGGTCCACATGAATCCCAATGTTGTTAATCACATGTCCCAAGAACTTAATTTCTCTTAACCAAAATTCACACTTGGAAAATTTGGCATAGAGTTGTTCATTCGTTAAAAGTTCCAAGATTTTTTTGAGATGTTGTGCGTGTTCCTTCTCATTCTGGGAATAGATCAAAATATCATCAATAAACACAATAACAAACTGATCTAAATATGGCTTGCACACCCGGTTCATAAGATCCAAGAACACTACATGTGCGTTTGTCAATCCGAATGGCATCACCATAAACTCATAGTGACCATATCGGGTACGAAAAGCCGTCTTGGGTATGTCTTCTTCTTGTATCCAGAGATGGTGATAACTTGAACGCATGTCTATCTTAGAGAAATACTGAGCTCCGTTCAATTGATCGAACAGATCATCAATCCTCGGTAACAGTACCGATTCTTGATGGTGAGCTTATTAAGCTCTGTAGTCGATGCACATTCTGAAGGATCCATCCACTTTCTTAACAAACAAGACCGGAGCACCCCACGGCGAGAAACTCGGTCGGATGAAACCTTTGTCCAATAACTCTTGTAATTGATTGGACAGTTCCTGCATTTTTTATGGCACAAGTCTATAAGGAGACTTAGCCACAGGAACTGCTCCCGGGATCAAATCAATTCGGAATTGCACCGATCGCTCGGGTGGCAATCCCGATAGATCATCCAGAAACACATCTTCAAAGTCTTTCACAACGGATACATCTTGAACCCTCTATTGTTTTCTTGTCCTTCTCAACAACATAAGCAAGAAATGCTACACATCGTTTCCTTAAGCACTTGCGTGCCTTAATGCACAATACTATTTTGACACTGTGATTTGCTTGATCTCCATGAACTTCCAACACATGATCGTACTCCACTGGAATACGTAATAGGTTTTCGGAACAGATGATTTCAACCCTATTAAGGGACAACCAGTCCATTCCGACAATGATATCGAAACTGCCTAGTTCCATCGGTATTAAATCAATAGAAAATCTGTGTTCATAAAATGTCAATGGGCCGTTCCTAAGTACCGTGCTAACTGTTATCTGCTTGCCATTTGCTACCTCTATCGTGTAAGGGAGTCTAACGATTCCCCTATATGATTAAGTTTGTGTGCAAAGTCGGAAGAGACAAAACTCTGATCCGCACAAGTGTCAAATAATATAAATGCATAAAAGTCATGTAAAAGAAACGTACCAGTGACCACATTAGGGTCTTGTCGTGCAGCAGCTTCTCCAATGACAAAGACCCGTCCTCTAGCTACCAGAGCCCTTGGTGGAATTCTCGTGAGACAATCCCTTGAGAAGTTTCTAGGTTCGCCACAGGTGTATCAAGACCTGTTGTCAGTAGCAGCAGCCATCACCGCTACATTGTTGTTCCTGTTCTGGGTCCCTGTGTTCTTGCATTAATTGGCCCAATGACCAAACCTTCCACAGTTATTGCACTGCATGAACTAAGAGGTTGGTTGAAGTTGGTACTGACACTTAGTCCATTGAGGAGCCATGCCAGTATACGGCCTTTTGATCTACAGTGGTGATGGTTGGGTGACTTGTTGAGCATGTGTGGTCGCAGCAAAACTCTTGACCACCTTTTGTTTCTTGACCGGTTGTTTGTCTAGCTTCTTGGGTGTTCCTGCTTTGGCTGCTTCAGCCTCTCTCTTCAGTGCCCCTGAGGTAACCATTACATCAGTCAACGTTGTTGATAGTGTAACAGGCATATCTAAGGTAGTTAGGTGGGCAACAATCACACGCCCTTGGATGCAAGCCGGAAGTCCACCGACATACCGCTCGATTCTCTTTTCTAGTGTTGGCACTATATCTGGTGCCAATGTTGCCAACCCATGAAATATAGTGGTGTAGGCCAGATGCCCAGCTCCCACCATGACATGATTGAGCAGCTCTGCCTCAACCTTCTTCAGCTTGTTCCTTGGGCAAAACTCGGCCCTCAGCAAAATTTTAAATTCCTCCCAAGGCATAGACAACGCCTCATCTCGTCCCCTAATCTGCACCAGAGCATTCCACCATGTCAGCTCTCGTTTGTTGAATGAGCCTGCAGCATACCTCACTTTATGCTGATCGGGACAACCACTAATGTCGAGGGTTGTTTCCATCTTCTCGATCCATTGGATCAAGCCTAAATCTCCCTCGTTCCTACTTAATCCGAGTGGTTTGCCTACAAAGCTCTTGTAGGAGTAGTTTTGTTGGTTTCTTGTGTTCCCACTACCCTCACCAGATGAGTTGCCAGTATTGTTGCTGTTGTTGGAATTAATCTTGTTCAACATGTCGGGAAACACTTCCCTTAGTTGACTGGTCAGCAGAGTGGCCAGTGCAATGGTGGCAGGATCCAACTCATGGTTTGGTGGTGGCTGATGCGGTGGGGTATGCGGAGGAGTTGGAAGTGGTGATGGTGGTGGTGAGTGTGGAGGTGACTGCTGTGGTGGTGGCAAAAGAGGTGGAGGTCTTCTTGGCGGCTTTCTGTGTCACACCCCGAGCCGGCGAGGTTGGATCGGAGTCCCTGTCGGGCGAAAGGTTCTCGGGGCGCGATATCGTGAGTGATAATCGAAGGTGATCAGATTGTTTACATTGCACATGATATAAATGAGAAATGCTAAATAGAATAGAATTACAAAGTTAAATTACATCCGAATCGTTCATAATTTAACGATGTAAATCTATTATAAACATCATAAAATAACTATCTTGTAACTACACAAGATGTAAAAAATAATTGTGTAATGATGTTTCCCAAAAATATGCAGGTCCAAAAATACTAAGTCTTCTATCTGAAGTCCTAGTCCCAAAGCATAAGCTTCGTAGTTGACCTGTTCGTCACCTGAGAAGTCATGCAAAAATAAAATCAACACATGGTTGGTGAGTTCATATATTTTCAGTAATTGAAAATGATTTGAAAACCTCCTTCGGTAAAGACCCTAACCTCATTAACACCACATGTAATATCCACATCGGTATGCTTATATATAGGGCATATGTAAGGGACAAGCCCTAGCCAACATCCCACCACATACTAATATGCATATGACACTGCTGTTAATGATAATTAAGCATTTTTACCCTTAACACAATCCCATAAGTTCTTCTATTTGTTGTCCCTGTAATTACAATCATTTGAAATCCCTGTTGATTTCATAAGTTCATCACACAATATGATCAACCATAGCAATTGTATAAACAGTTATAAATGCTTAATTAAATAAATAAATAAACATTTAATAAAATCTAAGTCCTAATGATTGGGGCCTTGGTCAAACTCGAGTAGACTAGTCTGTCAATCTAGGTACTTAGTAGTTAGGGAATCTGTAAATATCATCAAACATATGACCTACAAATCAAACGGTCTAGCTAGGACTTCTTGAAATGTAGGATTTTTGTTTCGTTCTTGATTCGTTTTGGCATATGTTATCTTTGATATTTCCCAGGCTTTCCCCTGAAAATGATTTATTGAATCGTCTGATTCTGTTACAAGATGTACTTGATTCGTTGATCATAGGATACTAGATTCATTGATCAATTGTACACTTGATTCGTTGTTCAACAAACACTTGGTTTGTTGAACATTGAATATTACCTTTGCAAAGATTGTTTCGTTTGATTCATTGAAATCCCACACTTGTTTCGTCAAAATGTTTCGTTTGATTCATTGAACTCACCCACTTGATTTGTCAAAATGTTTCGTTTGATTCGTTGAACTCACTCACTTGATTTGTCAAAATGTTTCATTTGATTCGTTGAAATCACCCACTTGATTTGTCAAAATGTTTCGTTTGATTCGTTGAAATCACCCACTTGATTTGTCAAAATGTTTCGTTTGATTCCTTTGAAATGTTTTGATTCGTTTGAAATGTTTAGTTTAACCCGATTATTCACTTAATTTATAAGTAAATAAGCTTAGTAAAACCTGCATAAAATCTTCCTAGACATGGTCAAGGATAACATTTATATATGTAAAACATATAAATTTAAAAGCATTTAAGTAAACAATTTAATAGCAGTTTACACATGCTTCTCAGCCCCGTGTTTTAAAACAAAATGTTAGAAAAGGGGTAATGAACTCACCTGTGTTGATGTCTAATGTTCTATCACAGAATGCGCTCTCTTGTTTGTAAGCTAAGTGTCTTCAGTTCTTGAGTTGTTTTATAATAATTTGAATATTATAAGTACGCGTATTGGTAGTCGTATCTAAGGCTTGGTCTCGGTGTGTGTGTAACTAAGTGTCCTATGTTACTAGTGTGATTCTATGATCTTACTCTTCTAATCTAACTTGAATACCCATTTATAACCCCAAATCCCATGTTTAATTGTAATAACTTACTTTTAAAATTTTACAAAATTTGGGCAGAGTTTCCTTTGTTTTATGTTCGAATCCAGACAATAATATTGTCTATTTTACAACCAAATCCCAATCAATTATAATAAACAAACTTTAAGAAAAATCAATGACATTTATAAAATATAATAATGAGCTATAAATTAAAGTCATGCTATTTTATTAACACATAAGATATTTTTATGAAAAATACTATTTAAACGTGTTAGAACTTGAGTTAACCCAATTTAGGTCAATTCCAAGTCCTTTGATAGTTCTTTGTTTCCCATGATCCTTTGTTCGTCCGTGTATATAACTTAGCTTGGAGTGCACAATTGAACAATCCAATTTAGTTATATAAGTGTTAGATGTAAATGTTGAGATTTACACCAACACCTTATGCAATAACATCCACCAATGTGTGTTCTTGGTTCGTTCTAAGTTTCGAGTGCTCGTATGATCATTTCCTTGTTCTTACAACTAAGTTCAATAGCCCTAGGTACTGAATTTCCTTGATTAGCTAACACTTTGAGGTTCTAACCACCTTGGGCAGCGAACCTATTTGGATATGAGTATAGGTTCGGCGAACCTTTAGGGTTCGACGAACCTTCTGGTTAGTAAAGGTAGGTTCGGCGATTCTTTAGGGTTCGGCGAACCTTTTTGGGTTAGGCGAACCTTTAGGGTTCGGCGAACCTTTAGGGTTCGTGCGTCTAAGGTTCGTCAGCTTAGAGGGTTCGTGGTCAGAGGTTCGTTGATTGAGGGTTCGTCTTACTTAGGTTCGTCGATCAAAGGTTCAGTTGATGTAAGGTTCGGCTAATACAGGTTCGTTGCAGGTGGTTGCAGGTTCGGCTGACAGACTTGACAGGTTCGGTGCAGGTTCGTTGCAGGCCAACAGGTTCGTTCCCCAGTAGAAAGGTTCGGCGAACCTTCAACAGGTTCATCTGATCGCATTTGGTTCGCGAACCTGCACTTTCTTCTTCCGTTTTCGATCCGGATCTGTTAAAATTCAGTCCTACAACTTCCTAATCATTCATATGTGCTTATCTAAGTGTTCAATGTGATTAAAATTACAAAAATCTACAAGGGTTCGTGATATGCATACTAACCGAACTAAAAATGAAGATTTACCTCAAAATCGACGGATAAAATCTTGATTTCTTTGTACTTCCTTGATCTACTCGATGAGATGGTCGCTTTGACACCAAATATACTCGAATCCGGCTTGAAACGAGTGAGATCTTCTAGAAAGAAGGTGGAGAACACACTTTTTAGAGAGAGAAAGATGGTGGACGAAAATGGAGAGGAGAAGTGGGTCTTGGTGGTGGTTGTGGCACTTAATTGCCACATTAAATGTGGGGAAAATACCCGGTCGTTCGGTCTCGTTCGGTTTCGCGTAAAGTGCCAGTTCGCGTAGTTTTCGCGACGAAACGACACGGTTTATAAAAATAGAATTCATTTAATTATTCAAGGTTGTGATTCCTAATAAATTAACTAATATCTTCTATTTAATTTAAAATTTTCAAATATTAGATTACTGTTTAAATCGAATCGTACGTCGTCGCGCGTATTCGTTCGAATCGTCACCCGTACGAACACGACGATAATTATACTTTTCAATATTGTTTTCTAATTATTGGATATTATTCAGAACATTAAACCTTCAGATATATTCGTACAGATCGTCATCTATACGAATAACCCGTCAATTTAGCATTCACATAACAACATCCGTGTATTTTGTTCTGTAAAGCCTCACATACGTTTATACATAATAAATCCTAACAAATAATCATATGTTGGTTCTGTGTTGCCAGATAATTATCTGACTCAAGAACCATTGTTCTGAACTGTGTTTCTGTTAAATGTTTCTGAACTAGTTGTTTGATAATCCAAAATGATAATGACAACTGTTATGAATATGAAACGTATTGAAATGGATATGATTCGTACCTGTTTACTGTTCATGTACTGTAGAGATCACTGTTCCGGTGACGGTTCCGGCACTGATGTTACATTCTGATCACAACAGAAAGAACACCATTTAGTGCAATGTTCGAACGCAGAAGACACATGCAAATAAGTCCTAAGTCTTATGTTCTCTACATGAACGGTCCCTAGGTTATATTCTAGGCCAAACCGTTTAACTAATATGACCTGCATGTCTCTATAACCATGGCTTTGATGCCAATTTGTCACACCCCGAGCCGGCGGGCTGGATCGAATTTCCCGTCGGGCGGAAAGTTCTCGGGGCGCGATATCGTATGATAATTGAAATGATCAGATTGTTTACATGGCACATGATACATAATGAGAAATGCCAACATGACATTGATATAGAATTACAAAGTTAAATTACACAATTCATGTTCATAATTTAACTAGGTAAATCTACCCAGAAAGAATCATTGAGATTCTATCTTGTGTCTGCATAAAATTTACAAAAGATGATTCACAAATATACCATTCAAAATATGCACAACACAAAACTAAGCTAGGTCTTCTATAAAGTCCTCTATCTTAAGCCCCGATGCTTGGTGACTAAACTTGTTCGTCACCTGAGAAAAGCATTCATTTAAAAACAGTCAACACTTGGTTGGTGAGTTCATAAGTTTGGTATTTGAAAACAATTTCAATTTGTCATTCACAAGTCTTTGTGTCACACACAAGTCTTATTGTTATAGTCTCATCTTGTCTCACACAATGTCCTCTCCATAGATACACTTACAAATAATATGTCATCTGAATCAAGCATGCTTAAATAATGGGCATACATATATCGAATGAAGCCGCCAGCCCACCACGTACTTGCCTGAATTCCAAACCATTTGTAATGAAACTATGGATACCCATATCAACTTCACATGCGTTTGTCCCATTAGACATTCAACCCATAAGATCCGTTTACCACCCATAGTGTTATATTCTTAGAATCATAGTGGTTGTAGGGAATAAGTTACCATGACCTAAGTTATGGTAATCCCTTAATGTTTTAACAAAAAATAGATTTATTTAAATCGTATCTTTAGTATTATTCACTCAATTGGAGGGTTAACTGAAATTCACTTCTAATAATAGAAATGACAGTTAACTCATTGGTATTGTTTACAGCTTGAATGTATACAACATAAATGGGACCCATTATGGTCCTCACATAATCAGACCACAATGCCTCCAATTTACCCCTATCCATTGGTGTCTCATAGAATCAATGCCTTCACAACAAATCTAGTACCAGTAATATGACATGAAAGAAAATCAATTCCTCAGTCTACAAGTTAATGGAAACGAATGGTATAATTACAATCAGTGTCTGAAGATTAATATCACCATGTGTCGCTTACCAAATCTAACAATTATGCAGCCCTGTTACCGGTCATACGATACCGGCCAATGATAATGTTACGATTAACGTACGAACCTCAATCGCCGGCGGTTTGTCGAACCTATGGTACCACTTCGCTATCGTCAGTTTAGCCTCTACTAAATGAATGGTAAATGATTTACTTGTAAGGGACTAAGGACTGGACATGAACTCATGAACACGTGATTGTTGTGATATAATACAAACAGGCTTAATAGTAATTGGTTGTTGTTATGTGTTCTCCTATGATCATTGTCTCAATGTCATCTATTCTCAGTGTTATGCGTTCTCTATGTTTTTAACAAAGTGTTATAAGAACTAGTCTTATTACGCAATGTTAATAAATGTGGTGAATGATATCATCATCATGAACTTAAATTATCATGATCATCATTCTTGTTATCACTTGTAATTGTCTCAATGGTCTCTCATTGTCATCTCTGGGTTTAATAAAAAAGTGTAATAAGAACACAACTTATTACACTTATGTTATTTAAATGATTTGATGATATCATGAAGCTATTTCATGAATCATTCCTTGAAATGTCATAAGTTTCATTTCACACACAAGCATACACATTGATATAATAAAAGTATGATAATAAAGATAGAATATTTATTATCTAAATCACATGATAATTGAAATAATGTGAAAAAGCTTTTAAGTAAATAAAAGATTTAGCATGTTTCGCAGCCCCGTATTTAAAATCATAAGATTAGAAAAGGGGCACATGAACTCACCTGGATGTTGTAGTGGTTGACTAAGTAATCAAAGAATGCACGCGCTCACTTTTTGTACTGATGTTGTATGCTCGACCCTGTGTTCGATTCAAAGTTTTTTGTAACTTATAAGTATAAGTTATTGATTTGTGGGTTAACCCTAAAGTTGGTTAACTTGTATAATTTTTTGTTGTGTGATTTACCCTGGTTCAATTGTAATGTACTACACTAATACTTTAGTCATTATAGGGTAAGCATTAGCATATTGTAGTATTCTTGTTCACATGTTTGGAGCTATAATATTTTCTAAGTATAAAACTTAGATATATTAGTTAAGACTTGATTATTATTCTTTTATTAAACTAGACTTGTTATTATGAACTAAGTATGTTAATAAAATGTTATTGTAATTCTTAGCCATTTGTTATGTTATAAGAAGGGTTTAGAAAAGGTTATACAACTTTAGTAGATAACGTGTCACCACCTTTGCATGAAAACTGATTAACCATTTATGAAAACCCTAATGATTCTTGATTCTTTTATCACTTATAACAATCTTACATTTGTGTTTAATAAAAGCCAATTGTTATTAATAAACACTTAGGTTTTTATTTATATATGTGTTGAATGTGGGTTAAGTAATATCAATGATCATCTCCTAGCTGGTTAACACCTAGAATTTCTGGAAGGTTCCCATTGACATTGTGACTCCAATTCTACACCACTTTAGCTAATTCTTGTTTGAATTTACTTGGATTATGTTGCTCTAGTAGTATCGATGGAATTTGGAGGATGGGCGTAGTGTTAGACTTATAATATCGATGGTCAACAGGAGACAGCCCTCTGTCGGTACTACTAGTATCGACATGGCATGGAATTGATGAGTTTGGTTAGTATCAACCATAATATAGACCTAATTTGATCCCATCCTCCTTAGACCGGTCAGTATCGACCAAGGTATGGTCGATTCTAACTCATTCAAAGTTATTAATCTTGACAAAACCTCCAGCCCTCTTCTGTTCATCGATACTAACCTAGGCAGCATGTTCTTCCATCGATATTATGGATTCATATGTCGATACTACCACCCAAACTTCATAAATCCTTATTTTGATGTTATCCTAACGGGGAAGTCATTTTTATGTAAATCCAACTTGATTTAGTGAGCTAAAATCGGTCTCAAAGCTCAAATAGCCGAGTTTTGTGAAAACCCTAAAAAACCGAAAGTTTGCACTCAATTTACCTCTGATTTTGTTGATTCCAGGCCCGATCTGCTGTGCTTTCGTGTTGGAAATGTCGAGGACTTAGATTTGATACCAAGTTTGCTCAATTTGAGTAAGAAATGAAGAAGGTAGGTGAGTTTTTGTGTGAGAATTTTAGAGAGACAGTGATAAACCGGATTCAAAAGAGAGAAACAAGTTGGTGGTGTATTAAATGAAGAATCTAAGGAGGGTTAGGGTTTTTATACCCCAGTTGTGTTTGTGTTCGTTTCAGTTGCTCCGTTCTCATTCACGTTACGTTTACGAAACGTAACGCGAAATTTACGAAATGTAAATAAATAGTTTTCTTTAATTCATTAGAAAGTGGTTATTCCTAGTAAATATTTTCTAATTATTTTTCTTATTTTATTGCTTCAAAAACGTTTATTTTATTTGTTTCATCAGACCGTTTCACCTTCACGCGTATTCGTTCGAATCGTCACCCGAGCGAAAACGACGATTGCTTTACTTTTTTATTTTGTTTTCCACTTTTCAAATATCATTTAGAAGTCAAGCACACATACATGTTTATGTGAATCGTCACCCACGCAAACACATTGTCAGTTTATTGTTCGTAAATGATACTTAGTTACTGTTTTGATTTAGACATTCTCACAGACGGACTCAACCAAACTAAGCTATTTTCACATAGTTATGACTTTTTTCACACTGAATTATCGGCCATCTGATTTCTTTTATTTATGGAAATCAGATCGCAACCGATATGTTTTTGTCATCTGTTTTCACAAATGTTATTTCACATTATTGTTGTATATTTATATTTCAATTTCCATCGAAATACATACGTTTGTTATATGTTTTTATAGTCCTGTTGTCACACAACTGTGTAACACATAATAATTACACATAATAATTAGTGCAAGTACACATACCGTACAGATTGCCGAACGATCTGGTACTGGTTGTCACATTTATGTTTATGTATGAAACGCTCTATCCTAAACCAAATTTTGCAACAAGTACAACACATATAACAATCAACCTATTCAATCTAGAACTAAGTCTTTTACATCTAGAAATGGTTTTGTATCATGAATAATATTGTTAGTGCATAAGGCATGTGTAACATCCCAAAACATTACAAAATGTAAAAAGGGATATGCGAACTCACTTGTTTTGTTTTAGAGTATCCAAGTTTATCTTGATTTGATTTAAGAAGCAATGAATCTCGATTCAACCTAAGTATATATATAAAAGAATATAACTTACGTCTTTCTATCTTGGTTTATGTGTGTCTCTATGTATCATTGGATTTGTATTTAAAGATTTATCATAATGTTTTCAAAATATTTTATGGTCTTTTTATATGAATTTAGAAACAATAAAATAATGCTTTTAAATTGTTTTATCAATATAAATTTAAATTATGTAGAATAATGATTTATAGATGTTTATAAATGTTTTTACTTATAAATTAGTATTTATAATATATGAATTTAAACTAAATAGAACAATGTTTATAAATTTTCATAAGCTATAATATTTTAGAATAATTAGTATTATAATTTACAAGATAACGATTTATAAATGTTATATATATGTGTGTGTGTATATATATATATACAAACATTTTTTTATTAATTAAAATATTTGAATATGTAATACACATGTATAAATATTTTTTTAGATAAAAATTTAAATAAACTTATGCTTATAATTAGTCATAAATTATATAAAAGAATATTTTAAAGTTTTAAAGTAAGAGTATATTTTAAGTTAAAAATCTTAAAATATTTCATTTAAAAGTATAGTAAATAATCCAAATTTATATTTATTTTATATTTGGTTGAAAAATAAAGCGCAGTTAGTTTTTAAAAAATTGGTTTAATAATTTTAGAATTTAAAAATGAAATAAAATGGTTCAAATTGGCTCCAAGGTAAAACAACGGTTTTCGGTGCATGGTACGGGTTTCTAACCAGTTACCTATAACTCATCATGCATGTGTTTAGCAGCTCGGCTGGGGGAGGTCCGCTGGTTTCTTCTCGTACTAAATAAACATAAACTCATCTTTAAATCTGACGATTGAATACAAGAACGCTAATCCCTATTCGGTTTCAATTCGATCAAAGGAATGTTTGTGAGCCATTTTTATCGTAGGGTTTTTGTTCCCATGATCAAATAAAGTTGAATGATATATTTACTTACCTAAAATGCTTTTGAATTGATTAGGTTTGAGAACAAACGAGTTTGGTATCCTTAACGAATGAGATCAGATGTTTTAGAGAATCTCCGAGATTGTTTTTGGTTCCTATAGTTTCAGAATGATATCGTGAGGACCACTGTGTGATTTAATTTGCGTTTTATTCATGATTTAGTTGATTTTATGTGATGATTTAACCCCAAACGATCAGTTACCATAAAAATGTTTGAATGGTGATTAAACTCATAAGTGATGCTTCTGTTACAGTGGTTCATCAGTTTGAAACGCACTCATGTTCGAAATTTAAATTTAGAATGATTGATTGAGTTTGAACCGGACGTTAATGGTTTTGAACGTGAGATGTGTTTGGGAGGAAAAAGGAATTTGTGTATTGTCAACACAGGGCCTTCAAGTTTTAGTGTTTTATCAGTTTGTTTTTTAACTTTTTCACTCACACAATCATAGATTCTGTTATTTACAACTCAGCCCCTTGAGTTTTAAACTTTATTATTTTTATGGAAACACTATTTCGTAAAGTTTAAAATTTATATGAACTCTTATAAAAGTAAAAATGTTATTAACTATAATAAGAGTTTATAACTTACAAGAATAATAAATTTGCTTATTATTATTAATTGTTACTATTTATTTATTTATTTATTTTTATTATGATCATATCAAAATTAAACTTGCTTGTTTATACATATATAACAAGTTTTATGTAAGTTTAATTATTAACATGTAAGATTTATTTTGAATAACTCGTAGTAAATGTATTTTTTAATTTAAAATTAAGAATAAGAATCAAAACCCCATGAATGTTAGTTTATTTCAATAGAGACAAGGTTACATTTATAAACTCTTTAAGAAAATCCCTAAATGTTACAACATTCATGTAGAATATTGTGTGGATCATGATGATGACCCTAGTGAACCTGTTCTTAATGAACACACCAGCTCCTCCACTGAAGAACATCATTGGACCACTTTCTGACCAGAAGCAGATCCATTCATGCTCAGGCTGCTTCAACTGAGGGAGCTCTTCAGCACAGCCAATCAGGTCCAATTAATTCTTGTTTGTATTCTTGTTTCATATCACAGGTGGAACCAAAGAACATCAAGACGGCTTTAAAAGAATCCAGCTGGATTGAGGCAATGCATGAAGAATTGATGCAATTTCAGAAACTCAAAGTGTGGAATCCGGTTCCCTTTCCCAAAGGAAAGCTGCCTATTGGAACCAAATAGGTATTCAGAAACAAACGTGATAATTGGGTGTAATCATCATAAACAAAACATGCTTGGTAGTTCAGGGTTTCTCCCAATAGGAGGGAATCGACTACGAAGAAGTATTTTCTCCCGTTGCAAGACTTGAAGCAATCTGTATCTTCTTGGCCTATGCCTCATACATGAACTTCATGGTCTATCAGATGGATATGAAGACAAACATCCTGTATGGTAAGGTCAAATAAGAAATTTATGTATGTCAACCTCCAGGATTCAAGGATTCACAGCACCCAGACCATGTCTACAAGTTAGACAAAGCCATGTATGTCTTCACCAAGCACCTCATGCTTGGTACATGTCACACCCCGACCGACGGCGGAATTCGTCGGGGCACGAGTTGTAATTGTCCAAAAGCTCATGGTGCTACTTTAAAGTTTCAATATTTTATCATTCATATTACAATTTCATTCAACAATCATAGAATCAGAATACATTACAAGAATTCAACATACAAAATAAATACAAAGCAATGTTTGATTTATTAATTAACTAAGTCCAAAATCCTATGTTTGTCTTCATGTCTTCACTAATCCTGTTACACATGTAAAATAAGATTTGATCAACTATTTGCATAGTTGGTGAAATTTCATACAATTTGATATATAGATATGAAAAAAAATAAGATGCAACAATAGTCTAATAAGAATTGATCTAAATATATATATGTTTCACAATGTTTAATGATATGATTTTGGCAATTTCATCTTTCTAACATAATAACATAAAGTCACTAAAGAAAGGCTACTAGTAATACTAAATGTTTTTGGCAATTTCACCTTCAATATAAACAATGACATAATTCATGTTAATCAAAGGCTACTAATACTAACGTATTATATATGACTATCCCAATAGTAATAACACATAGTTATACAAACAAGTAGTCAACACATAGTGTCACACCCCGAGCCGGCGGGCTGGATCGACTTTCCCGTCGGGTGGAAAGGTCTCGGGGCGCAATATCGTTTGATAACCGAAATGATCAGATTGTTTACATAGCACATGATAAATAAATGAGAAATAATAACATGACAATAAAATAGAATTACAAAGTTAAATTACATTGTTTCCTCATAATTTAACTAAGTAAATCTAATCAAAAGAATCAATGAGTTTATATCTTGTATCTGTACAAGATATACAAAAGATGATTCATTGTATTGTCATCCCAAAAGTATGTAACGCAAAATAAAGCTAGGTCTTCTAAAAGTCCACTAGCTTAGTCATTTAATGTAGGCAACTACGCCTGTTCGTCACATGAGAAAAACATGCATTTGAACAAAGTCAACACTAGGTTGGTGAGTTCATAAGTTTGATATTTGAAAGCCTTGAAATGTTCACATACACAATCACAATGTCATACTTGTTGTTTGTAAGTTGTTTGATTCACCCGTTCACACAATGGCCTTTCCATAGTTATATTTACAAGTGATATCTCATCCTTTTAGCTATGCTTATATATCGGGCATATGTAGGGGAACCAAGCCCCAGCTAACATCCCACCACATATCTAATAGAACTTAATACCACTTGCAATACAACTATGGATCCCCATTTTCATATCACCCGTCCGTTTGTATTCATCACCCATTGAATCATATGTAGAATAATATAATATGAGGGGTTTAGTTATCAAACCGAAGTATTGATAAACCCTCGATGTGTGAAGGAAATTAGATTAATTTAATCTGATCCTTGTTATTATTCTATTACTTGTGGGGTTAACTGTTAATCACTTTTACATATTAAGAGTGTTAATTAACCAATTGATACTTGTTCTCAACTTGAAGTGCATAGAGCCTAAAAGGAATCCATTGCAATCCTCACGTAATCAGATTACAATGCATCCGATTTACCTCTACCACTTTGTATTACCGTAGGCCTCATCGAAACGGTTACTAGTAATATAACATGAGAGAAATAAATTCCTCAGTCTACTAGTCAACGGTTAACGATGGATTAATTACAATTTCACTGCAGATTAATATCACCATGTGTCACTTTCCAGACCCTGACTTGAGTAGCCCTGTCACCTGTCATACGTTACCGGCCAATGAATCAATACGATCAACATACTAGCCCTACAAGCTAGAGGTTTGTCAAACATATGGTACCACTATGCTATCATCGGTTTAGTCACGTCAAATTAACTGGTCAGCGATTTGTGAAAGGGACATACAATGATCAACTTGAGTACATGGCACATGATTGAAATGATATAATGCAGACAGTTCAATAGTAATCAATTGTATTGTGTTCGTCAATGTTGTTGTTTGTTCTCAATGTTATATGTTCTCGTTGTTGTTAACAAAGTTAAATAAGAACTTGTCTTATTACATTATGTTAATTGTTGTATGAATGATGTTTTTATCATGAAGTTACATTATCATGATTATCATTCCTTGTTGTTCCATGTAGTCACCATGTTGTCACTAAGTTGTGGTAAGAACTAGTCTTACTACACTTAGTCGACTCAGGTGGTGGATGATACTTGTTCCATGTTATCTTGTAATATGTATCGAGTTGTAAGCTAAGTGTTATAAGAACTTGTCTTATTACCCTTACTTAACTCTAGTGTTGAATGATATTATGAAGATATATTATCTTCATATCATTCATGTGTGTGTTGTTGTTGTCATCATGTTCACCTGTGATAATCTGTTCTTGTAAGAATAATTAAGCGTTGTAAGATATAATCTTATAACTATATTATTCTGTTGTGTTGATGATTTATGAAGTTATATTATCATATTCATCTTTGTTATCCCTGTCATATCATGATCATACAAGCATGCATACAATGATAAATGATAATAAGTCAAGCAATATTATCTAAATCAAAGTAAAAGCAATATGTTAAACATAAAACTTTTAAATAAATAAAATTTAAGCATGTTTCTCAGCCCCGAGAGTTTAAAATCAGTTAAGATTAGAAAAGGGCACATGAACTCACCTTGTGTTTGAAGTGGTTGACTTAGCTTAAACAAGAAATGCACGCACTCTTTGTTGGATTTGTTGTAGTTTTCACGATCCAGTATTGATTTCACGTAGTTTGTAATTTGTAAGTATAATTTCTAGGTGAATTGTGTGCGTGTAGGTGTTGGCCCTATAGTTGGCCTCGGGTATGTGTTTTAGATTTTGAGTCTACTTAACCTAATTAGGTTAAAGTTGATGTGTTGTTATGATCCACAATTAAAGACTTAGTTTTCAATGTTTTCCCCCGTATTCAACTCATTCTTGAAAGTTCAAACCATACCACAACATACTTATTACTTGTATTGATAAAGTGTTTGTATACCCACCCATTACCACCTTTGTAATAATAGATCATAATTCCATGCATATTATAGTAATCTAGTTGTCTTCCCATGATATTTACAAGTTTTTGAGTTAAATGGGCCGAATGATATGTGTGTGGGCCCAAATAAGCAAAGTGGGCCGGATATGTGGATCAAGTCACTATTGTGGGCCGATTCTATATAAGTTTTGGGCTGGAAACAAGTGTGGGCCGTTTGTTGTTATATGGGCTATTTTTGTAGATGGCCGGTTGCTATTTACCTTGGGTCGAGGGGAATTGGGCTGAAACAGCCACAGTGGCCCAATTTCTAGAGAACCTTAGACTGCTCAAGCTTGAGGTTCGTCCTGGTTATAGTTCGGTGGTGAGGGTTCGGTAACATGAAGGTTCGGTGCTGAAAGGGTGGGGTTGGCCGAAGGTTCGGCTAGAGTTTGCCATGAGGGTTCGGTCCTGCATGATGGGTTCGTGGCTTTCTCATGCTCCGGTTGATATGGAGGTTCGGCCAAAAGCAATGGTTCGGCTGATAGATGCATGGTTCGGCTGGTGGAGGAAGGTTCGGTGAAGTCACAGGTTCGACAACAGCCCCAAGCTGGATGATGATGGGAGGTTCGCTGCACTAGGTTCGGCACCCTTTTGTCCCGCCATGTAGAGGTTCGGCTGGTCGAATGGTTCGGCCAGCCCTCTCCTGTGTGAACCTGTTCATCATCTTCATCACGCATCCGAGCTGTTTCAGAGCTGTTCTCTATAGTAGTGTTATGCGGGGATGGGTTCTCCAGAAGGTGGGTGCATGGGGGTGGTCTAGGACCGGCTAGGGTTTGTGCAACAAAACCCAAGGTGAAAAACCCTACGTTTTCGAACTTTCCAAGCTCATTACCTCGATTTTCAGTGGCTATCTTCCCCGATCTGCTTTACTTTCTTGTAGAGGATGTTTGTAGCTTCGTGTGAACACCAAGAACGCGTGATTTCACCCACAAATGATCAAGATATGAAGGTTTGAAGATTGATTCTTCTAGAGAGAGAGAGGTTCGTGAAAGGTGTTTAGAGAGAGAGTGAGATGATAGAAATGAGGAAAATGCTCCTCATTTAGTCTTTTTATACCCCCGGGGTGTTCGGGTTCGTTTCGGTTGCTCGTTTTTCGTCTCCGTTGCGTTTCCGGAACGTTACGCGTACTTTACGTGTTTTAAATAAAAGATTTTCTTTAATTACCTTTTTGATGAGTTTCAAAATTGTAAAACGTAAAATATTACATTTTCTTATTTTATTTTCGTTCGTGTCGTCTTTCGTTTTCGTTTCGTCAGCACGCGTCACCTTCGCGCGTATTCGTTCGAATCGTCATCCGAACGAACACGACGATGGTTTTGCTTTCTGATTCTTGTTTTCTACTTTCCAGTCATCATTTCATAACGTTAAACTCACACATATGTTTGTGTGAATCGTCACCCATGCAAACACACTGTCAGTTCATTATTCTGAAATAACACTGCAATTGTGTTTGAATTGTATTTCCTCACTGACGGACTCAACTAAACTTCCTGTTTTCACATTGTTTTCATACTGATTTGTCGGCCATCTGATTCCTGTCATCTATGGATGTCAGATCGCAACCGACATGTTCTTGTTATATACTTGAACACTGTTGTCATTCTTGAATCGTTGTCTTAACTGCACTTAGGTTTTCACCTAAATACAAACAACTATTGTCTATCGTGTTCGTTGTACTTATAGTATTTAAGTTTTCACATAAATACGTACAGTTGTTTCTTGTATTTTGAATTATGTTATCAAAAACACTGTTCATATAATGTATTTACACACAGTAAATATTGAAAGTACACATACCGTACGGATTTTCCGGACGATCAGGTACTGGATATCACAGTCTCCCCTTGTTAAAGAAATTTCGCCCCGAAATTTAAGAATCAATGTCAGGCTCTACTTCTCGAACAAGTGGGGATACTTTGTCTTCATGTTGTCCTCGCGTACCCAGGTAAATTCTGGTCCATGCTTGGAGTTCCATCGAACCTTTACAATAGGGATACGGCTTCGTTTCAGTCTCTTGACTTCACGTTCCATGATCTCTACAGGTTCTTCAATGAAATGTAATTGTTCATCAACTTGTATTTCTTCCAACGGTATGATCAGTGATTCGTCAGCGAGACATCGCTTGAGATTTGATACATGAAATACAACAGGGAGTTTGAGTCTGTATGCCACAGGACCTATGCGTTGAGTAATCTCAAACGGTCCGACATACCTTGGTGCTAGTTTGCCTTTAGCCCCAAAACGAACCACGCCTTTCCATGGGGACACTTTCAACATAACTCGGTCACCCATTTCGAATTCCAAAGGCTTGCGCTGTTTGTCTGCGTAACTCTTTTGGCGGCTACGTGTTGCTTGTAATCTCTGTTGTATCTGGGCTATCTTATCAGTAGTCTCCTAAATAAGTTCAGGCCCAGTTATTCTGTTGTCTCCCACTTCGGTCCAACAAATTGGAGACCGATATTTTCTACCATATAGTACTTCAAACGGAGCACATCCAATGCTGCTGTCGTAGCTGTTGTTGTAGGAGAACTCAATGAGTGGTAAATGTTTATCCCAACTTCCACCGAAGTCTAGGTTGCATGTCCTCAACATATCCTCTAGGGTTTGAATGGTTCGCTCGCTTTGTCCATCCGTTTGTGGATGATAAGCGGTGCTCAAGTTGACACTTGTCCCTAAGGATTGTTGCAATGATTGCCAGAACCGCGATGTAAATCGACTGTCCCGGTCAGAAATAATAGACAATGGCACACCGTGCCTAACTACTATTTCATCAACATATAGTCTTGCTAGCTTTTCCACCTTGTAAGTTTCTGTGATCGGCAAGAAGTGTGAGGACTTGGTCAATCTATCAATGATGACCCAAATCGAATCGTGTCCGCTGGAAGTGCGGGGTAGCTTGGTAATAAAATCCATAGCTATTTGTTCTCACTTCCATTGTGGTATCTCTGGTTGTTCCAGCAAACCCCAAGGTTTCTGGTGCTCAGCCTTGACTTTGGCACATCTGATGCATTTACCAACATAAGTGGCAACATCTTTCTTCATACCCGGCCACCAATAAAATGACCTTAGATCTTGGTACATCTTATCGGCACCAGGATGAACATAATATCGTGTCTTGTGTGCCTCATCAAATATGAATGTTCGAAGTTCATCTACTGCCGGAATCCAAACACGATCTAGATAATAGATAACTCCATCTTGTTTTGTCTCAAAATGCTTCTCGGCTCCACAATCGAGCTCGCGTTTCAAATTGTCTATTGCCACAGATTCTTGTTGTGCTTGTATGATTTGATCTTTCAGACTTGTTTGCACAGTCATTCCAATTTCTCGAACGCGCAAGGGTTTGACTCTTTCCTTCCGACTCAAAGCGTTTGCGACAACATTCGCTTTGCCAAGATGGTATTTGATCACACAATCGTAATCGTTCAGGAGCTCAACCCAACGTCTATGTCTCATGCTAAGCTCCTTCTGATCAAATATGTGCTGTAGGCTCTTGTGATCTGTGAAGATTGTACATTTGGTGCCATACAGGTAGTGTCTCCAAATCTTTAAAGCAAAGATAACAGCTCCCAGTTCTAAGTCATGCGTTGTGTAGTTCTTCTCGTGTATCTTCAGCTGTCGTGAGGCATAAGCAATGGCTTTGTCTCGTTGCATTAAAACACAACCGAGTCCCTGATGGGAAGCATCACAGTATACTACAAAATCATCGTTGCCCTCTGGGAGTGTTAAAATTGGAGCATTGCACAATCTTTGTTTCAATGTCTGGAATGCCTCTTCCTATTTCTGTGTGAGTTTGGTGAGAGGCAAGGCTATCTTAGAGAAATTCGAAATGAATCTCCTGCAATAACCTGCCAATCCCAATAATGATCTGATCTCTGTCGGCATTGTAGGCAT
The DNA here is from genome assembly GCA_009363875.1 of Mikania micrantha. Taxonomy (NCBI): domain Eukaryota; kingdom Viridiplantae; phylum Streptophyta; class Magnoliopsida; order Asterales; family Asteraceae; genus Mikania; species Mikania micrantha. The sequence goes on from CM018680.1 coordinate 21,678,468, forward strand.
ATCCCAGTTCTTGATTGCTTCAATCTTGGCAGGATCCACGTGAATACCATCACTTTTAATCACGTGACCCAAGAACTAAACTTCTCTTAGCCAGAATTCACACTTGGAGAATTTGGCATAGAGTCGTTCTTCTTTCAGAAGTTCCAAGACTGCTCTGAGATGTCGTTCGTGTTCCTTCTCATTTCTTGAATAAATCAGTATATCATCAATAAAGACGATAACAAACTGATCTAAGTACGGCTTGCACACCCGGTTCATTAAATCCATGAACACTACCGGTGCGTTCGTCAATCCGAATGGCATCACCATGAATTCGTAGTGACCGTATCGGGTACGAAAGGTCGTCTTTGGTATGTCTTCCTCTTGAATCCGGAGCTGGTGATAACCTGAACGCAGGTCTATCTTTGAAAAATATTGAGCTCCCTGTAATTGATCAAACAAGTCATCAATCCTCGGTAACGGGTACCAATTCTTGATGGTGAGTTTATTGAGCTCTCTGTAATCAATGCACATCCTGAAAGATCCATCCTTCTTCTTAACAAAAAGAACGAAGCTCCCCAAGGGGAAAAGCTCGGTCGGATGAATCCCTTGTCGAGTAGCTCTTGTAATTGATTGGACAACTCCTGCATTTCTGATGGTGCAAGTCTATAAGGAGACTTAGCTACAGGATTCACTCCCAGAATCAAATCTATTCGAAACTGCACCGATCTCTCGGGTGGCAGTCCCGGTAAGTCATCCGGAAACACGTCCGCATAGTCTTTCACAACCGGTACGTCTTGAATCTTGATTGCTTTCTTGTCTTTCTCTACCACGTGAGCTAGAATTGCGATACATTGTTTTCTGTGATACTTGCGAGCCTTCATGCACGATATTATCTTGACACTACGGCTTGCTTGATGTGACACCCACTGTCACTTTCATGTCCCCTCCGGACATTAACATCAATATTTAATAATTTACGTTTAGGTCCCAGTAAAAACTTTTTGTGTTTTACACACCTGTAAACATACTATTTACTAACACCTGTTAAAAACAGATTTGCATATGTTTACATACTCCTCAAAACATTTGATACACAAAAATTACACAACTGTTTGGTTATTAAAACTAAAAACCATCATGTGAGCCTTCACGTTCGATTCCCGATCACCATCACCGCTCACCCGACTCCTTAGTACCTGTAAACATATTTAAATTCATCATTAGTTCGTTAGAACTAAGTAAGATTACCTCACTATTTCACCCAGTGTATTCCATAATATCATATGGATACACTAATGAGGTCCCAAATAAAATTTGACAACAACAGTCAACCACATACAAAACGATTTACTAACGGTTCGTTTTCAACCAAAACCTCATTATATCTCCCATTCATGCACAATCATTATAATTTAATATAGCACATATATAACCCCACAAAACTCCGATTGTGCATTATATTTCACAAAAAATCACAACTCGTGGTTTGACATTTGAATTTCAAATGTCTATCCCCTTATAAGTCATTTATCGTTCACACACCTTGTGAATCAATTACATTGGAATTGCAAGTCTTATGTTCACACACCTTGTGAATCAGCATGCACATTTCCAATCCACCATTTGTTCACACACCTTGTGAATCTATTACATTGGAATTACATGTCTTATGTTCACACACCTTGTGAATCAGCATGCGCACTTCCAATCCACCATTTGTTCACACACCTTGTGAATCTATTACATTGGAATTACATGTCTTATGTTCACACACCTTGTGAATCAGCATGCACACTTCCAATCTAACATCTACACATTAGTAGATCACCACATGTTCACACACCTTGTGAATCATGCAACAACAATAACCACATTCATTTATATCATTCCAATCAACTCAACAATTCATATATATATGCTAAATGCATAACTACTTATAGTGTGGACTCACCCAGTCCTTCAACTACAAGTTCAATCAAATAGGTAACTTACCTCGCTTTAGAGAGTTATCAACAATCTCCAACTCTTTCCCAGGCCTTCTAGAACCAGATTCACCTCCTCTTCCTATTATATATTCACATATAACAGGATTTAACAACATGAACACACAACTTGTGTTATTTATATAATATAATTCATTTGACCTGTTTTACTTTTCATATTCAATCAAAAGCTCATTGAGGCTTTTTATCAAACAACTCATGTGTAGAAACTAATCTACACATGTTCTTAATCATATTTAACTTATCACAACTTCATATTTTAAAATCCGTTGCTTGACTTCCTTTATCAACATCTGTTTGTAACTCACACGTATACAACCAGTTTCAATTCACCTAACACCCATACATATTGATTCAAACTCATTTGAATCTCATTTATTAGTATGTGGCATACAGAAGTCAAGTCATTATTTATAATTAGCATATCATGCTAAAATCATTAACTTTCAATTTCAAACATTTAATCAACACTTGAACTAGATCTATCATTCCAAAGAATGATCTAAAATCATCATAACCATGATTTAATCATCCCACTGGTTATCATATTCAATAATATGATTTTCACACCAACCGGACATCATAACGGATCAAAATCAAGATTTCACCGTTAAAACATCTAATCCTTCGTTTCTAATCATCCCAAATCATCATATAATGCTCACAATTCAATTTAATCCGTATATTATCAAGATAAATGAGATAAACGAATCGTTACCCTTCAACCGGATTTCTGGTTGAAATACGACGATCAGAACTTTGCAGAAACGACTCCTGGATCGATCCGGATGATCTGATAGCTTCAAAATGAAGATCAAATGCTAATTTTTCGTTTATGTGTGTGTTTATGGTGCACAGGTTCGAGAAGAAGAAAATAAATTTTCTTCATGAAAATCTGATAAAAATCAAGAATCTGCTGAACCGCCTCATCCGTCGCGTACCGCGAAGGAGGGCTAAAGATATCTTCGTGTACCGCGAAGAAATCCGGAGCTCTCAATTCTTTTGGTCCTTCGCGTATCGCGAAGAGGAACTCAAAAACGTCTTCGCGTACCGCGAAGCATTCCAAAACATAATTTCTTTACTTCGCGATTCCGGACAATCCGTAACTCCGTTTCGCGCACCGTTTTTGCCTACGTTTATCATTTCTCGCATATTTTCTATTTGTAACAATCACAATCATTTTATTAATGATTATTTCAAACGTGATCGATAATTGAAAACCGGTCGTTACACTTGATCTCCATGAATTTCCAAGATCTGATTGTTCTCCACTGGAATACGTAGTAACTTCTCGGAACAGATGAACTCAACTCTGTTAAGAGATAGCCAATCCATTCCGATGATGATATCGAAACTGCCCAGCTCCATCGGTATCATGTCGATGGAAAATGTGTGATCGCCAAGTGTTAGTGGGAAATTCTTAAGCACTGTGTCTACTGTTATCTGTTTGCCGTTTGCTATCTCAATAGTATAAGGGGAGTCTAAAGATTCCTCAACATGATTAAGATGGCATGCAAAGTCGGATGAGATAAAACTCTGATCCGCACCAATGTTAAATAATATGGATGCATAAAAGTCAGATAGGAGAAATGTACCCGTAATCACATTCGGGTCCTGTCGAGCAGCAGCTGCTCCAATCTGAAAGGCTCTACCTCTTGCTGCTGGAGCCCTTTGTTGATTCCTCTTGGGGCAATCCCGAGAGAAGTGTCCAGGCTCGCCACAGTTGTTGCAAGACCTGTTATCAGCAGCTGCAGTAGTAGGAGTGGCTGCATTGTTGTTTCTGTTTGGAGCCCCCGTGCTCCTACAATGATTGACCCAGTGACCAAACTTCCCACGGTTGGTGCATTGCCTGCACTGGGTGTTTAGTGGATGATGATACTGGCAGGTGTTGCACAAAGGTGCCATGCCAGTGTAGGGCTTCTTGATTTGTAGTGGTGGTGGTTGATTGAACATTGGTGTCTGGGTGGTCGCAGCAAAATTTCTGACCAACTTTTGTTTCTTTGCCGACCGTTTATCCGGCTTCCTTGAAGTTTCAGCTTTTGCTTCAGTTTCTTTCTTGAGAGCCCCGGAGGCAACCATCACGTCTATCAAAGTTGCTGACAGAGTAACAGCCATCTCCATAGTAGTAGGATGGGCAGAAATCACATGCCCTTGGATACAAGACGGCAGTCCACCGACATACCGTTCGATCCTTTTCTCCAGTGTTGGCACCACGTCCGGTGCCAATGTTGCTAGCTCGTGAAACCGGGTGGTGTAGGCCAGATGCCCAGCACCAATCATAACAAGGTTGAGCAGCTTAGTTTCAACCTTCTTCAGCTCGTTCCTCGGGCAAAACTCTGCCCTCAGCATAGCCTTGAAGTCATCCCAAGGCATAGAAAGAGCCTTATCTCTGCCCCTAGTTTGGACTTGAGCATTCCACCAAGTTAACGCTCGTTTGTTGAATGAACCCGCAACATATCTCACTTTACGCTGGTCAGGACAGCCACTGATATCCAGGGTTGTCTCCATCTTCTCAATCCACTGGATTAATCCGACGGCACCCTCACTGCCACTAAAGCTAGGTGGCTTGCAACCTACAAAGTTTTTGTAGGAGTATTCCTTATGATGGCGGGTGTTTCCGCTGCCTTCTCCAGATGAGTTGGCCATGTTGTTGCTGTTGTTGCTGTTTATCCGGTTCTTCATATCTGGGATCACATCTCTCAGTTGACTGGTCAGTAGTGTGGCTAGTGCAATGGTAGCGGGATCCAACTCATGGACTGGTGGTGGCGGAGGAGGAGGTGGTGGAGGAGAATCAGGGGGTGTCGGTGTCGAAGAGTGCGGTGCTGAATCATGTGGTGGTAGTGGCAGCAAAGCTGGGTGTCTTCTTGGCGGCATTCTGATCATAACCGAAAGAAAATCGGTTAGTGCAGTGATTAGATGCAGAAGACACATGTAAATAGAATCCTATGTCATATGATCTCTACATGAGGGTCCCTAGGTTATAGTCTAGGCCAAACCGTTTAAATAATATGACCTATATTTCTCTATAACCATGGCTCTAATACCAATCAGTCACACCCCGAGCCGGGCGGAAAGGTCTCGGGGCGAGATATCGTTTGATAACCGAAATGATCAGATTGTTTACATAGCACATGATAAATAAATGAGAAATACTAACATGACAATGAAATAGAATTACAAAGTTAAATTACATTGTTTCCTCATAATTTAACTAAGTAAATCTAATCAAAAGAATCAATGAGTTTATATCTTGTATCTGTACAAGATATACAAAAGATGATTCATTGTTTTGTCATCCCAAAAGTATGTAACACAAAATAAAGCTAGGTCTTCTAAAAGTCAACTAGCTTAGTCCTTGAATGTAGGCAACTACACCTGTTCGTCACCTGAGAAAAACATGCATTTAAACAAAGTCAACACTAGGTTGGTGAGTTCATAAGTTTGATATTTGAAAGCCTTGAAATGTTCACATACACAATCACAATGTCGTACATGTTGTTTGTAAGTTGTTTGATTCACCCATTCACACAATGCCCTTTCCATAGTTATATTTACAAGTGATATCTCATCCTATTAGCTATGCTTATATATAGGGCATATGTAGGGGAACCAAGCCCCATCCAACATCCCACCACATATCTAATAGAACTTAATACCACTTGCAATACAACTATGGATCCCTATTTTCATATCACCCGTCCGTTTGTATTCATCACCCATTGAATCATATGTAGAATAATATAATATGAGGGGTTTAGTTATCAAACCGAAGTATTGATAAACCCTCGATGTGTGAAGGAAATTAGATTAATTTAATCTGATCCTTGTTATTATTCTATTACTTGTGGCGTTAACTGTTAATCACTTTTAAATATTAAGAGTGTTAGTTAACCAATTGTTACTTGTTCTCAACTTGAAGTGCATAGAGCCTAAAAGGAATCCATTGCAATTCTCACATAATCAGATTACAATGCATCCGATTTACCTCTACTACTTTGTATTACCGTAGGCCTCATCGAAACGGTTACTAGTAATATAACATGAGAGAAATAAATTCCTCAGTCTACTAGTCAACAGTTAACGATGGATTAATTACAATTTCACTGCAGATTAATATCACCATGTGTCGCTTTCCAGACCCTGGCTTGAGTAGCCCTGTCACCTGTCATACGTTACCGGCCAATGAATCAATACGATCAACATACTAGCACTACAAGCTAGAGGTTTGTCAAACATATGGTACCACTATGCTATCGTCGGTTTAGTCACGTCAAATTAACTGGTCAGCGATTTGTAAAAGGGACTTACAATGATCAACTTGAGTACATGGCACATGATTGAAATGATATAATGCAGACAGTTCAATAGTAATCAATTGTATTGTGTTCATCAATGTTGTTATTTGTTCTCAATGTTATATGTTCTAGTTGTTGTTAACAAGGTTAAATAAGAACTTGTCTTATTACATTATGTTAATTGTTGTATGAAGGATGTTGTTGTCATGAAGTTACATTATCATGATTATCATTCCTTGTTGTTCCATGTAGTCACCATGTTGTCACTAAGCTGTGGTAAGAACTAGTCTTACTACACTTAGTCGACTCAGGTGGTGGATGATACTTGTTCCTTGTTATCTTGTAATATGTATCGAGTTGTAAGTGTTATAAGAACTTTCCTTATTACCCTTACTTAACTCTAGTGTTGAATGATATTATGAAGATATATTATCTTCATATCATTCATGTGTGTGTTGTTGTTGTCATCATGTTCACCTGTGATAATCTGTTCTTGTAAGAATAATTAAGCGTTGTAAGATATAATATTATAACTATATTATTCTGTTGTGTTGATGATTTATGAAGTTATATTATCATATTCATCTTTGTTATCCCTGTCATATCATGATCATACAAGCATGCATACAATGATAAATGATAATAAGTCAAGCAATGTTATCTAAATCAAAGTATAAGCAATATGTTAAACATAAAACTTTTAAATAAATAAAATTTAAGCATGTTTCTCAGCCCCGAGAGTTTAAAATCAGTTAAGATTAGAAAAGGGGCATATGAACTCACCTTGTGTTTGAAGTGGTTGACTTAGCTTAAACAAGAAATGCATGCACTCTTTGTTGGATTTGTTGTAGTTTTCACGATCCTGTATTGATTTCACGTAGTTTGTAATTTGTAAGTATAATTTCTAGGTGAATTGTGTGCGTGTAGGTGTTGGCCCTATAGTTGGCTAACACTTGTGAGTCGCGTTCTTCATTCGGCCTCGGGTATGTGTTTTAGGTTTTGAGTCTACTTAACCTAATTAGGTTAAAGTTGATATGTTGTTATGATCCACAATTAAAGACTTAGTTTTCAATGTTTTCCCCCGTATTCAACTCATTCTTGAAAGTTCAAACCATACCACAACATACTTATTACTTGTATTGATAAAGAGTTTGTATACCCACCCATTACCACCTTTGTAATAATATGTCATAATTCCATGCATATTATAGTAATCTAGTTGTCTTCCCATGATATTTACAAGTTTTTGAGTTAAATGGGCCGAATGATATGTGTGTGGGCCCAAATAAGCAAAGTGGACCGGATATGTGGATCAAGTCACTATTGTGGCCCGATTCTATATAAGTTTTGGGCCGGAAACAAGTGTGGGCCGTTTGTTGTTATATGGGCTATGTTTGTAGATGGCCGGTTGATATTTAGCTTGGGCCGAGGGGAATTGGGCTGAAACAGCCACAGTGGCCCAATTTCCAGCGAACCTTAGACTACTCAAGCTTGAGGTTCGTCCCGGTTATAGTTCGGTGGTGAGGGTTCGGTAACATGAAGGTTCGGTGCTGAAAGGGTGGGGTTGGCCGAAGGTTCGGCTAGAGTTTGCCATGAGGGTTCGGTCCTGCATGATGGGTTCGTGGCTTTCTCATGCTCCGGTTGATATGGAGGTTCGGCCAAAAGCAATGGTTCGGCTGATAGATGCATGGTTCAGCTGGTGGAGAAGGTTCGGTGAAGTCACAGGTTCGGCAACAGCCCCAAGCTGGATGATGATGGGAGGTTCGCTGCACTAGGTTCGGCACCTAAAAGGTTCGGCACCCTTTTTTCCCGCCATGTAGAGGTTCGGCTGGTCGAATGGTTCGGCCAGCCCTCTCCTGTGCGAACCTGTTCATCATCTTCATCACGCATCCGAGCTGTTTCAGAGCTGTTCTCTATAGTAGTGTTATGCGGGGATGGGTTCTCGAGATGGTGGGTGCATGGGGGTGGTCTAGGACCGGCTAGGGTTTGTGCAACAAAACCCAAGGTGAAAAACCCTACGTTTTCGAACTTTCCAAAATCATTACCTCGATTTTCAGTGGCTAGCTTCCCCGATCTGCTTTACTTTCTTGTAGAGGATGTTTGTAGCTTCGTGTGAACACCAAGAACGCGTGATTTCACCCACAAATGATCAAGATATGAAGGTTTGAAGATTGATTCTTCTAGAGAGAGAGAGGTTCGTGAAAGGTGTTTAGAGCTTGGTTTTAAATTGCGCGATGCGAACCGATGCGATTGTTTAAAAAGTCCGTTGCGCGATGCGTGTTGCGTGATGCGAGCGCATCACGTGTGGAATGCGGTACTTATCACAAAATACATATATTCAAGATATTTTAGAAAAACTAAATATATGAACATTCTAAATTAACAATAAGGTAAACTTCAAGCAAAATTTATACTTTTTTTTTGTTAACATAACCTAAAAATATAAAGCATATTAATGTCTTCTAATTACATACAAAATTTGGTAATTATCAACATTCAACATAATTTGAGCAGTTTAATAAAAACTGAATGTTAAATAAAAAATGAAAGATTTTGTGCAGTGAACTTACAAAACTATCTCTAACACTAAACAGAATTTGCTCACGGATGAAGAATATAAAGTCTGATTTATGAACTAATCACATACTATAATCAAATTAAAAATGGAAGATCTTGTGCAGTAAATCAAAGATCAAATTGAACTTAGTCACTTACAATTTTACTGAAATAGAATCAAAATCAAATATCAAATTGAATGTCGACAATTAAAAGCAATCTGACATTACAGAGTAGTTTTAATCGGAACATGCCTGGTAAATTTTAAACAATTGAAGATGAAATTGTTGACGATTGAAGAACCCAGAAGAAATTCACCAATTTAAAGAAATTGATAGGTTGATACCGAGTTCCTATGGGACGTTTTGATTTCCACGATTGTTTTGGCCGACCTACAATTTCTAATTTGACGCTCAATTCCAACCCACCAATTGGTCCAAATTAAAAAAAAAACGCAATTTGCGATTTATGGCGCAATAGTACCGCATCCTGGAATCCAATCGCATCAATTGTTGCGTTGCGTTCAATCGAGCGCAATAGCGCAATACACGCGCAACTTGCGCGCAATTTAAAACCAAGGTTTAGAGAGAGAGTGAGATGATAGAAATGAGGAAAATGCTCCTCATTTAGTCTTTTTATACCCCCAGGGTGTTCGGGTTCGTTTCGGTTGCTCGTTTTTCATCTCCGTTGCGTTTCCGGAACGTTACGCGTACTTTACTTGTTTTAAATAAAAGAGTTTCTTTAATTACCTTTTTGATGAGTTTCAAAATTGTAAAACGTAAAATATTACATTTTCTTATTTTATTTTCGTTCGTGTCGTCTTTCGTTTTCGTTTCGTCAGAACGCGTCACCTTCGCGCGTATTCGTTCGAATCGTCACCCGAACGAACACGACGATGGTTTTGCTTTCTGATTCTTGTTTTCTACTTTCCAGTCATCATTTCATAACGTTAAACTCACAGATATGTTTGTGTGAATCGTCACCCATGCAAACACACTGTCAGTTCATTTTTCTGAAATAACACTGCAATTGTGTTTGAATTGTATTTCCTCACTGACGGACTCAACTAAACTTCCTGTTTTCACATTGTTTTCATACTGATTTGTCGGCCATCTGATTCCTGTCATCTATGGATGTCAGATCGCAACCGACATGTTCTTGTTATATACTTGAACATTGTTGTCATTCTTGATTCGTTGTCTTAACTTCACTTAGGTTTTCACCTAAATACAAACAACTATTGTTTATCGTGTTCGTTGTACTTACAGTATTTAAGTTTTCACATAAATACGTACAACTGTTTCTTGTATTTTGAATTATGTTATCACAAACACTGTTCATATAATGTATTTACACACAGTAAATATTGAAAGTACACATACCGTACGGACTTGCCGGACGATCAGGTACTGGATGTCACACATAGCATTCAAATCTAATTCTATCTTAAACTAAAGTATTGCATCCTTGTATTTGTTTATGACTCAAGAATAACATATTTGATAAGACATGTGTAACATCCCAAAAATTACAAAAATGTAAAGAGGGAGTATAAGAAACTCACAGTTTGCTAAAGTGATCCAAATATTTATCACACACAAATCGGTAATAACCAAACGAATCACAAGCACCCTGTTTAGAGACAATACGAGTATGAATGTACAATCGTATGTAATCTAATATATTTAATAAAATTATAATTATTTATATAATTTTATAAATAGTCTTTTAGATTTATAAATTGATTTTTATTCTTAATTTACTTAAAGAATAAGTTTGAAAATATTTTATTCATAAAATAAATAAAATATATTAATTATTTAATATATACATTTTAAGAATATTCATATAGATTTTTTTCCCCAAACTTATTCATAAAATCTTTGGGTTTTAAATGTAATTGGAATGACTTAAATTTCAATTTTTTTAAAAAAATAAAATTAGCATACTTTTTCAGTAATTCTTACTAATTTAAAAGTATTTTTAATATATTTAATAGTTGTTTAATACTTTAAAATAATAAACTTAAAGGGACGATTCCCAAAAATCCTCATAAGATCTCAGAACCATCCTAAAATTATCTTAAGAGTTTTTGTAAATTTAAAGAACTTTTAGAGTTCGATTTCTAATTTTCAAAATTTAATTCTAAGATTAAAGTTGTGTTTTAATTAATATTAAAACTGATTTCATAAAAATTATGAGTTTCATGAATAGATCTTTATATAATTTTCTTGAAATTTTTGGATATCGTTTACTATTTATTTTGCATTAAAATCATTTAAAAAAATACATTTTTAAATCTATATCTATTCTATACTCTCTAATAAAAGAGTAAATATTTTGTCACATGTCAATTTATTAGCCTATTATTGCCACATGTCATTTTTTTAATCTTTACAATCATTTTCTCTCATATTAAATGATAATTAAAATTATCTTCTTTAATTTATTAAAGAATTTTAAATCTAATAACTAATGACTTTATATACCTTTTTTCATATTAAAAAATAGTTCTGACATGTAAAAAATGAAGAAAAAAAAATTATTAAAAGCACACTTAAACAAAGTTTACAAATATGAAATTTTATATAAATGAATTTTTTTTAAAAACAATAAGAATTATTTTAAATTTGTAGTTTAGGAAAAATAAAAGTTATGTAAAAATAAGTTTTCTTAAAAAACAAGTATTTTAAAACAAGTTTTATTACAAAGTATATAACATTTCAGTTTTCAACTCGTGTAATACACGGGATTTTACCTAGTGATTTATAAATCAAAATAATTATAAACACTTTCTGATATTTATATATACATATATATATATATTTAAATTTTCAGAAATGTTGCTTCTTGATTTTGTGGAATTTATAAAGAAAAAAATTCTGAATTAAAGTGATTTTAGGGTTTGATTTTGATAGAATTATAACAAAAACAAAAAGAAAGTAAAACACAGTGGGCACCGTGTTCTAACCCTCGACAACCGGGTTACAAAGCAATTCACCAACCACCCAACCATAAATATTTCATTGTTTAAATTTGATTTGAAACAAATATACTCTTATTTTAGAACAAACCCAATTCATATAAACCCTAAGTTTAATCCGAACCCAATTCGTTCAAAAGGACTAAGAAGTGGAAATAAACATAGGGCTTTTGTTAAGCACTGAAAACCGATCCAAATGCATATAAGGATTACCTGGAATGGTTTCGATTTAAGGGCGACTGGGTTGAGAACAGTGCCGACTTTTCTTGTGATCAAAACGATCAATTGGATGTTATTCGATGCTACTGTTCGCATCAGAAGTTTCTGTTTTGGCTCCTTGAGAGAGTGTGTGTGTTTTCTTCTGAACAAGAACCATTAATTCGTCTGCTTTGATTCAAAGTTGCTTAAAGTTTCGGTTTAGTGATTATGTCGAGTTGAAATCCGAATTAATTGTCATTACTTGCCTAGTTAACTTTGCAGAGGCGATTGGAATTTAGAAACCGATGGCGATTTAAATGCTATAATGATTGTTTCATTTTTGAGATGTGAATCGTGGACATGAGGGGGCTGGGAATCGCAAACAAACAGAGAAAGGAAGAAAAAAATCTTCAAAATTCAATAACTCAAGGTGAGTGTCTTATGAGTGGGGCTTTTTTTTTAATATAAATTAATTAATATAAGACTTAATTAATTTAAATATAAGACTTTTAGTTAACCTTTGATATATAATACTTATTAAATTTATATATGTTTAGTCATGCATATCTTTGAACTTCCAATCAAACAACGAGCTTTACTTTAAACTTTGTTTATCAAAATTTTGAAATAAATATATTACAGAAAAAAACCCTAATGTTACAGTACACTACACTCACCGACCATCTTCTGGCTAACGGATATACATGTAGAGCTATTGATCAGACATTGTTCGTTCAAAAATATAAGGAAGACTTAATTCTCGTTGAGATCTATGTCGATGATATCATATTTGGTTCCACAAGTTCGGTGTTGTGCAAAGAGTTTGGAGCTGTAATGAAGAAGAAGTTTGAGATGAGTGCTATAGAAGAAATGACATTATTTCTAGGTCTGCAGACAAAGAAAAATCAAAAGGGGGTGCTCATTCATCAGGGAAAGTATGTTCCCGAATTTTGGATCTTGAAAGAGAAGATGTTGATTAACATCTCTACAGATCGATGATTGGCTAACTGATGTATCTCACAGCAAGCCAAACCGACAATATGTTCTCGGTGTGTCAGTGTGCCAGATATCAAGCAAATTCGAAGGCATCACATTTGGTTGTTGTAAAAAGAATTTTTCGTTACCTTGCTGGCAAACCTCGACTCAGTTTGTGGTACCCTAAAAATTTTGAATTTAAAATTTTTGCTTACTCTGACAATGATTTTGGTGGATGTAATATAGACAGAAAATCGAACACAGGTGGATGTCAATATCTAGGAGATTGTCTTGTCTCTCGGTAATGCATGAAACGAACCAATGTATCCACATCCACTGCTGAAGCTGCGTATGTTGTTTCATCAAGTTATTGTTCCCAAGTCATTTGGATGCAACATCAGCTTCTGGATTATGGATTGAACTTTCTTGACTCTCCTATTTATTGTGATAATGAAGCAGCCCTTCAGATCGTCAAGAATCCGGTACAACAATCCAAAACTAAACACATTGACATCCAGATTTACTTTATCTGTAACTGTATCGAACGTAAGCTCATTCATCTTGAAAAGGTCCACATAAATGACAATCTTGCGGATCTTTTCACTAAATCGTTCGATACAGCTCGCTTCCACCTCCTGATCGCCTCACTCAAACTAATAAGTTTTGATTGAAATAACTTGTTGTAAATAGGTTAAAACATTTGTGTTTTTGTTTTGTATTTATTTTCATTTTTAGCACGAATTTAGGTGGACAAAATTACAAAAAGATTTTAACTTTTGAGCATTGACTCTATTAAGAAAACTACAAAAAAAATTTAATTTTTGAATAAGTTCATAAATTTAGGGGGAGAAAAACACAAAAAGATTTTATTTTTAAAAACTTTGAGTCAATTAAAATAAAAATACAAAAAAAAATTATTCGAAAGTCAAGCTAAGTGAATTATTGGCAAGTGAAATGATTTCTGATAATAAGAAATTTATTATCTTAAAATAACTTCTTAATGTCACACCCCGAGCCGGCAGGGTTGGATCGGATTCCCCGTCGGGCAGAAGGTCCTCGGGGCGCGATATCGTGAGTAATAATCGAGATGATCAGATTGTTTACATTGCACATGATATAAATGAGAAATGCTAAATAGAATAGAATTACAAAGTTAAATTACATCAGTATCTGTTCATAATTTAACAATGTAAATCTACCATCAACATCATAAGTTCTCTATCTTGTATCTGCACAAGATATACAAAATATACTGTATAATGATGTTCCAAAAGTATGTAGGTCCAAAAACACTAGGTCTTCTATCTAAAGTCCTAGTCCAAAAGCATTAACTTCTTAATTGACCTGTTTGTCACCTGAGAAGTCATGCAAAAAGATCAAGTCAACACATGGTTGGTGAGTTCATATAGTTTAATGTTTGAAAAATAGCGTTGTAAACCCACTTTAGGTAACAACCCTAACCTCATTAACATCACCTGTATCATCCGACTCGGTATGCTTATATATAGGGCATATGCAAGGGTCGAGCCTACAACCCGCCCCGACACCGTCCCACCACATACTAAGCCACATAGGATATTGTTGATAATGATAATTAGGCATTTTACCTGCCCTTTTGATTCCACCTTCATCATAGTTCTAACATGCAATAAAACATTTGATAACCCCTGGGTAACAACCTTAACCTCATTAACATCACCTGCGATATCCGATTCGGTATGCTTATATATAGGGCATATGCAAGGGTCGAGCCTACAACTCGCCCAGACACCGTCCCACCACATACTAAACCACATATGACATTGTTGTTAATGATAATTAAGCATTCTACCCCTACCATTAACCAATTTGTTCTTCAGTTCTTTGTTCCTGTAAACACACTTTGAAATCTCTATTGATTCCTTAAGTTCATCACAAAATTACGATCAACCACAACATTCATAGAAACAGTTAAGTAAATGCTCAATTAAGCAAATGAATAAACATTTACTAAAATCTAAGACCTAATGATTGGGCCTTGGTCAACTTGAGTAGACTAGTCTAGCAATCAGGTACTTAGTAGTAAAGGAGATCTGTAAACCTCATCAAACATGTGACCCATAATCAATCAGTCTAGCTAGGACATCTTTTGATATATAGGCTTTCATAATTCTTTAGACCATCCATAGTTCGTATAGTTCTTTAGTTCTTTGGCACATGTTATCTTTGAGCATTTCTCAGACGTTCCTCAAAACAGTTAGGGAATACTGTAAATATCATCAAACATGCGTCTCATATTCGATCAGTCTAGCTAGGACATCTTTCAAACCTGAGAATGGCACATGCTATCTTTGATATTTCCCAGTTAGACCCTTGAAATAGTTCTTTGTACTTAGTTCTTTGAAATAGATCGTTAGTTCTTTGACAACACACCCTTGAAATAGTTCTTTGAAATAGTTCGTTAGTTCTTTGACAACACACCCTTGAAATAGTTCTTTGAAATAGTTCGTTAGTTCTTTGACAACACACCCTTGAAATAGTTCTTTGAAATAGACCCTTGAAACTAGTTCTTTGTTTTAGATCTTTAGTTCTTTGAAAATAGTTCTTTGATTTGAAACGGTCATCTATTCATAATGAATAAACAACTTACTTTGAATTCCTGTATATTGTATACCTAAACAGAATCTAGGATAACAATTATACATATAAACATATGATAAGTAAAATCATTTAAAGTAAATATAATCTTACGAAAATAATTTACGCATGCTTCTCAGCCCCGCGTTTGAAAACAAAAATGTTTAGAAAAGGAGCAATGAACTCACATGTGTTGCTGTTGTGACATCCGTAAATTTTCAAATTTGACTTATTAACACCGTTAATGTATTTAACGTTGACTATGACGGAATTATTCAGAAATGTAATAATTAAATGTTTATTCTTGTTTAAAGTTTAGCAACATTCATCTATTTATATATAGTCTTGCAATTGGTAATTCTCGTAATTACGCGGAACAATCAGAAACGAAAGGTATCTGTGTTTAGCCGAATAAGACAAACGCAATATATCATATATCATTTATTATTATTATTATTAATTGCTAAAATTTATGTATTTTAGTAAGTTCTAATATCTTGATAATTTACGAATAAAAATCGTTTGTAAAATAATTACCTGGTACAAGATTTAAACACCGTAATACTCAGATTATACCAGTTTTAATCTATAAATAACCAACAAGGAACAAGACAACCATCTAAATAATAAAAATAAATAAATAAACTATCTCCATACTCAACCATCAAATCCATCTTTCATTTACCCACACTTACACTCCACCATCATTCATTTTCATTCAACTATGACAACACTCAACCATCATATCACTCAACCATCAAGATCATGCATGGACCTTCCTCTCCTTGAGCACTATAAATAGGAGTGAGATGTCACCACAAAAATTCACACCACCCACTTACAACATCACTACTTCTATAGTTTCTCTTCATTGTGATCATCCTCCATATTATTTTCATCTTTCAAGGAAGAGAAAACAAGCTAATTTTTCTCAAGTATTATTTTCTTCCATCATCTTCTAAGGTATATTATCCATTTTATTTTAGATTTACTCATGGATGAGTGTATGTATACGTATATATACATATATAAATCCAAGTTTGGAATAATCTACAAACCCTAGCTGAGGCCAAGGAATGATTTCACATTCTTAGTCCCATTACATGGACGTTTGGTGATTTAAAGCTAGGTGAAACTTTTATTAAGTAATAATCTTGGATTCCAAAATTCTGGCAGAATGTTGTCATGGCTTCAACAAGTCATAAAATAGTCATAACAACTCCAAATGGAACAAACTCAGATTCCATGACTAAGTTTATTGTGTTAGCTTTCCATGAACTGCTTATTCAGCTTCTAACTCGACCAAATGGTTCTACAAACAGCCTTCACAAGATTAGTGCGCGGATTTGTACCCCCTAACTTGTGCAGCTGATATGACATACTTAAGGTCCGAATCATGAAAACTTTTCTAAATGAAAGTTGTTCATAATATCTTGAAATAGTAGACTGGAGAGTTTCATAAATTAACTCAAATTTTTACTATGTCAAAAATGAACTCGAACTCACTGGACTAAATCTGTCAAAACAGAAACTTCAAGGACTTACATTTGTTTGACTGTTTTGACCCATTTACAAGCAAAATAACGAAAAGTTTTCTAAATGAAAGTTGTTCAAAACACCTTAAAATAGTCTACTGTGAAGTTTCATAATTTTATTCAAACTACTCCTATTTTTAAAGTTCCTCCGAACAAGCCGGACAGAATCTGACCAAAAGCAGTTTTATAAACTTTGACATCTTTACATAAATATTAATCATTTTCACATATATAAATGTATATATATTTTATATACACACTTTAATGATGTGATATAATATATATACTTGTATATATTTATATAAGTAGATTTAATTTATGGGTTTTGAAGTTGTTAAGCAAAATGGTAATTTTCCAAAATGCGTCGTTATAATGACGGAATTTTTATAAAATCCAACACTTAGTAATTTCAAGGCATTATAAAATTATATCTCATGTATAAGTTAGGACATTATTGTTTTAATAAAATCTCGACAAATAGAACACAAGCACCATCACATAAACTATAGTAGGTCCACAAACTCAATGGAAACTCATTATGTTATAGGAACCGAGTTATAAGTCTCCACATAAACGACAATCAAGAAGTCAATCATCAATCATACTATGTGAGTTACATAGCCCCTTTTCTTTTACTTTTGCTTACAAAATCATCGGGGCTGGAACATGTTTATCTTTGAACTATTTTCTAGCAATTCAAACTTGTATCTATGTGGATTTGAGCTATATGTCCCAAACTACCATCTTAACTATACTTAACTTGTGCATTGATCATTAACTTGTGATAGCCAAACTGTTGTGATGATAGATCTATTGAACTGACCACTCCACCCAGCCGGTGATCACACGGTACTTAACTATTTTGAGGGTAGTATGGAGTACTATGCCTAACTAGGTTAACTAAGGTTTGATCTGCAATAGTTACATGTGTATGTTTCCACATATTGCCTTATATCACTATGTTACATATGAATTGCAAATCTTATCTTTTTGAACTGTTAACTTTTGGTGTCAAAACCTATGTTCTCACCAACTATTTATAGTTGACCTTTGAATCTAAACATGTTTCAGGTACAAACTAGTGAAGCTATGAGGATCATGTAGGGCTTTTGGACTTAGAATAAACTTTGAACTATGAGCTTGTTTATGTTATGTTTTGAACTACTTGTATGACTCTTAAATTTGGAATGTAATAAATATTATAACATTAATAGTCGATCATGAGCTTTTGAGCAGTCGCCGTCACGCCCCGACGTTATTCCGTCGTCGGTTGGGGTGTGACAGCTGTGCAGTAGAAGTATCACAAAATGCGCGCTCTTTGTTTGTAGGTTATGTTTCTTCAGTTCCTGAGTTGTTTTAAGAGAATTCTAATGCGATAAGTAGTTGTAATAGACGCAACTAGGGTTTTGGTCTCGGTGTGCGACTAGGTGTCCTATGTTACTAGTGTGTTTCTAAGATTTCATCTAATTAGTCTAACTTATTACCCTTGAGTAACCTAGATCCCATAGTTCATTATTACAATTTCTTTATTTGAAATGTTTTCTAAATTAACTTACTTTATGTTAAACATTAATTTAAAATCATTTATTTTAATTCGAAAGAGTTTACAATTAAGTTTCTTTATTAAAACCTAATTAATTTATGAAAGTGTACTTTACACATGAAGGGCTTGGGTTAAGCCCATTGGGCTAACCTAGGCCCATTGTTAGATTTTGATTTCTGGATGATTCTTTAATCAACATCTTTGAATAACTAGGCCTAGGTAATTCAAGTGAATTACCGGGACTAGTTACATGTTCTTATAGATTTCCCTAAGGTTTAGACATTAATAATTAAATCAACATCCGAACCTTAGATTATCGTTTTAATCCACATGACTTTATAATGAATTCTCGATGTGTTAGGCTTAGCTAATGGATGTCAACAATCCATCTTTAGTTGTTCGTAGGCCATAGAACCCATTTCTCTCTAGAAAACCCTAATTATCCATGCATACACGCACCCAAGATGCATGCACACGCACACCACTAGAATGCATGAAATTCGTGGATCCCATGCACTCTCGTGGCCTCCCATATGTACACATCCCATGCATACGTAACCCAACCCGAATCAACTTGACCGAATAGTCCTTGGGCCGCATGTGAGCTGGACCAAACTACCTGGGCCGACTGACATGAGATGACAGCCGAATAAAAGGGCTAGCCAAACCAATTTGGCCGAATAGCTTGGGCCAGTCGAATGAAGCCTGCACCGAAAGGGAATAAGCGAATGGCCTTTGGGCCGAAGGAGTGTATTGGGCTGCCAGAATAGGAGTTGGGCCGAATCACTATGCAGGCCGACCGAATGAATATGGGCCAGCGAATGAGTGGACTGGCGAAGGAATGCTACTTTGGTGGCTGTCCATTCGGCCGAATGGGGTTCATTTCCCATTCGGTGAGCTGGGTTTTGTCATTCGGCCAAGAGGAGTTCGACCCAAGTGTAACCATAGTTTTCGAGCTAAATGACTAGGGGATGAAGTGAGGCTTGTTCCTACACTATTGTATGGTGATGTAGTGTGAATCCTAAGGGTTAGAAATGGGTATAACCGGCTCTATATGGGTTCGATCAAAGGGTTTATAAAACCCTAAAAACCGAACTTGAATATGATCTTTACCTCGAATCAAGTGGATCTAAGCCCTGATCTGTTGTACTTCTACGATCTACAAGGTGTGGTGGTCATTTTGACACCAAGAACACATGATTTCATGGAGTATTGAGTGAGAAATCTTAGAGAGAGAGTGGGGAGTTCTAGAGAGAGAAAGCTAGAGAGAGAAAGTGATGAGTTGGGTGTTGGTGGCTGGTTGTTAGCTGTGATTATGGCATTGAATGCCATAATAAATGGCTTGGGTTTACCCGGGTATGTTCGGGTTCGTTCGGTTCCGTTCGGTTTCGCGTAAATCGTCGGTGTTTCGTCGTTTTCGTAACGAAACGACTCGGTTTTAAATCAAGATTTATAAAATTTCTTTTAGGTGGTTATTCCTAGTAAATTAACTAAATATCTTTTATTTATTTTGAATTTTTCAGAAATATTTAATTTACGGTTTAAAATCGAATCGTACGGTCGTCGCGCGTATTCGTTCGAATCGTCACCCGTACGAACACGACGATAACTATACTTTTCAATATGGTTTTCTAATTATTGGACATCATTCAGAACGTTAAACTTTCAGATATATTCGTACAGATCGTCACCTATACGAATAATCCGTCGGTTTAGCATTCACATAACGACATCCGTTATTGTTTTGTTCTGTAAAGCCCCACGTACGTTTATACATAATTAAAATCCTAACACATAATCACATGATGGTTCTGTAATGCCAGATCATTATCTGACTGATGAACCATAGTTCTGAACTTTGTTTTCTGAACTGATTCTGAATTTGCTCTTTAATGAAATGAAATGATAATGAAACATGTAATGAATATGATAAGCTATGAAACACATATAGTTCGTACCTGATTAATGTTCGTGCTACTGTTGAGATCACTGTTCCGGTGCCGGTTCCGGCACTAATGTTACACTTAAGAATAACAATTTTAGATAAATATAAACCACTAAAGAATAAATGAATGATTTCCACTAAGAAGATTAGATGTGATCACTAAAAAATATTACATGAATAGGTGAGAAGTTTTGTTAAAATCAGATAAACTTCTCAAAGATTTTAGAAAGCCCATATAAAATTTTGATCATAAATCTTATCTTCAAAATGTGTATAAACAAAAGGGAATCATTGATGGGATATGATTATTTTAAGTTGTGTTTCTATAAGAAAATATAATAAGATAATCAAATTTATGAAAAAGATTTGATCCCACGAAATTGACCCGACTTAACCTTGAACTTGTCCAAAGTTAAAATTTTATTTTATTTTATTTTATTTAACTTAAGAAAATTCAGAAAATTAAAGATCACGAAAATAAGGAGTTCATGAAATGGTAGTACACGAACTGGAAGTACAAGAAAAGGTTCGTGTACTTCCCATCGCCTATATATTGTTCACGAACCCCTCATTTCGATTACAAAACTTCGTGAACTCCCTATTTTCTCTCATGCCCTTTTCTTTTTCAGAGGATTTTTCGAAAAATCTACTATGACCATCTTGTGGAACTAGTGAAAACAAACCTAGGTTTTTGATCAAATTTTGACCGCTAAAACAAAAGATAATCAAACTTTTTCAACCTCGTGTACTTTTGGTTCGTAAACTTCAACTATTTTAGAAGTTTCTCCCAAATCATGCAAAATTGGAGATTGATTTTCGAGTATGGTAAACGTTTTTGGATTTCGAGCAGATAGTGACCAAAATGAACTCCAAACGAGCAAAATTGAGAAAGTTATGAAAGAAATACAATACATGAAAATCTGGTCTTCGTGAACTTTGATTCTGTGAACTCTGATTACGTGAACTCTGAGTTCATGAACTCAAATTTCGTGAACTCTCAATCCGTGAACTCAAGTTTCGTGAACTCATAAATTTTTGTGAGCTGTCTTTCTTTCATGAACTTGCTTGTTTTCGTAAACTTCAATAAATTCTTGAACTTCTTCTAGATCATGAACTTACTGAATTTTGCGAACTTATTTTTAACTTTGAATTTATTTTCTTAAACTTGTTCACCTAACTTAGTTTGTTTGGTTTTCAAATGGCAGACTTGCGATTTGTAACTGACCATAACATGACTTCTTTTCTGGGAGATCTGGTAGATAAGCATGAGATGTTCAAGTCAATGGTCCACGGATTGATCCTGTCTACTTTACCTTTGCTATTAAGGAGTGTCAACAATCACATCAAGCTTCACTAAAGATTTCTGGAAGTCTGTCACTGAAGATAAGGACGCCAATAGGAACATATGTCTGATTGGGAAGGTACAGGGATTACCAGTCATGATCACCTAGCAGATTATCCGTGAGTGCCTTCAGTTCGGTGATAAGGCATCTGATCCTTTAGAGCTCGATGATTGGTTGGTCAACGCCACTCTGTTAAGGATGGGATATGAGGGTCTCTACCCTCCAACAGAGAAGAAGTTACTCCATCCATACTGGAGATACCTGGCACATGTTGTTACCTAGTGCCTATTTGGAAGAAAAGGAGGGTATGATATGCTCAACCAAACCCTGAGTTCTTGCATGGTGGCGATAACTGTTGGGGTTGACTTCAAATTTTCGAGGATGGTATTCAAGGATATGTATGACAACATAAAAGGCAAGAGGAAGGAAAGATTCCTGGCATTCAGCATATTCATCCATATCATCATTAACAAGAGGCACACAAACTTTGTTCCTACTGTCGGCATGCTTGTTCAAAGAAGATGCCTCATGACATATACTCTTACATGGTTATGAACAAGAAAGGGAAAAAGGTGTTTACTGGAGTCAGGCCGTTGGAGAAGTTTGGAAGACTATTTGCTGGTCTAGAAGATGAGATTGCTGAGCCAACTTATACCACATCGTTTGTAGTTGAAGAGCACGATCAGACCAATGCAGCAGAGACTGAGAAAGCCATTTCGTCTGATTCATTAGATCTAAAACGGATTATGTTATCGAGAAACGAGAAAGATTTCCTGCTAACCAGCAGAAACGAGAGATTATGTGGGCACATAAAGCAGCAGACACACCTAAACCTTCTTCAGATGATAAAGATGAAGATTATGTGCTTTCACCCAAGCTTGCACCAAAGAAAAGGCTCAAGATAGAATCAAGGAGGGTTGGTGACCATCGCTTGAAGAAGCGCCAAGCCACTAAACATCCACAATAGCCACCTCAACAAACCACCCAGCCACCGCAACAACCACCATCCCAAACCACACAGCCACCTAAACAACCACCTCAAACCACCCTTCCACCATCCAAACCATCCTTTCATCCCAACAAACCACTCCATCCATTTACAACTCCAAACACCACCATCACCAACTCCACAAAAACCAAACTCACCTCCTCAATCACCCATACCCATCCATTTCTCACAACCACCTTCACCACCAAAAGCCAAGACTGATAAATGAAAGGCTCCCATAGGGACTTCATCAACCTACGAGCCAGATAATGTGCCTATAGATCTAGATCTTCTTCAGGCTTGGGTCTTTGCTCTTGAGCAAGATTCTATAAAGAAGGATATATACATTAATCATTTGAGATCTAGCATCCTGATTTCTGCATAAAACATAAAGAGCCTCGAGAGTGACATCCAGTTTCTGCTAAACGATAATTTTTATCTATGGAAATAACTAGCCGCTCTCAAAGGTGAAAAGCCGGATTCAAGAAAAGAAAGATGATGATGATGAGGCTGTATAAACATGATGATGATGATGATGAAGCTGATAAAGAAAAGAGAGATGATGAAGCTGATCAGGAAAAGAAAGATGATGATGATGATGATGATGATGATGATGACGGAAATAATGATGATGATGATGGTGCTGATAAAGATGGAGCATCAAAGAAGAATGATGATAAGGAAGAGAAGAATGAAGATAAGGAAGATGCTCAAGATAAGGGTGGAGACGATCAAGGGAATCCCTCATCTAGCAAGCCAACTGATGATTATGATGACTATCTTCTTGAAGATCTTCCTGATGACATAACTTTTGAGGGATTAGCCAAAGATATGATCAATGAAGGCTTTCCAGACATGTTCAAATATATCATTTTGGAGTCGGTATTTGATGCAATTGTGGATTAGGAGCTTGAAAAGATTCCCAGCACCTCATTAGGAGGATCTAACGAGGATGAACACAAAGACATATTTTTTGGGAACGTCTCAACTGATCCTTCACAGACTACTTGTATGCTCACAAGTATGTCGATGTTTTGGGAGGTGAGGTGACGGGCTTCGATAACGTGATCGAAATCTGGTTTGAAAACAAACGAGACTGGAAGCCTGCTCCCAAGGCAATACAGAAAGCCTGGGTCACTCCTGATGAAGACGAAGGCATCGAGGATCCTGAATATATGTACACTTCTAGCTCAAGGGACGTATTCGCTATCTGCAATGATAGATCAAGAGTCGTTTGCTAGATGTATGATAGTGAGAAGCAGTTGTACCTTGTCAAGAGATTCAACAGGAAGTTGGAGCACTTCTAATGTCCACAAGACTTCTCCTCCTTGCCCAAGATATATCTGCAGAGCATAAACAATGCTGTATTCAAAAATATCTCCAAAGATAGCCAGGCTGTACGAATACTTGTTAATATACTATTTTGTATAAACGTATGCGAGGTTGAATAGAACAAAGAAATAACGGACGTCGTTACAAGAATGCTAAATGGACGGATTATTCGTATAGGTGACGATCTGTACGAATACATCTGAAAGTTTAACGTTTTGAATGATGTCCAATAATTAGAAAACCATATTGAAAAGTGTAGTTATCGTCGTATTCGTACGGATGACGATTCGAACGAATACGCGCGACGACTATACGATTCGATTTAAACTGTAATTTAAACGTTTTCAGAAAGTTTAAAATAAACGAAAGATAATTAGTTAATTTACTAGGAATAACCACCTAAATTAATTTAATAAACTTTAATTTTAAAACCGTTACATTTCGTTACGAAAACGGAACGAAATGACACTTTTACGCGAAACCGAGCGAAACCGAATGGACCCGAACATACCCGAGTTATATTGGGAGCATTTAATGGCATTTAATTGCCATAAACACTCCCAACTACCAGCCTTCATCACCACCATCGTTCACTTTCTCTCTCTATACTCTCTCTAGAAACCCACCATCTATCTTCTTCATTTCTCAACCGATTCAAGCAATTTTGGTGTCGAAACGACCACCACACCACGTAGATCACGAAAGTACAGAAGATCTGAGCTTGGAGTCAGCGATTTTGAGGTAGGAACGAGTTCTTTGTCACGGTTTTAGGGTTTTCAAACCCTAGGTTCGAACCTCTTATGGAACTCGGCTAACCACCTTTCAAACCTTAGGAAAGCTACACAAAACACACTTTAGAGATGTTGGGAACATGTTAGAATGCAAGGTCTAGATGTTGGATCGAGATGGGGATTTCATGTGGGTGAGCTTCGAATGGCCGAATGGGGTAGAACCCAGCTCGCCGAATGACACCTTGCCCACTTTCGGCCAAATGTCCTATGGCCGAAGGGAGCCATTTGCGGCCATGCTGACCCAGTCGATTCCCTCCTTCGGCTACCCTCCTTCTGTCGGCCTACATCTCATTCGCTCGGCCACTCTCCGTCGAGTGAACCTCATTCGACCACCACCCTCATTCGGCCAAGCTTTCCTTCAGCCATCTCTCTTTCGGCCACAGCCTTATGCGGCCAAACCTATTCGGCCCAAGGCCCTTAGGTTAGTTGTTAATCGAACTAGAAGGCTTAAACAAAGGAGATGACAAGAACTAGAAGGTTCACATGGGAGGTTTGAAAATTTACACCCACATGTTATGCATGCATAGTGTGTGTGTGTGTGTGTGTGTGCATGTGAAGTGTTAGGGTTTTCCGAACATAGAACCAATTTAGTTTTAAATAAAGGTGATAAACTAATAAACTTTTTATGTTAAAGATTAAGTTACCACTACTTTTCTAAACAAATGTTGAACATATATCTTGTCTATCACATGGGGTTGAAGTTAAAGAAGGATATATACAACAACACTAAGGATTTTAACTATTACAAACATAAAGCATGAATTTCGAGGAGCAAGCAAGTAACTAAGTGTGGGTGTGGATTAGATTCCAACATCCAACACTTAGTGATTCTGTGTTATAATATAACTAAATTAGAGAGTTCCTTGGAGTTCTCTAAGCCAAGTTGTACACACAAATGATTCGAGAAGCAAGTGAAGCTAAGATATAACCATAGACTTAGAGTTGATCAAATTGGATTAACCTAAGTCTAACAAACAAATTTATGATTTTCTTAAAATAAATTATGGTTTTAATAAATGAAATTGATAACAAGCTTTCTTAAACTAATTAATTGATTTTAACTTAATGGTTTAACTTTGAAGGAACTATTCGAAATGTTTTAATTAGAGACTTTAAATGCAATAAACATAAACCTTATATAGCTAAGGTTTAATAGCCAATAACTAAGGGACAAGGGTTATACACAGGTAAGGTATTGGAATTGCTAGAGAGAAACCTAGAAATCCATTAGTAACATAGGACACTTAGTTGCACACCGAGACCAAAACCCTAGTTTGGCGTCTATTATAACAACTTATAGCGTTCGAATCTCTTAAAACAACTCAGGTGTTGAAGATACTTAAGCTACAACTAAAGAGCGCGCATTGTCTGTGATAATACATACTTAGCAACACAGGTGAGTTCATTTGTCCCTTTTCAAACTATTTTGATTTTTACTTCGGGACTGAAAAGCATGTTATACATTTTAAACAAATGTTTAAATAATTCATAAATGCTTTTGTACTTAGCCATTATGCTAATACTAATGCTTATTACATTTATTCTAAACGCTAAAAACTAAGGCTTCATTCTAAATGCTAACGCTTAATACACTTAACCTAAATACTATATGCTAATGCTACATGCTAATACTAAATGCTAATGCTAAATGCTAATGCTAAATGCTAATGCTATATGCTAATGTTAAATGCTAATACTAAATGCTAATGCTAAATGCTAATACTATATGCTAATGCTAAATGCTAATACCAAATGCTAATGCTAATGCTAAATGCTAATACTATATGCTAATGCTACATGCTAATACTAAATGCTAATGCTAAATGCTAATACTAAATGAAATGCAAATGCTAAATGCTAATACTATATGCTAATACCAAATGCTAATGCTAAATACTAATATTATATGCTAATGCTACATGCTAATACTAAATGCTAATGCTAAATGCTAATACTAAATGCAAATGCTAAATGGTAATACTATATGCTAATGCTGCATGCTAATACTAAATGCTAATGCTAAATGCTAATACTATATGCTAATGCTAAATGCTAATACCAAATGCTAATGCTAAATGCTAATATTATATGCTAATGCTACATGCTAATACTAAATGCTAATGCTAAATGCTAATACTAAATGCAAATGCTAAATGATAATACTATATGCTAATGCTACATGCTAATACTAAATGCTAATGGTAAATGCTAATACAATATGATAATGCTAAATGCTAATACCATATGCTAATGCTATATGCTAAATGCTACATGCTAATGCTATATGCCATATGCTTAATATGCTTGAATGCTCGAAGTGATTGAAATGCTAAGAAAACAGGCTAGTGCTCGTACATGATACTTAAAGGCTAAACTATGCTAATGCAAAGCTAGTATCTGTACACATGATACGTAAAGGCTAAACTATGCTAATGCAAAGCTAGTATGTGTACACATGATACGTAAAAGCTAAACTGTGCTAATGCAAAGCTAGTATCTGTACATATGATACGTAAATGCTAAACTATGCTAATGCAAAGCTAGAATCTGGGCACAAGATTCGTGAATGCCATGCTATGTGAATGCTATGAACTTGTATGCTAAAGTTATCGGCTATTATAGAATGGAACGACTGGCTCAGTGCTTGCCAGCGGGGGTTCTTTATAGCCATGGTTATTATAGAATGGACCGACTGGCCTCTCAGTGCTTGCCAGCGTGGGTTCTTTATAGCCAGGACTATTGTAGAACGGACCGACTGGCCTCTCAATACTTGCCAAAGGGTGTTCTTCATAGTCAGGACTTTGAGGAACAGACTGTTGGCCTCTCAGTGCTTGCCATACAGTGATTCCTCATTGCCCACTCATGTTGTAAACTTAAACAGAATGCTAAAGCTATGATGGGGAATGGATGGAAGGTAAGACGCTTAATTATCATTAGCATCAATGTCCTATGTGACTTAGTATGTGGTGGGATGGCGTCTGGGCGGGTTGTAGGCTCGACCCTTTCGTATGCCCTATATATAAGCATACCGAGTTGGATGATACAGGTGATGTTAATGTGGTTAAGGTTGTTACCGAAGAGGTTTGTCAATACTGTTGCGTGCGTGTTTTGAACTTTTAAACAGAATGTCTTAAAGTTGGGAGGGGAATAGAATTGAATGGTAGGTAAAATGCTTAATTATCATTAACAACAATGTCATATGTGGTTTAGTATGTGGTGGGATGGCGTCTGGGCGGGTTGTAGGCTCGACCCTTTCGTATGCCCTATATATAAGCATACCGATCTGGATATTACATGTGTTGTTAATGAGGTTAAGGTTGTTACCGAAAAAGAGTTTGCAAAGCTATTTTCAAATACTAAACTATATGAACTCACCAACCATTGTGTTGACTTTGTTTTCTTACATGCTTTCTCAGGTGACGTACAGGAATAAGCTTAGGCTCAGGATTGCATGCTAGGATGCTCAGTTAGAGGACCTAGTAGTTTTTGGAAAGCACTTATCTTGTGATTGTTGTGGATCACTTTTGATATTTTGTATAATTACAAGATAGTAAACATTCAATTCTTTTGATAGGTTTACTCAGTTAAATTACTAAACTTTGACAGTTGTAATTTAACTTTGTAATCCTAGTTTAATGCTATTTGTGCTTTAGTTATTCTTAACATTGATGCTATGTAAACAATCGGATCATCCCGATTATCACTTTCGATATCGCGCCCCGGGAACCTTCCGCCCGACGGGACACACAATCCGGCCCGCCGGCTCGGGGTGTGACATCAAGTTCTATTACTTTGATGAGATATCTTATGAAGTTGTCATCATACGTGAATTAGATGACTTCTTTATTCTAGACCCGATGGACTTCCTGAAGTTCGGAAGGACTGACATGATGGTGCTGCATCAAAATCCGTTCACGAGAGTAGCTGCGTTGGCAACTACTAACAAATTATATGAAGGTGCCGGAGCTTTCCAAAAAATTCTTCATGTGGATTGATTTCATCAATCTAGGGGGAGTTTGTAGAGCCCATCTAGAAGATAAAGACTAACAAAATAAACATCGGATCGAGCTGAAGATCAAGTTCTGCAATTTTTGTATACTTTGACTTTCTTGTACTTTATGTATTTCGTATATTTTTTAGTTTCGTCTACTCTGATTTTGTGTACTCCTAGACTAGTATATATAGACGTACAATGTACTGGTCTAGAGTGAAAATCCCAAGGTAGAGCTTTTAGACGTATTAAAGCCTCCCTGTAAAGTTCACATTTTTATCAATAGAAATTGCGTGTTATTCCTTCTATTCTTGATTCGGCACTCAATAGAAGTCGTTTGATGCTAATTTATGTCATAAAGTTGCAAGCTTAATCAACTTTGGGACCTACACATTCCCTGAGAATTTAGTCTTTAAATTTCTCTTTTTTGGTAATCAGTCCCTAATATTTTCAGCAACTAAAGTTTCAGTCCTAAATACTAAGTATCTAAGACTGATTTATCAATCACTAAGAATTTAGTCTCTAAAGTTCATTTTTTGGTAGTGTGTATAATGTAAACCTACACTTGTAAATCTTAAACGCTTGTTAATAAGCCAATACACAAAAAAAAAAAGAAAATGCTCTTATACATGTATAATAACTGTCATGAAAAAACAAAAAACTTGGGTTGATCTTGTTGGAGTTGTTTGAGTTTCCGCAATTAAAGTGGATTATTTTTGGAACCTTACCCTATATATATGATACAGATAATTTGAAAATCACTTTTTATTATGAAAACCATGAAAAATCATGCAAAAACATGTGAATAAATGTTTTTTGGAACTTTTTACAGGTTGGTAACACTATATGGCACATTTTTATAAAAAAAATTTAATAAACGTGGAGTAGATATTTTTTTAAAAATATTTTGTAAGCCTATGTAAAACATACATAACAAAACGTAAAGAAAATTTCATTAGATCTGGTGAAGTGTTACGTATGTTTACATGGGTTTACAAAATAATTTTTTTTTCAAAATCCACTCGATGCTTTTTTCGTTTTTTTTTAATAAAAATGTGTCAAATAATGTTACAAACTAGTAAAAAAATTAAAAAAAATAATATGTTTTTTACATGATTTTTGCATAGCTTTCATTGCTTTCACTCTAAAATAGGTGTTTCATTTTATTAATTCCCTATATATATAAGACATGAGGAAAACTAGAGAGTCTCCCAACACTTACTATTGAGTTATTATATAATGGCTTAGAAAGGTATATGTGCAAATAAATTACAACATGATCACGAAAGATCGCATTTTTCTTTTTACATTGCGAGTAAAAAAATGTTGGGTTTGAAAGTCTTCCAAAGAAAGCAATTAATTAATTGTTTTCCATTAAATAAAAAAATGCCTTAAGTTGAAAAGTATTTAAAAGAAAGAAGTTGATTAAAGTTTTTCATTGGAGAATGGAGATGCTAAGTGTTATGGAGTTCCAAAACAAGGCACATAATGTGCTTAACCATAATATAGTCTAAAGAAACAAGGCTTGTTATTGATCGGATGAAGTTCCCAAAGGGCATTTTGATGATATATCTTGAATTTTTAACATGATAAAAGGCTTAATCTATGTTGGATTGTCTGATGATGACCAAAACTTGTAAAGATTTGGTAGAGGTGACCATCTTCACCCAAAAAAAAAGATATTGGTTGGTTTGGGTTAACAATTATTGTATAAAGGTTTAAAATGGGTTACATCATAACATGAAATGACTTTAGATGGGTAACACTTTAACACAATAGAAGTCAAGATAAGTAAACTAAAAACTATGTGAATTCAATGGATTCACATGTTTCAAAATGATTAATAAAATATTTGATTAGAAAATCACCAAAAATTATCCTAATGGACTATTTGTTTTTTTTTAACATATTTTGACTTAAACTAAATTGATTTTGCTTATAATCCGTTCTGACACACATCCATCCTAACCTGAACACGTTCTGACATATTACGCAACCCGATTATTTTACCAGACTTAAGATTTGGTGTTGAGAGAGAAAAAGAAAATATGTAAAATAAATAAATAAATGAATATTAAAAAAACACCTTTTATGAGTAACAGTGTAAGTTGTTGCCCATGCAAGTAATAACTTATCAAGGTTAAATGCTTATTTGGAAAGAAAAACTGCTGAAAGAAGAGTTTAGTGTTGATTATACGTTCAAAAAAATATAAGGGTTGTGTTAAACTAACACCCCAAAATTTAAAAATACAATCTCAATACGGGTCGTACTGGTCAGTACGGCCCGTCTCTTTCATCGGACAACATTTCTTTGATTTCCTAGGACAATGATTGGATGCAAGACGGCCTGCACAGACCTGTACGACCCGTCTTGCCTTTTTCACCCCTAGCATTGCTGACATTCTAGGACAATGATTGGGATCATGACGGGCTGTACAGATTTATATGGGCCATCTTGAGAAACTTTGAACTTTTTATATAAACTTTGATTGTTTCAAATGAACGTATCAATTTTCAAAGATTTCTAATACTAAATTCAAATTTCTAACGATGTCGTTCTGGGATGAGATTTTTTTCAACGATTACGTGCCAGATTTGAATGAAGAGCCTCCTGTTGAGTATTCATACGCCACGATGTATCTGAATACTGAGCCTCATGCCGATATCGGTTTTGAAAGTTAAGCATCATATGCGCAACAAAACGATTATGGGTGTCACACCCCTACCGACGGCGGAATACGTCGAGAAGTGAGTTTGACTGTTCATTAGCTCATGGTGCTATTATAACGTTTCAGTATTTAAGACATTAATTATTAACATTAAACAAACATTCATTGAATACAAGGCATCACTACATACATTTAAAGAAATACAATGAAATACATTACAACTGAAAATTATACATTATTTAAAATTAACTAAGTCTTCATATTAAATTGTTACATATGTAAAATAAATTTTGGTCAACTATATGAATAGTTGTTGAGTTACCCATACAGTTTATATATATATATATATATATATATATAGGGGAAGGTTCCCCTAAAAGTCTATTTTGCCTAAGAAGGCTAAGAAGGATTTTTAAAAACTCAAAAACCGAACTAAACGCACTCCGATTGAATTCATTTTTGCGCCATTGGAACCGTTTTATCGAACCCTAAAACCCAAACCTTAAATCATAAACAATAAACCCAAATACTAAAATCAAAACTTTAAAAACAAACCTTAAACATAAAGATAAAACATAAAAGCTAAAAATCAAGCCCTAAAATCTAAATTCTAAAACTACTTGTTTAAGCTAAAACCTAAAAGCTAATATTGTAGGGTTCGATGAGACGATTCCAATGTCATCGAAATGAGTTAAATCGGAGTTCGTTTGGGTCGGTTTTGAAGGTTTTAAAAATCCTTTTTAGCCTTCTTAGGCAAAAAAGACTTTTTATTTGATCTTTCCCCTATATATATATATATATATATATATATATATATATATATATATATATATATATATAAGTGTATGTTTAAAACTTGAATGCAAACGAAGTCTAATCAATAAGACTTAAAGCAAGTATAACTACAAGTTCAACATGATTCTTTGACTCTCCACCTTTACTAACTTAATGACAAAAGTCGTTAAATAAAGGCTACTAGTTACAACAATTGAATATAGGCTCTTTTCCCTTTTCATTTTTCAATAACCAAAGTTATTGTCCATAGACTACTAGTCACATAGATTTTAGGCTCTTTCACCTTTACAATATATATTATTGTAAGTTATATTGCAAGGGCTACTAGTAACATTGACTACACATACAATAACATGATAATACCTTGAATATAAACAAGTAGGCATACTAAGCACATAAGTCAAACAACCTAGACTAATAGTTTGTGTAACATCAGTGCCTGAACCGTAGTCGGAACAATGATGTGTACAGTACATCATGTATGAAACTATGTGTATTTCAATTGTATTACTTATTATTTGATGTTCAATACGAAACTGTTACGAATCTATTTTGGAATCATGTTGTAAATTCATGGTTTAACAGTCAGAATCATATCTAAGGATTTTATTATGTATAAACGTATGTTAGATTGTACAGAACAAAACAATAACGGATGTCGTTATGTGAATATTAAATTAACGGATTATTTGTGTAGTTGACTATCTGTACAAATATATCTGTAAGTTTAACGTTCTGAATGATGTCCAATAAATGGAAAATCAAATCGAAAAGTATAGTTTTCATCGTGTTCATACTGGTGACGATCCGAACGAATACGCGCGAAAACCGTACTATTCAATTAAACAAATAAATTCAACGTTTTAGAATTTTAAAAATAAACAGAATAATATTAGTTAATTTATTAGGAATTACAACCATAATTTATTAAACTCTATTTTTTTAAAATCATGTTGTTTCATTTAAAAAGAAACAGAAAACCGATGCTTAATCGTGAAATTGAGCGTGACCAAACGAACCCGAAAATACCGGAACGTGAAAAACAATGAAATGGCATTAAATGCTATTCACTCCCCTTCACCTACTCATTCTCTCTCTAATTTCCGTCCATTTCCTCTCTCTACTCTCTCTCTAGAATTTCAAAACCCAAAACCTTCAATCCTTCACCAAATCAGGTGATTTTGGTGTCAAAACAACCACAACAACGTGTAGATCGTGAGAGTACAAAGTATCGGAGCTTTAAACCATCGAAATCAAGGTAAAATCGAGCTCAAAGCCACGATTTTTAGGGTTTTCCTCACTTCCGGACAGCTGCACTTCATAGCCGGTTTTAAACTCTCAAACCCATAGGAATTGCATGAGATTCGCTTTGAGTAGTATAGGAACACATGGAACACCATGAATGGTCCATAATCGCATAAATGATGCCGTAGGTATGCTCGGCAACAGCTCATACGAATGAGCCTAATATAATGCAGCTCAGACGAATAGCCCCACACGAACAGGCTTCATAGACGAATGAGCATCTGATTCGCACGAGCTGGGGCGACTGAATGAATCCTCAAATGCAGCTGGTCATGGAGTTTCATTCGTATGGCATCCACATTCGTGTGAGCATGATGACTGAAGGGAAACACCAGGCGAATGAATTTATTCGTGAGCCACCCTTCATGAGCATTCATTCGTTGGGTCATCCTCACTTCGCCCCAATATAGGAAGCCACACATGCGAATGATACTAATTCGTAATACGGATCCATTGGTCAAGAAATCTTAAGAAAATAAGATAGGTTATCTAGTGAATTCACAACAAGTAAAGGGTTATGTTAAGTAGCTATGGGTACAACCAAACTAAAGAACTAAATGAGATCACTATGGTTCTAGGAACTAATCAAGTACGAGTGTTATCAACTTATGTTTCCGACACTCAACTCTTAGAAAGTTCCTTATGTAATTAGTTAATCAAGATTATTCTAAATGAATGATCTTAGTTGATAACTAATTCAAATAGAAAGCAAGATCCCTAGTGTTAACAAGAAACATGTGAAAACTTGACAAATAACCTTGATAAGTTAGTTCAAGTCTTAACATGTTAACTTGCATTTCATAAAAGTAACTTGTGTCTTATTAAAATGTAATGCCTTGTAAATTATCATAACTTATTTTATTACAAAGTTTCGATATAACTCAGATTTCATTTATTAATAGATAACGATTTATAACATCTAACCATAGTTTTAGAAAGACCATCATAAGTTGTTTTATTAAAGTATGATGAAGTAATTTAAAGAGCTTTATCAAAATAAATATAAATTTTGTGATTTAACTAAGGTTTTAACAAATGAAGATTTATTTACATAATCACATCTTTAAATGTCGTAAAACCTTATACGAATAAGGTTAACTCTTGAATGCAATAAAGGATAAGGGTTCAAATAGGGTAAGTGACTTAGACTGACTAGAAAGAATCATAGTAACACACTAATATGTCTTAGAACACGTAGTCGCACGCCGAGACCTAAAGCCTATTTACGTTAACTATAAATACTTATAGTTTTCGAATCTCAATAAATCAACTCAGGTGCTGAAAATACGTAGTCTACAATCAATGAGCGCGTATATCTTTTGTGGTTCAATTGCATAGCAACATAGGTGAGTTCATTACCCCATTTCTGAACATTTTGTTTTATAAACGTGGAGCCGAGAAGCATTCGTAAATTATTTTCCTTGGACTATATTTTACTTAAATGCATTTACATCATATATGTTTTATATGTATAATTGTTATCCTAGATTATGTCCAGGTAAACTATTTGCAGGTTTCAAAAAGGATTATTTACTTATCATAAGTAGAAAATTGCTTCATTTCAAAGAACTATTTTCAAAGATCTATTTTAAAAAAACTATTTTCAACGGTATATTTTCAAAGAACTAAAGACCTAATTCAAAGAACTGTTTTCAACGATCTATTTTCAAAGAACTAAAGACCTATTTCAAAGAACTGTATGCAATGATTTATTTTTAAAGAGCTAAAGATCTATTTCGAAGAACTGTTTTCAACGATCTATTTTCAGAGGAATATCTGGGAAATATTCAAAGATAGCATGTGCCAAAGAACTAAACCGTCTAAACGAACAAGGACGAACAAAGACGATCTAGAACGAACTATAAAATCCTATACTTCATGAAGCGCAAAACTGACTGATTATAGGTCGCATGTTTGATGCTATTTACAGAATTTTTCAACTTCTAAGAACCTTGATTGTTATACTAGTCTACTCGAGTTTGACCAAGGCCCAATCATTAGGTCTTAGATTTTAATTAAATGTTTATTTATTCATTTATTTAAGCAGTTTAATTACATGTTTCTACATCTATTATGGTTGTTCATGTGTGTGATGAGCTTGAGGAATGAAGAGAATTTCCACATTTTGTTGAAACTAACAAGAACAAGTATGTTGATGATGAGGAATGAAACGCTTGATTATTATTAACAACAATATTCTATGTGGTTCGGTATGTGGTGGGCTGACGGCTGGGCTTGACCCCACGTATGCCCTATATATATAAGCATACTGGGCTAGATATGACAGGTGGTTGTTAGTGAGGTTAAGGTTGTCATTCGGACAGGTTTGTACAAATTCATGTTTAAACAAAACTGTATGAACTCACCAACCATGTGTTGACTTGATTTTTTTCGCATGCCTTCTCATGTGATGAACAGGTTAACTAGGAAGTTCGTGCTATTTACTAGGGCGCCCAGATAAAGGACCTGGTATTTTTGGACGTGCATATTTTTGAGCAGCATTATACAAATTCTTTTGTATATCTTGTGCAGATACAAGATAGATGAATTATGATGTTGATTGCTAGATTTACATTGTTAAATTATGAACGATACTAATGTAATTTAACTTTGTAATTCTATTTCATTTAGAACTTTCTCATTATTATCATGTGCAATATAAACAATCTGATTACTCCGATTATCACATGATATCGCGCCCCGAGACCTTTCCGCCCAACGGGACACTCGATCCTGCCTGCCGGCTCGAGGTGTGAAACATTGGTATCAGAGCCATGGTTATAAAAAAACATGGGTCATTTATTTAAATGGTTTGACCTAGAATATAGCCTAGGGACCCTTCATGAAGAGAACATAGGATTTGTACTTGCATTATGATTTCTGCATTCGATCATTACACAAACTGATGTTCTTTCAGTTGTGAACAGAATGCCGCCAAGAAGACCACCTCCTCTATTGCCTCCCCCACCACCACCACCTCCTCCTCCACCTCCTCCTCCCCCACACACTCCACCTCATCAGAACCAGAATCCAGAGGAAGATCCTACCGTTGTGGCATTAGACACCCTACTAAGCAGCCAGCTGACTAACCAGCTAAAAGAGGTGATTCCGGACATGAATAACCAGATTCAGAACAACAACAATACCGGGAACTCATAAGGAGAGACTAGTGGAAATACTAGCAGTGCATCTAACTACTCCTAAAAGTCATTTGTGGGATGTAAACCACCTAGTTTTAACGGTACTGAGGGAGCTGTGGGCCTAATTAAATGGACTGAGAAGATAGAAACCACTCTAGACATTAGCAGTTTTCCAGAGTATCACAAGGTTCGCTACTTTTCAGGATCATTCAGCAAACGAGCCTTAACTTAGTGGAATTCACATATCAAGGCCAGAGGAAGAGAAAAAGCAATGGCAATTCTGTGGGAAGACTTCAAGACTCTCTTGAGGAATGAGTTCTGCCCCAAGAACAAGCTACAAAGGATGGAGATTGAACTATACAACCATGTAATAAAAGGATCTGATCACATGGGGTATACTACTCGCTATCATGAGTTGGTGGCATTGGTGCCAAACATGGTTCCAACACTGGAAAAGAGGATTGATAGGTATGTAGGTGGATTACCAGCCTGCATACAGAGTTTGGTTATTGCAGCAAACCCTCTCACTTTAGAGTCAGGCATCAGTTTGTCAGGGAAACTCATTGAGTGATGGTAGATTCTGGGACTCTGAAGAAGGAAGCTGACACTAGAAAAGCAAGGGAAGGATCATCAAAGAAACCCCACCATCACCCCAAGAAGAAACAAAAGGTCATCAACTATACGATGGCCGCCCTACTCAATCAAGTAGCAGTTGCACCACAGAACCCCAATAAGAGACCATACATTGGCACGTACCCTTTGTGTGCCAAATGTCAGTACCATCTTGCTGCTAATACTCCCTGCAAGCACTGTACGGGATGTGGAAGAAAGGGCCATTTGGTCCAACAATGCAGAATGGCACCTGCTCAAGATGTGAACAATGCTTTCTTAGCTCTCCCTCTACCCAACAATCTGAATCAAAACAATGGCAGATGCTATTACTATGGCGAAGCTGGCCACTACTCAAGTAACTGCCCAAAGAAGATGCAACCAGCATTTCAATAGCCACGCAGAAGAACTTTTGCTATAGGAGCTCCAGCTGCTTGTCAGGACCCGAATGTGGTCACTGGTAAATTTTTTTACATGACTTTTATGCATCTATTCTATTTGACACTGGTGCAGATCAGAGTTTTATCTCGGCCGACTTTGCATGCCAACTTAATCAGGTTGAGGAATCTTTAGACTCCCCTTATATCATTGAAGTAGTGAATGGGAAACAAATCACAGTTAGTGCCATATTTAGTAACTGTCCGTTAACACTTAATGGCCAAACATTCACCATTGATGTGATACCGATGGAGTTGGTTAGTTTTGACATCATTGTTGGGATGGATTGGTTATCTCTCAATAGGGTGGAAGTCATCTGTTTCGAAAAAGTTATTCGAATACCGATGGCGAACGACCATGTGTTGGAAGTTCGAGGGGATCGAGCAAAACTGAGTGTCAAAACCATATCATGCATAAAGGCACATAAGTGATTACGGAAGCAGTGTCTAGCTTTCCTGGCTCATGTGGTGGAAAAAGAGAAAGACAAGATCAAGATTCGAGACGTGCCAGTAGTAAAGGCATAACTTGAAGTATTTCCTGATGATCTACCAGGCTTGCCACCAGCACGACTGGTAGAATTCCGTATTGACTTAGTTCCTGGAGCAACTCCTGTTGCAAAATCTCCTTACAGATTAGCCCCTTCAAAGATGCAGGAATTGTCAAATCAGTTGCAAGAATTATTGGATAAGGGTTTCATCCGATCGAGCTACTCACCGTGGGCTTCGATTTTGTTCGTGAAAAAGAAGAATGGATCCTTTCGAATGTGCATAGATTACAGGGAGCTAAACAAATTAACCATCAAGAATCGGTATCCATTGCCGAGAATTGATGACCTTTTTGATCAACTACAAGGAGCGCAGTATTTTTCCAAGATTGATTTGCCATCGAGATATCATCAACTCAGAGTTCAGGTACAAGACGTACCGAAGACAGCTTTTCGAACCAGGTATGGGCATTATAAGTTTATGGTAATGCCCTTCGGATTGACAAATGCACTCGCGGCTTTCATGGATCTCATGAACCGAGTGTGCATGTCGTATCTGGATCAGTTTGTCATTGTCTTTATTTATGACATGATGATTTATTCCAAGAGCAAAGATGAACATGAGCAACACCTCAAGAAGATTTTGGAGTTGTTGAAGGAAGAACAACTCTATGCCAAATTCTCTAAGTGTGAATTTTGGCTAAGGGAAGTTCAGTTTTTGGGCCATGTAGTCAACAGTGAAGGAATACATGTGGCCAAGATCGAAACTATTAAGAACTGGGATACTCCGACGACACCGACGGAGATACGGTCTTTTCTGGAACTAGTGGGTTATTATAGAAGGTTTATTTCAAACTTTTCTAAGATAGCCTTGCCTCTCACCAAGTTAACTCAGGAAAGTGAGACGTTTTTTTGAAGCAGAAACAAGAAGATGCTTTCCAGACATTGAAACAGAAGTTATGTGATGCTCCAATCTTATCTCTACCAGAGGGTACAAACGACTTTGTAGTGTATTGTGACGCTTCCCGTCAGGGACTCGGTTGTGTGTTAATGCAGCGAGACAAAGTTATTGTGTATGGCTCAAGACAATTGAAGACACACGAGAATAACTACACGACACATGATCTAAAACTGTGAGCAGTATTCTTCATATTGAAGATTTGGAGGCATTACTTGTATGGCACTAAGTGTACCATCTTCACTGATCACAAAAGTCTACAGCACATCTTTGATCAGAAGGAACTCAATATGCGACATGGACGGTGGGTTGAACTTCTGAACGATTACGACTGTGTGATCAAGTACCATCCGGGTAAGGCAAATGTTGTAGTAGATGCTTTAAGCCGAAAGGAACAGGTCAAATCCATGCGCCTAAGAGCAATGGGAATGACTGTGTAGACAAGTCTACATGACAAGATTTTACAAGCTCAACAGGAATCAGTGAAATAGGTTAATATGAAGAAAGAACTTGATTGTGGAGCAGAACAATAGTTTGAGACGAAACTAGATGGCGTTATCTACTACCAGGATTGCGTGTGGATTTATGCGGTAGATAAACTGAGGAAAGTTATTGTAGGATCAGATGTTCTCATTTGATCAATATTAGGTTATAGCAGCGGAATTCAAAGATGAATTAGCTCAAATTTAGTAAGAACAAAGTTAATCAATAGAACAGTAAAGCACAAGTTGTTATAGAAAGAGAAATCTGCAAAAGGAATGATTCATTCAATTCGCACTAACTTCGTTAAAGATACAATATGTCAACTGACCTTATATAGAAGCAGTGACGTCTGATGATGTCACAAGATGTTGACACCTAACAGACAAAAGATAACTACTGAATTAACTAAACTACTGAGAATGTCTTCAACATCTAAAGACATCCTCTTACAACTACTGAAGAGTTAAAACTACTGAAATAAAACTACAACTACTGAAGGCTAATTACAACATCTGAAAACTAACACTTCAGCTGTTGTGAACAACATCTGAAGACTTGTTCTTCAGAGCTTGTAACTCTTCAGATCTTCTCTTCAACAGTCGTTTGTCTTCAGCTGTTGTGCTCTTCTTCAGTTGTTGTGTGCCTGTGGGACTTAGAGGATTTTCTGATCAGGCTCATTGGTTCTTTTGGTCCAACAAACTCCCCCTGAACCAATGCAGCCAAAACCTCTAATTATTAGTTGTCCCACTTATTGGTGATTTTCCAGGCAGAAAGATGTGTCTTTTTCCTTAGAGATCAGCTTCTAAGATGACCAATTAAGTGTAGGCCTGGATGACAGCAGCTACAGAAGATCTAACAGTTGAAGGATGAGAGAGAACTCCAATTGGGGAATGGACTAAGAGTTGTTGCCTCTCTCATTGAAGCTACTGCCCATGCACGAGTCTAAAAGATTCTCTGACATAGGCTTCCAAAAGGACTACTTGATCTTCAATGGTTAGTAGCTCTGGCTCACCTTCAAAGAAGAACTCAGGTCCATAGTATTCAGAAAGGTACCTGCTTGTAGACCCATTGTGCAATTCAATCCTTGTGATTTCTCTGTATACAAATTCATCTGGATGTTTTCCTTCCAGGAACAATTGTAGCTCATTCTTCTTTAACCCTTCCATTCTTTTGTATACCAGCCCCTTCTTGATCATTTTGTTTTCCAATAGTTTGGAAACTGGCAGTTTAGCATTGTAAACCTTTTTAAAATCTTCAATGATTTCCCAAGGGTCCATCACAAACCCAGCCATAATGTCAACACTTATCACCTTTTTGATTCTTCCTCTGTAGGCTTGTGGAATGTTTCTTTTGTGTATCCTGTGCTGTACCCTTGGGTCAGGCCATACCCGGATTACTTCTTTCCTGTACTGGAAGGTATGCCTTAGTGCAAATAACCTTTGTGCTTCCTTCCTCATAGCTGTTAGCGAGGAAGTCTGAGGGTAATCTTTGTCTACCAATCTCAGAATTTTGTCATCATATAATCTCTGACTTTCCTCTTCTTCTATCTTCACTTTTACATCTTGCATCTGAGATTCAGGAGTCATTACAGGGACAATGGAAGACTCAGGCTTTTTCAGTTTTAGAACAGTTGACAGTGGTTGCCTATCTTCATCATCTTCCTCCTGAATCATCAGCTTTCTCCTCTTCTTGAGAGGTGCATCAATTGTTTTGTCAGGTTTTGATTTTGGGATGGAAGTGGCTGATTTTGGAGCAGGTTTATGAAAATTAAGCATGCTGGAAGTGAGTTCCTGTTGAGACTTTTTAAGCAGCTCCTTCTTTTTCTTCAGGTCCACCACATCCATTGCTTCAACTATCAGTTCTTTGTTAGGAGTCTCAGAGCTACAGATCTTTGTTGTAACTTTGATAAGATTATTCCTATCCCAAGCCCTGATCTCAGCAACTGATCTCCCTAAGAATTTGGCTACAAACCTAGCCATGACATGAAGTCTCTCACTTTCTTCCTTGTCATATTGCTTCCAAATGTTGTCTATGTGATTTATTTCCAATTCCCTGATCTTCTTATTCAGATCTTCAGGTTCAGCATCCTCCTTGAAAAGTTGGCTTATGATTTTATCCATGGCTTGAAAATGAACTTGATCAACCTGTTGTACTAGCTTCTGAAGCTCAGACATTTCAGGCTCTATCACATCAGCAGCCTTTTCAACTATATTCTTTTCAGCTTTTTCACTTGCAATCTCTTTCTCTACAACTTTTTCAACCACATCAGCCTTGGAAGATTTCTTCTGCCTGTTGTAGGTAAATTTCAGAGGAGAGACATGCTTTTCAAAGTCTATAGCTTCAACTTGTATACCCACTTCCTGTACATCACCAGAATCTTTTCTTTTTGTTTCTATGACAGAACTAGACTCCCCCTTTTTGGCTGCAGTTGGTGTAGGAGGTTTCAGGCTAGAAAGAATTGTTTGAACTGCACCATCTATCATTGTTTGGATTTGTGTTTGTGAGGGAAGTAGCTTGTCAAGAGATTTAGAAATAAGGGTTTGGAGGATGGGAGTGATGAGAGGAAGAGCAGCAATGAAAGCAGCAACAAATGCTTCTGGGGGGTTTGAGCCCAGAGGATTTGTGCCTGAAGCAGAGGCAGGTGGCTGTTGTTGTTTTTGTGTGGAGGATGAAGTGTTTGTGTGACCTTCAAGATTGGAAGGTGCCATCTGTGGGTTAATAGGGGAAGATGGACTTTTGTCCTTGGACATCTTGGTGAGCAGCTCATTGACTCTGCATACCTCAGCCTCAAGGAGTTTGTTCTGATGTAGAACATCAGATAGGGTCTGTTGGTCATCATTAGCCTTGGCTAAATCATCTGACCTCTTGATAGAATCAGAATGTACCTGAGTTGAGTGTGGCTCAACATGTTCAGGTGCCCCTTTGTCTTGGTACTGGGGACTTCCAACCTCAGGGTTAAACCCTTCATCAGTTGTTGCCTCTGGCAGGGTCTTATCGATGTTACTACTATCAATCACTCCAAGTGATGGAGGTGATGAAGTAGCAGCCCTGTCAGATATCAGAATCTCTCTGTCCACACTAGGAGATCTGATATGGTAGTCAACATCCTGTGGGTTATCAGAAACACTTTGGTCCTCCCCCTCACTGTTGGAGCTAATCCAAGTTGTAATAGGTGTCTGGGTGGGGATAGGAGTGTTTAACTGATCCAGGATTTGGTCAATTACAAAAGTTGGGCTTTGTTGGGTGGTTTCAATAGTAATAGGCGATGAAACAGAGTGCACCCGGGGAGAATGGTGCTGTTCAATAGAAACCTTTTCAAATGAAAGAGGTTCTAGAAGTGTGTCTACCCCTTCCATGGTTGCACCAATTTCCTGTTGAGAGGAATCCTGGGCGGTTTCAGCTGGTGGAGTCTGATGGACCACTGGCTGACTACTTCCAGTGGCCAATGTCATGCCTTGGTGAGGCATGGGCAGACTCAGGGGACTCATTTCCCTGAGCAGCCTTTTTGGGCTTTTTGGAATGTGGTTTGGTGGGGACTTTGGATTTTGATTTGGAAGTGGAGACTGTGGGTTCCCTATGCTTGGGTTTGAGCTTTCGGGCAGCCTCTTTGAGAGTGGGGTTGGTGTTGTGTCGGGAATATACCTCCAGTAGAACTGCTAGAGCAGAGATCCCCTGACCAACAAGGCCATTTTGATTTAACTGTTTTTCTATGATGGCCATGATAAAACGTGGGTAAAGAAGCCATCTAGAAGAAACAGGTTTAGAAGCATGTTCAGTTAATTCTGAAAATAAGATTTGTGAAAAATTTAGTTTTTGAGATTCTAGAATTGAGAATAATACCTGCTGCCACCTGGATG
The DNA here is from genome assembly GCA_009363875.1 of Mikania micrantha. NCBI lineage: Eukaryota > Viridiplantae > Streptophyta > Magnoliopsida > Asterales > Asteraceae > Mikania > Mikania micrantha. Next base: position 21,722,282 of record CM018680.1, read on the forward strand.
ACATCTGGTCCCATGAGGAAGATTTTGGAGCCAAGCAGATGTTGATCATGTGAAAGATAAGACGCTCCGGATCATTGAAATTCTTCTTGTAGAGAGTTGAGTCGCTTAAGTCACCTTGGTATTCATGACTTGTGAAACAGAGGTCAGTTAGGTTCTTTGGGAATTGGGTGACTAAGTTTGCATCATCAAGTTGAAGAACCTCCCTCAGTTCGGCTGGATTAAGGTGGACAATGTGTCCATTTACTGTAGAGCGAAGAGAAAGAACACCAGTTCCGATGTTGATGAGCTCGACATTCATCCAGAACTGATGAATGGATTCAACATGAAGTGTGGGATTGATAAGAAACGCGGTTTGGAATTGCGATGCATTCATGAGATCCACAGCTTCATCAAATTTGGACCAGAAGGAGGATTTGGTGAGGTAGGCAACGGAGTTATGACGAGGTTTAAGGTTCATGGTCGCCATGGAAGCAGAGACTTGAGAGGGAAGATAGGTTTTTGAAAAAGATTGAAAGTTCTGATGAAGTGGTAATGAAACAACTGAAGAGGGTTTGAGTTAAATAGAGAATGTAAAGTTGTTCTTCAGATGTTATAAAGAGAAAACAACAGTGGTTGAAACAGCTGAAGAGTAAAGTTACTCATCAGGTGTTGTTGACAGTTTTTGTTCATCAGCTGTTTTCATCTTTTACTCATCAGATGTTGTGAAACATCAGATTTTCTCATCAGATTTTGAAAAATTTGTCATCAGAACTTGTTAACAAAAGTTGTTCATCAGACTTTGTGAAATATTTTTGACCTTCAGTACTTTGTTAACCAAAACCCATCAGTACTTTTAACTGATAATATTGGTAAAGGTCATATCTTTTCTTGAATCAGTACTTCTGATACTTATCAGTACTTACTGAAAATATCAGGAGTTGCAAGGTGAATATTTTTGTATTTTTGAAAATTTTATCTGGTGAATGGAATTTTATTAGTGTGAAAACCAATTTATTCAAGTTGCAGCATACCAAGCCTTAGAACTAAATTTTGAAAAGTTGAAGTGTCTAAAGGCTTAGTAAATATATCTGCAAGCTCATCAGCACTAGGAACAAACTTTGGATCAATCAGACCCTTTTCAAAACAATCCCTTATAAAATGATGTCTGATTTCAATATGTTTGGTCCTAGAGTGCTGAACTGGATTCTTGACAATACAAAGAGCTGAGGCACTATCCATTAACAATGGTGTCTTAGACTCTTTGATGCCATAATCCAAAAGTTGAGTCTGAAGCCAGAGAATTTGTGAAGTACAACTTGCAGCAGCAATGTACTCGGCTTCAGCTGTGGAAGTGGCCACAGATGTTTGTTTCTTACTTTGCCAAGAAACCAGACAGTTTCCCAGAAACTGGCAACCACCAGAAGTTGATTTTCTGGTAAGTTTGCATCCTGCATAGTCACTATCAGAGAAAGCAACCAGCTTGCAGGAATGCCCAGTGGAATACCAAATTCCCAGAGATTGAGTGCCCTGCAAGTATCTGAAAATTCTTTTAACAGCAATCAAATGAGATTCTTTAGGTGCAGCCTGAAATCTAGCACAAACACATGTAGCAAACATAATGTCTGGCCTAGATGCTGTGAGATACATCAAGGACCCAATCATACATCTATAAAGAGTTTCATCAACTGATTTACCTTTCAAATCTGCATCAAGTTGTGTGGTGCTGCTCATGGGGTTAGAACATTGTTTACAGTTTTGCAAATCAAATTTCTTTAACAGCTCTTTTGTGTATTTGGATTGATGAATGAAAATACCATCAGTACTTTGTTTGATTTGAAGACCCAAGAAAAACTGTAATTCCCCCATGGCACTCATTTCAAAATTCTTGGTCATTAACTCAGTAAAATCAGCACACAACTTTGGATCAGATGAAGCAAAAATTATGTCATCAACATAAATTTGAACAAGGAGCTTATGCTGTCCTACTTTCTTTATGAACAATGTTTTATCAATGGAGCCTCTAGTGAAATTATTTTTAAAAAGAAAAGTGGATAGAGTGTCATACCAGGCTCTAGGTGCTTGTTTCAGCCCATAAAGAGCTTTGTCAAGCTTGTACACCCAATCAGGATGTTTATTGTCCTCAAAACCTGGTGGTTGGCACACATACACTTCCTCTTTTATTTTACCATATAAGAAAGCACTTTTGACATCCACTTGAAAAACTTTTAGTTTGTGTAAGGCAGCATATGCTAAAAACAATCTAATTGCTTCCAGTCTAGCTACAGGGGCAAAAGTCTCATCATGATCAATACCTTCTTCCTGAGAGAACCCCTGTACAACCAGTCTGGCCTTGTTCTTAACTATTTGACCATTTTTATCAGTTTTATTCCTAAACACCCATTTAGTGCCTATTGCACACTTACCTTGGGGTAAAGGAACCAGCTCCCAGACTTGTTGTTTCTTGAACTGCAACAGCTCCAACTGCATTGCCTCCACCCAGCTATTGTCTCTAAGTGCTGTGTGATAGTTCTTTGGCTCTTGTTGACTGACAAATAAAACATAGAGACAAAAGTTTGACAATTGACTTCTTGTTGAAACACCAGCAGAAATGTCACCCAAAACTTGAGATAATGGATGATCCTTCAGTTCTTGATATGGAATAATATCAGTGCAAGTGTTTGCTGGGGGTTCAGCTGCTGCAGATGTTGATGAAGAACCAGGAAACAATGCAGCAGGAATTTCAAATGATGTAGAAGATTCTAGAATTTCATCAGCATTGGTATTGGGAGGAACAACTGGAGCAGGAGGAGCATCAGATTTAGCAGACATTGGCAGATTATCACTAAATCTGAACAGATGAGTACTTTCATCTTCATCATCAAGACTTCCTTGTGTGTTTCCTGTAGAAACTGTTGATGGAGCTGATTTAAGTGCATCATCTGTCACAACAATAGACTCAACTGGAGAGTGATAGGATTCATGTTGCAAGATGTCGAGGTTAAACATCTCAACAGGATTTTGTGGAATAGAAGCTTTTGGACATTCATTGAATTTGACATGAAGAGTTTCTTCAACCATCTTTGTTCTGCAGTTGAACACTCTGTAAGCCTTGCAAGTTGAAGAATAGCCAACAAAATATCCTGCATCAACTTTGGAGTCAAACTTTTTAAGTTGATCTTTGGTATTGAGGATATAGCAAGGACACCCAAAAGCTCTGAAGAAGGAAATCAAAGGGGTCAAATTATGAAGCAGTTCATAAGGAGTTTTCAACCATCTTTGATTCACCAAAACCCTGTTGTGCACATAACAAGCAGTATTGACAGCTTCTGCCCAGAAAGTCAAAGGCAAGCCAGAATCAGCTAGCATTGTTCTGGCAGCTTCAATCAAGGTTCGGTTTTTCCTTTCAACTACTCCATTTTGTTCAGGAGTTCTAGGGATGCTGTACTGCCTCTTGATTCCCTTTGACAGATAAAATTCATCCAGAATATGATTTCTGAACTCTGTGCCATTATCACTCCTTACACACTTGAGAGGAAGAGAATATTGCTTCTCAACATACAACACAAAGTTTATAATGGACTTGGCAACCTCATCTTTTCAGTGCAAGAAGAATGTCCAGACAAACCTTGAGTAATCATCAACAATTACTAAGCAATACTTCTTTTTTGCCATACTCATGACCTTCACTGGCCCAAACAAATCCATGTGCAACATTTGCAAACACCCAGTGGATTTGGGATCACCAATTGGAGGAAAAGAAACTTTGTGTTGCTTCCCTTTCAAGCAAGCAGTGCAATTCTCATCACAACTGAAATCCTTCATTGGAAGACCTCTAACCAACCCATGTTTCACCAGTTGATTCATGTTTTTGAGATTCACATGACCTAATCTTCTATGCCACGGAGTTGATTCCATGAAAGAAGCCTTAGAGAATAAACAAGGATGACCTTTAACAGAGATTTTCTTTGACAGATCAAAGGCATAAACCTTTCCCACTCTGTTAGCCTTAAGGAGAGTATACTCATCTAAGACTTTGCTAATCAAGGGCAACACTTCAGAAGACAATATCCTACAGTCGTGCTTGGTGAAAAGAGAAATGTGACCCTTATCACACATTTGACTGACACTCAGAAGATTATACTTAAGATTCTGTACATGATTCACATCATCAAACCTTATCTCACCATTTGTCACATAACCTTTCCCTATAATATAGCCCTTAGCATCATTTCCAAAAGACACAAATCCCTTCCTTCCTATAAAATAGTCATTAAGAAGAGATCTGCTCCCAGTCATATGCATGGATCCTCCACTGTCAACATACCAGATGCTATTTTGGTATGCTGAAGGACCCTGCATACACCAACACACTCAGTTAGACTTTGGGACCCAAACCAGTTTGGTTTTGGGTCTGTTAACACATGAAGAAACAAAATTAGCATGTTCAGTTGAAGCAACACTTGAATCATTCTTATCAGATGATTTAGTCTTGACTTTTGATTTTGGTTTCTTCTTCTGAAATGAGACAACAGATGCCTCTGCTAGATTAACTCTACCTAGCAATTGTTGCATCATTAACATCAGTTGATTATGGTTTTGTGTCAAGATTTTGATTTCATTAGACACATTATGACCTGACTTTTGATTTTTGTGTTTTGTCACCTTAGTTTCTTTAATTGATAAAGAATCTTTCAAGTGTTGGTTCTTTGAATCTGGAACAACCCCTTTACCTTTCTTAGATTTATTTGATTCATTTCCATGTGAGGTTTTTCCAGATTTTGAAACTACTAATGATTCTGGTACAAACTTGGAACGAAATTCATTTTTCATTTTGAGTATGTTCTTGTTTTTATGCTTTATTTTGTTGAATTTAGAACATTTTCTGTACCAGCATTCATCAGAGGAATGATTAAACAGCCTACAAATTTCACAAGGCACCCTCTTTTGCTTTCCCTTGTGAGTATCTACAAGTACTGATGACTTAGATACAGAATTTTTGTTCTTCAGAACATTTTGAACATCAGTATTTGTAGACATGTTAACAACAGCTGATGTGTTGACAGCCTCTGAAGAGTTATTCTTCAGCACTTGTCTATCAACACATTTCTCATTATCAGTTGTAGCATTATCAGCTTTTTCTACAACTGCTGATGAGTGACTCTGACTTATCAGAAGCCGTGCATCTTTCTCTCCAGTGCCATGCCCATCTGACTCAATCAGTTTTAAATTTAGTTTATTTGAAACATTTTCATCAGGATCAATCTCAATTAAAACACTATCCTGACATGTTTCATCCTGGATAACATTTGTACATCCAAGAGAATAAGAATAAGTTTCAATATCCACAGTTTCAGACTCAGATTTGCATGCACTTGAATCACTTTCAAATGATTCTTCAGCATCAGACTTTTCTGAAGATTTGGTGGATTGGTATACACTGTCCCCTTCAGACTCACAGTTAAGATTTTTTGGTGTATAATCAGCTGGAGGGGCAGTGTGATTGTATCCAATACCAAACTTCACATTTGATGCTGTTTGTTTGTTTAACAACAACTCAAACCCCTTGCAAGACTCAACCCATTTTTCACACTCTACTTGGGTTGCTGCAAGTGTTTGTTTCAGATCATTGTGTTTTACAAGCATGACTTCCACCCTAGCCTTTTCATCAGACAACTGACACTTGAGTTTATAAATTTCAGACTCTTTTTCATTCAAAATTTTCTCAAATTCATTTTTATTCTTAGTCATGACCCTTTCTAAATCCAACTTCTCATTGATTAATTCAACATTTATTTCTCTGATAGAAGCAAATGTTGAAATACATGATTCTGAACACAACTTGGCTTTTGATTCAGATGATACCTGTGATGTTGAAGAAGTTGAACTTGAGGTGTCAGTTGAATCAATAGCCATCAAAGCAAGATTCCCAAATGGATTGTCTCCACCATGTGGACCAGCTTCAGAGTACAGCTGCATATTAAAATCAGACAAGTCATCAGGTAAACTACTCCAATCAGCTACTCCAGGGGTGAAGAAGCTCTGATGTTGTTGTTGAGGCTGTTGATTTGTTTGAGATTTGCTGGGGTCAAGAAGAGCAGGGGATTGTGAAGGAATTAATGCTGGAGTATGAGTAGGTTGAGGCATGTAAAAGCAGGGATATGGATACGACATAGGACTTTGTGGAACAAAATGAGCTGGATAAAATTGTTGTTGACTGGTTCCAGAAGATTGTTGTCCTTTGTTTGGTGTGTTGTTGTTTGGAAATGTCACAAAAGGTGCGGAAGAACTAGGTCCAGTAGATTTGCACTCTCTAGCAAAATGACCAAGCCTGTGACACTTGTGGCATCTCAACTTCCCTTTGTCAAAACCAACCTTGGTTTTGCCAGATAATCCGGGAAATTTTCTTCCAGTTCTTTTGTAGAATTTTTGAGATCTTATGTTGATTAATGCCATCTGACTCAATATATCCATTTCCTCCAGATCATCATCTGGAATTCCTTTCAAATCATCCATCACAAAACACAGATTATCACCATAATTTCCTGCATTACCATCAACTCCCACAAAAGCATGTTCAGCATTGTTAGTAGAAAAATCAATATGTTCATTATAAGAGCATTCAGACCCATTAAACTCTGACTCTTGACCTATCAAAGCAGTATTGCCAGGAACAAAATCATCAGTGAGTTTTCCAGATGAAGACAGTTTTCTCTTCTGTTCTACCTCTCTCTCAAAAGTTAAGAGTTTCCCATGGAGTTGGGTGAGAGATAGATTCTCTAGATTTGCATTAGAGCGTAAGACAATTGTATATGTGTCCCATCTCTCAGGCAGTGATACGAGAAATCTATTGTTCATCTGACTATTTGTATATTCTTGCTTAACCATTTTCAATTCAGAAATCAGACAAGAGAATCGCTCAAACTGCTGAGTCAGTGACTCACCCTTTCTATGAGAGAATGTCTCATACTGTTGAGCAAGAATTTCTCTAGTATTTGCTAAAACCTCATCAGTTCCACCGAATTGTTCTTTCAGTGCAACCCAGAGATCATGAGCAGTATCATGATGCATCAAGCCTGAATAAATCTCATTCGGCAAAGCCATGGCCAGAATACCATGAGCTTTCGCATCAATTTCAAACAATCTAATATCCTCATCCGAATACATATCCGAAGGTTTCGGAATCATGAGTTTAGTTTCAGGATCAGTGATCATGGGTTTATACGGACCATGCACTACAGATTTCCAACATCCTGCACTATTAATTGACAGATGATGTAGCATTCGACGTTGCCAAATGTTGTACTCACTCCAAACCAGCATAGGAGGCTTGGTTGCGGAGCCTGTATTGTGCGGATCATTGTTTGGAGTTGTCATGATCTCAGATTCAAACAATATCAATGGAATTCAAATGAATTAATGCAAATTCCAACCAATTGATTCAAAACCGATTGATATTGAAAAACAAATCAACAGAAGTCAACAGAAAACTTCAATCTATAACAAATTCTTACTAATCGGCTAATTCGATCAACCAGAGAACTGAATTGAGCAGTTTCAGAGATCAATTGTTTAATCGATCAATGATTAACCTTCTCTGATACCATTTGTAGGATCAGATGTTCTCATTTGATCAATATTAGGTTATAGCAGCGGAATTCAAAGATGAATTAGCTCAAATTTAGTAAGAACAAAGTTAATCAATAGAACAGTAAAGCACAAGTTGTTATAGAAAGAGAAATCTGCAAAAGGAATGATTCATTCAATTCGCACTAACTTCGTTAAAGATACAATATGTCAACTGCCCTTATATAGAAGCAGTGACGTCTGATGATGTCACAAGATGTTGACACCTAACAGACAAAAGATAACTACTGAATTAACTAAACTACTGAGAATGTCTTCAACATCTGAAGACATCCTCTTACAACTACTGAAGAGTTAAAACTACTGAAATAAAACTACAACTACTGAAGGCTAACTACAACATCTGAAAACTAACACTTCAGCTGTTGTGAACAACATCTGAAGACTTGTTCTTCAGAGCTTGTAACTCTTCAGATCTTCTCTTCAACAGTCGTTTGTCTTCAGCTGTTGTGCTCTTCTTCAGTTGTTGTGTGCCTGTGGGACTTAGAGGATTTTCCAACAGTTATTTTTGATGAATCGCACAAGACCAGGTACTCGGTACACCCGAGCTCCAATAAGATGTACCAAGATTTACGGAGATTTTATTGGTGGCCGGTAATGAAGAAGATATAACCGAGTATGTTGGTCGATGTCTGACATGTGCGAAGGTTAAGGTGGAACACCAGAAACCGTCAGGTTTACTGGAACAACCTGAGATTCCGCTCTGGAAGTGGGAACAAATAGCTATGAATTTCATTACCAAGCTACCCCGCACTTCCAGGGGTCATGATACCATTTGGGTTATCATAGATCGATTAACAAAATATGCTCATTTCTTGCCAATGCGTGAAACCTTCACTATGGATAAACTGGCAAGATTGTACATCAATGAGATAGTGATATGTCACGGTGTACCATTGTCTCTCATCTCAGATCGAGATAGCGGATTCACATCAAGATTTTGGCAGTCTTTGAAGAAATCCCTAGGGACACACTTAAACTTGTGTACGGCTTACCATCCACAAACGGACGGTCAAAGCGAACGTACTATACAGACCCTGGAGGACATGTTGCGAGCATGTGTTTTGGATTTTGGTGAGAATTGGGACTCTGATTTGCCACTGATAAAATTCTCCTATAATAACAGTTACCATAGTAGCATCGGATGCGCTCCATTCGAGGCACTTTATGGTAGAAAATGCCAGTCACCGATCTATTGGACCGAGGTTGGAGATAACTGAATAACTGGGCCAGAGGTTATTCAGGAAACCACTGATAAGATCGCTCAGATACAGCAAAAGTTACAGGAAGCCCGAAGCAGACAAAAGAGCTATGTTGACAAACGGCGTAAGCCGTTGGAATTTCAATTGGGAGACCGTGTCATGTGGAAGGTATCCCCATGGAAGGGTAAAGTTCGTTTAAGAAAGAAAGGAAAATTAGCACCACGATACATCGGACCGTTCAAGATCATCCAACGAATCGGTCCTGTTGCGTATAGACTGAAATTACCAGATAAACTCAGCGGTGTGCACGACGTGTTTCACGGCTCAAACCTTAAAAAATGCCTTGCGGACGAATCACTTGTCATACCGATTGAGGAAATTCAAGTGGACGAACAACTACATTTTATCGAGAAACCTTTAGACATTATGGATCGCAAAGTTAATCAACTAAAGCGAAGCCGTATTCCGATCGTTAAGGTCCGATGGCATTCCAAGCGTGGACCCGAGTTCACATGAAGTCAAAGTATCCCCATCTGTTTGCAGAGAAAGCCGTACCCGATAACGATTCTTAAATTTCGGGACAAAATTTCTCTAACAAGGGGAGACTGTAACAACAGTTCCTGAATCGTAGTCGGAACAGTAATGTGTACAGTAGATCAGGTAGGAAACTATGTGAATTTCAATTGTATTACTTATTTTTTGATGTCTAATACGAAACTGTTACGAATCTATTTCGGAATCATCTTGTAAATTCATGGTTTAACAGTCAGAATCATATCTGACGACACCGAACTATTACGTGAATGTTAGTTAGGATGTTATTATGTATAAACGTATGTAAGATTGTACAGAATAAAACAATAATGGATGTCGTTACGTGAATATATGTACGAATATATCTGAAAGTTTAACGTTCTGAATGATGTCCAATAATTAGATAATCAAATCGAAAAGTATAGTTGTCGTCGTGTTCGTACGGGTGACGATCCGAACAAATACACGTGAAAGCCGTACGATTCGATTAAACAGATAAATTAAACGTTTTAGAATTTTAAAAAATAAACAGAATAAAATTAGAATTACAACCTAAAATAATTTATTAAACTCTATTTTTTTAAAATCGTGTTGTTTCATTTCAAAAGAAACCGAGAACCTATGTTTAATCAGGAAATCGAGCGTAACCAAACGAACCCGAGCATACCCGAACGTTAAAAACAATGAAATGGATTTAAATGCCATTCACTCCACTTCACCTATTCATTCTCTCTCTAATATTCGTCCATTTCCTCTCTCTACTCTCTCTCTAGAATTTCAAAACTCAAAACCCTTTAATCCATCACCAAATCAGGTGATTTTGGTGTCAAAACAACCATAACAACGTGTAGATCGTGAGAGTACGAAGCATCAGAGCTTTAAACCATCGAAATCAAGGTAAAATCGAGCTCAAACCCACGATTTTTAGGGTTTTCCTCACTTCCGGATAACTTCACTTCGCAGCCGGTTTTAAACCCTCAAACCCATAGGAATTGCATGGGATTAGCTCTGAGAAGTGTAGGAACACATGGAACACCCTGAATGGTCCATAATCGCATAAATTATGCTGAAGGTATGCTCGGAAACAACTCATACGAATGAGCCTAATATGATTCAGCTCAGACGAATAGCCCCACACGAACAGGCTTCAAAGACGAATGAGCATCTGATTCGCACGAGCTGGGGAGACTGAATGAATCCTTGAGCGAATGAACGAGCTGCATGTGAAGGAGCTCGTCGTGGAGTTTCATTCGTATGGCATTCACATTCATGTAAGAATGATGACTGAAGGGAAACACCAGGCGAATGAATTCATTCGTGAGCCACCCTTCGTGAGCATTCATTCATGGGGTCATCCTCACTTCGCCCCAACATAGGAAGCCACACATTAGAATGATACTAATTCGTATTACGGATCCATTGGTCAAGAAATCTTAAGATAATAAGCTAGGTTATCTAGTAAATTCACAACAAGTAAAGGGCTATGTTAAGTAGCTATGCGTACAACCAAACAAAAGAACTAAATGAGATCACTATGGTTTTTGGAACTAATCAAGTACGAGTGTTATCAACTTGTGTTGCCAACACTCAACACTTAGCAAGTTCCTCATGTAATTAGTTAATCAAGATTATTCTAAATGAATGATCTTAGTTGAGAACTAATTCAAATAGAAAGCATGATCCCTAGTGTTAACAAGAAACATGTGAGAACTTGACTAATAATCTTGATAAGTTAGTTCAAGTCTTAACATGTTAACTTGCATTTCATAATAGTAACTTGTGTTTTATTAAAATGTAATGCCTTGTAAATTATCATAACTTATTTTATTACAATGTTTCGATATAACTTAGATTTCATTTATTAATAGATAACGATTTATAACATTTAACCATAGTCTCATAAGACCATCATAACTTGTTTTATTAAACTATGATAAAGTAATTTAAAGAGCTTTATCCAAATAAATATGACTTTTGTAATTTAACTAAGGTTTTAGTGAATGAAGATTTATTTACATAATCACATCTCTAAATGTCGTAAAACCTTATACGAATAAGGTTAACTCTTGAATGGAATAAAGGATAAAGGTTCAAATAGGGTAAGTGACTTAGATTAACTAGAAAGAATCATAGTAACACACTAACATGTCTAAGAACACATAGTCGCACGCCGAGACCTAAACCCAATATGCGTTAACTATAATTACTTATAATATTCGTGTCACACCCCCACATCTCGTCACCTGTTGATGATGTCACTGAAACAGTCGCATAAGCATAGTGGTGATGTCTCAGAGATGAGGGGTGACTTACTTGATCTGATATCACAAGCACACAGATTAACTTAAAAGAAATACATTGCAAGGTTCGTTATTACAATTCACATTACAACATTAACTTATTCAGTTACAAGTTTGTGAAGTGCAGTCTCACCGGAATCACTGCCGACCTGCAAAAATGTTTGATTTGAAAACGTCAGCACAGAGCTGGTGAGTTTGTAAAGTTTAGTAATTAAACAATATGATATGCAAAATTTCAAGATATACAGTTCAGATAACCATGGGACCCGTATCTAGTTCCTTTCGGACAGTTTTACATTTTACGAAGATACTACCCGTCGGTAAATATCTTAATGCCTCATTATCTTAATGTCTATCACTAACATTAAGAAAGTGTTTTGGAAACAGGTAACAGACATTCACACCAGGGGAGATGCAATCCTCCCAGCAAATGGGTTGTCAGCTGATAGTACTATCAATGCTTCCTGTTCGGCCTCACATGGGTTCACTAGATACAGTTTCAAAGAATGAGGGATTTTGATACTGTGATAGAGATACTAACGGCAAAATCCCATGAAATCACACAAAAGTCACATGAAATCACAAAGATAACAGTGATACATATCATATGTTCATAAATCAATTTACACAAATTCCCCGATATTTGTAAAACACTAAAATGAAAAGGGGTTGTACGAAACTCACCTGAAATCTCAAGATAGCAAGATCACTCACAAACTGGTGATAATAGTGTAAGTCTGCATTAGTTTATGTTAAATGAGTTATTGATGTTCTAATTCACTGATTAGATCTTTCCGAACGTTCAATGCCAAAGACATTGCTTTGCAAGTCATCCAACCGATATTAAGTGTTTAATTGGTTATTTTAGTGTTATATCATACACTGTATGATAATGTAGGAACCTACATTGAATTAGATTCCTAATACAAGGTTGATGACACTCTTGATTAATCAGAATAGTCTCGGATTAACCAAATAGTTAATGTTGTTGATTATAATGCTATAACAGTTTCTAGACAGATTAATGGCTTAGGAATTATCAATCCTTGTTATTGATTACCCAATTATCATGAAATATCACAATGTAGCATTAGAGTAGGTTTAGTAACCATGTTTAACATACTAATCTGACTGTTATCATAAACATCAGATAATCACTCCACTAAGTATGTTAATGATTGTGATTAGTTTGAAACACTTGGATTTAACCTTGGATTTCAAAGATTAATCGACCTAATCACCTACATTGTCATAATCAAATGGTTTAAACCATTATAATCATGGGTATGATTTCATGCAACCAGGCATTACAACGGATCAAAACAAGGATTTAACCGTTAAAACATCGTGTTCTTTGTTTATAATCAATTCTAGCTATCATATAGGCAATAATCAACAATCCTAACTATGTCATTATGTTCAAAATCAAGATCTAATCAATCAAACTCAAACTAGAAGGTTAAAACGAATCATTACCTAATCCAACGGATTTCTGCGGTTAAAACAAGGATCAGGACTTGAAAACACGTTCCCAGGCTTCAAATATGCAATCTGATGGGCTTAGAATGGAGTTTTGGGTGATAAAACTCGAGTTTTGTTCGTCTGGAGTGAAGAGAGTTCGAGAGTTTGAAGAATATAATTTCTACATGAAATCTGAAGAAGAAGATCAACTTTCTCCACCGCCTCACCCGTCGCGTACCGCGACAAGGAGCCAAAGAAGGCTTCACGTACCGCGAAGGAATCCGGAGAATCAGATATTTTTCGACCATCGTGTACCGCTGAGAACCCTCATCCTAGCCTTCGCGTACCGCGACGAGGCCAAAAATTCAATACTTAGAAATTTTTCTTCGTTTTTCGATTCCGGGCACTCCCGAACTCCGTTTTGCACACGGTTTTCACCCACGTTCATCATTTCTAGTGTACTATCAATCTGTAGTAATTTCAATTGCCAAATCAACGCGGATTTCTAGAACGACCAGATGTGATCCCGTCATCAATGACGTGATTTCTCAACTGCAATTGTCACAGTCTCCTCCTGTTAGAGAAATTTCGTCTCGAAATTTAGTGAAGACTTACTAGATGACAATCGTTTATGAGAATAGATGTGGGTACTTTGATTTCATTTGATCTTCACGTTCCCACGTATATTCGGGTCCACGTTGTGAGTTCCATCGTACTTTAACAATTGGTATGCGACTACGTTTCAGCACTTTCATTTCTCGATCCATTACCTCTACTGGTTCTTCACTGAACTGAAGTTTTTCATCAATATGAATCTCTTCTAGAGGTACGATCAATGATTCATCGGTTAGGCATCTTTTCAGATTTGATATATGAAAAACATCGTGAATGTTACTGAGTTCAGGAGGTAATTCAAGTCTGTAGGCTACTGATCCAATTCGTTCGAGAATTTTGAATGGTGCTACAAATCTTGGTGAAAGCTTACCTCTCTTTCCAAATCTGAAAATGCCCTTCCAAGGTGAAACTTTAAACATTACTCGATCACCTATTTGAAATTCTAACGGTCTACGACGATTATCAGCATAACTCTTTTGTCCATCACGAGCAGCTTTAATTCGTTCTTGAATGAGTGCGATCTTATCAGTTGTTTCCTGAATGAATTCTGGGCCTATGATTTGACTCTCACCTACCTCTGACCAACAGATAGGTGATCTACACTTGCGTCCATAAAGTGCTTCAAATGGAGTGCATTGAATACTGGTATGGTAGCTGTTATTATATGAGAATTCAACAAGTGGAAGATGAATATCCCAGCTACCTCCAAAATCAATCACACAGCTTCTGAGCATGTCTTCAAGAGTTTGATTTGTTCGTTCAGTTTGCCCATCTGTTTGTGGATGATAAGATGTGCTCATATTGATTTTTGTGCCCAGTGCATTCTGAAGAGTTTGCCAAAATCGTGTCATAAATCGACTATCTCTGTCAGAAATGATAGATATTGGTACTTCATGTCGAGATACAGTCTCATTAATATAGAGTTTAGCGAGTCGATCCATAGAAAAATCTTCTCGGATGGGTAAGAAATGCGCAGATTTTGTAAGGCGATCAACGATAACCCATATAGAGTCATGATTACGTGATGTTCTGGGTAGTTTAGTGATGAAATCCATAGAGATCTGATCACATTTCCACATGGGAATCTCAGGTTGTTGCAATAACCCAGAAGGTCGTTGATGTTCAGCCTTAACTTTGAGACATGTTAAACATCGATCCACGTATTCAGCTATATATTTCTTCATTCCAGGCCACCAGTAAAAGTCTTTAAGATCTTTATACATTTTATCAGCACCTGGATGAATAGAATACCTGGATTTGTGCGCCTCATCCAAGATGATCGTTCTAGATTTACCTTAACTTTGAGACATGTTAAACATCGATCCACGTATTCAGCTATATGTTTCTTCATTCCAGGCCACCAGTAAAAGTCTTTAAGATCTTTATACATTTTATCAGCACCTGGATGAATAGAATACCTGGATTTGTGCGCCTCATCCAAGATGATCGTTCTAGATTTACCGAATAGAGGAACCCAAATTCGGCTTTTGAAATACAGAATTCCATCAGTCTTAGTATCGAGTTGCTTGTCTAATCCTCTTAGTTCATCAGCAGAATAGTTCGTTGCTTGTAAAGCTTGTTGCTGAGCTTCCCTAATATGAGGAATTAGACTGGTTTGGATAGTCATACCTAACGCTCTCACACGTAAAGGTTTGACTCGTTCCTTGCGACTTAAGGCATCGGCCACGACATTCGCCTTGCCTGGGTGATAACGGATTTCACAATCATAATCGTTCAGAAGTTCTACCCATCGCCTTTGTCGCATGTTCAACATTTTCTGATCTAGAATGTGTTGAAGACTTTTGTGATCAGTGTATACAATACACTTGGTTCCGTATAGATAGTGTCTCCAAATCTTGAGTGCAAACACCACTGCACCAAGTTCTAGATCATGAGTGGTATAGTTCTTCTCGTGTACTTTCAGCTGTCGAGAAGCGTAAGAAATTACCTTGTCGTTCTGCATTAAAACACACCCAAGTTTTTGACGGGAAGCATCACAATATACTGTGAACTTATCTGTACCTTCCGGTAATGCCAAGATAGGTGCATTGCAGAGTTTGTGTTTCAACAGTTGGAATGCCTCCTCCTGTTGGGAACCCCATATAAAAGGTTGATTCTTTTGGGTCAATGTGGTGAGTGGCAAGGCTATTTTTGAAAAGTTCTTGATAAATCGGCGATAATAACCTGCCAGCCCCAAGAATTGACGTATTTCATTCGGGGTTGGTGGTGTTTCCCATTGTTTTACCGCTTGAATCTTACTGGGATCCACTTGAATACCGTTCTCATTTATAACATGCCCAAGAAATTGAACTTCTCGTAACCAAAATTCACACTTGGAGAATTTGGCATATAGCTGTTCACGTGCTAGAAGTTCTAAGATGAGTTTCAAGTGTTGGGCATGTTCTTGTTGATTTCGAGAATAAATAAGAATATCATCAATAAACACAATCACGAACTTATCCAGATAAGGTCTACATACTCGATTCATCAGATCCATGAAAACTGCAGGTGCATTGGTTAAACCAAACGGCATTACTAGAAATTCGTAATGTCCGTATCGGTTTTGGAAAGCAGTTTTTGGAACATCATCGTCATGGATTCGCAACTGATGGTATCCGGATCTCAAATCAATTTTTGAGAAATATGTAGCACCTTGCAATTGGTCAAACATATCATCGATACGAGGTAGTGGATAACGGTTCTTGATTGTCAGTTTATTGAGTTCCCGGTAGTCAATACACATCCTGAACGAACCATCCTTCTTTTTCACAAATAGAATTGGTGCTCCCCAGGGTGAGAAACTAGGTCTAATAAAACCTTTGTCTAAAAGTTCCTGTAATTGACCTGAAAGTTCTTGCATTTCTGATGGCGCAAGCTGATATGGGGCTTTAGCAACAGTTCCTGCACCTGGAATCAAGTCAATACGAAATTCAACCTGTCTCATTGGGGGTAATCCTGATATGTCCTCAGGAAATAATTCAGGAAAATCTTTAACTACTGGGATGTCTGTGATATGTTTGGGTGGAGAATTGTGCTCAGTCACGTGTGCCAGGAAAGCATAACAACCTTTCCTTAAGAATTTCTGAGCTCTCATACAAGATAAATACCAAGTTTTCTACCAGCTCGTTCTCCTTGAACTACCAGTGTATTACCGTTAGGTAATAGAATACGGATCACCTTGTTTTGACAGACAACTTCCGCTTGGTTATCAGAAAGCCAATCCATGCCAACAACGATATCGAAGCTTCCAAGCTCAATAGGAAGTAAATTGATATTAAAAAGGTGATCATTCAAATTCAAGAAACATCCTCGAATAACACTCTTAGTTTTGATCAACTTGCCATTGGCAAGTTCAATGACATAAGGAGTTTCTAGATCTACCGTAGGCAATAAGAGTAATGATGCAAATTCAGGAGAAATAAAACTCTTATCTACTCCTGTATCAAACAACACTGATGCATATAAATTATTGAGAAGGAACGTACCAGTGACAATATTTGCATCATGCCTTGCCTCGGCTGCACCAATCTGAAAAGCTCTCCCTCTAGCTTCATTTCCCGGATTGGTGTTACTGTTTGGACAGTTTCGCATGAGATGTTCAGGACTTCCACACTTGAAGCATGACCGATTTGTTTGAGTGGTTTGTCGTGGTGCTTGATTTGGTTGACGAGCAGGCAAATTACAGTATCTGGTGTAGTGTCCAACCCTATTACAGTTTGCACAAACAGGACACGGTCCTGTATGATGATATGGACACTTGTTGCATTTGGGCGCCTGCCCAGTATAAGTTTTCCTCTCAGGAATAACAGCACCATAGTTTTTCATAGTTGGCTTGCTCTGGTTGATCTCAGTCGGAGCTTTCGCCTTGGTTTTGCCAAACCACTTTCGTTTGGTGCCTTTAGAAACATTCGAGGTACCGACATCACTACGGCTGTGGGCCGTCTGAGTTTTTGTTAGCAACGTACCACTCCTTACCGCCTCATCGGTAAGCTTAGTGGTTAACAGAATTGTTCGTTTGAGGGTTGTGGGTTCAGCTGCCGTTACCATTCCCCGAATCTGGGGAACCAACCCTTTGATGTACTTCTCAATCAAAGCTGCTTCCGTTGGAAACATATTGGGAATTAAACAACTGAGTTTATGAAAAAGATCGGTATAAGCTAGACAATCAGCACCGATCATTGAATGATTCTATAATTCCTCCTGGAGCTTTTGGATTTCAGTAATTGGGCAGTATTCTGACATAATCAGAGTTTTAAATTCGTTCCAGCACATCGAATCGACTGTAACCGTGCCCAAAGTGTTAGCCTGGGTATTCCACCAGGTTAAAGCTGATTCTTTCAGAGAACAGGCAGCATAAGACACCTTATGCTCCTCCAAACACTGGCTGATTTTAAGTTTGGTTTCCATCTCCTCAATCCACCTTAAAAGACCGGCCGCTCCTTCCTTGCCTGTGAAAGTAGGAGGGTTACAGGAAGCGAAATACTTATAAGTACATCCCTGTCGTGGTGGATCAGGAGCAGTTGTAGTTGTACCGGTGGTCGGATGAGTTTCTATGCGTCCACCGATAACATTTTGTTCCACATGGTCCCCACCAGAACCTGAAGTATTGTGTTGCTGGTGTGGCGTTACGATACCAGCGGCAGATAGCAGTTCTTTCACTATTCGTGCTATCATTTCTTCGTTCAATACTGATCCACTGGGAGCTGTCGGTGGAACCGTGCTCTGGTTTGGGTCAACGGGTGGAACAGTGTTTGTCTCCAAATTTCCAGGTGGAACCATGTTCACTTCCAGATTAACACGTGGTTCTGGATTCGATTCTACGTTCTTAGGCGGAACTTGTTCCGGTTCAGGGTTAACATTATTCCTGCCAGCTTTCTTGACTGGTCAACCTCGTTTTGGAGCTATCGTTCTGCTCACATGCAGACAAACTCAGGTCAGTTCAAGAATAATAATAAAAAAAATATAACCCTTGTTCAATCACATTAATTCAACCATATTCAGTTACACTAAAATTTTGTGTTGAATTGTGATTTTTAAGAAAATGGTATAACTACATTGGTATAATTCATATATGTTCTCAACATACGATAATCATACAGATATTTGTAGTCATACTTAGTCCTGTTATCACAAAATGTGTTATAGTATCACACAGCACACGACGTTATGATACCAATACCAATATGTTACTGTTCACAGGAAATACACATCTTTCGTTTTTTGATTCATGATCACATATGTTTTTGAGATATTATTATACAGGACTTTGATATGTGTTACACAATCAATAGGTAAGTTACCACACAAGGTATTTACGATATACCACACAAGGTATTTTACGAGATAGCACACAAGCTATTTTAGGAGATAGCACCAAGCTATTTTACGAGATAGCACACAAGCTATTTTACGAGATAGCACCAAGCTATTTTACGAGATAGCACCAAGCTATTTTACGAGATAGCACACAAGCTGTTTTACTAGATAGCACACAAGCTATTTTACGAGATAGCACACAAGCTATTTTACGAGTTCAGAATACCTCACTAGGTATTTTACAAGATCAGAATACCTCACCAGGTATTTTACGATAATGGGATACCTCATTAGGTATTTTACGATAACAGAATACCTCACCAGGTATTTTACGAGGACAGAATACCTCACTAGGTATTTTACGAGGACAAAATACTTCACTAGGTATTTTACTAGGATAGAATACCTCACTAGGTATTTTACAAGATCAGAATACCTCACCAGGTATTTTACGATAATGGGATACCTCACTAGGTATTTTACGAGGAGAGAATACCTCACTAGGTATTTTACGAGGACATAATACCTCACTAGGTATTTTACGAGGACAGAATACCTCACTAGGTATTTTACAAGATCAGAATACCTCACCAGGTATTTTACGATAATCGGATACCTCACTAGGTATTTTACGAGGATAGAATACCTCACCAGGTATTTTACGATAACATAATACCTCACCAGGTATTTTACGAGGACAGAATACCTCACTAGGTATTTTACGAAGACAGAATACCTCACTAGGTATTTTACGAGGATAGAATACCTCACTAGGTATTTTACGAGGATAGAATCATGAGATAAGTTCTCACAGTTCTGATTATATTTCACACAAGTTTGTTAGGAAAAAATACGGTTAACACATCAACC
Source organism: Mikania micrantha (assembly GCA_009363875.1). Lineage (NCBI taxonomy): Eukaryota > Viridiplantae > Streptophyta > Magnoliopsida > Asterales > Asteraceae > Mikania > Mikania micrantha. The sequence continues at coordinate 21,742,203 of CM018680.1, forward strand.
ACATAGCTCATTATACAGATAGACATACTAAAGCAACCATTTTATTACATTACCATTGTTTTGTACAGACTGCCAAAAACAAAACATTACAACTACATACTACCTTCCATTCTTAAACTGTCCGCACACTGGTGATGATATTTACAACGAGGGTCCCCAAAATAACTAACTGAACATACTTATCGTATAAAATACGATAAGCAAGAAAATATCATGGCTACAACTGCCATGATCACGGCCAGGACTACCATCCTGGTCTCTAAGCCAACCGCCCTAAACCAAACTACAAACTCTCTCACCCGCTCTATACCTGATCTCACTAACTCCACCTGCTGCCAAAATGCAGCAACAATCCTCTGTCTCCACGTCCTGCAAAGACATTCCTCCACAGTCGTCCTCCAGGTCTGGGTGTCAATACCCATAAGATTCACCTGCTCCATCAAAGTCAGGTGTGAGGTGAGGATCTCCAGTACGGTAGCACGAGTATCCTCCAGGGTAGTATGGTGCTGGTGTAGGTCCTGCCTTAGGCCCTGCAAGTCTTGGGAGACCTGCTGCATCTGGGCCCGCAGCTCGGCTTGGTGGGAGGATTCTTCCACCTCATGAACGACCTGAGGCTCATCCCGCGGAGCCAGCTGGTGTCGTGGGGGTAGCCCGGTGGTCTTGCGGGCTTGTCCCCGCATCCGTCGCATCCCGTCCCAGACGGGAACTCTCTGTGGAGAAGGCATCTGCCTCCTATCAGCAGAGGCATCAACCAGGGGTGAGTGGGGAGGACTGGTACAATGGGGGATGCTGGTGGTGGTGGTAATGGTGATGGTGGTGGTGGTGGAGTAACAGGTCTAGGAGCTGATGGTGTATGTGGTACTGCAGGTGTCGCCTGAGAGGCTGCAGACGAAGCCTCAGCCGAATCATAGTCTGATCCTGAACTGGAACTCGGGGTATCATCCAACACAACATAGGGGAATCGCTGATAAATATACCTTTCACCTTGGTAGGCCATCGCTGTATAAATAAAATTGCTAGATCAGTATCATGAAATAAATATTGAATAATAATATTCAACACAAACATGATATGATATCTCTTCCTATCTCAGAGCAACTACTCATCCTTAAGATTGTTATTAATGTTCTGCTTGAATTAAATTAAACTAGAACGCACACGTGTTGCAAATTTCAGTTATGCTGGCCAGTCATAATTGGAATTCGTACCACCTGATTATTCTGGCTCTATTCAAAACAAGTTTTGTTTATTAGTTATGTTCGGTGCTCTCTGTGTCACTATACGAGCCTATGGTTATAGTCTAGGTCTCTAGTCAACCTAATTTTCTATAACATGTGGCTCTGATACCACCCTATCACACCCCCACCACTCGTCACCTGTTGATGATGTCACTGAAACGGTCGCGGAAGCATAGTGGTGATGTCTCAGAGATGAGGGGTGACTTACTTGATCCGATATCACAAGCAGACAGATTAACTTAAAAGAAATACATTGCAAGGTTTGTTATTACAATTCACATTACAACATTAACTTATTCAGTTACAAGTTTGTGAAGTGCAGTCTCACCGGAATCACTGTCTACCTGCAAAAATGTTTGATTTGAAAACGTCAGCACAGAGCTGGTGAGTTCGTAAAGTTTAGTAATTAAACAATATGATATGCAAAATTTCAAGATATACAGTTCAGATAACCATGGGACCCGTATCTAGTTCCTTTCGGACAGTTTTACGTTTCACGAAGATACTACCCGTTGGTAAATATCTTAATGCCTCATTATCTTAATGTCTATCACTAACATTAAGAAAGTGTTTCGGAAACAGGTAACAAACATTCACACCAGGGGAGATGCAATCCTCCCAGCAAATGGGTTGTCAGCCGATAGTACTATCAATGCTTCCTGTTCGGCCCCACATGGGTTCACTAGATACAGTTTCAAAGAATGAGGGCTTTTGATACTGTGATAGAGATACTAACGGCAAAATCCCATGAAATCACACAAAAGTCACATGAAATCACAAAGATAACAGTGATACATATCATATGTTCATAAATCAATTTACGGAAATTCCCCGATATTTGTAAAACACTAAAATGAAAAGGGGTTGTACGAAACTCACCTGAAATCTCAAGATAGCAAGATCACTCACAAACTGGTGATAATAGTGTAAGTCTGCATTAGTTTATGTTAAATGAGTTATTGATGTTCTAATTCACTGATTAGATCTTTCTGAACGTTCAATGCCAAAAACATTGCTTTGCAAGTCATCCAACCGATATTAAGTGTTTAATTGGTTATTTTAGTGTTATATCATACAGTGTTTGATAATGTAGGAACCTACATTGAGTTAGATTCCTAATACAAGGTTGATGACACTCTTGATTAATCAGAATAGTCTCGGATTAACCAAATAGTTAATGTTGTTGATTATAATGCTATAACAGTTTCTAGACAGATTAATGGCTTAGGAATGATCAATCCTTGTTATTGATTACCCAATTATCATGAAATATCACAATGTAGCATTAGAGTAGGTTTAGTAACCATGTTTAACATACTAATCTGACTGTTATCATAAACATCAGATAATCATTCCACTAAGTATGTTAATGATTGTGATTAGTTTGAAACACTTGGATTTAACCTTGCATTTCAAAGATTAATTGAACTAATCACCTACATTGTCATAATCAAATGGTTTAAACCATTATAATCATGGGTATGATTTCATGCAAACCAGGCATTACAACGGATCAAAACAAGGATTTAACCATTAAAACATCGTGTTCTTTGTTTATAATCAATTCTAGCCATCATCTAGGCAATAATCAACAATCCTAACTATGTCATTACGTTCAAAATCAAGATCTAATCAATCAAACTCAAACTAGAAGGTTAAAACGAATCATAACCTAATCCAACGGATTTCTGCGGTTAAAACAACGATCAGGACTTGAAAACACGTTCCCTGGCTTCAAATATGCAATTTGATGGGCTTAGAATGGAGTTTTGGGTGATAAAACTCGAGTTTTGTTCGTCTGGAGCGAAGAGAGTTCGAGAGTTTGAAGAATATAATTTCTGCATGAAATATGATGAAGAAGATCAACTTTCTCCACCGCCTCACCCGTCGCGTACCGCGACAAGGAGCCAAAGAAGGCTTCGCGTACCGCGAAGGAATCCGGAGAATCAGATATTTTTCGACCATCGCGTACCGCTGAGAACCCTCATCCTAGCCTTCGCGTACCGCGACGAGGCCAAAAATTCAATACTTAGAAATTTTTCTTCGTTTTTCGATTTCGGGCACTCCCGAACTCCGTTTTGCACACGGTTTTCACCCACGTTCATCATTTCCATGTACTATCAATCTATAGTAATTTCAATTGCCAAATCAACGCGGATTTCTAGAACGACCAAATGTGTTCCCGTCATCAATGACGTGATTTCTCAACCGCAATTGTCACAATTCGAATCATAATAAATCAACTCAGGTGCTGAAGATACGTAGTCTACAATCAAAGAGCGCTTAGATCTTTTGTGGTTCAATTGCATAGCAACACAGGCGAGTTCATTGCCCCTTTTCTAAACATTATGTTTTATAAATGCGGGGCTGTGAAACATGCGTAAATTATTTTCCTTGGACTATATTTTACTTAAATGCTTTTACATCATATATGTTTTATATGTATAATTGTTATCCTAGATTCTGTCTAGGTTAACTATTTGCAGGTTTCAAAAAGGATTATTTACTTATCTTAAGTAGATAATTGTTTCATTTCAAATAACTATTCTCAAAGATCTATTTTCAAAGAACTATTTTCAATGGTTTATTTTCAAAGAACTAAAGATCTAATTCAAAAAACTAGTTTCAACGATCTATTTTCAAAGAACTGTATGCTACGATCTATTTTCAAAGAATTAAAGATCTATTTCGAAGAACTGTTTTCAACGATCTATTTTCAGAGGAATATTTGGGAAATATTCAAAGATATCATGTGCCAAAGAACTAAATGGTCTAAACGAACAAGGACGATCTAGAACGAACTATAAATCCTATACTTCATGAAGTCCTAGCTAGACTGACTGACTATAGGTCGTATGTATGATGATATTTACAGAAATCCTCAACTTCTAAGAACCTTGATTGTTATACTAGTCTACTCGAGTTTGACCAAGGCTCAATCATTAGGTCTTATATTTTTAATTAAATGTTTATTTATTCATTTATTTTAGCACTTTAATTACATGTTTCTACATCTATTATGGTTGTTCATGTGTGTGATGAGCTTGAGGAATTAAGAGAACTTCCACATTTTGTTGAAACTAATAAGAACTAGTATGTTGATGATGAAGAATGAAACGCTTGATTATCATTAACAACAATATTCTATATGGTTCGGTATGTGGTGGGCTGGCGGCTAGGCTTGACCCTACGTATGCCCTATATATAAGCATATTGGGATGGATATGATAGGTGGTTGTTGGTGAGGTTAAGGTTGTTATTCTGACAGTTTTGTACAAATTCATTTTTAAACAAAACTATATGAACTCACCAACCATGTGTTTACTTGATTTTTTTGCATGCCTTCTTAGGTGACGAATATGTTAACTAGGAAGTTCATGCTATTTACTAGGGCGCCCAGATAGAGGACCTAGCATTTTTGGACGTGCATATTTTTGAACAACATTATACAAAATTCTTTTGTATATCTTGTGCAGATACAAGATAGATGTAATTATGATGTTGAATAGTAGATTTACATTGTTAAATTATGAACGATACTGATGTAATTTAACTTTGTAATTCTATTTTGTTTACTACTTTCTCATTATTATCATGTCAATGTAAACAATCTGATCACTTCGATTATCACACGATATCGCGCCCCGAGACCTTTCCGCCCGACGGGACACTCAATCCGGCCGGTCGGGTCGGGGTGTGACAGTTTGCATCAATTTGACTTTAGAATAACTTTGATTGAATAATGACATATGTAACATCCCAAAAGTACAAAATGTAAAAGAGGGAGTATGAGTGAAACTCACTTGATTGTTTGCTTAGTTAAGCGATAGAGAATGGAGTTGTAGATATTGCTTCAACCTAGAGTTACAAATGTATAAAATTCTTAATATTTGCTTAGAATTCATGTCTTGATTTCTTAGAATCTATGGCATCCTAATGGAAGTTTTAAAGAGATTGTCTATGTTTGAATGGTAACATGTGAAATATCTATTAAATAAATTTTCCTATAATATTGAATAATAAATAAGATAGAATATAACATACTCCTTTTTATTTATTTACTCAATATTATTATACGAGTAAACTAAAATAATGTTCTAGAAATATCTACTAATACTCTTATAATAAATAAAGTATAATATTGAATATTATTTTTATTTATTATTTTGCATATTAATTTCTATAGAATGAATAATTTCCATCCATTGTTTTGCAAATTAATTATTTATTTGTATGTAGAAGAATTTGATTCAACAATCTCATAAGGTTTGTTTATTTTAACAATTTAGAAAAAGTGTTCTCCTAATTAAAACATCATTTGTTTTAAAATAATAATAATATTTTTTTAAAAAAGTTTAAATCATTTATTAAAATGATTATTGGTTTTAAAATAACCTTTTGTTTTATAAATTTAAATCTTTGTTAATTTCATAAACTTTTTATGTTTTTTTTAAAAAAAAGAATATATAATCTTTCTTCCACAGATAATATAAATATATGTGTGTGTATATATTAAAAGTTTGAAACTATTAAATTTTAAATGCTAATTTTATTTTATTATATATATATATATATATTAAGTAGAAATAATAACAAGATTGATATCTTATTAAACACTAAACTAAATAATTATATATGTATTAAAAGTTTAAATTTTATTTTATATCCATCATATGGTATAAATTAGTTTTATAAGTAAACATTGTTTGAATCTTTTCCATTGTTTAATAAAAAAATATCAGTTTATTATAATTGAATTTAAAAATTTTTTTGTACTATTACTACCAAAAAAAAGAGTTGTTGTGAATGAATAGCACAAAAACCGGTCTAAAATGCACATGGTGGGATTCGAAACCTGGTCCCCGCGCCCCTGCACTTGCGCTCTACCGCTGTGCTAGGTCGGGGATGCGTTGAATATGGTGAATGGGATTTACTTTTAAACAAGTTAACAAATCAAGCCATGTTACGTATGAACCCTAACTCAAACCAGTTTCGAATTGTTTTGATTTGGAGATTGTAAGCCTCTGAATTGAAGGGGCATTTAATCTTCATCGATTTACGAGTAGAATGACCTTGAGAGTTACCTGATTTGAGTTCGAATAGAGAGTGTTTGGGTGCAGGTTCGTGCTCGGTTGTTTCCGAGTTCCAATCGTGCTCTAGATTAGTTGTGGATGCTCATTCAGCATCCAGATGCATTCGTGATGATCGAAGGAATCAATTGAAAGAATTTGCTTTAACTTTTATAGTGGTTTGATTTGATTTCTTGTTTTGGTAGCCATTGTTATTTTATAAGTTTGATTTAAGTCGTTTATGGGTTGATGGACGCTTAATTGTTGATTGAGAGAAATTTCCGTGATCAAATCCTTGCCAAAACAACATTCAATCATCCTGTGAGTGAGCTGGAACGCATTTTTGATTGAAACGGGTTGATGGTTCGGTTGGGAGGATCCAGATAGGCGACAGGTATAGAAGAAGGGGGGGTTTGGGGTTGTTACAAATTCAGTCCTTCTACTTCTTTGACTTTTACCCTTTCTTCTCAAGTTTTATTAAAACCAGTAACAGTTTCAAAAATTACAAATCTGAACCTCCAGTTTTTATTTGTATACTTTTATGTTTACAAAATGACTCTTATAAAAGTTTATAAAACTTTTTATCAAGTAAATATAACTTAATACTTTTATAAACTTGCTAGGCTTCACAATTTCTTTATTATTATTATTATTATTATTATTATTATTATTATTATTATTATTATTATTATTATTATTATTAGTATTATTATTATTATTATTATTATTATAATTCTCTTTTTTTAGTTTTTATTTAATATTATAATGTATAAGTATATATTTTTATAAATATATTTACACCCATTATAATTTTTATATAAATTTTATTGAGATTTGTTTTATGATCATTGAATTTTGTTTATTAACTATGAGATAACATTTATGATTGTATTTATCTAGGTATTTATTTATGAATAAAGTTATCAAATGAAAACTTTTAAAATTAATACTATTAAAATTTAAATTCTAACAAGAAAATTTTGGTGGTTTCAATGGGTTCGTGTATTCTGACAGTAAACAAAGTAACCCGGAAGCGACTTATGAAGAAAAACCGACCAATTCACACAATGACTGGTAAACAAACGAGGTACACATAAATGAAACATAGACGTTTATGATTGTATATAATGATTATTAGTTATAGTATTTATTATTTTTATATGTCAGGAATTTATGTCCGAAGAAGCGTTGGTAGGGTGGGTGAAAAGTAAAGCACTAGACAACGGTTACATTGTAGTCAAAAAAAGAACGAAGAAATCAAATACAACAGGTAGTGTTATCATTGTCTGGCTCATGTGTGACCGTGGTGGCGAGCATAATAGCATTGCCATCTTTAGACGGTTAGGCAACAAAAAAATCGGTTGCCCATTTTGTTGGTGCATAATGTAATAGGTTGCTTTCAAGTCAGTTTTGGTTAAGTTAGAGGGTTTTTAGAAAGGTTCATCTGGCCCACGAATCTTTGCCATTTTGTTATAGTGTAAACGAACCTATGGTTTTGTGTTGTAAATGTTCGTCCAACGAACCTATTGGTTCGTCTGGCAAACCTAGTGGTTCGTGAGGGTTCGTTCACCTTTGTATAGGTTCATCTGTCTATAGTATATATTTGCAGGTGTATTGTAATGTAGCCAGTTCTGAACAGTGTCTGAGTTTACAAAACAGAGTGTGTGAGATTGAACTGTGTGTTCACTGCTGTGTGCATCTTGTAATTGATCTTATTATCAATGAGAATGGTATTTACAAGCATGATTGTGTTTACTTCAATTCATATAAGTGTTATCTAGATTCCGCATAGATAAAACTGCTAATAGAATACATATTATACCAATCCGGAGCTCATAGCAGTGGTATCAGAGCTGAAGGAAGAGTTCTATACACATTTTTGAAGTATACTGATCATTCTTGACTATTTTGGAAATAGCTGAAGTTTGAGTTTCAGTGTTTGACTATTTTTCAGACATTTAATCTTCATCTGTTGACATATTGTTTGCCAAAATCAGATGTTTTTGATCAAATTAGTGCACTTGAAGGTTTGAAGATTTGAGGTTTTCCCTCCAAATTTTGAATATTTTCCCGCCAAAAAGTTTTAAGACAAAACAACAGGTTCGTGAGACGAACCTAGCAGAATCACAATCGAACCCTAAGGTTCGTTAAGGTTCGGTAGACGAACCTATAATGATCAAAGGTTTGAATAAGGTTCGTTGATCAAAAGGTTTGGAGAAGGCTCGTTGATCCAAAGGTTTGGAGAAGGTTTGTTGACCAAAAGGTTTGGAGAAGGTTCGTTGATCCAATGATTCGTGGAAGATCACATGTTGATCAAAGGTTTGTGAGAAACAATCAGGTTCGCGGGTTTTGGAAATTGGAAAAGGTTCATTGATAATCTTTGGGAGAAGAAAGATGGCGGATATGCTTGCAGCAGTTGCGGATCAAAATTGAAAGATTCAAAGTATATTGATTTGTGAAACTGAGGCTAGGAGCACAAACAAAGTGCCAAAACTCCTTTACTTATCTGAGTACGAGAACTGGAAAGGTCGATTTGAGACACATCTCAATGGTACTAAACAACGAAAGAAATATGACTCCGAGAAGAAGGCATATTGGATGTTAAGCCAAGCTATTTCTAACCAAATTCTTCATCAGTTTGATGAACACAAGTCATCATATGGGTTATGGAATGCACTGAAGGCTAGAGTGGAGGGAAACACTAGACTCAAGAAGATGAAGGGAACTGATTTGAGAAAAGAATTCGAGAAATTTAACCACATAGGCAATGAGAGTCTTGATGCTTTGATTACTAGATATCGACATTTTTTGAAAGAAGTATGTAAATGTGGTATTGAGTATTCAGAAGATTAAAAGATAGGTTGCTTTGCAGATGCATTGCCAGATAAGTGGAATGCATTGGTACTGATCTTGAGAGAAAATCTTCCAGGAATGACCCTCGTGGAGTTTATTCAGAAGTTAGAAGAATAGGAGATAAAGGATAAGAGGAAAGCTAGAAGAGTTAATTTAACACAGGATCCTTCACTCTATGGTGCATCAATTGTCACACCTCCTGTCCAGATAGCAAAAATACAGACATCTTTTTGTCTCATGTACTACTAAGAGTACTTCATTACCATTTGCATGTACTAGTTACACCATTCCAAATTCATAATCTTCTGGGAACGAGAAGAAGTCTGATTCTTCATCTGCCAATCCAATTTCACTAAACACTACAAATATGGGAAAAGTGATTGTGGAGGCTATCAAAGACCACATGTCGGTATTTTCTTATGTGGTTAGCGCGTATGATGAACAGATAGCTGGAAGGATAAGGAATTCTAATCTTACTTTCGAAGATTATGAGCACATAGATGAGGATGAAGTGGAACTCATTGACACACAGTGGGCTTTGTCCAGTGCAATCAGAAGAATTAAAAAGTATGAGAAGAAAATGGGAAAGAAGTTTACTTTTGATCGCAACACAAAGTTCGGATTCAATCCAAAAGCCACACAATGCTACAACTGCGGTGAACTTGGTCATTTTGCTCGTGAATGCAAAAACCCCAAGAAGCAAGGCAACTTAAACCTATTCAAGAAAAAAGAAGTCTATCAAAAGCACAAGGAGAAACCTGAAGAATCAACCAAAGCACTAGTCAGTCAAGCAGATGAAGGATACGAATGGGGCAAACAGTATGATGACCTAATGGGTGCTTTTATGGCCTCAATGGTGAAAGATTCTAAGGCTGAAGAGCACAGCAAGGGAAAAGAGAAAGTTGAGGAGGTAAATAATGAACTTTTGGTAATAATTGAAAAGTTGAAGAAGTTGAATGCTCAACTAACTGCTGACCTGATCGAGTGCACTGAAGCTAACTGTCACACCCCGAGCCGGCGGGCCGGATCGTGTGTCCCGTCGGGCGGAATGGTCCCGGGGCGCGATATCGGGAATGATAATCGTGATGATCAGATTGTTCACATTGCACATGATATATAATGAGAAACTGCTAAATGAAAATAGAATTACAAAGTTAAATTACATCAGTTTCGTTTATAATTTAACAATGTAATTCTACTATCAACATCATAATTCTTCTATCTTGTAACTGCACAAGATATACAAAATAATCTGTAAAATGATGTTCAAAAATGCAGGTCCAAAATACTAGGTCCTCTATCTGGCATCCTAGTCCAAAAGCAATAACTTCTTACTCAGACCTTTTCGTCACCTGAGAAGTCATGCAAAAAGATCAAGTCAACACATGGTTGGTGAGTTCATATAGTTTTTTTTTAAAATGAATTTGAATAACCATTCGAATGACAACCTTAACCTCACCATTAACCACATATATCATCTAGTTCAGTATGCTTATATATAGGGCATATGTAGGGTCGAACTTACCGCCCGCCCAACCACCGTCCCACCACATACCAAACCACATGATATATTGTTCCTGGTGATAATTAAGCATTTCATCCCATACCTTTGATTCACAACGTTTTGAATAACTTGAAAACCTGTTTACCTTGATCACCTGAAATGACAACCTTAACCTCATGAACAACCACCTATGTTATCCAATCAAGTATGCTTATATATAGGGCATATGTAGGGTAGAACTTACCGCCCGCCCAGCCACCGTCCCACCACATACCGGACTACTTAACATATTGTTGTTAATGATAATTAAGCGTTTCATTTCATACCATCGACATATTTGATTTTGAGTATCACAAATTGAAATACTACTGATTTCTTGAGTTCATCACGTATTCATGATCAACCATAGCATTTGTAGAAACATGATATTAAATGCTTAATTAAATGAATAACTAATCATTTAAATACAACTAAGACATGATGATTGGGCCTTAGTTGGCTCAACCAATTAGTCTTAGTTGTTGGTGGGGTCCAAGTTGTATCATCTCACATGTGGCCCATATCAGGCTTGACCCAAATGAGTCTACCCGTATGTGTCGGGACTTTCATGATGTGCCCATATCAGCTTGACCTTCAGGTCTACCGTACATGTCGGGACTTTAGGATATCCTTTGGTTTTGATCGTCTTTGTTCTCTTGAATTCGTTTGATCGTTTGATTTATTGGTTTATGCCCATATAGCTTGACTATAAAAGTCTACTATTTATGACGGGACTTTCCGTGTGTTAACACGTGGTCTCGATCTGCATACAACTGACATCCACCTTGAATTGTTCGTTATTGATTCCATTAGTTCTTCGATTCACACACGGATATGATTTCCTTGATTCTGATCCTTAGAATTCCATGGCTACAACACTGAGCTTAGATTCTTGAATTTGATCCTTAGTTTTCTTGAACACACACACTGAATGTAGATTCTTTAGATTCGATCTTTAGTTTTAGTTTACTTGATCACACACTGACTTTAGATTCTTTGGAATTGATGCCTTGATAGATTAATTGTTTGATTTAGAATTATTGTCTTACTCATAAGAGTAATTAATTAATTCGTTAATTAAATCTGCATATAGTTTACCTAGACAGGAGTCTAGGAATACATACAATAAGTAAAAGCATTTATGTAAAACATATTTAAAGAAAAGGTTAACACATGCTTCTCAGCCCCGTGTTTGTAAAACAAAAATGTTTAGAAAAGGGGCAATGAACTCACCTGTGTTGCTAAGAATTGAACCACAACAAAATGCGCGCTCGTTACTTGTAGACTATGTTTCTTCAGTACCTGAGTTGTGTTAAGAAGATTCGAATACTATAAGTATTTATAATAGACGTATCTAGGGTTTTGGTCTCGGTGTGCAACTAGGTGTCCTATGTTACTAATACGTTTCTATGATTCTCTCTAAATAGTCTAAATGTATTACCCATTTATAAACCATTATCCCGTGAATAGTCACTATTAAACCTTAGTTATGTAAGGTTTATGACTTGGACCGAATGGGTGCCCGTATGAAAAAGGACCTTGGCTATTCGGCCTTGGCCTGTCGGCCGACCTGTGGCCTGCCGCGCGGATGAAGGCCTCCTGACCGAAGGAGGGTGCCAGGCTAATGAAATGATGGCCGCATGTAGCTGGTTCGTACGAATGGGGCTTGGCCGAAGGAGGTTGCCGAGCGAATGAGGCCATTCGGTCTTGGCCGTTCGGTCGGGGCTGGTTCGGCTGTGGCCCATTCGGCCGGCCTGTGCAGCCATTCGGCCCTTCGAACTTTCAGCAAGGAAGCCTCCATTTTTTCAAAGCAAATGACCACCCCATGATGTATCTCTTGTTCCTAACCTATCCTAAGTGTGTTTTATGGTGTTTTCCTAAGGTATTGAGGGTTTAGAACTGGTTTCAATGGGGTTCGAACATAGGTTTTGAAAACCCTAAAAACCGTGATATAAAACTCAAATCTACCTCAAATTGGATGATTCAAAGCTCAGATCGGTTGTACATTCGTTATCTACAGGTTGTAGTGGTCGTTTTGACACCAAGAAGGCTCGATTTGGTTGAGAAATGAAGGATTTAGGGTTGTGGCTTCTAGAGAGAGAAAGTAGAGATAGAGAGTGGCGGAAGAGATGAGAGAGAATGGATAGTTGGGGGAGAAATGAGGAATTAAATGCCTCATTAAAGGCTTTCAACATACCCGGGTTTCCTTTCGTTTTTGTAACAAAACATCTCGGTTTTAAAAGTAAAGTTTGTAAATTTAATTTAGGTGGTAATTCCTAGTAAATTAACTAAATATCTTCCGTTTATTTTAAATTTCAGAAAATATTAAATTTACAGTTTAAATCGAATCGTATAGTCGTCGCACGTATTCCTTCGAATCGTCACCCGTACGAATACGACGATAACTACACTTTTCAATATGGTCTTCTAATTATTGGACATCATTCAGAACGTTAAACTTTCAGATATATTCGTATAGATCGTCACCTCTACGAATATTCCGGCAATTTAGCATTCACGTAACGACATCTGTTGTTGTTTTGTTCTGTAAATCCTCACATATGTTTATACATAATAGAATCCTAACTAACAATCACGTGATGGTTATGTGTCGTCAGATAAATATCTGACTATTGAACCATAGTTCTGAGTTACGTTTCTGCAATGAATTTGAAACTGTTCTATGATAAGCACCAATGATAATGATATATGAATAAAAACTGAAATTTGTACCTGATTTACTATGCATGTTACTGTGTAGATCACTGTTCCGGTTACGTTTCCGGCACTGATGTTACACTAACAAAAGGTTAGTTTCAAGAGAAAAAGATTGTAGATTTGGTTAAAGAAAATGAGGAATTAAAAATTAAAGTCTTGCAAAATAATCATGTAGTTTCTGTGCACCTCGAGTCAGTACAAAAACTGAAAGTAGAATTGTCAACAGCTAGGGAATAGGCAGAGATGCACAAAAGCAAGCTCGAGAATTACCAGAATTCTCAGTACGTTATTGATTACTTTGCTGCTGTGCAAAGATCATCGAACGATAATACCGGTTTGGGGTATCATGTAGTACCGCCTCCTTCAAGCTATGTTCCAAGGCCACAAATTGACCATGAGCTTGAAGTGCATCCAGCTTCTCTAAGCGAGTCTGAGCCTAAAAATGTTCCTGAAAATGTTAGAGCCTCGTCTTCTGATGAAAACGTATCATTTGATAGTAATGCCCCAATCATCGAAGACATCACTGAGTCGGAATACTATTCCGAAATTTTGAGGCAAAATGGATACAAAGGAAAAGATGTTGAGAAAAAGGTTGTTGAGACCAAGCAGTCAAAATCTGAAATTAAACAAGTTGAGAAGGTGGTGACTAAACCTACAAAGGTTTCTAAACCAGTGAATTCAAACAAACCAACCACTACTCTCAAGCCAATTGTGTATGTTAGATCATCTAATACACATCAAGGAGAGTCTAGCAGAAATTTTCAAAAGAAAATTGTGAAGTCTAAAAAGGTAGAGAAAGTGGATTCCTTCTTTGACAATTTTGGGGCCGGGCAAAGAGTAAAATCAAAGAGATTTGAAAAGAAAATGGATAAATCAAATAAAAGTCCAACTGGTTTAGGAACAAAAGTTCATCTTCAAAGGTTCTCATAAGATCTTTGAGTTCATCATTTTTTTATGATGAATTCCAACCGAAGACCCAAACTAAAGAGCGTAAGGGTTACCGGTGTGGTAAAACAGGTCATTTGGTTGCTGACTGCAATGTAGGATTCAGTTCGAGTGATTGTGGTAGTTCGAGGTCTTTCTCACCAAGGGAAACACGCTGTAACATCACTGTATTTTCGGTCGTCCGTACATCCGTACGATTGTACTGTTACGACCTGATATAATAATTATTAATGACACTAAATTAATGGATGCATTATTTGATGATTATCACTGTTATTGGTATACATATTTAGAAAATATTATTATATGCGTAAACCATGGGGAGTTTAGCTGTAACCCAACTAAACAGAACCAGAGAGTTTATCACTGATGAATTCACAGATATGAATTATTGGTTTGGAAATGGTAAGGAGTTTGAGTTGGTGGTGGTATGGTTGCTAAACATAGTCAAGGACACATGGTCATGGTTTATCGAAATATCGGTGGGACGGTGGCTGGGGCAGTTGCGACTGACCCCTACATATGCCCTATACATATGCATATTTCGGTCTGCCATGGATGTGTCAGTGACTTGGGTTTAGTGGGTTTGGATTGGGAATTACGATATTAAAGTTAATAAAATAATGGAAGCTTTATTGGAAATGAATACGTGATGGTGAGGTTACGAACATAATTTAAACGCAAATATTAATTCAGAAATATTGACTTAATAAAGGTATTCGCGTGGGTGACGATTCACACGAATATAATTGTTAAGAATAATATTCTGAAACGATTATTCCATAAATCGTAAATCGAATCGAAATACGGTACGAGCATCGGATTCGCAAAGGTGACGATCTTTACGAATACGTAAATGAGTAGCGCGTTTCGACGAGATAACAAAATAATTAATTATGATATTAAACTAATAAATGAAATATAAAATTATTATTAGGAATCATAACCGAAAACAAAATCCAATAAAACGGGTAATTTAAATATATAAATTAACGAAAATGAAACGGAATCGCTTTTACGAAATAATCTAATTAAAAATGTTTTATTTCTTTGAAACGTAATTATTTACACGGGTTTTAATTTAAATAAGCTTTACGCTAAAAACCGAACATTTAAATAAGTTTATCGTGATAAAAACGAGATCGAACACACGGGGACAACGCGGGTTACTAAAGAAGAAGAAGTCATCTTCTTCTTCATTTTACACACACTCTTTCTCTCTCTAGTTCACCAAAAACGCACACACACTCTCTCTCTAACTTCTCACTACGATATCTCTCTCATTTCTTGGCGGATTCGCGTGATTCTTGGCCTTAAACGACCACAAGATCAAGGGGAACAAGAAAGTACAAGAAAATCCCGCGCTTGATCAAGGATGATACCAATTTTAAATATTATTTTGTTTTAAAACTCGGAGGTGAAACATGTATACCAATTTTAAATATTATTTTGATAACACAAGGATGATACCTGTTTATCAATATGATATTCACATTATAAAATTATCGTTTATTTATGGATTATCAGTTATTATCATTTATCCGTGTAACATTGTCATTGACTTCGGTCAATAACAAAGATTACATGTATTGCCACTTGGATTATCACAACTCCATGAATCATTGCCTTTAACTTCGGTTAGTTGCATTTGATTTCATGTATTGTCACGTGGTTAGCCACCACTCCATGGATCATGACTTTAACTTATGTTAATTTCATAAATTCCATGTATTGTCACAGATACTATTTGAGAATATTGATGTTTGAGATTTGTTGAATGGTTATGTGGTTGATTACCTATTATTGTCTATGATTATCTAGGATTAACTATGATTAAATTGATTATGTGATAATGTGTTGGTTATGTGTTTGGATTTTGTGCTAGGATGATTGTGTTGGATTTTCACGCAGGTACTCTTGTGGATTTCCTCAGAAAGACCATAAGCTTTTATACTCATTTTAATCAAAACTTTTTATAAAACCTTTTAAACATAAACTTTTATATTCATTTTATAAAATACTTTTAAGTATAAAAAGTTATGATTACTCACCAACTACTTCGTAGTTGACACTTGATTTTCTTACATGTTTCAGGTAATGAAGACAAATAGGTTGAGGAGGATGATCTCTTCTATTTTGGACATCATCACACAGGATTCTTGGACTTAGCTAATTAACTGAATTTCTGGCGATTAGAGTTTAGTTATCTTAGCTAATTCTTTTGTGTAATTGATGTATTTAATTCATGATGAACATGATTTTTGGTGTAATTAATTTGGTTGATTAAATGATTATGTGATGATTTAATTAGATGCCCACGAGCTTATGAACAATCTACACATCCCTCGTGGCATCCCGACGTTTCCACCATCGGTCACTCGTGGTATACTACAAAGGTGGTGGGACGGTGTAAGGGAGGTTGCGATCTACCCTTGCATATGACCTATACATATACCATTTGTAGTATATCGGGAGTCTGTCAGTGTCAGGAACTTAGGATATTATTAAGAAATGTTGTGAAGTTGAGTTGATGGGAAATTCGTTGATGGTATGTTTATTGGATTGGTTTGGATTGACTCATGGATGCCCACACTTATTGAACACTTATAAAATCACTTGTGAACACGCACTTATTGGACACGTAGGGTGCATAGGACTAACGAACGATATGAACGATTAGTGATGGAACATGGACTTGGGTAATGATATAGACACTTGTAAAATATAAACGCATAGTGATGATACTAACACTTAGTGATGGTATGGACATTTAATGAGAATAAATTATAGGGAGGATATGAACACTTAGTGACAATAAGAGGACTCAGTGATGATATGAACCCTCATTGATAATTATGAACATTGGGATTTAGTATGGATTTTAGTGAACTTAGACATTAGGGGAACTTTAATGTTAGGTGAACTTAGACATTAGGTGAACTTAGAAATAGGCAAACCTACATGTCAGGTGAACTTAGACATTAAGCGAATCTAATTGTTCAAGGGAACTAGAGACCACTTCACTCAAAATTATCCTACGTAGGATAAGGTTTGTGAAGTGAGACAATGGGAAGATACATGATACACCCTAAATTCTGACAAGGGCATAATCGTGGTGCAATGCAACAGTGGTGGGACGGTGTAGGGGAGATTGCGATCTACCTCTGCATATGCCCTATATATAAGCTTGTTGCATTGCATCGGGAGGTTGTCAGTGTTGGTATAGGGTGTGGAATGTATGGAACTTAGGAATATTTAGCTAATATTAGTTATGACCAACTAGGACACATAGTATAACATTAGGAAATTTAGCTAATATTAGTTATGACTAACTGTTTAAATGAACTCATTTGACCATTGTTTGTATAACTTACGTTGTAAACGGTAGTAACATGTTTCTAATTCCTCTGAAACATGCCGCCGCGCCGTCACAATGAAGACGATTCAAACAATGGGGATGCTAACAACAGTAATGCCAACTCCGTCATAGAAGAGTTAGCAAACCTTATCTCTGGATTGGTGAACCAATTGACTCAAGCCAATCAGTCTCTCACTCAGAACAGAGGTGGTGCAAACCCACCAACTTGCACCTTCAAACACTTCAACTCCTATAATCCACTGAAGTTTACGGGTTCTGAAACTGCCACTGGTGGTTCGAGAGTATGGAGAACACTTTCATCAATAGCGATTGCCCCGATAATCTGAAAGTTCGTTATGCCACTAGTGTTTTCCAAAAGAGAGCACTAACATGGTGGAATGGGGAGAAACGAACTAGGGGAGTTGATGCTGCTCTAGCACTGACTTGGACTGAGGTCAAGAACTTGATGACCACTGAATTCTGTCCTCGCAGTGAGATGAAGAAACTGGAGACGGAGTTCTGGGAACTCAAACAGGATAGCGGGGAGAATGTTATCTACAATACTCAATTTCATGAGTATAGTCTGCTGGTGCCTCATCTGGTGACACCTTTGGAGAGAGCAATTGAGAAGTATATCGGCGTGCTGCCGATGCAGATTCAAGACATTGTCTATGGAAGCAACCCTAAGACCCTGGAAGCTGCAATCCGTTTATCTGCGACATTGACTGATAATCATGTGAACGCTGGAACACTCACGAGAAAGGGAACAAAGAAGACCGACTCCAAATCAACTGCAAAGGAGGTTTCTACTGAAGTCAAGACTGAACAAGGCAGTTCATCCAAAAGCAGCAACAAAAAGAGGAAGACCAGAAACTTCGTGGTCACTGCTCCTGCTGCTAAGTCCGCGCAGCAATCGTCAAACAACACTACTGCCAGGAATTATGTTGGGAACACTCCCCAATGTAATACCTGCCGATATCACCATGCACCTTACTTGCCATGTCGCGTCTGCAACAACTGTGGCAAGTATGGTCATTTTGCCAATGTCTGTCGGAGTGCTCAGCAAGCCCAAAGGATGCAACCTGCTCCGCTTGCACTAACAGCTCCGCATGCACAACCTATTCCAGCTGTACTCATTTGCCAGGTACCTCCTGCGCAGGCAAGAGCCTGTTATGAGTGTGGTGAAGTGGGTCACTTCAGAAATCAATGCCCAAAGTTGACTGGGAACAATCAGAGGGTGGCAAGAGGCCGGGCGTTTCAACTGAATGCTCCAGCTGCTCAAGCCAACCAAGATGTGGTCAACGGTACATTTCTGATCAACAACTCCTATGCATCTGTCTTATTTGATTCTGGTGCCGATAGGAGTTTCGTTTCATATGATTTTGAATGCTTGCTTGGTAGAACACGTACATATTTAGATAAACCGTTTAACGTGGAGGTGGTTGACGGAAACACTATTGATATTGACACTGTTATTATTGGATGTACTGTGAACTTAAATGATCACGTTTTCCCAATTGATCTCATACCTATGCATCTTGGTAGCTTTGATGTTATCATAGGCATGGATTGGTTAGCCACCCACAAAGCGGAGATTGTTTGCCATAAAAAATATATTCGTATTCCGTTGCCTTCGGGTGAAACTTTAAGAGTATTTGGAGAAACTTCTAGTAAAGGTCTTAAGCTGATGTCATGAACTAAAGCACACAAGTACCTTAGGAAGAAATGTATAGCATTCTTAGCGCACATTGTGGAGAAAAAGGAGAAAGGAAAGAGCATTGAAGACGTTCCTGTAATCAGAGATTTTCTTGAAGTATTTCCAGATGATTTGCCGGGTCTTCCACCAGAACGTCAAGTAGAGTTTTGAATTGACTTAGTACTTGGTGCGAATCGCCAAAGCTCCTTACAGACTTGCGCCTTCAGAGTTACAAGAATTGGCGAGCCAACTGCAAGAGTTGACTGACAAAGGATTTGTTCGCCTGAGCCATTCGCCATGGGGTGCACCGGTCCTGTTCGTCAAGAAGAAGGACGGGTCATTCTGAATGTGTATCGACTACCGCGAATTAAACAAACTCACAATTAAGAATCGATATCCACTGCCGCGCATCGATGACCTCTTCGATCAGCTTCAGGGCTCGGCATGGTTTTCAAAAATAGATTTGAGGTCTGGGTATCATCAGCTTCGCGTACATGATGATGATATTCCCAAGACAGCTTTCAGAACAAGATATGGCCATTATGAATTCCTGGTAATGCCTTTCGGCCTTACCAATGCACCGACGGTTTTCATGGACCTCATGAACCGTGTTTGCAGGCCATACTTGGATAAGTTTGTGATTGTATTCATTGATGATATTTTGATATACTCAAAGACCAAGGAAGAACACGAGAAACACCTTAAGTTGGTTTTGGAGATCCTAAGAGAAGAGCGACTGTATGCCAAATTCTCTAAATGTGAATTTTGGCTTAAGGAAGTTCAATTCTTGGGGCACATAGTCAATGAAAATGGTGTTCACGTAGATCCAGCGAAGATTGATGCGGTAAAGAATTGGAGTACACCGAAGACACCAACGGAAATTCGATCGTTTCTTGGACTTGCCAGTTACTATCGGCGGTTTATTTCGAATTTCTCCAGGATTGCTGTCCCTCTTACTTCTTTAACTCAAAAGAATAAACCATATGAGTGGGGACCGAAGCAAGAAGAGGCGTTTCAGACTTTGAATCAGAAACTTTGTGATGCTCCTGTCTTGACACTGCCTGATGGAAATGATGATTTTGTGGTCTATTGTGATGCATCCAACCTAGGTCTCAGTTGTGTTCTTATGCAACGGGGAAAGGTCGTGGCCTATGCATCAAGACAACTGAAAATTCACGAGAAAAACTACACTACACACGACTTGGAACTTGGTGCAGTCGTGTTTGCCTTGAAAATATGGAGACATTATCTTTACAGAACTAAGTGTATAGTGTTCACTGACCATAAGAGTTTGCAACATATTCTCAATCAGAAAGAACTTAACATGAGACAACGGAGATGGGTTGAACTGTTGAATGATTATGACTGTGAAATTCGCTACCATCCTGGCAAAGCGAATGTAGTAGCAGATGCGCTTAGTCGCAAGAGTCAAGTTCAGATTCATAATGTCCGAGTGCACACTAATCTCCGTAATGTTGTTCTCACAGCCCAACAACACTCATTGGCTCAGGATAACTTGAAAACTGAGATGTCTTGCGGGGCTGAAATCTTATTGGAAACTAAGGATGATGCTTTGATGTATTATTTGAATTGGTTGTGGATACCGAACAAAGGTGATCTTAGGATGGTGATTATGGATGAAGCTCATAAGTCTCGTTACTCAATCCATCCGGGTGCCGATAAGATGTATCAAGACCTTCGGGCGTTGTACTGGTGGCCTGGAATGAAGAAGGATATTGCTGAATATGTGTCTAAGTGCCTTAACTGTGCAAAAGTCAAGGCAGAACACCAGCGACCTTCGGGATTGTTAATACAACCAGAAATACCGATGTGGAAGTGGGAGAATATCTCTATGGATTTCATTACTAAATTCCACGAACCGCAAACGGTAAGGATAGTATTTGGGTGATAATTGACAGATTAACCAAGTCTGCTCATTTCTTACCGATACGCGAGACGTACCCTGTGCGGAAATTAGCTCGTATCTATGTTGATGAGATCGTTAGCCGACATGGTATTCCCTTAAGCCTAATATCGGATCGTGATGCTCGTTTCACGGCACGATTTTGGGAATCACTTCATGAAGCTTTGGGAACAAGACTGCATCTTATCACCTACTATCATCCTCAAACAGATGGATAGACAGAGCGAACGATTCAGACACTTGAAGATATGTTGAGAGCTTGTGTCATTGATTTCGGTGGCAATTGGGATAGCCATCTACCACTGGTTGAGTTCTCGTATAACAACAGTTATCACGCGAGCATTGGTATGGCGCCGTTCGAAGCTCTTTATGGCAGAAAATGTCGGTCACCTATTTGTTGGACCGAGGTCGGCGAATCGCAGATCACTGGTCCCAAAATTATTCAAGAAACGACTGACAAGATCCGCCAGATCCGTGACAATCTGTTAGCTGCACGTAGTCGACAGAAAAGCTACGCGGATAAACGACGGAAACCCTTAGAGTTTGAAGTTAATGATATGGTATTACTCAAAGTATCTCCCTGGAAAGGAGTGGTACGATTCGGGAAGAAGGGTAAGCTCGCTCCGCATTATGTTGGCCCTTTTAAGATTCTTGAACGGATCGGGAAGGTTGCCTACAAGTTGGAACTTCCTCCTGAACTTAGCAACGTACACCCGACGTTTCACGTGTCCAATTTAAGAAAGTGCTTAGCTGATCGGGATCTTCAGGTACCACTCGATGGCATTCGCGTCGATGATACCATGCACTTTATTGAAAGACCAGTGAAGATAATGGATCGTGTGGTTAAAAAGCTCAAACGCAGTAGAATTCCAATTGTCAAAGTACGTTGGGAATCGAAGCGGGGTCCAGAATTCACCTGGGAACGTGAAGATCAGATGAAGCTTAAGTACCCACATTTATTTACTACGGTCACTCCAAGTTGAATTTCGGAACGAAATTTCTTTAACTAGGGGAGACTGTAACATCACTGTATTTCCGGTCGTCCGTACATCCGTACGATTGTACTGTTACGACCTGATATAATAATTATTAATGACACTAAATTAATGGATGCATTATTTGATGATTATCACTGTTATTGGTATACATATTTAGAAAATATTATTATATGCGTAAACCATGGGGAGTTTAGTTGTAACCCAACTAAACAGAACCAGAGAGTTTATCACTGATGAATTCATAGATATGAATTATTGGTTTGGAAATGGTAAGGAGTTTGAGTTGGTTGTGGTATGGTTGCTAAACATAGTCAAGGACACATGGACATGGTTTTTCGAAATAGCGATGGGACGATGGCTGGGGCAGTTGTGACTGACCCCTACATATGCCCTATACATATGCATATTTCGGTCTGCCACGGATGTGTCAGTGACTTGGGTTTAGTGGGTTTGGATTGGGAATTACGATATTAAAGTTAATAAAATAATGGAAGCTTTATTGGAAATGAATACGTGATGGTGAGGTTACGAACATAATTTAAACGCAAATATTAATTCAAAAATATTGACTTAATAAAGGTATTCGCGTGGGTGACGATTCACACGAATATAATTGTTAAGAATAATATTCTAAAACGATTATTCCATAAATCGTAAATCGAATCGAAGTACGGTACGAGCGTCGGATTCGCAAAGGTGACGATCTTTACGAATACGTACGTGAGAAGCGCGTTTCGACGTAATAAAAAAATAATTAATTATGATATTAAACTAACAAATGAAATATAAAATTATTATTAGGAATCATAACCGAAAACAAAATCCAATAAAACGGGTAATTTAAATATATAAATTAACGAAAATGAAACGGAATCGCTTTTACGAAATAATCTAATTAAAAATGTTTTATTTCTTTGAAACGTAATTATTTAAATGTGTTTTAATTTAAATAAGCTTTACACTAAAAACCGAACATTTAAATAAGTTTATCGCAATAAAAACGAGATCGAACACACGGGGACTACGCGGGTTACTAAAGAAGAAGAAGTCATCTTCTTCTTCATTCTACACACACTCTTTCTCTCTCTAGTTCACCAAAAAGGCACACACACTCTCTCTCTCTAACTTCTCACTACGATATCTCTCTTATTTCTTGGCGGATTCGCGTGATTCTTTGCCTTAAACGACCACAAGATCAAGGGGAACAAGAAAGTACAAGAAAATCCCGTGCTTGATCAAAAATTCGAGGTAAATCTTGAGCTTCTTTCTGTTTTTACACTTAAACATACAATAACCATCATCATTATCATTGTGAACGACTTTAAGGTTTTAAAAACCCTAAAACGAGATTATAGGACCATGTAGAAGCTATGTATGGTCGTGAATCAGCAGGGGCTTGAGGATGATGAAGATGGAATAGCAGGTTCGCATCCCAGCAGGGGGCTGAACCATGCAATCGCATCTGCCGAACCCTTAGGGTGGCCGGCCGAACCATCTACAGTCTCACGAACCCTCTGCGCCACTCCTAAGTCCCGAACCCTTCTGCCTTAGACGAACCATGCCATCTGGAACGAACCTTCTTGGGTTCACGAACCCTTGTGGACGGGAAACATGGTGGCCGAACCATGGGGATGGCCACGAACCCTAGCAAACCATTGAGCGAACCCTCCCACGAAGCTTCATGGCTGCCGAACCTATATGGTGGCCGAACCCTCTCTAGGCGAACCCTGGTTCAGCCGAACCTCAGCCCTAGGCGAACCTTGATGCATGACCGAACCTAGAGCCATGAACCCACAAGGTGGCGAACCTTCTTTGTCTGCATGGGCCTTGCATGAAACGAACCGAACCACAAACCTCCAATGTAGCCGAACCCTAACGAAAGGGATACGGAAGCTGGGCCGAACCTTAATCCACCTAACCAGCTAAGCAACGAATCAAAGGGTTCGTGGGACTGCTAGGGCAGCGAACCTAAAGGAGATTATGTCTAGGGTTCGCTGAATTCGATCTCGATAAAACCTAAGATTCGAACTAAGGTTTAAGGAGGAATAAAAGGAATATAATAAATGGGTGTAATTGCACATGCATGGAGAATTCAAGTGGCCACCTTTTCATAATAAAAACTATATATGTTAAATTGAGAATTAAAGTGAGTATTTGATGAGTATGACTTAAACATAAATTACTTAGAACAAAAATTGGCTTTTAGCTTAAATCATGGTGGTCAAATAAATTAATCATGCATGCAAGAAATGATGTATACATAATTAAGGTTATCACTTTGGAGTATACAAATCTATGGAAAACACATATGGATATCTCAATTGATTATCACTATTGAATGATTTAAATCAATAAGTTTAAAGTACATTCTAGTGAAGATCAATTATAAAATATAGGATAAGTCATTTTAATTTGGATTAAATAAATAAGTTAATTGGACACTTAAGAATTTAAGTAAACACTTATAGATACTTAATTGAAATGTGATGCGTATACTTATGAACACAAACACCTAATAACTACAGATTGTTGAGTTAACTTTGAGTTCACTTACGCGAGCAC
Organism: Mikania micrantha; assembly: GCA_009363875.1. NCBI lineage: Eukaryota > Viridiplantae > Streptophyta > Magnoliopsida > Asterales > Asteraceae > Mikania > Mikania micrantha. The sequence continues at coordinate 21,767,107 of CM018680.1, forward strand.
GCATATTACAAAGACACTGATTCTAAGGACTCAGGTGAGTTCTCATACCCTCCCATTTAAACTGTTTTGTTTTAAAACTCGGAGGTGAAACATGTATACCAATTTTAAATATTATTTTGATAACACAAGGATGATACCTGTTTATCAATATGATATTCACATTATAAAATTATCGTTTATTTATGGATTATCACTTATTATCATTTATCCGTGTAACATTGTCATTGACTTCGGTCAATAACAAAGATTACATGTATTGCCACTTGGATTATCACAACTCCATGAATCATTGCCTTTAACTTCGGTTAGTTGCATTTGATTTCATGTATTGTCACGTGGTTAGCCACCACTCCATGGATCATGACTTTAACTTATGTTAATTTCATAAATTCCATGTATTGTCACAGATACTATTTGAGAATATTGATGTTTGAGATTTGTTGAATGGTTATGTGGTTGATTACCTATTATTGTCTATGATTATCTAGTATTAACTATGATTAAATTGATTATGTGATAATGTGTTGGCTATGTGTTTGGATTTTGTACTGGGATGATTGTGTTGGATTTTCACGCAGGTACTCTTGTGGATTTCCTCAGAAAGACCATAAGCTTTTATACTCATTTTAATCAAAACTTTTTATAAAACCTTTTAAACATAAACTTTTATACTCATTTTATAAAATACTTTTAAGTATAAAAACTTATGATTACTCACTAACTACTTCGTAGTTGACACTTGATTTTCTTACATGTTTCAGGTAATGAAGACAAGTAGGTTGAGGAGGATGATCTCTTCTATTTTGGACATCATCACATAGGATTCTTGGACTTAGCTAATTAACTGAATTTCTGGCGATTAGAGTTTAGTTAGTTTAGCTAATTCTTTTGTGTAATTGATGTATTTAATTCATGATGAACATGATTTTTGGTGTAATTAATTTGGTTGATTAAATGATTATGTGATGATTTAATTAGATGCCCATGAGCTTATGAACAATCTACACATCCCTCGTGGCATCCCGACGTTTCCGCCATCGGTCGGGGTGTTACACTCACAAGTGTTTTACTTGTTGTGGTAAGGGCATATTTCTGTTAATTGCCCTAATAACAAATTCAGAAAGAGTTAGAATGAGGAGATGCCGGTGCGTGTTCCAAGTGGGAGTTCTAGGAAAGATAGACCAAGTGAAGACGAAATGAAATTATTCGAAAATTCAACCCTGATTGTTTTTGGGTGAAGGAAGAAATTAAGAAAAAGAAAAGATTTTTTGAAAAACAAAAGAAATGTTAAAAAGATTGAGAAAATTGTGACTTCATCGGATGATGAGTCATTTGAAAATTTTTCTTCAATATTCTCATTTTCAAAACAACATACTAAGTCTAAATCATTTTGAAAACTCAAGAACAAATCAGGTGGCGAATTCTATAAGAAAGGGGAGGATACGAGTGATGATGGTTATTCAATCAAGTCATCACAGAAGAATGGAAAGGTTCCATTCAGGGAGACTCTACGCCGAAACGGCGAGGGTCATCACTTTTGAGTACTAACAAGTTTTTTTTTTAATTTATTGTGCAGATTACATCCACAGGCCATATTAGCAATCGTTGGATTGTTGATAGTGGATGTTCCCGACATATGACTTGTGAATTAAGCTTGTTAAGAGATGTCAAGCTTGTGAAGGGGAGTTATGAGAACTTCACTGGAGACAAGGGAGGTCAAATCACAGGGATTTGTAGTTTGACAAATGGGAAGGTTTCTTTTGACAATGTTAATTTTTGTAAAGAGTTAACTAACAACTTGTTAAGTGTCTCGTAGATTTGTGATAAAGAATACAAAGTGATGTTTGACAAAGAGAGGGGTTACGTGCTCAAGCAAAGATTCAAGGTTACAAAGGAGTGTATTCTAATGACAGATGAGCGTAGCAAGGACCTCTACATGCTTGACATGGAAAAAGCGGAGATAGTAAATAATATGGAAACGTGCCTGGTGTCCAAAGCTATTGAACAGGACACACGTTCATGGCACAGGCGAATAGGACATTTCCACATTCGGAAAATGAACCATCTTGTACACAATCATTTAGTTGATGGTGTACCTTTAAAACATTTTCGACTTTCGAATGTGTGTGTCTCATGTAAAATGGGTAAACAGAAAATGAAGTCTCATAAAACAAAGAAAATCTTTTCTATTGACATGCATCTTGAACTTTTTCACATGGATCTTTTTGGACCCATCAATGTGAAGAGTATAAGTGATGACTCCTATTGTCTTGTGGTGACTAATGACTTTTCAAGATTTTCATGGGCTATTTTCTTGAAACATAAATCAGAAACTTATGAAAACTTTGTTTTGTTGATTAATAGATTGTAGACACTATATAAGCTAAGGGTGAGGCGTGTAAGATCTGACAATCGGACTGAGTTCAAGAATCATCAAATGGAGGAATTCTGCAACTCCAAAGGCATCCAGCAGCAATTCAGTGCACCATATGAGCCTCAAATGAATGGTGTAGCTGAAAGGAAGAATGGGACGTTGATCGAACCTGCAAGAACGATGCTAGCAGATTCTAAACTTCCTATTACTTTTTGGAGCGAAGCCGTGGCTACTGCTTGCTTTACCCTTAACCGACTTTTAATTGTCAAAAGACACAACAAAAATTGTTATAAATTGCTTCAAAGTCATAAGCCTAATATGGAACAATTGGAACCTTTTGGGTCTCCTTGCACAATGCTGAAGAAGGATTCCAAATTCAATTCTAAAGTTGAAGAGGTTTTCTTTCTAGCATATGGTCTTCCAAACAAACGTGTGTTTAACAAACGTACGGGTGTTGTGGAATTGTGGTATCATGTCGATGTCCAACGACATACACCTATACCAAATGGGAGGGGTCCATATTGGCTTTTCGATTACAATAAGTTGTTTGAATCTTAATATGTCTTCAACTGTTTCTGATGATGAGATAACCTTACAAATGTTGTATGATTTGCAGAATTCAGATGAACAAGGGATTTCTCATAAACATAAAGATGAAGTTATTACACCACATGGGGAAGGTACTTTAGGGGTTCATACTAAAGACTGGTCATCAGAGAATGACAACGAGGTCTTTGAAGATGCCATCTCCCATGATCAAGACCTTGATCAGAACATCAACAATCTTGATCATGAAGTGGTTGCACAACAATTTCCTGTCACGCGTGTTCACGTCAATCATCCACTTGACCAAATAATAGGAGATCCTAGTGTGGTAGTGCGAACACGTCATCAAGTTACAAACGAGGAAAGTATGTATGTTGAGTTAGAGAAAACTCATGGCAGTCAGGAGATCTTGATGCAATCGGCATTTATTTCTCAAATAGAACCAAAGACTATGAATGAAGCTTTGCGTGAGCCTGTCTGGGTGGAGGCCATGCAAGAGGAGTTGAATCAATTTCGCAAATCGGGGGTCTGGCACTTGGTAGAACTGCTAAAAGGGGAGAAAAATATTGGCACATGATGGGTGCTGCGATGCAAGCGAGATGACAGAGGTGTAATAGTCCGAAACAAATCTCGCTTAATGATTCAGGGTTTTAGAGAAATTGAAGGAATTTATTACGATGAAGTGTTTGCACCAGTGGCACGGCTAGAAGCAATTCGATTATTTCTTGCTTATGCAGCCAATAAGAAGTTCAAAGTATTTCAGTTAGATGTTAAATTTGCTTTTCTGTATGGATCTTTGAAGGAAACAGTGTATGTTAGTCAGCCACCGGGCATTGAGGATCCAAATCATCGGGATCAGGTTTACCTCTTGGACAAAGCACTGTATGGTCTTCATTAGGCCCCAAGAGCCTGGTATGAGACCTTATCGACTCACCTTATTGAACATGGGTTCAATAGGGGTCAGATTGACAAAACTTTGTTCTTTCGGGAAAAGGGAAAGGACATTCTCCTTGTTCAGATCTATGTGGATGACATCATCTTTGGATCTACCGATGAACAAATGTGCATGGAATTCAAAGAGGTGATGATTGATAAATTCGAGATGAGTGCGATGTCAGAAATCAAGTTCTTCCTTGGTTTAGAAGTAGACCAAACCGATAAATGGATCTTCATACATCAAACCAAATATATTCAAGATGTGCTAAAACGGTTTATCATGCTTGACTCAAAACCAATCTCCACGCCTATTCAGCCTAATAACGGGATTGCGCCTGACCTTAAGGGGGAGTTGGTAGATCCCACACTTTATCGTGATATTATTGGAAGTTTGATGTATTTGACTGCGTCACGGCCATATATAGTTTTTGCTACAAGCATCTGTGCCAAATATCAATCTAAACCTAAGGTGTCACATCTGATATTAGTCAAACGGATTCTTCGTTACCTGAAGGGTACACAAGACACCGGTCTGTGGTATCCTAAGGATGATAACTTTTCCTTCAATGCCTACAGTGACTCAGACTATGGAGGGTGCTATGGAGGGTGCAAAACGGATGCCAAATACACAACTGGTGGTGCACAATTCTTGGGGAAAGACTTGTCTCGTGGAAATGTAAAAAGCAAACTTCAGTAGCTACTTCCACGTACGAAGCAGAATACATAGCTGCTGCAAGTTATTGTTCACAAGTGTTGTGCATACAACAGCAAATGCGAGACTATGGTTGGAATTTTCTTAGTACCCCTATACATGTTGATCACGACGCAGCTATTGCTATTACCAAAAATCCAGTGTATCATTCGCGTTCAAAACACATTGATATCCGGTTTCATTTCATATGCGATTGCCATGAAAAGAAGCTCATTGATGTGGTGAAGATACACACAAATGAGCAACGCGCAGACCTTCTCACTAAGGCCTTCGAACGAACTCGTTTTGAGTATTTACTAAAACTTAACGGAATTCTGAGGTCATACCGAATCAATTCCTTTATAATCAATTTTTATTGAATCAACATCAGATTTTTTCTTTATAGCATCTTTTTTTCATAAATCGTTTTGTGTTTTAGGTTTTTAGGGGGAGAAAAATTTGAAAAATCAAAAATATTTGAAAAATCAAAAACACAAAAACAATATAAATTTTTCAAAAATACAAAACCATTGAAAAATGCTAAAATTTGAGAAATTGATTCGACCTAGTGAGAAATGATGGTACGTTGTAGCAATCGGAAGCGCATCTGAATCATACTAGAACTTAAACATGAAGAGCATTCACAATTACTAAGTATGATAAGTTGGTAGGTTTATAACTTAGTTGTGATAACCTTTGACAAAATTATGATCATACTTTGTGGGAAACAATTGCTTAGGACACAATGTTTAGCTTTGTCCTGAAAGCGTGGTTTTTGTTCTCACAATGATTGCTTCTTGCTCTAAGGTCACTTAAATGATAGTATTTGATCATGCTTTTCATTTTAAATTTTTTAAAAAGAAATTCTAAACTTGTTTTTCTTTTATTTTCGTTCAAAGCTGAAGCATTCTTTGTCACACCCCTGCGCCGCGTGCGGAATCCACGGCGCGGTGACGTATGAACAGTTGAATCATGCACAAGTATTGAATAAGAACAACCACTATGGATTACTAAGTTGCATAATGTTTAGACAATTGTTTAGTTACAGACAATCTATCTACCAAAAGAAAGACAACTACAGACCCAAAATATAGTTTACAAAATAAGACTTCAAACAAGACAATTAAACAATTAGGATTTAGTGTGTTTCTAATCCTACCTAGCATGTTTCTTCATCTTGTTCTATCTTAGAATGGTCCCCTTAGTTGTCCCTGAGAAAGTCTTAAACCTGATTACCTGAAACACGTGAAAAGTAACTGTCAACTACAGAAGTAGTTGGTGAGAACAATAGGTTTTAACGTATGAAATCATGAATATAAGATATAAGGCATAGGTAAGTTAAAGCAATAAATGATTCACATGGATGAGCTGCAACCCAAACTAACATCAAGTAAGAAAATGAGTGTAAACAGTCCAATCACTGTTTGCACGAAAGCCAACATATAATATCAAGTCCCAAACCCGTTTGGAGTTAGATAATGTATAGCAATTTTGAAAACCAACCATAATGAAACCAGACCTGCAGTTAGCTTTTAAAACAAATTTAAAAGCTAACTCCATCCTGGATAAGAACCAATGTGTCCGCTTTCCCTTGTTGTGATCACCCAGTACTAACGCTAATGAATATGATACTTGGTGCTTTTACAAGTTTGTTTACAACAATAGACACCATGTTTCTGAACCTTACTTTAACCGAACGTGTTAATGCCTTATTCGATAACATGAATTGAAACCTTGATTTAATTCCATGAATTAAATCCTTTGATTTGAATACCATGAAATGAACCTCTTTATTTGAATACCATGAAATGAACCTCTGGATTTGAATACCATGAAATGAACCTCTTGATTTGAATACCATGAAATAGTGACCTTGTATAATAACAAGGTTTATAATAAAAGAGTTTATAAAATCCTTTATAAAACCTTTTTAGTGAAAATAGTTTAATAGTTGATAATTCCTTTAAAACAGTTGACAATTCCTTTAAAACAGTTGATGAATCCCTTGGATTCGTAAAATGAACCTGAAATGTTTATAAGAATACACACATCCTATGTAATGAAATACGATAGTAAATAGAGGGTTTGATCACGTGTTCCACCCCAAAACAGTTATAAAACAGTAAAAGAGGGGCTAATGTTCTCACCCGTCTGCAGTAGACTCTGAACTAAAACAGATAGCAAGTAGCAAACATGACTTCTAATTGGTTCCTATATCATTGTAATCATACATAAGACATAAGATTTATAGTTGTATAGACTTTGATTCATTGATTGACTTGTGATCTCTTGAAATTGATTAACACTTGATTACTTGATCTCATGATTATGATTGTTAAAAGTTATGATTTGAGTCACTTGATTGATCGATGATTCATGAAAAGAGGTGCCATGTTTCTTTTATGCACAATCTTATGCATAAAATGATAAATGTTCGTGAATTTGATAACCATTGATTAACATGTGTTGTAAAAAGATGTTCAATTGTTTTAAGTCTTGATGATTGTGGTTTGATCTCATAATTAGGTTAAGTCATAACCTTAACTCAATTGAGATTAAGTCACAATTTCCCTTGAGTTGTGGGCCACACTATGGGCCTTAAGCCCATAATGATAATAGGCTTAAATAGAGGCCCACGGACTTCTTAGGTTAACAAAGGCCAATTAAATGTGATATTGGGCCAAGTGAATGTGATGTTGGGCCAATCAATATACATATGGGCCATGTAAGGTTCCAAGGATAATGTTGGGCCAATTAAAGATCGTATTGGGCCGATATAACTCAATTTGGTTTGGCTTAAGTCTATGGGATGATTGTTATTGAAATTGGGCCACATAGAATTTCATTGGGCCGAAAAGGGTTTATGGGCTGCCACTTGGGCAGCGAACCTTTTATGTTCAAGAGTTTAGGTTCGGCCAAGGCGACTCAATAGGGTTCCGCTCTTATAATGAAGGGTTCGGGATCCAGAGGTCTTATCATGGTTTGGCTGCATGGCTAATAGTTCGCCTAAGATGAGATTGGTTCGTGACCAAGAAGGTTCGGTCGAGTAGAGTAGCATGCATAGGGTTCGGCAAGTGAGCAACGAACCATGTAGGGCTCGTCTACGTGCAAGGGTCCGTCTTGTCCACAGAAGGTTCGGTGATGGCTCATGGGAACCCCTAGGGTTCGGCTTTAGTGAAATGATGTACATGGTTCGGAAATGCCCTAATGGTTCGATTTGAAGGACTTCGAAAGTTCACAGCAGTAGGAAGGTTCGTGGATGCATGAAGACTGGAGGCAGGTTCGTGAAGGCCACTTGGGTTCGGTTGGTAACCCCACGAACCAAGCAGGGTTCGTTAAGGATCGCCATGGCCTAAATGGTTCGGCCAGAAAACCTAACAGGTTCGGCCCTCTGCTGTTGTCGTCGTGCACCTCGCGAACCTGTCATCTTCACCATCAATCGACTTTGTTTCCTCAATCCAACCATTCCCATGCATTCGAACACTTCTAACCTAGTCCCCGAACATTGTTAGTCCGACTGGAGTGTTCTTGAAACCGATTGTAGCTAGGTTCGAACAACATACAACAAAACCCTATTTTTCAGATTTTCAATCGATCATACCTCGTTCTTGGCTGGATAAAACACTAGATCCCTTGTACTTCTGTGTAGAGGATGTCGATAGCTACGCTTGGACACCAAGAACACCGAATTCCGTTGAGAAACGAGCGAGATACGAGCGTTTAAAGTTCGGTTTTCTAGAGAGAGAGGGTAGACGAACTTCTAGTGAGAGAGAGGTGGTTGGCTGAATTTAATGAGAGAATAAGCCTTGTTCAAGGCTTTTATAGCCCGTGTGGTATTCGGGTTCGTTTCGGTCGCTCGGTTCGCGTTTCCGGAACGTAACGCGTATTTTACGCGATTTAAAATAAAAGATTTGTTAACCACAATAAAATGATGAGTTTCAAAATTGTAAAAATATAAAATAATTATTTTAACTATTATTACTCTTCGTGCGTTGTCAGATCGTTAAACACATACAATTACGTGTATACCCACAATCGCGTACGTTTTTCGATCGTATTAATTATTTAAAGTCGTTTAATCATAATTATAAGTTCAACATTCGTATTATTATGGATCGTCACCCATAACTGTACTCAGTCTCGCTTACGTATTACGATTCTTGTTGAATTAATTAATTGTCATAATATTCGTCTTAACACTACGCACTAACACTATCCTGTTACACCGAACACATTATATATATAGGGCTCACTCTCGCTGCCCACCACTATTTCGATATAACACGATACTGTTCTTGCCTAGAGTAATCGACTGTAAATAAGTAATACATACTTGTCTCTAAATAAATAAAGATCCTAACACACAAGCACATTATGAACACATGAATCCCCTTGATTAACTGAACATGGACACACACTGTTCTAACACTGTTTACGACCATCATGACTAAATGTACAAATGTTACAGTCTCCCCTAGTTAAGGGAATTTCGTCCCGAAATTAACTAGCCGAAGGTACTGTAAAAAGATGAGGGTACTTAAGCTTCATCTGGTCTTCACGTTCCCAGGTGAACTCAGCACCGCGTTTGCCCTCCCATCGTACCTTTACGATCGGGATACGGCTGCGTTTAGGTTTCTTAACCCCATGATCCATGATTTCAACCGGAAGTTCTATGAATTACATGTTGTTCTGAATCTGTATGTCTTCCAGTGGAATCTGAACATCATGATCAGCTAAGCATTTCTTAAGATTTGATACATGAAAAGTATCATGAGCATTGCTTAGCTCCACTGGAAGTTTGAGTTTGTAGGCTACGGAACCAATCCGTTCCAGGATCTCAAAAGGTCCAACGTACCTTGGTGCAAGTTTCCCTTTCTTCCCGAATCGGACAACGCCTTTCCAGGGAGAAACTTTGAGCAAGACTCGGTCACCGACTTGAAACTCAAGTGGTTTCCGACGTCGATCAGCATAACTCTTTTGCCGATCTCGTGCGGCCTTAAGCTGTGATTGAATGATGGTGATTTTGCCTGATGTTTCCTGAATGAGTTCTGGTCCTACGACCTGTGAGTCACCAACCTCGGTCCAGCAGACCGGTGATCGGCACTTTCTACCATATAAAGCTTCGAATGGTGCACATTGAATGCTCGTATGATAGCTATTGTTATATGAAAACTCAATGAGTGGAAGATGAGTGTCCCAACTTCCACCGAAGTCAATGACACAAGAACGAAGCATGTCCTCGAGTGTTTGGATAGTCCTTTCGCTTTGACCGTCGGTTTGGGGATGATACGCCGTGCTAAGATTAACACTTGTTCCCAAAGCCTTTTGCAATGATTGCCAAAAGCGAGAAGTGAAACGACTATCACGATCAGAAATGATTGATGTTGGTGTACCATGTCGCGCAATGATCTCGTTGATGTACAATGTGGATAGCTTCTCCATTTTGTAATCCTCTCGGATAGGGAGAAAATGAGCAGATTTGGTGAGTCGATCAACGATCACCCAAATCGAATCGAAACCTCGCGGAGTTCTCGGCAACTTCGTTATGAAATCCATGGAAATTTGTTCCCATTTCCATTGAGGAATTTCAGGTTGCTGCAGAAGTCCCGAAGGCTTTTGATGTTCTGCTTTGACCATTGACCATGTAAGACATTTTCCCACATACAGTGCTATGTCTTTCTTCATTCCCGGCCACCAGTAAGATGTCCTCAAGTCCTGATACATCTTATCGGCTCCAGGATGAACTGAGTATCGCGACTTATGAGCCTCATCACAGATGAGTGTGCGCAATTCTTCAGACTTTGGAATCCAAATGCGGCCGTTGAGATATAACACCCCATCAGATCGGGGTTCTAGTTTCTTCTCAATGCCACAATCCAAGTCTGTCTTGAGTTGATTGTCTGTTACTACTTGTTGTTGTGCAATACGAATCAAGTCTTTCAAGTTTGGCTGTGTGTTGATCTCCATGGCTCTGAAACGAATTGGTTTGACTGGTTCCTTGCGACTAAGAGCATCCGCCACCACATTGGCTTTACCCGGATGGTAACGAATCTCACAGTCGTAATCAGTTAGAAGCTCAACCCAACGTCGTTGTCTCATTTTGAGTTCTTTCTGATTAAGGATGTGTTCCAGGCTCTTGTGGTCTGTATAGATGACACATTTAGTACCATACAGGTAGTGTCTCCAAATCTTCAAAGCAAAAACCACAGCCCCTAACTCAAGGTCATGAGTAGTATAATTCTTCTCGTGCACCTTCAGTTGTCTTGAAGCATATGCAATGACCTTGTCCCGTTGCATAAGTACACAACCAAGACCAAGGTTTGAAGCATCACAGTAGACAATGAAATCATCACTGCCTTCTGGGAGACTAAGGATAGGGGAGTTGCATAACTTCTGTTTAAGAAGTTGAAATGCATCTGTTTGTTTCTGTCCCCATATAAAGGCTTGACTTTTCTGAGTCAATGTGGTAAGTGGCAAAGCAATTTTAGAGAAATTCGCAATGAATCTCCTGTAATAACCTGCCAGACCCAGAAATGAACAAATCTCTGTTGGAGTAGATAGGGTAGTCCAGTTCTTAATCGCCTCGATCTTTGCCGGATCTACGTGTATCCCATCTTTGTTTATGACATGCCCTAAGAAGTGAACCTCCTTTAGCCAAAATTCACACTTGGAGAATTTAGCATAAAGTTGTTCTTCTCTTAGTAGTTCTAAGACTTTCCTCAAATGATCTTCATGCTCCTGTTCTGTCTTTGAATAGATCAATATATCGTCAATAAAGACAATAACAAACCGATCTAAATACGGTCTGCAGACTCGATTCATCAAGTCCATGAACACAGCAGGTGCATTGGTCAGCCCAAATGGCATAACCACAAACTCATAGTGTCCATATCGAGTCCTAAATGCAGTCTTTGGTATATCCTCATCATTTACTCGTAACTGATGATACCCGGATCGTAAATCAATCTTAGAGAAGCAAGTTGCTCCCTGTAATTGATCAAAAAAGTCATCGATCCTTGGCAGAGGATATCTATTCTTGATTGTCAACTTGTTTAACTCACGATAATCGATGCACATACAAAATGAACCGTCTTTCTTCTTGACAAAGAGAACCAGAGCTCCCCATGGAGAGAAACTCGGTCCTATGAAACCTTTGTCTAAAAGTTCTTGAAGTTGGCTAGACAGTTCCTGCATCTCAGATGGTGCTAATCGATACGGTGACTTCGCCACTGGGTTTGCTCTAGGGACGAGATCGATTCTAAATTCCACTTGTCGGACTGGTGGTAGTCCAGGCAAGTCTTCTGGAAATACGTCTGGATAATCTCTGATAACTGGTACGTCTCCAACTGCTTTCCTTTCAGGTTTCTTCTCTACCACGTGAGCTAAGAATGCAAAATATTTCTTCTTCAAATACTTCCTAGCCTTGATGCACGACACAATCTTCAATCCGCGGCAGGGTTTCTCGCCGTAAACTAACATCGTTTCACCGGACGGTAGGGGAATTCGAATAAGTTTCTCCGAGCATACAATTTCAGCATTGTTCTTGGATAACCAATCCATTCCTACTACAACTTCGAAGCTTCCGAGAGTCGTAGGAATGAGATTGATGGAGAAAAGATGGTCATTTAATCTTAATTCACAACCCTGAATTATGGAATCTACAACTATAGTCTTACCATTTGCTACTTCTACTGTATAGGGAGCAGTAAGTATAGATAGTTGCATTTTAAGCAAAGAAGCAGTATGAGCAGAGATAAAGCTTTTATCAGCACCAGTATCAAATATGATAGAAACGTAATGATCATTAATAAGAAATGTACCCGTGATGACTGCTGGATCCTCACGTGCTTCGGCAGTCCCAATAACAAAAGCACGAGCAGCAACAGTATTGTTGTTGAGTTTTGGACACTGGCTTCTGAAATGCCCTTCTGCTCCACAATTATAACAGGCCCTTCCACCTGTAGCAGTAGTGGTAGCAGTGGCAGTTGTTGCAGCAGCAAGATGGGCAGATCTACATGTAGCTGCTAAGTGTCCCATACGCGCACACTTGAGACACTTTCTGCATGTAATAGTGGGTAAATGATGGTATTGGCATTTGGTGCAAAGAGGTAACGGACCAGTATAAGGCTTTCTGGCCGTTGCAGGTTGTGGCATGGCAGTAATAGGTGTGGCATGAGTAGGTGTAGCGGCAGTCAGAGCTGCAAAATTCTTGATTGTCTTCTGCTTCTTCTTCTTGTGATGGTGCTGTTCAGGCTTCTTGCCTTCTTCAATCTGTGCTCTCTTGAATCCCTTTCGGGTGAGCACACCAGATTTAACATACTCTTCAGTAAGAGTAGCACCCAGATGAATTGCTGCTTCCAAAGTAGCGGGGTTATTTCCCATGACAGTTCCTCTAACAACAAGAGGTAAACCTTCAATGTACTTCTCTATCCTGCGGGATAGAGGAGTAACCAGATGCGGTACCAAGATGCACAACTCATGGAAACGAGTTGTATATTTGGCACTTTCACCACTATCCTGTGCCAAGTTCCACATTTCCACCTCCAGTTTCTTCCGTTCGTGGCGTGGACAAAACTGCTCAACCAATATCTTCTTGAAATCCTCCCATGGTAAGGCCAATGCGACCTCTCTTCCTCTGGTGTTCTTCTCTGCATTCCACCAGGTGAGTGCGCCTTTGTTAAAAGCGCTTGAGGCCATCTTGACCTTTAGGTTTTCAGGATATCCAGTGAGGTCCAGAATATCCTCGATGCTTTCCAGCCATTGCAGTAGGCCGGTAGCTCCCTCTGTACCAGAGTACTTAGGAGGCTTAGCATCGTTGAACTGCTTGAAAGTAAAGTTAGCAGTTCCAGCGTTAGTGGCATTTGAGTTGTGTGCGGAATCACTGGTACTTCCCCGAAGATTCTGGGTGATATCAGTGACCATGCCCGGAATGACTTCCTTCATATGAACCGCGATGGCTCGGGCAATCTTGTTGATCTCATCGTCGTTGCCACTTGTTGAACCCCCTCCGTTAGGATCACGTCGGGGAGGCATTCTACAAATAGAAGCCACAAGCGGGTCAGTAATGAGGAAGGATACAATTGAATTTGCATGATAAAGTTAGTAATATATCCATACTACTAGTATTATCATTCAATTGTAATATGATACAGTACACGTATAAGTTGTCAACTTATTTGCATACTTATCATGTGAATATGTACGATGTCCCATGATCTCTCCACCAAACCTACACACTGATACTTTCCCGATATACCGAAAATAGCTTCTATATAGGGCTCACTCTCGCTGCCCACCACCGTTTCGATATACCACGATCATGCCCTTGCTAGCATTTGGCAACACGTTTGTACTGATTTGCAAGTGTGTTCCATTGATTAAGAATCTCATGATTTTTGATCAACTTGAACTATGATTGATTCCATGATTGAACTATGATTGTGTTATGTATGCACCTACTAACAGTTGTTAACATGTAGAACTAAATCGTATGTGTGCTCTACATTTTTCTTGTTAAACTATGTTAGTAAGTACTAATGATGTAATCACTTAAGAATTTCACTTAAGGTTTACATTGAAAGAATGTTCACAACTTGATTGATTCACCATAATGTTTGGTTCATCCAAGTTTGAATTGCACTATGATTTGATTCACCAATGATTGTATCTCATGTGTTTGATTAATGTTCACTGATCCAGTTGCTCCCGAATCCTCACTTCAAATACGAACGCCGGATTCCCCCTGACATACCTAAATAAGCTTATATATAGGGTAAGCTCTCACCGACCCACCACTTACCTCAGCACGTCAGCGTTAATCCGCCGTTTGTACTTGGAGCTAAGATTCTGACTCTTAATTGATTATGATTGATTCACGTTTGTCTCTTGTTCTCAGAATATGATTTATGATTGTGTAAACCATGGTTCTTAATTTACTGAGAAATTAAAACCTTAGGTTTCAGCATGTGTGTCCTAGGTTAATTAACCTAGGTCCTCAATACCTACAGTATCGAGTATAATGATCTCCTGTGAGAACTTCAACTAAAGAATATTGTTACACAGATTCTAAGTTATAAAGTTCCTATGATAATGAACACCTGATAATGATAACATGACAAGGATTTCAAACGAAGATTCTAAATTAATAGATCTTAACCTTTGAATTCCTATAATGAATATGACAAGGATTTCAAATCAAGATTCTAAATTAATAGATCTTGACCTTTGAATTCCTATAATGAATATGACAAGGATTTCAAATCAAGATTCTAAATTAATAGATCTTGACCTTTGAATTCCTATAATGAATATGACAAGGATTTCAAATCAAGATTCTAAATTAATAGATCTTGACCTTTGAATTCCTATAATGAATATGACAAGGATTTCAAATCAAGATTCTAAATTAATAGATCTTGACCTTTGAATTCCTATAATGAACTCTGTGTGAGAATTTCAGATCAAGGATACTAAGAATACAGATCCTTGCCTCTGAAATTCTTAAATGCATATGTGTGAGAATTTAATTCGGTTTCTAAAATTATAGAATTCCGATTCAAATTCCTTGACTCGATATCTAATCTTAGAAAAATGTCCCTAAGATCTTTCAAGCTGAATGTAGACTTAGTGCTCACTTAAGTTACTTAGATCCTAAGTATCCTCAAGCCTATAGCACTTAGTCCTATTGGGTAGCTTAGGTTATAGTCTAGGTCATTAAACATTGGGTTTTTCCTAGTTCTCTACAACCTTGGCTCTGATACCAACCTGTCACACCCCTGCGCCGCGTGCGAAATCCACGGCGCGGTGACGTATGAACAGTTGAATCATGCACAAGTATTGAATAAGAACAACCACAATGGATTACTAAGTTGCATAATGTTTAGACAATTGTTTAGTTACAGACAATCTATCTACCAAAAGAAAGACAACTACAGACCCAAAATATAGTTTACAAAATAAGACTTCAAACAAGACAATTAAACAATTAGGATTTAGTGTGTTTCTAATCCATCCTAGCATGTTTCTTCATCTTGTTCTATCTTAGAATGGTCCCCTTAGTTGTCCCTGAGAAAGTCTTAAGCCTGATTACCTGAAACACGTGAAAAGAAACTGTCAACTACAGAAGTAGTTGGTGAGAACAATAGGTTTTAACGTATGAAATCATGAATATAAGATATAAGGCATAGGTAAGTTAAAGCAATAAATGATTCACATGGATGAGCTGCAACCCAAACTAACATCAAGTAAGAAAATGAGTGTAAACAGTCCAATCACTGTTTGCACGAAAGCCAACATATAATATCAAGTCCCAAACCACGTTTGGAGTTAGATAATGTATAGCAATTTTGAAAACCAACCATAATGACACCAGACCTGCAGTTAGCTTTTAAAACAAATTTAAAAGCTAACTCCATCCTGGATAAGAACCAATGTGTCCGCTTTCCCTTGTTGTGATCACCCAGTACTAATGCTAATGAATATGATACTTGGTGCTTTTACAAGTTTGTTTACAACAATAGACACCATGTTTCTGAACCTTACTTTAACCGAACGTGTTAATGCATTATTTGATAACATGAATTGAAACCTTGATTTAATTCCATGAATTAAATCCTTTGATTTGAATACCATGAAATGAACCTCTTGATTTGAATACCATGAAATAGTGACCTTGTATAATAACAAGGTTTATAATAAAAGAGTTTATAAAATCCTTTATAAAACCTTTTTAGTGAAAATAGTTTAATAGTTGATAATTCCTTTAAAACAGTTGACAATTCCTTTAAAACAGTTGATGAATCCCTTGGATTCGTAAAATGAACCTGAAATGTTTATAAGAATACACACATCCTGTGTAATGAAATACGATAGTAAATAGAGGGTTTGATCCCGTGTTCCACCCCAAAACAATTATAAAACAGTAAAAGAGGGGCTAATGTTCTCACCCGTCTGCAGTAGACTCTGAACTAAAACAGATAGCAAGTAGCAAACAGGACTTCTAATTGGTTCCTATATCATTGTAATCATACATAATCTATAAGATTTATAGTTGTATAGACTTTGATTCATTGATTGACTTGTGATCTCTTGAAATTGATTAACACTTGATTACTTGATCTCATGATTATGATTGTTAAAAGTTATGATTTGAGTCACTTGATTGATCGATGATTCATGAAAAGAGGTGCCATGTTTCTTTTATGCACAATCTTATGCATAAAATGATAAATGTTCGTGAATTTGATAACCATTGATTAACATGTGTTGTAAAAAGATGTTCAATTGTTTTAAGTCTTGATGATTGTGGTTTGATCTCAAAATTAGGTTAAGTCATAACCTTAACTCAATTGAGATTAAGTCACAATTTCCCTTGAGTTGTGGGCCACACTATGGGCCTTAAGCCCATAATGATAATAGGCTTAAATAGAGGCCCACGGACTTCTTAGGTTAACAAAGGCCAATTAAATGTGATATTGGGCCAAGTGAATGTGATGTTGGGCCAATCAATATACATATGGGCCATGTAAGGTTCCAAGGATAATGTTGGGCCAATTAAAGATCGTATTGGGCCGATATAACTCAATTGGGCTTGGCTTAAGTCTATGGGACGGTTGTTATTGAAATTGGGCCACATAGAATTTCATTGGGCCGAAAAGGGTTTATGGGCTGCCACTTGGGCAACGAACCTTTTATGTTCAAGAGTTTAGGTTCGGCCAAGGCTACTGAATAGGGTTCGGCTCTTATAATGAAGGGTTCGGGATCCAGAGGTCTTAGCATGGTTCGGCTGGATGGCTAATAGTTCGCCTAAGATGAGATTGGTTCGTGACCAACAAGGTTCGGTCGAGTAGAGTAGCATGCATAGGTTTCGGCAAGTGAGCAACGAACCATGTATGGCTCGTCTACGTGCAAGGGTTCGGTGATGGCTCATGGGAACCCCTAGGGTTCGGCTAATGTGTCCCCGAACCATGCAGGGTTCGGCTTTAGTGAAATGATGTACATGGTTCGGAAATGCCCTAATGGTTCGATTTGAAGGACTTCGAAAGTTCACAGCAGTAGGAAGGTTCGTGGATGCATGAAGACTGGAGGCAGGTTCGTGAAGGCCACTTAGGTTCGGCTGGTAACCCCACGAACCAAGCAGGGTTCGTTAAGGATCGCCATGGCCTAAATGGTTCGGCCAGAAAACCTAACAGGTTCGGCCCTCTGCTGTTGTCGTCGTGCACCTCGCGAACCTGTCATCTTCACCATCAATCAACTTTGTTTCCTCAATCCAACCATTCCCATGCATTCGAACACTTCTAACCTAGTCCCCGAACATTGTTAGTCCGACTGGAGTGTTCTTGAAACCGATTGTAGCTAGGTTCGAACAACATACAACAAAACCCTATTTTTCAGATTTTCAATCGATCATACCTCGTTCTTGGCTGGATAAAACACTAGATCCCTTGCACTTCTGTGTAGAGGATGTCGATAGCTACGCGTGGACACCAAGAACACCGAATTCCGTTGAGAAACGAGCGAGATACGAGCGTTTAAAGTTCGGTTTTCTAGAGAGAGAGGGTAGACGAACTTCTAGTGAGAGAGAGGTGGTTGGCTGAATTTAATGAGAGAATAAGCCTTGTTCAAGGCTTTTATAGCCCGTGTGGTATTCGGGTTCGTTTCGGTCGCTCGGTTCGCGTTTCCGGAACGTAACGCGTATTTTACGCGATTTAAAATAAAAGATTTGTTAACCACAATAAAATGATGAGTTTCAAAATTGTAAAAATATAAAATAATTATTTTAACTATTTTTACTCTTCGTGCGTTGTCAGATCGTTAAACACATACAATTACGTGTATACCCACAATCGCGTACGTTTTTCGATCGTATTAATTATTTAAAGTCGTTTAATCATAATTATAAGTTCAAAATTCGTATTATTATGGATGGTCACCCATAACTGTACTCAGTCTCGCTTACGTATTACGATTCTTGTTGAATTAATTAATTGTCATAATATTCGTCTTAACACTACGCACTAACACTATCCTGTTACACCGAACATAGTATATATATAGGGCTCACTCTCGCTGCCCACCACTGTTTCGATATAACACGATACTGTTCTTGCCTAGAGTAATCGACTGTAAATAAGTAATACATACTTGTCTCTAAATAAATAAAGATCCTAACACACAAGCACATTATGAACACATGAATCCCATTGATTAACTGAACATGGACACACACTGTTCTAACACTGTTTACGACCATCATGACTAAATGTACAAATGTTACAATCTTTGCGTATACTTACGTATCGACCTGATTGTTTAGGCCTTGAACAATTCAACTTTGTTTTCTTGGTTTGATTAAGGTTTGGTAAATCTCTGCGTATATGAGAATATCGATCTAATTGTTAAAATCTTAATCTTAACTTATTGTTTCGTTCATTATCTGGTTCATTTGTGCATACGGAAGTATCAACCTTGATTCCAAGATCTTGAACACTTTCAACTTGTTTTATACTTTGTTGTTTTGAAAAGAAATTCTATCTTGTTTTTGCATGATCAAACTAGTCAAATACTTGAATTAAATTGTTTCAAGAGCATCATTGTTTGATTAACAATTCACAAAACGGGGATGTGTTCAAGTGAGTGAGGAACATAAATTATGTGATTGGTTTGTTCCAATTGATATCTTAACTAAGTGATTAGACTTAATTTGGATCCACATACTGGCAATCATCTTTGGGTTGTGATTTGCTAATTTAACACATTCATTAACTCAATCACATTGTGCAGATGATTGCAATGCAATATGATCTCACGTCTGGATCTTTCTCACCAAAAATATGTATTTGTCTTTATTCATTTTCATGTTTCATTTCAGTCTTTTCAAAAATAAAAATTTTGGTGTGTTTTAATATAAATTTTAAAAAAATCAAAAAGATTTTTTGTTTATATCTGATGTTGAATCAATAATAATTGATTGATTGTTTTCAATTCTGAAACACCAAGTTTTGTTTTTGTTTGGACTATTTATTGTTAAACCTGAAATTTCAAAGTGTTGAAGGGTCGTGATAATTTGTGTAAAAGGTTTTCCGAACCTATTCAATAGGTTTGTGAGACGAACCTATTTTAGGTTTGTTCACAGGTTCGTCAAAGGAGATTTGTTCAATGGTTCGTCTAAAAAGGTTTGTCTGACAGGTTCATTTAGATAGGTTTGTTTACAGGTTCGTTGAAAGGTTTGTTCAAGGGTTCGTCTGAATCTTTTGTTAGTATATATAAAAAGGTTCGCTCATTGATTCGTCATTTTTACGGTGTTGTAAGAGACAAACCTCTGCTTGTTCTAAGCTGATTTTTCGATTTCTTGATTTTATGAGTGATTGCCATATACCATTTGATTTGTCTTGTTGTCTTGAGTAGAAAAAGGTAAATTGATTGAAATTTTGTCGGCTAGATTTGTCTAGATCTAGGTTTTAAGTCTCAGATTAGCCGAGCTCTTAACAGTTGAATAAACCATACTTAATCAAAGATTTATAAAAAGTACACTCATTAAAGTTGTGAATCGGCTCATTGCGTACATTCTGATGTGTTCAATTTGATCTAATTCATAAAATTGGATTTTGATTTGAAATTTAGACAGGTTTGTTGGTTTGACAGGTTCGTTGGTTTGACAGTTCGTTTGACAAAGAAAGGTTCGTGCCGAACCTTGTCTTAGTAAATGAACGAACCTTTAACTCTTAGAGGTTCGTTTGACCAAGGGTTCACACCTATTAACTTAGGTTCGTCAATGAGGAATTAGGCTTGTCTGGAACTTAGGTTTGTTCATATTGTTAGGTTCTTCTAAGGGTTTAGGTTCGCTGGACTTAAGACTTAGAAATTTTTTTAATAATTTTTTATTTCAATGATGAATTGAATTATGTTTCTGATATATTTTTGTTAATTGCAAAAATGGCAAACTTGGCTTTTAGTGAAAAACATAACATATGTGCTTATTTGGATCCAACAACCTAGAATGGCAAGGAGTTTAGACCGATGATCGAGTTTTTGAGACGTTCAAGGATTTATTATGCGATATCCAATCATTGTCACATCTACAGATCTCATATTCAAAGCTTCTGGGAATCAGCAAGACTGATCACTATCGATGACACTTATGTTATTGAGGCCAGAGTGCTATGGCAGGAGATTAGAATTGGTGAAGTTGACGTTCGTAGAGTTCTGAGATTTGGTGGAGAACCTAAGGGAATGACTTTAATTCCTGAACGATGTATTAAAGGTTGCTTCTTGAGAATCAAATACTTTGGAGTATATAGTGAATATTCCATCAAGAAAGAAAAAATATCTCTCCAGTTGAAATTCCTCGCACATGTGTTTCTTCATTGTATGGGCATGAGGAGGGGTACCTTTGATGAACTAAGAGATCTCATGAGATCGGCCATGCTGGCATTGACTTTAAACAAGCCATTCAACTTTTCAGCTATGATTTTTAGATATTTATCTGATAATATTACAAAAGCCAAGGATGAGTTCTTGATGTATCCAAGATTTGCTCAGATGCTCATTGATGAAAGATTTACTAAACAAGGTTTTATAAGAGCTGTGGATGACAGATTGAAATTAAAGCACATGACAGATTCTAGCTTGGGACAAGTAAAGACTTATCAGAAAAGCAATGATGTGGCGCTTACAAAAGATCCAATATGTCACTTTGCAAGGGTTAACTATGTTGAGTCACCTAATGATGCTTGGAGGAATGAAGATTATAGTTCTGAAAATGAAAACATGGATGATGATCAACCTCCACCACCTCCTCCTCCACAAGATCCACCAGTTCAACAAGTATGTGAACAATCTTCATCGGTTCATCAACAGGAACAATCAACACCAAGAGCTCCACAAACTCCATTTGAACCTCTTCAAGTCATATATCCTGATCAACCATTTGTTTTTGAGCAAACAACTGCTACTGCATCACCATCAAATGTTGAAGCTGAAGATGTGTTTTATGAAATGGGACAGACTTCATCTAAGTCAGAATTTAAAAATTTCCAAGTTGGGAACCGAATGGTTCGTAGGATGAAGAGAAATCTCATTCAGCAACAACAGAGAAGGGATGATCAGGAAGAAAGAAATGATCCAGATTTTGTTGGTACAGAAGATGAGCGAGAATCCTCTCGCCCGAAGAAGAAGAAAAGAACGGCAAATGTACCCAGGAAGAAGAAAACTAGGTCACCAACGATTATTCTATCTTCTCATGTGGTTACTACTTTTGTAACTGTTTCCGTTGCTGCATCATCTATTCCTGTATCGATTGATGCTACAATGCCAAGTGCACCAGTTCATATTCCTGTGTGTGTTGCACCATTTGTTGAAGCAACTGCAGTTACAACATCGTTACCAGAGACGTCTACTACACGAGTTGATACAATGTTTGAAGGATTGGATGATTTGGATTTGAATTTTTCTTTGGAATATGATGATACAGAGCTGAAACGAAGGATATCACTTCTGTCTCAAGAATTTGAGAAGTATATGAAGCAAAAGGAAAAACTTGATTCTGAGCAATCTTCCTTCTCCATTCAAAGTGAAATTGATACAATGAAGCTTCAGATTACTCAATTACAGAGGTGGAGAGAGGAGGATCAAACAGAAAAGGGGATTATGAATGATCGAATTATTTCTTTGGAAAGATTTGCTCAGGAACAGACTGAAAAAATGGTCATTCTTGTAGAAGAAAATCGTTTCTTGAAGAAAAAGATAAGTGATCTTCTAGGTGAACCTTCTACAACTACTTACAATGAAGCAAGAATTGATGAAGATGTAGAAATTATTGTGTCTAGAGAGAATATTGTTGATCCTGATGCTGCCAACATTGAAGATGAGGATGATGAGCAGAAAGTAGATTATGAGGATTCGGATTACGATGAACATCCGGGTATGAATCCTCATAATGATGATGATGGTGATGGTGATGATGGTGTAGCTGGTGTTAGTGGATCTAGTGGGCTAAACTCTATCACTGGTACGATTGTAATTTACAATTCGTCAGAAATTTCATTAGATGTCACTCCAATATCTGTTGTTGAACCAAATCAAGCCAAAGACTTTGAAGAAATTGAATTTGAAGATATCACTGATAAGGAATGTCAAAAGAGAGTTGTTGATGAGACATTGCCTACACTTGCTAATTTGTTTAAACAAACTGGAGAGGAAGAGTTGCATAGAAATTTTGATAAATCGATTAATGGCAAAAAACTTGAAGAAGGTGAAATTGAAAATAATATACAAAGGAAGAGCTTGTAGGAATGTTTGGTGTGAATGTGAATGAGCTTCGAATATCAAGTACTTCTGATAAAATGCTATTAGAGAAGAAGGAATATCAGTTGAATTTGAAGATGTTGGTACTTCTGAAGAAAACTTGTATAACTTACCCACCTAGGCAAAATTATTTGAAGTGGAAGCTAATGATAAATGTCAGTTTGTGTTAACTGAAAATTTGAAGATTAAAAGACCAATGGAATTGTGGAGAGAGGCTCAAGAGGAACAAAAATATATACATTGTTGATAATTTGATTATCTTTAGACAATTCATTGAGAAATATGATCAGCCTGATCCTTTGAAACATCCAAAACAAGCTTCGAGGTTTAAGATTGGATCAAAATCGAAGATGCATGGGAAAATACTGAGTTATGGTTACTATCATAACATTCCAGGTTAGTTGAAAAATCAAGGATGTTATGTAGTAAAGCGAGTTTATGGATGCCAATACTTTGAAAGGCTTATGATTTGATGACATTACCGTCTTTTGAATGTGTGAAACTTTCAAGATTGAAGATGATTAAGCCGTTTCAAACTGACCATAATGAAGATTTGA
This sequence comes from Mikania micrantha, assembly GCA_009363875.1. Lineage (NCBI taxonomy): Eukaryota > Viridiplantae > Streptophyta > Magnoliopsida > Asterales > Asteraceae > Mikania > Mikania micrantha. The sequence goes on from CM018680.1 coordinate 21,790,514, forward strand.
GATTTTGCAAAAGCGTGAAGCTAAGAAAGGATGGAATTGGTTGGTTCCGCAATTTTCTGTTTTGAAGCATAATTCATATGTTTATCCAAAGCCTAAGGTGTACTTAAGACCAAGGTTAAGGAAAATGGAACAAGACTGGACTCCACTCTTCAAACTATGGTTTTATGATGAAAGATCTTCTGAAGCAGTTATTGTGTTGAAAGAAAATGATCAATGGAGAGTGATCAGGTTACTTGATCATGTGTGGCTTGTTAATTGTTCTAAACAAGACATAGGAACTCTCAATGAGGCTTTGATTTATGCAAGAGAGGGATATCATGATGTAAGACTCAGTTTTAAAGATATGGCATTACAATATCAAACAATTGCTAGAATGTGTTATATATTGGGAATTCATTTGGGTTGTAATTGGGAAGATGTGAATTATTTGTATGTCGAGTTGATGGCATTACAGAAAGAGATTGATGAAAGGGATGCTAAGATTGAAGCTGAAAGATTGGCGAAAATTCCAAGATCTAAGGTTGTGCGCGCAGCAGACAACATTTTTGAAGGTAAGTCATCGAGTGGGACTCGAACTAACAAATGAAGACTAAAGATCAAGATTTTGCAGACTTGCGGCAACTATTAAGGGGCAGTTTTTTGGTGCATAATGCAATAGGTTGCTTTCAAGTCAGATTTGGTTAAGTTATAGGATTTTTAGCAAGGTCGTCTGGCCCACTAACCTTTGCCATTTTGTTATTGTGTAAAAGAACCTATGGTTTTGTGTTGTTAAGGTACGTCCAACGAACCTATTGGTTTGTCTGGCGAACCTAGTGGTTCGTGAGGGTTTGTTCACCTTTCTATAGGTTCGCCAGTCTATAGTATATATTTTCAGGTTTATTGTAATGTAGTCAATTCTGAACAGTGTCTGAGCTTACAGAACAGCGTGTGTGAGATTGAACTATGTGTTCACTGTCGTGTGCATCTTGTAATTGATCTTATTATCTATGAGAATGGTATTTACAAGCATGATTGTGTTTACTTCAATTCATATAAGTGTTATCTAGATTCCTCATAGATAAAACTGTTAATATAATACATATTATACCGACCCGGAGCTCACAACACATTTCAACTGATACAGTTATACAACAAAGTTCTTGAATCTTGGAAATTGCATGTGATTAACGACAATCACAATCACGAAGCTGCTCAGAATCTAGAGGGTCATCCATATGTTAGAAGATTCACTCAGGTGGAACAAGATATGGTTGGGAATCTGACCGAGCAACACATGGATCCTCGTAACATTCTTTCAAGCATAAATAAACATAACCCTGCAAACTTGTCCATCTCTAGAGATGTATACAATTTACAACAAAAAATGAAAAATAAGAAGAAATTCGGTGATACTCCGATGCAGGTTTTGGAAAGCCTACTTCATAGTCATCGTTATGTCATCCAAAATCGTATTGCTTGTGCAATGCATTTCCGACGCGACGTATAAAACGAACTAGTACCGAGTTCCATTTATTCAAAATGTTGGCATACCTTCCACACACCAGACGTCTAGTATTGCTCACGTGTTCGTAAGCAGAGAGTGTGAGGAAAACTACATCTATGTTTTGGAAATGGTTAAGAGTATGTTGAGTAAATGTATAGAGCCACGTGTTATCATAACAGATCGAGACCTTGCTGTTATGAGTGTGTGTCGTAAGGTATTCCAGAAGCTGCAAAATATCTTTGCATATGGCACATAGATGAAAATATCGCCAAACATTATGCCATATAGATGAAACCTTGTTGTTATGAGTGTGTGTCGCAAGCTTTACATCCCTTTCGGATGTAGACTGGAAGAAATTCAAAAGCCGTTGGGAGAATTTGTGTAAATATCTTACATTAGAGTTATACAACTATAATTACAACCGTCTTTACGAAAGATTTACCAAAGACAACAAAAAAAGCAAGCATCATATACCATCATAATTATCATCATATCATCATTGGTTTTTTGTTTCATTTTAGGAGTTATGTAGTATCTGACGCACACATGATTAAACAGTTATAGAGATATATTTGTAACAGCATGTACCAATAAAACATGCAACTTTTGTCAATGTACAACAAACCGGGTAGAAAGTCAGCACTCAAACCTAAAAAGATATCTCATATCAACAAACAACATACCTGCCTTACTTGTCGGTTTCGTAAATGAAATCGTGCAATCACAGGAGGTAAAAATGAATCACCATTTTGAAACGAGCTTGATTAAAACAATGGGTCATCATAAACTACCAATATTTTGATAATCTTCGAGGAAAGGTGTCCCATAAAGCTATTGATTTGTTGGTCAAGGAAAAAGATAAAATAAAGGTTACGCTCGATTCAAATATGTCGTGTGGCCACCAGCTTTGGATGAGTTGTGGGTTGTCGTGCGCTTGTCATATATCAAAATAATTAAACACATGTGCACAATACTGAATCTAAATCTTACTTGCTTCACACGTAGTTACTGGTATATTATTATTAATTATAAATTATGCAGATAGACATATTTTGGACAAAACTTAACACAACTAACCCAACACTATTAGAAGAGGAAGAAATTGATGTTATAGGAAAAATGGGTTTGGTAACAGAAAAATAAATTCCAAACCACCTGAGATAAAAAAGAGTCCAATAAAAAAGGTCTTGTCGCAAGTATTTCCAAATAAAAGCAACAAAAAACGCCTTTAGTATACATGTGGTCGTCCAACTTTAAAAGCACAAAAACTAAAGGGGCAAGGTGTTGTTAAAGATAGCTTAGTGTCCCAACATAGTACATTTAAACCTTCGAGGCATAGTTCATTTACAAGTACGGCCGAGAAGAGTCAGAAACCCGTATTTCGGCGCAGTCGTTTCACATTGGTATCAAAAGGTATGCAATCATCAGACTCGCAAACTCAAAACAAATTTCAGTTTTCAAGTAACATGAAGCTAGAAGGATTAAACAATTTTTATCACTTCGGTCATGTAACATCTGTGCCGGAATCATTACCGGAACAGTAAACTGTACAGTAACTTGTACAGTAACTCAGGTACACATTACGGGAAACTATGTTATGCTATTGATACATTTCTGATTAACATGAAACTATTAAACGATTGTTTGAATCTGACTTAAACCTTAGGGTTTAACAGTCAGAAACATGTCAGACGACACATTGTTGAAACATGAATAATTGATGTGATACTATTGTGTGTAAACGTATGTGAGGTTAAACAAGACAAAACCTTAACGATTATTATTATGGAATGCTAAACAGACGAATTATTCGTATAGGTGACGATCTGTACGAATGGTTATGATAGTTTAACGTTCTGAAATAATGACTTAACAATAGAAAACAAGAATCAGAAAGCCAAACCATCGACATGTTCGTTGGAATGACGATTCGAATGAATACGCGCGATGGCGACGCGTTCTGACGAAACGAAAACGAATACGTTACGAACGATTATAAATTTAAGGAAATATAATATTTCATATTTTACAATTTTGAAACTCATCATAAATAAAAATAAACTAAACTATTTTATTAAATCCCGAAAGAATTAATAAAACGCGTAAAATATTATAATTCGATAAATAAATAACGCAACGATATTTAAAATAATTTCCAATAATATTCGTAATCTAAACGTCCTAAAATAATTCTTTTTATCTAATTTACGAAAAACACGCGTAACGTGCCGGATACGCGATGAAACTACGAACCGAGCAACCAAAACAAACTCGGATACCCGCGGGGTATTTAAATTATAAGTGAGGTTAATTTCCACACTTTTACACAAACCCCCACTCTCTCTAGTCCAAAATCCCGTCACCCCTCTCTCTCTCTCTAAATTCTCATCTTCAAACATCAAGATCTTGGCCATTTCTCAACAAAATCTTGCATTCTTGGTGTCCACGCGTAGCTAGGAACGAACACTATCAAGAAGTACAACCGATCTGAGGGTTTACTTGACTGATTTTGAGGTATTAAGCCTTAAAGTGACTGAAAAATAGGGTTTTTATCACCATTAGTCGATCATGCTGTTAGTCGGCTCTAAACCTTGCTTGGTTCGACCCACGACTACCACTGGAGCATCACGCAGGCTAGAACATGACAGTTAAAGGGAGGTGACAATCGGAATCCAAGTAGGAACATGATGGCGACGATGATGCAGTAGGGTTCGCACATCTCGGACGAACCTCACCATACAGATCTGAGCAAACGAACCCTAGTACTCTCAGCCGAACCTTATGGGCAAACCCAACCTCGCGAACCTTCCAGTGGCAGCAAACCTTTCTCTCCGACGAACCTAAACCTCCAGGCGAACCCCCTCTGAACCACGAACCTATGTTCACGAACCACTCGACCATCGAACCTTCATCTTGCAGGCGAACCCTTGTAGTGGGCAAACCTTACAGAAGCAAACCTAGGTTCGTTTAGCACCCCTGCCGAATCTTAGCCACATAGGGTCGAACCCGGTTGAAGCTTGAGCGTTCGCTGGAGTTGGGAATAACTACCTGCTCGAGCATGTTACCAGGATTCAACCATGCACACAAGTGGCCCAACAATCAACCATCAGCCCAACATCTTGAACTAAAACCATATGGATCCATTCGGCCCAAAACCTTTATGCTAGCCCATCTCTTAGTTGGCCCAATCTAATGCCTGACCCACATCCTACTCGGTTCACAGAAATTATACTTGGCCCAATAACCTTATTAGATGAGCCCATTAAGAATCGTTTGGTCCAAAACATCTAGCCGACCCAAGCATGATAATCGGCCCACACATATTTTAAATGACCCACTAGTCTTTATTCGGCCCAATAGGTTAGCCCATTAACCTATGCTACACTCGGCTCAACACCATTAAATTTTGGTCTATTAGGTGTTAAGTGGCCCAACAACATATGACTTGGACTAAGGGGTTATCCGGCCCAATAAAATTCAAAACATTAAAGAACATATACACAAACGTTTAAAATCAATAGAAACCTCATGCATGAATTTTTCGTTTTACAATGAGGATAAGAAGTTGATTAAGCAAAGCTTGCGAAGAAATAAACTTGTAGTTAGAGTTTATAACTTGTAAACTAAGCTTGAAGTGGAGAAACTGCAAAAGATGAAAGAAGCCAATAATACTTTACACGTCGTACTGAATTAGGGCCGGATAATAAACAAGATTCGCGAGTGTTAGCCAACTTTAGGGCTAACACTAACACATACACGCACAATGAATCCTTGCAAACTTATACTTATAAACCACAATACTATGAAATCAATACAGGAGCGTGAACATCATAACAAGTGCAAACAAAGATGTAGGTCCTTAAACTGATCAAGATCCAAACTTTATCTCTGTAAACATCATCATTGATCTCTAACAAGTGCGGAATCCAAGTTAGAAACACGAAAGCAAGTAGAAAAATGCAAACTTTATAAATATTGCAAAACTTCGAGTACAAGCGCCTCAATACGTCTAGAGAGCGTATGCCTCGGGATTCCAACATAAACCTGTACAAAATGCGTCTATTTATACTAGGCCTAGGTGTACACGAAATCTAAATACAAAAAGGTTCGAGTACACGATTACTTCGTGTACTCGAAATGCTGTACACAAAAATTAAACTAAAATCTGAGATTTGACTCTTCCGTGTTGACTTGGCAGTCTTCATCATTCAGCGGGCTTTACACACTCCCCCTAGACTGGCGAAGTCATCCTATCGGAAGAGTGACATTGTGTGGCCCTGCTCCAGCATACAACTTTAGCTCCATGGCATAAGCAACAACTCGTGTAAATGGCTTAGCCAGCTCATCATTTCCGGAATATACTCGTATAGGAGAGTTGTGCAGCTTCATCATGTCATCTTTACCATACTTCAGAAGATCCATAGGGTCAAGAATCATGTCGATGTCATCAACATCATCTATGTTCCTAAGAATAACTGCAGCAAGGTTCAGATCATCAAAGTACCATGACAGAAAATTAGCCAAAGAGTTATCAGGAACTCTTGGCGAGACGGGCACTGCTTGCATCATATGAGGAGGAGGTTACCTATAGTACACCCAAGGCTTCTTCGTCTTTGGATCAATGATGCACGAAGAGACAAAGCGTCGTCCCTTAGCCGTGCGTATGACAGGAAAATTCTTCTCACACTGATCTTTGATAAACTTTGCGAACAAATCAGCCTGTGAGTCCTTAGACGGGTTGAGGAACATAGCCTTGTCGATGCTTCTGATGTCAACTCTAGGTAAGGAACAGAAATCTGTAGGCTTCTTGTAAAATTTGACTTTTCCACACATCCGTTTCACCAAGTAGATATCTCTCGGTTTGTCGTACATCCAGCAGCATATATTTGATCTATCATTGCGAACTGCAAAAAGGTTTCTGTCATCAGAAATGAAGGTATGATCTGGATGTTGATCTCCAATTTCTCTGAACCAAGCCTCTTTGTCTACAGGAGGGGCTGGCGTCCAGTCTTTCTTACGATCAAACCAGCTATCTATCACTTCATTCAAGGAAGTGATCTCACTTCCCAAGGCATCAATGTATTTGTAGGCATACAAATAATCGATATAGGGGTCATCAGATACATTGCCAAGTATTATGTTTTCTGGCTCTTCTTCTACAGATGCCTCTGTAGAGGACTTGGCTTGATTCCCCTTTTGATCGCTTGATGACCCAAAGTCAAAGCTATCTGGAATATCATCAAAGAAACTGTCAAGCCCAGCTCCAGTAGTCTCATCTGGTTGTACGCAATCACCAAAAAGGATGTCATCTGGAATATCTCCAAACAGATCATCATATAGACCAGAGGGCTTCTCAGAAGATGATGGATTCCCAGAATCTCCACCTTGATCTTTGTCATCTGGAGGACCTTTGTCTTTGTCTTTGTCATCTCCATCTTTATCAGGTTTGTCGTCTTGATCTTCTTTATCGTCCTTTTCATCTTTGTCTTCCTTTTGATTCTGGTCATCATCTCCATCATCAGCATCATCATCATCACTGTCATCACTGTCGTCGCTAACGTCCATAGCTTCATCTTCAGACTCAGATACTTCTTCTCCTTTGAGTCGCTTTATATCTCTTTGCATCTTGTGGTTCTCCAGCAGAAGAATCCTGATCGCCTTCTCATGAGCCTTTAACTTTCCTTTACACTTGTTGAGATGTGAGCATATCTTTATCTTTCCTTCTCGCAAGTTCATGATCATCCTGTCTTTTCTCTCCGCATCTTTCTCTAGCTGATAGACTCGCTCATGAAGTCTGATCAGATCGACAGGCACCTGTGGTGGTTCGTAAGGTGAATCGGAACGCAAAGGAGATTTTCCTTTGCTGCTTCCGGATTGTGGTGTAGGTGATTTGGCTTTGGTTTTGGTTTGAGGCGGAATGGTGATTGATGGACGTGTGGAGGGAACTCGGATGATGAGCTTGGTTTTTGAAGGTTTAGGTGTTGGTTTATGTAGTTTTGGCTTAATGGGTTGATAGGGTTGAGGTGGCGGAGGTGGTTGAGTGACAGGTGAGGGTGATGGCGGTTTTGTGACATGAGGTGGTGATGGTGGTTTGGAGATGTGAGGTGGTGATGGTGGTTTGGAGATGTGAGGTGGTGATGGTGGTTTGGTGATGGGAGTGGGTTTAACGGGTGCCTGTGTCATGACAGCAGCAGCAGAGGAGAAGGATAAGCTGGAGAGAACAGACTGAAGCCTTGGGTCTCTTGCCTTTCGTGCCATAGTCTTTTGCCTTTTCTTCTTTGGCGAAGATTCGGGAGTGGGAGTATAATCAACATCTTGAACGTCTTCCCTTTCTTGCCTTGTGAGAGGTGGCCCCTCTGGGACAAAATTTTCACTTGATGAAGAAGAAGAAGCATCAGCTGCAGCTTTTGTAGCTTCACATGCTTTAGCTTTAGAACTTGTAGCCTGAGTGTCATGCTCTTCTGCCACTATAGCCACTGGGGTCCCTGGCATATCCTCATCCATCCCATCTCCCACAAATCTCCCAAACTTGATCAAGGGTCTCTGACCGGTGTATTGCTTCTTTCCTCGTTTACTCATCTTCATGTAGCCGAAGATATCGTCTCGCATCCTCTTAACTTCCAGTGAACCAAATGTGCGTTGCAGGTTCGGATATCTTTTATCCAGGATAATCTGAATGAATCTTGGAAAGGCCAGGAATCTCTCTTTGCTCTTGCCTTTGATGTTCGCGTGCATATCCTGAAAAATCATCCTTGAGAAGTTGAAGTCTTCTCCAAGTGCTAGGGCCACCATGCATGAACTCAGTGTCTGATTAAGCACATCATATCCGCCCTTACGTCCGGATAAACATTGTGTCACCACATGTGCCAGATACCTCCAGTACGGGTGTAACAGTTTCTTCTCAGTAGGTGGGTTGGCTCCTTCGTGTCCCATCTGGTAAACAGTTCGGTTTACCAGACCTTGGTCTAGCTCCACAGGGTCAGACTCCTTGTCTCCAAACTGCAGACAATCCCTGATGATTTGCTCTGTAATGATGATGGAGTGACCCTGTATCTTTCCTACAATGCTGATGTTCCCATCTGTATTAACACCTTCCTCAACCGTGCTCCAGAAATCTCTAATAAAAGATGTAACGATCAGGGGATACTCCATAATAGCAAAGTTAACTGGTGACAAAATCAGCCCCTCAATCATGCTTTTGAACTCGGAGTGCTTGGCTGGCGGTTCCCCAAGAAAAGCAGTCATGTTATGATCATGTACAAACCGTAATTCAGCCATCTGAAACAGAAAACTGATTAAGTTAGACGAAGTGTTCGAAATAGAAGCAATACTCGAAAATTTCAAAAATTTTTCAAAAATTTTCTAAGTGTTGAAGAAATTTCCTTGGAGCAACAGGTGTACACGAAGTGTGTTGTGTACACGAAAATCATGATGTACACGAAGTACATACTGTACACGAAACCCACTATGTACACGAAATGGAACTTGTACATGAAATGTGATCTGTACACGAAGTTCAATCTGTACACGAAATGTAGTCTGTACACGAAATATTGGTTGTATACGAAATATTCGCGTACACGAAGTTGTACATTTCGTGTACATCAAATTCTTAGAAAAACTCATCATTTTTGCTCCATAGATGTTCTAGTCCTGTTCATTATGCTCGTAATTGGTAGGCGACCAACATGTTCACGAATCTTCTTTCAATTTTGAGCATTTCTTGGTCAATTTGACCAAAAACCGACTGTACACGAACATTTGTGTACACGAAAATTTATTTTGATCATAACTTTCAAATCCGCGGTCAAAATTTGATAAAAATCTATACCTAGAGTCGCCTAATGATGATCTATAAGATAGCCGGAGTAGAATTTCGAAAACTGGTCTGGAAATAAAAATCGCCTTATGGAGTAATCGAAACTGAAATCGTGTACACGAAAATTATGGTACACGAAATTGGATATGGTTGAACTATTTATAGACCTGATTTCGTGTACGTAATTTCGTGTACTAGATTTCGAATACGCACCCTTTAATTTTCTTATTTCGAATTTAAAATTCTAACTTTTCTAAAATAAAATAAAATAAAATAAAATAAAATAAACTTTGAACAAGTTTTAAAGTTTAGTCGGTTCAAATTTGTGGGATCAAATCTGTTATCAAAATTTTAACTATATTAGATAATTTCTTAAAGAAGCACAACCTTTAAATAGCTATTCCCTACCAATTATTTCCACTCGTTATTCCATCTCTTAAAGATCAGTTATATGTTCAAGTTTTTCTGAAAATATCCTTTGGGAAATTTGTGATCAATTAGATTGTAAGACTAGATTAATATGCAACCTATCAGTCTTGTTAAATCCTTTGTTTCAAACTTTGATTGTGTTTCAACGAACTTCAAATTATTTTGACAGAGTTTTAAGATGAGAAAAGAAAAGAACAGATCTAGTAGGTTTAGAATCAAGAACAAGAAGGGGTTCTATCATCTTGTGCTCATTGGCATCTTTTATTTTCTGATCTGCAGACACATTGGCCTTAACGTCACACATCCAGTTCTTTGCTTACGCAAAACATAGAATGCTTCTGTAGGTATTTCCCGCTCTTTGTTTGCACAAAACATGGAAAATACCCGAGTTTTTCAAACACAATTTCAAGTTTATGGAAACACAATCTTGTTTTGATTCAAGGATTTAAACAAGAAGTCAAATAGTTGTCACACGTTTCTAGTTATCTAATGATCACAATTTCACACTTATTTATCTATTTATATGTATTTTAAGTTTGATCAAGTCTGATTATTTAAGTTTTGAAAAACTCATTTTAACTTCTTAGCATAGAATAGATATTCAAGGTTGTGATTTCTTTTGAGATCATAATAAGATAGTGAAATTCTGATCCTTAGAGATTATTTCACTTCCCAATTTGATCGATTCACTTTGCTTGTCCAAAATAAAATCTTTTTGTATTTTCTTAAGTTTTTGTAAAGTCAAAATTTAAAAATGTTTTTGTAATTTTCTTTGAATAGCTAGAGACAAAATCTCCTTTTCTTAAGATTTCAAAACTTAACTCCCCCTAAACTTATAGATTATCTTAGACTGACTCAAAAACCAACCAAAAATCTTTTTGTTTTTGTTTTTTTTTTTTTTTTTTGTAAATTTTCTGACTCAAAGAATGAAAAATCTTTTTGTTGTTTTTGTAAATTTTCTCCCCCTAAATTTGTGACTATGGGAGGACACAAATTTTAATGTATTTACAAAAAAGCTTTTAATTAAAGTTTATTAATTTGAGAGAGGCAAGCAGGTGATGGAAGCGTGCTGTATCGAACGGTTTTGTGAAAAGGTCCGCTAGATTGTCATCAGTGTGGACCTTTTCAAGATGAATCAGCTTTCGTTCGAAACAGTCACGGATGAAGTGAATCCGGATGTCAATATGTTTAGTTTTGGAATGTTGTACCGGATTCTTGACGATCTGTAGGGCTGCTTCATTGTCACAATAAATAGGAGAGTCAAGAAAGTTCAAACCGTAATCAAGGAGTTGTTGTTGCATCCAGATAACCTGAGAGCAGCAACTGGAAGCAGCAACATATTCAGCTTCTGCGGTGGATGTGGATACGGTGGTCTGCTTCTTGCATTGCCATGAAACAAGACGATCTCCCAGGTACTGACACCCACCCGTGGTTGACTTCCTATCTAGGTTACATCCACCAAAGTCACTGTCTGAGTATGCAAATAATTGAAACTCAGAGTTCTTTGGATACCAAAGTCCGAGCTTAGGTTTCCCGACTAGGTACCGAAAGATTCTCTTGACAGCTTTGAGGTGAGATGCCTTCGGATTTGCCTGATATCTGGCACACTGACATACTGAAAACATAATGTCTGGACGACTAGCAGTCAGATACATCAGAGAACCAATCATCGAGCGATAGAGATGCTGATCAACATCTTCACCTTCCAAATCCGAAGTCAGGATAGGACGTGCAGCCATGGGAGTGGATGCCGGCTTTGACTCCATCATTTTGAACTTGTTCAAAATGTCTGTGACGTATTTTCCTTGGTGAATCAGCACACCCTTACAATCTTGCTTTACCTGCAGACCCAGAAAGAAGGTCATTTCTCCCATCGCACTCATCTCAAATTTCTTCTTCATTACCCCTTCAAATTCCTTGCACAACGCTGAGCTGGTGGAACCAAATATGATGTCATCCACATAGATTTGAACGAGAATTAAATCATCCTTATCTTTGCGAACGAACAAAGTCTGATCAATGGCTCCACGGGTATATCCATTTGCAAGTAGATGATCTGTAAGTGTTGCATACCACGCTCGCGGTGCCTGATGAAGACCATAGAGAGCTTTGTCTAACTTGTAGACGTGGTCAGGGAACTGAGAATCCTCAAACCCAGGAGGCTGGCAGACATAGATTTCTTCTTTAACCTTCCCATACAGAAATGCAGTCTTCACATCCATCTGATATACAGTGAAGTTCATATATGAAGCATAAGCCAAGAAAATCCGTATGGCCTCAAGTCTCGCAACCGGTGCAAAGACTTCTTCATAATCTATCCCCTCCTGCTGATAAAATCCTTGAACGACCAGTCTGGCTTTGTTTCTGATAATTACACCAGAATCATCTCTCTTGTTTCTGAAAACCCATCTGGTTCCTATAGGCAATTTTCCCTTGGGTAGAGGAACCAGATTCCAAACCTTGAGCTTCTGAAACTGCATCAACTCTTCTTGCATTGCCTCAACCCAGCTGGACTCCTTTAGAGCCATTTTGACATTCTTGGGTTCAACCTGTGAAATAAAACAAGAATATAAACAAGAGTTAATAGGACCTGATTGACTTCGAGTGAGTGTCTCTTCAGGCAACGCGTTCTGAACTGTAATGGATTTGCTTCGAGTAAGAACGCCTTCTGAGAGAGGTCCAATAATATTCTCCACTAGATGATTCTTGTTTACACTAAGTGTTGGCACTTCTTCTACAGCCAGATTATCTAGCAGGTTGCTGATGTTATTGACTTGTTCTTCACTTGAAGAGGAAATGTGGTCAATGGGAGCAGTTTCACTTGCTTCAGCTCCAGGATCCACACAATGTTCCTCAGGAATGCTATCTGAGAAGAGTGGATTATCAAAGGTCTGGTGGGAAGAGGATGAGGCTTGATCAGTGTCAAGAAGAGGCTGAACCGACTGAGAATTGTCTGGTTCTGATGGAAGAACTTCATGAATTGGGGTTGGCTGAGCTGGAGGGGCATGATTATACATTCCTGGAGGGTCAACTGTCAGATGACTAGGATCACAAGGAACATAGTCAACCCTGTAGTCCATGTCATCACCCGTGAAAAATTCATCAGCTTGCTTAGATGCTCCTGCGTTCTCAAATGTAGTACTGAAGGGCCTAAAAGTGGAGTCATACTCAAACAGCCAGTTTGGACCAGAACCGGCATCAGTAGAGTTCATTTCTTGCCAATCAATGTAGTATGATTCCACAATTACCTGAGTCTTCTTGTTATAAACTCTGTATGCTGCCTTTTCAGACGAATAACCCACGAAGTAACATTCGTCTGCCTTGTCATCAAACTTGTGATTAGGCTCAGTATGAAGAAGAGTACAAGGACATCCGAATGACTTGAAGTGGCCAACTTTGGGTTTCTGATTGAAGAGAATTTCGTAGGGAGTCTTCTGATGACGCTTGTTTAGTAGAGCTCGATTCTGAACATAGCAAGCAGTGTTAACTGCTTCGGCCCAAAAGAAAATAGGCAGCTTTGACTCCGACAACATTGTTCGAGCGGCCTCTATAAGTGTTCTGTTTCTTCTTTCAGCAACTCCATTTTGCTGAGGAGTTCTTGCTGCACTGTATTGTCTGGCAATTCCTTTCTCATCACAGAAATCTATAAGAATCTGATTTCTGAATTCAGTACCATTATCAGTTCTGATTACCTTAACCTTCAGATTTCTCTGATTCTCAATTAAGGTAATAAACTTCTTAAGAATCTCTGGAGTCTCATCCTTCTTGGCCAGAAAGAATACCCAAGTGAATCTGGAATAGTCATCAGTTACTACCAAACAGTATGACTTCTTCCCGATGCTCATAACTTTGACTGGTCCGAAGAGATCCATGTGAAGAAGTTGTAGAACTGACGAGATAGAGTTGAACAACTTAGGCTTGTGAGGTCTCTTGTGTTGCTTCCCTTTGGCACAAGCAATACATTTCTCAATGGTGGAGAAGTCCTTTGAGGGCAAGCCAATAACATGATCTCCCTTGGCTAATCTGTTTAGATTCTTCAGATTTACGTGACCCAGCCTCCGATGCCATAACAGACAATCATGCTCCGATGCCTTAGAAAACAAGCAAGTGTTCTCTGCAAACGAATCTGAGTTCATGTTGATAATGTATGCATTGTTTATCCTTGGAGTTCTCATCAGAATCCACTTCTCAGGCACCACAAAACCAGGCTTAAGAATAAGACACTCCTTGTTTGTGAAGTGTGTTGAAAAACTCTTGTCGCAGATCTGAGAAACACTCAAGAGACTGTGATTGAGCTCTTCAACATAGTATACGTCTTCAAAACTAAGAGTTCCATTTGTGACCGTGCCTTTCATACTTATCCTTCCTCCCTTGTCTCCTGCAAATGATACATATCCTCCATTGAATGGTGTAACTTCATGTAACTGAGAAAAGTCCCCAGTCATGTGCCGGGAGCAGCCACTATCTACGTACCAAACATGTTTGAGCTTACTTGGCCGTCCCTGCATTTTACACACAATCAGTGAGAAATAGGTACCCAAACCATAACAGATTTAGGTACTTTGGTAATGGAAGAGACTTTGTCCTTGGGTTTGGGTTTGGGTCTGGGTCGGTTTTTGGGTCTGTCTGAGCTGTACCTAATATGTTTTGTCATGCTTCCACTGCCCTGGTTAACTAGTTTTATCTTATTTTTGAAAATCCCTTTTGTTTGCTTATGAAAATTAGATGGAGGTTTGTTGGATTTCTTAGGTCCTTTTGCAGTGGAAGAAGTCTGAGTCTGTGTCCCCTTCTGAGAGGTTGCCTTAGGCTTGGAGGATGATAAGGTCCTCACATGTTTATTAACTGGTTTAGCCTTAGGAATGACCTTCTGATTCTTCCCATAGAAGAATTCAGTAGGTCGGTGCAGACAATATCTAGCAATGTGGCCTGGTTTCCCACATGCATAACAGCAGACCTTTTGGTGAAATTCAATTGGGTCAAAGGGCTTTACATCACAGTTACTTTGACTAGAGAAAGAGGTGGGAATATAAGGTTCACAGTTAGGATTTAACAATGAACTTTCCTCTTTGGTAACTGTGGAATGAGTCGGTGCAGTCTGTGTTGTTAAAGGAGAGAGAGTTGATTTTATAGCAAATGTTTTCTGAAAATGTTTCGGCATATCATTGATATTAATGTTAATTTCATCAAACTTTCTATCAAAATCAATTTTTGGAACAAAAGATGATTTGCTAGCAGATGATGAACAATCTGTGCTCCTCCCTGCACTTCTTTCTACCTTCTCCTCCTTTAAACCTGCAACACTTAGTTTTTCTGCACAAACCTCAGAATCATTAGTTATAACAGGGTCAGCTGTAAGCACAACTGGTTCGGTGCGAAAATCACAAGCAAGACTAGAATCCAATTCCAAGTCATCAACGGATGTGTTGATTCTTGGCATGCATGAGTAATTATGGTTAAAAGGTGGTGCACATTCATTATACCCAATTCCACTACCCCTCTTTTCCCGGAATCGCATTGATGTCATATTTTTTAAAATCTGGCTTGAATAATCAAATCTTTCACATTTAATTGATGATTTAGAAAGTTGAGATTTGACTTGATCCAACTCTAGAGTGAGTTCATCGATTTTTCGTCGAGCTTCTCGATAGTTGGACTCTTTGTCACTTAGAAGTTCTTTTAGTCTTGCCACATCCCGATCCTCGGCTTCAAGTTTCCTTTTAAAAATTCCTTCATTTTTAAGAAATTCTGAGTTAAAGTATTTAAGTTTGTTTAATTCTTTGATTAATGATTCATTGTGCGACCTGTACTTAAATACTTTATTTATGCATGAATTAGAGCAAAGATTTTCAGTTACCTCCTTCTGCTTGTCGTCCACCTCGGCCATGAATGCATGACTTAAAGTCAGTTCCAATTCCTGCACCTGATCGCTCCAGTCATAGGAGTCAGTCTCTTGAGTCACCAATGCTTTAGATGTGCTAGCACTTCCTCCCGCAGCTGTATTCCCTGACTTCTCTTCAGGCTTCTTTTCTCCTCCTTCCTTAGCCACCTTTGGCTGCTTACATTCCCTGGCAAAGTGACCCGGTTGGTCACAGTTGTAGCATCGTAATTTTGACTTATCAAAGCCAAGCTTCTTTCCCGGAGCGTTTCCAAAACTGTTTCTTCCACATTTCTTGATGAACTTCTTTGCTCTGAACTCAGCCATTGCCATCTGCCATGAGATATCCATTTCTTCAACATCAGCTGGATTAATCTGCTCTAGATTTTCTTGAGTGAGATTTGAGGGTGCCAATTCTCCTGCGATAAAAGCATTGTAGCTATTCATGAATCCCTTAAATAGCAGCAGATTCTCTTCACTTTCTGGATTGACTTTAGGCACCGATCCAGCTTGTCCAGATGACAGGAAAGCAGTCTCAAAAGGAACTCCATGAGAGGAAGGAGGCTGATAATGATGCATTCCTGATGATTGATGATTAATTGCTGAGAGAAGAGCAGAGTTTTCAGAAGTAGGTGCAATGCCCATTGAGCTGGCATGATTCAGTGCTCTCTGCTTATCATCCATGTCATATGAGTTGATGATTGAGATCAGCTCACTTAAAGAAGTCTTGTACATGTCCTTGGTCCTTTTGATAGTTGTACAGTTAGAGTTCCAAGTGTAAGGTAGTGAATTCAGCAGCTTCTTGTTTACCTCTCCCTTAGTCATTTCAATCCCAGAACTGGTCATCTCAGTCATCAGATGTGTGAATCTGTTGAGTTGTGCTTCGAGAGACTCTCCCTTGATATGATTAAACATGTTGAACCTTTGTCTGAGCATGTCCTTCCGACTTTCTCGCATGTCCTCATTTCCTTCAAATCTTTCAACTAAGGCATTCCAGAGTTCCTTAGCAGTCTTGTGTTCCTTAAATCCGTGAGCAACATCTGTTGATAAAGCCATTGTGATCGAGGCATATGCCTTTTCATCCTTCTCCATCATGAGTATGTCATTGTCAGTATACAGTTCTGGATCCTTTGGAACGAGAGGACCATTGAGCTCACTCTGGTATGAAGGTACAAAGGGACCTTCTTCAATTGATCTCCAAAGCTTTGGGTCGGTATACTTGATGAATGACTGAAATCGAAATTTCCAGTCTTGAAAGTTATCTCCCGACACGAGCCTTGGTGGCTTTGCCGATCTCATTGTCAAGATTGAGCAGATTAGACAAATTTGTCAGATTCTTTGTACCCATTGTGAGTCTGAAAAATTTCTAAGTGTTGTACACGAACTCCCTGTATTTCCCTATAGATGATAGTCAATAAAGCTGCCCGAAGTGAACAACACTCAAAATTCTGGATGTAATCGAAATCGAGTACACGAAACTGATGTACACGAAACTGTGTATTCGAAGACTGTGCTGTATACGAAACCTCTGTGTACTCGAAATTGATTCTGTACTCGAAAGTCTTCCTGTATTCGAACTTCTTTCTTGTACTCGAAAAGTATTTATACTTCGAATACTCTGACTGTACTCGAAATAGTACTACTCGAAAATTTAGAACTTGAAAAATACTTAAGAAAAATTTTATAAAAAAATTTTTCTTAAGAGTTAGAGTTCCAAATTTACACAGCAGCTAGATGGAGTATAGAAGAGCAATAAAGTATACAACTTGCTTTGAAAAGGCGTTACCTTGATGATGAAATGAGCACTCAAGCTCTGATACCACTTGTAGGTCCTTAAACTGATCAAGATCCAAACTTTATCTCTGTAAACATCATCATTGATCTCTAACAAGTGCGGAATCCAAGTTAGAAACACGAAAGCAAGTAGAAAAATGCAAACTTTATAAATATTGCAAAACTTCGAGTACAAGCGCCTCAATACGTCTAGAGAGCGTATGCCTTGGGATTCCAACATAAACCTGTACAAAATGCGTCTATTTATACTAGGCCTAGGTGTACACGAAATCTAAATACAAAAAGGTTCGAGTACACGATTACTTCGTGTACTCGAAATGCTGTACACGAAAATTAAACAAAAATCTGAGATTTGACTCTTCCGTGTTGACTTTGTCAGTCTTCATCATTCAGCGGGCTTTACAAAAGAGCGCGTGCATTCTTATTCTACTTAGTCAATCACTACGGACACAAGGTGAGTTCATTTTCCCTTTTCAAACTTAGTTGTTTTACTCCGGGACTGAGAAGCATGTTAAACATTTTATAAACTATTGAAATGTTATTTAATGCTTTTATAATTAAAACATGACGCTTATAATGAGATTTATGCTTGGAATCTAATATACTTTGAAAAACTAGAAACTTGGAAACTTGAGGCTTGATGCTTATGCTACAACAATATGCTTAAACTTGGTGATTGATGCTTATGTTGCAAACTAGAAGCTTACACTACATACTTGATGCTTAAACCAAGTGCTTAATGCTTATGCTATAAATTATATTCTTAAACTATACGCTTGAAGTTTATGCTATAAACTATATTCTTAAATGATACTCTTGATGCTTATGCTATAAACTATATTCTTAAACTATACTCTTGATGCTTAGGCTATAAACTATATTCTTAAACTATACTCTCGATGCTTAGGCTATAAACTATATTCTTAAACGATACTCTTGATGCTTATGCTATAAACTATATTCTTTAACTATACTCTTGATGCTTAAGCTATAAACTATATTCTTAAACGATACTCTTGATGCTTATGCTATAAACTATATTCTTAAACTATACACTTGATGCTTATGCTATAAACTATATACTTAAACTAGATGCTTAACGCTTATGCTATAAACTATATCCTTAAAATTTCGGATGCTTTAAACACTTTGAAAGCTATAAACTTGTCATGCTAAAACAACGGTTTGGCCTCTTAGTGCTTGCCTCACCGGTTGTTAAACTTTGAATGCTATAAACTTGTCATGCAAAAGCAACGGTTCGGCCTCTCAGTGCTTGCCTCACCGGTTGTTAAACTTTGAATGCTATAAACTTGTCATGCAAAAGCAACGGTTTGGCCTCTCAGTGCTTGCCTCACCGGTTGTTAAACTTTGAATGCTATAAACTTGTCATGCAAAAGCAACGGTTTGGCCTCTCAGTGCTTGCCTCACCAGTTGTTAAACTTTGAATGCTATAAAGTTGTCATGCAAAAGCAACGGTTTGGCCTCTCAGTGCTTGCCTCACCGGTTGTTAAACTATTTAAATGCTATAAACTTGAATGCTAAAGCTATTAACTATGATAGAACATACTAAATTGGCCTCTCAGTGCTTGCCATGGGGTGTTCTACAAGAAGGAACAGACCGTCGGCCTCTCATTGCTTGCCATAGGGTGACCTTCATAGTCATGACTTGAGGAGTAGACTGATGGCCCCTCAGTGCTTGCCATACAGTGATTCCTCAATGTTCACTCATGCTATAAACTTAAACATAATGCTAAAGCTATAAACGAAATGGATTGTAGGTAAAATGCTTAATTATCATTAATAGCAATGTCCTATGCGACTTAGTATGTGGTGGGACGGCGTCTGGGCGGGTCGTAGGCTCGACTCAGGGGTATGCCCTATATATAAGCATTCCGAGTTGGATGATACAGGTGGTGTTAATGAGATTAAGGTCGTTACCTAGGGGGAAACATGAATGCTTTTGGGTCAATAACATAAACTTTTAAACACGATGCTTGTTAAACTTATATTGAAACTAATACATACTAATGCTATAGACTTGTAAACTTTGAAACAGTAAACTAAAGCAATGATGAAGAATGAATCGAATGGTAGGTAAAATGCTTAATTATCATTAATAGCAATGTCCTATGCGACTTAGTATGTGGTGGGACGGCGTCTGGGCGGGTCGTAGGCTCGACTCAAGGGTACGCCCTATATATAAGCATACCGAGTTGGATGATACAGGTGTTATTAATGAGATTAAGGTTTTACCTAAAAGGTTTGCAAAAGCTATTTTACAAATACTAAAACTACATGAACTCACCAACCATTGTGTTGACTTTGTTTTCTTACATGCTTTCTCAGGTGATGCACTGGAATAGGCTCAGACTTCAGGAATGCATACTAGGATACTCAGTTAGAGGACCTAGTAGACTTTTGGAAAGCACAGATTTTGTTACAGAAGCAAATCACTTTTGATATCTTGTACAGATACAAGATAGATGCATTTAATTCTTTTGATAGGATTATTTAGTTAAATTACTGAATATTGTCAAATGTAATTTAACTTTGTAATTCTAGTTTGATGTTATTGTGCTTTAGTTATTCTTAACATTGATGCTATGTAAACAATCTGATCATCACGATTATCACTCACGATATCGCGCCTCGAGAACCTTCCGCCCGACGGGGACTTCGATCCAACCTCGCCGGCTCGGGTGTGACAGGTCATCACATTCTTTCTATAATTCAACCTTACGTGATAAACATACAAATTGTCGAGCCAGATGGTAACTGTGGTTTTCGTTCTGTAGCCGTAAGTTTAGGATTCCAATAAAATCAATGGGCCTTTATTCGACAACAACTCTTGCAGGAATTGGATATCCACGCAGATATGTACAGATATGTGTTTAACTCATACGACCTAGGATCTTATGATGTACTACGTAACCCAATAAATTGGCAACAGATAACACCTACTCCTAGTCAACATTGGATGCTTATGCCGCACACATGCTTCGTAATTACTCAATGATTTGGTGTAATTGTTCACCTTATTAGAAATCGAGGTGCTCAAACCATTTTTCCTTTGTGGATATCTGCTAAGGGTTTAATGCTACATAACGTCGTATCTGTAGTTCATCTTGGCGTCCAATTCATTAATGTTACATTACAAGGAGATTATCCAATGCCAACGGTAAACCCCATATGGAAACGTTACCGAAATGATGCCGCATCCGACTGAGAGTTCATATATCATGACAGACTGCAAAAATATCGAAGAATTATCAAATAGAACGAAGTTGGTGGAGTACGTAGATGTGTAAATGTAAAAACAACAAATTTTTTTTTTAAATGTAATAAAATTGAATTATTTGGTTTATTTAAGAAAAAAAATTCAAAATTTGAACAGTACAGACCGTATTGTTCTAAGATTATATTAACTTTACAGTTTCATTTTTACATTTACCACACATAAAACTCACACAAACTCTCTCGCATTGATCTACACATCCCGTCTTGATCTTCGAGTTTTCGAAACCAGGTATGTGTTTTGCTTCATAGATAATGAATATAGGTGTTTTATTTGTTAAATATCGATCTAGGAGGGTCTTTTTTTCAGATTTGGGGTTTCGAACGAAGAACAAGATGTGTCGTCTTGACCAGTACGGGTCGTCTTAACCTATACGGGCCGTCTTGATTTTTCTTAATTATATCGTTAACTCGGCTTTCTTTTTGCAGCGATTATTTATGGATATGGACGCAGATGTTGGGTGCTCACCAGGACGACGATATTGTCCTTGACGATGAGGTGGCGGAGATTGCGCAGCACGAGTGGCTGCAGTTCCATCCAGGCACCATGACAGCGATTAGGTGCCGTCGTTTGCTACGCATGGGTGTCGGTGCCCAGCGTAGCATCGATTGGGTAGTGCTGACAGAGGCTTGTCACACAAATCGAGCTTGGGCTATCTTAGGCGAGGACACACCATGGACTTGTCTATTTGATACAGCAGATCTGCCCACATACAGGCTCATTACAGTGGAGTTTCTCTCGGAATTTCGCTACAGAGCTCACCAGGCAGCCTTTGCTGAGAAAGAGGACGAGGAGCTTCCATCAGACATCGAGTTCTCGATCTTCAGACAGGACATGGAGATGTCATTACAGCGGTTTGCCGTGCTTCTTGGTATCTACTAGGAGTCGGAGACCGTTACAGAGGCATTTACCCAGGGGCTGACGCAGGGAGAGGATGGGGTGATGAGGGCATGTTGGCCTCAGATTTCTGACACCCAGTTTCGCACCCACTGAGTACGAGATTCTACCATCAGAGATCCTCTCATCTGCTACATTCACAGATGCATCACGACGACAATTTCCACACGTGGGCAGAGACAGGAGTGGGTGACCACTTCAGATCTCTTCTATCTGCACAGCCTGATGACCGGCAGGCCGTGCAACCTTGCACAGTGTTTTGCCTTGTACTTCTCCTCCTTCAATCACCGTCAAGAGCGCGGTACATTATGGGGAGGCGCCTATGTGACGCATATCGCACATAGTAGAGTCATGTTTCATTTGCTTGTGGATTTGCCAGCGATCCAGCCACGTAAGCTGGATCGTTGAATGATCCTGAACATGCGCCTAGCCGCGGACATCCATGGTGTGGGCTTGCGCTTTATTGGTTCATGTCACACCCCGAGCCGGCGGGGTAGGATCGAAGTCCCCGTCGGGCGGAAGGTTCCCGGGGCGCGATATCGGGAGTGATAATCAGGAGTGATCAGATTGTTACATTGCACATGATATAAATGAGAAATGCTAATTAAAATAGAATTACAAAGTTAAATTACAGCAGTAACGTTTATAATTTAACAATGTAAATCTATTGTAAAACATCAATAAATGACTATCTTGTATTTACACAAGATATACAAAATAATTTATATCATGATGTCTTCAAAAGTATGCAGGTCCAAAATACTAGTCTTCTATCTGAAGTCCTAGTCCAAAAGAAATGACTTCCTAATTGACCTGTTCGTCACCTGAGAAGTCATGCAAAAATAAAGGTCAACACATGGTTGGTGAGTTCATATAGTTTAGTATTTGAAAATGATTTGAAAATGATTTGAACATGATTTGAAAATCTCCTTTGGTAAAGACCTTAACCTCATTAACTTCACATGTAATATCCAAATCGGTATGCTTATATATAGGGCATATGTAGGGTCGAACTTACCGCCCGCCCAGCCACCGTCCCACCACATACTAATCTGTATATGACACTGTTGTTAGTGATAATTAAGCATTTTTACCCTTAACACAATCCCATAAGTTCTCCTGTTTGTTGTCCCTGTCATTACAATTATTTGAAATCTATGTTGATTTCACAAGTTCATCACACAATATGATCAACCACACAATTGTATAACAGTTATAAATGCTTAATTAAACAAGTAAATAAACATTTAATAAAATCTAAGTCCTTATGATTGGGGCCTATGGTCATACTCGAGTAGACTAGTCTGTCAATCAAGGTACTTAGTAGTTAGGGAATCTGTAAATATCCTCAAACATATGACCTACAAATCAAACGGTCTAGCTAGGACTTCTTGAAATGTAGGGTTTTTGTTTCGTCTGTTTTGGCATATGTTATCTCTGATATTTCCCAGGCTTTCCCTTAAAATGATTTATTGATTCGCCTGATTCTGTTACAAGATGTACTTGATTCGTTGATCGTAGAATACTAGATTCATTGATCAAATGTACACTTGATTCATAGTTCAACAAACACTTGATTTGTAGAACATTGAATATTGTCTTTGCAAAGATTGTTTCGTTTGATTCATTGAAATTCCACACTTGTTTCGTCAAAATGTTTGATTTGATCCCTTGAATTCACCCACTTGTTTTGTCAAAATGTTTGTTTTGATCCCTTGAACTCACACCCTTGTTTTGTCAAAATGATTGATTTGATTTGTTTGAATTGTTTTGACTGGTTGAAAAGTTAAGTTTAACTTGATTATTCACTTAATAAATAAGTAAATCAGTTAAATAACCTGCATAAAATCTTCCTAGACATGGTCTAGGATAACATTCATATATATGTAAAACATATAAATTAAAAGCATTAAAATAAACGATTTAAGTAAACAGTTTAAGCATGCTTCTCAGCCCCGCGTTTTAAAACAAAAATGTTAGAAAGGGGCAATGAACTCACCTGTGTTGCTATGTAAATTGATCTAACACAAAATGCGCGCTCTTGTATGTAAGCTATGTTTCTTCGATTCCTGAGTTATTTTATAAGAATTCGAATATAATAAGTACGCGTAGTAGTCGTTGTGCCTAAGACCTTGAGTTTTGTTGTGTGTGCAACTAAGTGTCTTAGTACTAAGTGTATCTAAGATCTAATCTATCTTAGCTACCCTTTTTATGATTCCAAATCCCATGGTTAGTTATACAACATTACTTTTATATTTTTAGAAAATTTCGACAGAGTTTCCTTTGTTTTTAGAGCAAATCCAGACAATTATATTGTCTATTTTATAACAAACTCCAATTCAATTAATTCAAGTAAGTAATCTAAATTAAACATTACAATTTAAATTTCCAAATTAAATCAATACTAAATCAAAATCATTTATTACATGGTGGGCTTAATTAAACCTTATTGGTCCTTTTAAGCCCAAATGAAAAACCTTTGATTCCCATTTAATCGTCCAACTTTGTTTGAAATTCGCATGAATTCTTAGAAAGATCCTTCACGTGTGTCAATCTAGTTCAATAGATGTTAACACTTGTATTGATGCGTTATTGTGTTTTATGAAAACCCATGTCTCTTAATAGTTTACGTTGAATTGATATTGTAGGTTATGAATTTTCTTATTATAGAACTCCCTAACCCATGATCCCATGCAAAATTCTAAGTTATTTACTCTATGTATTGTTTTCGTGGGTTCCCATGCACACCCCCGATGTACTCCATGCATGCATGATACTTATACCCTATGATTTTGTCGAGAATTGATTTCCATCAGCCCCTTAGCAGCGAACCTATAGGGTTTCCAGATAGGGTTCGGCTGATTTAATCCCTCCCACGAACCTTATGGGTTCGTTCCTAATGGTTCGGCTAACTATAGAAGGAAAGTTCGGCCAAATGGGTTCCAGGTTCGCGGCTTAGTGACATGTACAGGTTCGTTGTCAGTGATTAAGGGTTCGTTGCAGGGTTTGGTTCGGGTGACAGGTTTGCTGCAGGTGGTCCAGGGTTCGGCGGCAGGTGAGCACAGGGTTCGTTATAGGAGATGGTTCGGTGCAGGGTTCGCTCGGCGAACCCTTGGGTTCGGCCAGCTTCTGTTGGTGCTGTTCGGGTTCTGTTAACGAACCTGTGAAATTTCTTGGCTGCCATCCTCGATCTTAAGACTTCAATCATGTTAAAATCTATTCCTATGGTTGCCGAAACATGCAAAACACCTTCATCTATGTGTTCCAAGTGTGTGACTTCGATCTTAATAGTGAATTTGCATGAACTCGTGAAAAACCCTCTAAAACCGAAAATATAATGGATGTTTACCTTAGATTTCGTGGATGAAAACTGGAAATTCTTGTACTTCTGGAATCTACACGATGAGGGGATCGTAGTGACACCAAAATGGCTTGAATCCGACTCGAAACGTGCGAGATCTTCTAGAGAGAAGTTGAGAGAACAATCCTTGTAGAGAGAGAGAGAAGGTAGACGAGAATGAGAGAGAGATTGGGTATTGGTGGTGGTTGTTGGAACCTTAATGGTTCATTAAATGTTTTAGAAAAATACCCGGTCGCTCGGTCTCGTTCGGTTTCGCGTAATAATGTTGTTTCGCGTAGTTTTCGCGACGAAACGACACGGTTATAAAATTAGAAATCTTTTAATTATTCAAGGTTGTAATTCCTAATAAATTAACTAATATCTTCTTATTTATTAAAAATTTAAAACAAAATTAACTGTTTAAATCGAAATGTACGGTCGTCGCGCGTATTCATTCGAATCGTCACCCGTACGAACACGACGATAACTATACTTTTCAATCTTGTTTTCTAATTAAAGATTATCACTCAGAACGTTAAACTTTCAGATTTATTCGTACAAATCGTCACCTATACGAATAACCCGTAAATTTAGCATTCACATAGCAATATTCGTGTGTTATGTTCTGTAAAGACTCACATACGTTTATACATAATATATCTTAAGCAAATAATCACATGATGGTTCTGTATTGCCAGACCATTGTCTGACTCAAGAACCATTGTTCTGAACTGTGTTTCCGTTAAATGTTTCTGAAACTGTTCTATGACAACTCACTATGATAATTATAATTGATATGAATATGAAAAGTACTGAAATGTATATGATCCGTACCTGTTTTACTGTTCATGTACTGTAGAGATCACTGTTCCGGTGGCGGTTCCGGCACTGATGTTACAGTCTCCCCTTGTTAGAGAAATTTCGTCCCGAAATTTAAGTGTTGTTATCAGGTACAGCTTCCTCTTCAAACAGTTGGGGATACTTTAACTTCATGTGATCTTCACGTTCCCAAGTGAACTCGGGCCCGCGTCTTGAATTCCATCGAACCTTTACAATAGGAATACGGCTTCGCCTCAGTTGTTTAACCTTACGATCCATAATCTCTAAAGGTTCTTCAATGAAATGTAACTGTTCATCGACTTGAATTTCTTCGATTGGAATGACGAGGCTCTCGTCAGCAAGGCATTTCTTTAGATTTGAGACGTGAAACACGTCATGCACACCACTGAGTTCATCAGGTAATCTCAGTCTATACGCCACAGGACCAATACGCTCGATGATCTCGAACGGTCCAACGTATCTTGGTGCTAACTTGCCTTTCTTTCCAAAGCGTACAACGCCTTTCCATGGGGATACCTTTAACATGACTCGGTCTCCCACTTGGAATTCCAACGGCTTGCGCCGTTTGTCGGCGTAGCTCTTTTGCCTGCTCCTTGTTGCTTGTAGTCTTCTCTGAATCTGGGCTATCTTGTCAGTGGTTTCCTGAATCAATTCAGGCCCAGTTATTCGATTGTCTCCAACTTCAGTCCAACAGATCGGTGATCGACATTTTCGGCCATAAAGAGCCTCGAATGGTGCACATCCAATACTGCTGTGGTAACTGTTATTGTAGGAGAACTCAATCAGTGGTAAATGGGAGTCCCAATTCCCACCGAAATCCAATACACAGGTTCTTAGCATATCCTCCAGGGTTTGGATAGTACGTTCGCTCTGACCGTCCGTTTGTGGATGGTAAGCTGTACTCAGATTTAACTGTGTCCCTAAAGATTTCTGCAATGATTGCCAGAACCTTGATGTGAATCTGCTATCTCGATCAGAAATAATAGACAATGGCACACCGTGGCGTACCACTATCTCGTTGATGTACAATCTTGCCAGTTTATCCATGGTGAAGTTCTCACGCATGGGCAAGAAATGAGCAGATTTTGTCAGACGATCAACGATCACCCAAATTGTATCGTGACCACTGGAAGTGCGGGGTAGCTTGGTAATGAAATCCATAGCGATTTGTTCCCACTTCCATAACGGAATCTCAGGCTGTTCCAGTAGACCAGACGGTCTCTGGTGTTCCGCCTTTACTTTCGCACACGTAAGACACTGTCCGACATACTCGGCTATGTCTTTCTTCATTCCCGGCCACCAATAAAATCCACGCAAGTCTTGGTACATCTTATCAGCGCCTGGATGAACAGAGTATTTAGTCTTGTGTGCTTCATCGAAGATAAGTTTTCTCAATTCATCTACCGCAGGGATCCATATACGTTCCTTGTAGTAGATCATTCCATCGGACTTTGTGTCAAACTGTTTCTCTGCTCCGCAATCAAGTTCTTTCTTCAGATTTCCTCGGTCTAGTGCTTCTTGTTGTGCTTGAATGATCTTGTCACTTAAACTGGTCTGCACGGTTATCCCCATTGCTCTAACACGTAGGGGTTTGACCCGTTCCTTCCGGCTTAAGGCGTCAGCTACAACGTTCGCCTTTCCCGGATGGTACTTGATCACACAATCATAATCATTCAGAAGTTCAACCCAACGACGCTGACGCATGTTGAGTTCCTTCTGATCAAAGATGTGCTGCAGACTTTTGTGATCAGTGAATATGGTACACTTGGTGCCATATAAGTAATGTCTCCAAATCTTCAGTGCGAAGATTACAGCTCCCAGTTCAAGATCATGAGTAGTGTAGTTCTTCTCATGAATCTTTAACTGTCTTGACGCATAGGCTATGACTTTGTCCCGTTGCATTAACACACAACCGAGTCCCTGATGGGAAGCATCGCAGTACACAACAAAGTCATCACAGCCCTCTGGGAGAGATAGAATTGGAGCATCACATAATTTCTGTTTCAATGTTTGAAAAGCATCTTCCTGTTTTTGCTCCCAGACAAACGGTTCACTTTTCTGGGTTAGCTTAGTGAGAGGCAAAGCTATCTTAGAAAAGTTTGAGATAAACCTTCTGTAATAACCCGCCAATCCCAGAAAAGACCGTATCTCCGTTGGTGTCTTTGGAGTGTCCCAATTCTTTATCGCTTCAATCTTGGCAGGGTCTACATGAATTCCCTCGCTGTTGACCACATGACCCAGAAATTGAACTTCTCTTAGCCAAAATTCACATTTGGAGAATTTGGCATAGAGTTTCTCTTCTTTCAACAGCTCCAAGATCTTTCTAAGGTGTTGCTCATGTTCTGTTTTGGTCTTGGAATAAATCAGTATGTCATCAATGAAAACAATGACAAACTGATCCAAGTACGGCTTGCACACTCGGTTCATGAGGTCCATGAAAACCGCGGGTGCATTTGTCAATCCGAAGGGCATCACCATAAATTCGTAATGCCCGTATCTGGTTCGGAAGGCCGTCTTCGGTATGTCTTCATCTTGAACTCTCAACTGATGATATCCAGACCGCAAGTCAATCTTAGAGAAGTATTGAGCTCCTTGCAGTTGGTCAAACAAATCATCAATCCTCGGTAATGGATACCGATTCTTGATGGTTAGTTTGTTCAGTTCACGGTAATCTATGCACATTCTGAACGATCCGTCTTTCTTCTTCACAAACAAGACCGGAGCTCCCCAAGGTGAGTAGCTCGGTCTGATGAAACCCTTGTCAAGTAACTCCTGTAACTGATTAGACAATTCCTGCATCTCTGAAGGTGCTAACCTGTAAGGAGATTTAGCAACAGGAGTTGCTCCAGGAATTAAGTCAATACGAAATTCTACCGGTCGCGCAGGTGGCAAACCTGGTAGGTCTTCGGGGAATACTTCAGGATATTCTTTCACTACTGGTACATCTTGAATCTTCTTCTTGTCTTTCTCCTTTTCCAACACATGAGCCAGGAACGCTATGCACTGCTTCTGTAGACACTTACGCGCCTTTATGCAAGAAATGATTTTGACACTTCGCTTTGCTTGATCCCCTTTAACTTCCAATACACGATCACTCGGCAATGGAATTCGAAGCAGCTTCTTAGAACAGATGACTTCCACTCGGTTAGATGAGAGCCAATCCATTCCAACAATGATGTCAAAACTACCCAGCTCCATCGGTATCAAATCGATGGTAAATGTAAAATCATTTAGTGTCAATGAGCAGTTCCTATAAACTGTACTAACTGTGATCTGTTTCCCGTTAGCTACTTCTATAATGTAAGGGGAGTCTAACTGTTCCTCTATGGACTCTAGTTGACATGCAAAGTCGGTAGAGATAAAACTCTGATCCGCACCAGTATCAAATAAGACAGATGCATAAAAGTCATGTAAGAGAAACGTACCAGTGACCACATTTGGGTCCTGGCGTGCAGCTGGTGCTCCAATAGCAAAGGCTCGTCCACGAGGTGCTTGAACTGCTGGTTGAGCCTTCTTCGGGCAGTTCTTCGCAAAGTGGCCTTGTTCGCCACAGTTATAACATCCACCATGGTTCTGATTAGCTGGTGGAGGAAGAGCCAAAGCAGCATTGTTGACTGCTTGATTAGGAGTCATCCTACAGTGTTGGACCCAATGGCCCTTTCTTCCGCATCCCGTACAATGCTTACAGGGAGTGTCAGCAGTGTGGTGATACTGACACTTGGCACACAAAGGAAACGTGCCAGTGTAGGGTTTGCGGTTGGGGTTTTGTGGTGCTGCTGCTATTTGTTGTAGAGGTGTGGCCACCGCGTAGTTCTTAATGGTCTTCTGTTTCTTCTTCTGATGGTGGTGGGGTTTCTTAGAAGACTCAGACTTGTCCTTGTTGGGTTCAGCCTCCTTCTTTAAAGTTCCAGAGGCTACCATAAGATCAGTGAGTTTCCCAGACAGTCTCACTGCAGATTCAACAGTAGTAGGGTTGGCTGAAACAACCATACCCTGAATGCAGGCAGGAAGTCCACCTACATAACGGTCTATCCTTTTCTCCAAAGTTGGTACCATGTCAGGTACCAAAGCAACCAACTCGTGGTAACGAGTTGTGTACCCCATGTGATCAGCCCCCTTCATCACATGGTTAGATAATTCGACCTCCAATTTCTGCAGCTCGTTCTTGGGACAGAACTCTGTTCGCAGCAGTGTCTTGAAATCTTCCCATGGCATGGCCATGGCTTCTTCTCTTCCTCGAGCATTAATCTGACCGTTCCACCAGGTCAGAGCCCGTTTGTTGAATGTTCCCGCTGAGTAGCGGACCTTGTGATGTTCGGGGCAGCTGCAAAGATCCAATGTTGCCTCAATCTTCTCAATCCATTGGATTAATCCAACGGCGCCTTCAGACCCACTGAAACTGGGTGGCTTACATCCTACGAAGGACTTGTAGGAGTAGTGAGATGAATCTCCAGTGTTTCCACTGGCTTCCCCGGATGTGTTGCCAGTATTGAGGATCTCATTACGAAGACGAAGGAACATCTCCGGTATAGCTTCTTTCATCTGATTCGTCATCTGGCTACTCAGTAACGTCACCAGAGCGATAGTAGCAGGATCCATGGTCGGTACCGTGCTCGAACCAGATGCTTGAGTAATCAATGGAGGAGGGGGAGGAGGAGGTGGAGGAGGTGGTGGTGGAGAGTCATTCGGAGACGGTGTTGAGGAGTGTGGAGCCAAGTCTTGAGGTGGTTGCTGTATCAAGGGAGGTTGTCTTCGTGGAGGCATTCTGATCATAACCAATAAAGTCATCGGTTAGTGTAATGATCGAATACAGAAGACAATATGCAAATAAGTCTTAAGTCCTATGTTCTCTACGTGCAGGGTCCCTAGGTTATAGTCTAGGTCAAACCATTTAAATAAGTGACCTATATTTCTCTATAACCATGGCTCTGATACCAATCTGTCACACCCCGAGCCGGCGGGGTAGGATCGAAGTCCCCGTCGGGCGGAAGGTTCCCGGGGCGCGATATCGGGAGTGATAATCAGGAGTGATCAGATTGTTACATTGCACATGATATAAATGAGAAATGCTAATTAAAATAGAATTACAAAGTTAAATTACAGCAGTAACGTTTATAATTTAACAATGTAAATCTATTGTAAAACATCAATAAATGACTATCTTGTATTTACACAAGATATACAAAATAATTTATATCATGATGTCTTCAAAAGTATGCAGGTCCAAAATACTAGTCTTCTATCTGAAGTCCTAGTCCAAAAGAAATGACTTCCTAATTGACCTGTTCGTCACCTGAGAAGTCATGCAAAAATAAAGGTCAACACATGGTTGGTGAGTTCATATAGTTTAGTATTTGAAAATGATTTGAAAATGATTTGAACATGATTTGAAAATCTCCTTTGGTAAAGACCTTAACCTCATTAACTTCACATGTAATATCCAAATCGGTATGCTTATATATAGGGCATATGTAGGGTCGAACTTACCGCCCGCCCAGCCACCGTCCCACCACATACTAATCTGTATATGACACTGTTGTTAGTGATAATTAAGCATTTTTACCCTTAACACAATCCCATAAGTTCTCCTGTTTGTTGTCCCTGTCATTACAATTATTTGAAATCTATGTTGATTTCACAAGTTCATCACACAATATGATCAACCACACAATTGTATAACAGTTATAAATGCTTAATTAAACAAGTAAATAAACATTTAATAAAATCTAAGTCCTTATGATTGGGGCCTATGGTCATACTCGAGTAGACTAGTCTGTCAATCAAGGTACTTAGTAGTTAGGGAATCTGTAAATATCCTCAAACATATGACCTACAAATCAAACGGTCTAGCTAGGACTTCTTGAAATGTAGGGTTTTTGTTTCGTCTGTTTTGGCATATGTTATCTCTGATATTTCCCAGGCTTTCCCTTTAAAATGATTTATTGATTCGCCTGATTCTGTTACAAGATGTACTTGATTCGTTGATCGTAGAATACTAGATTCATTGATCAAATGTACACTTGATTCATAGTTCAACAAACACTTGATTTGTAGAACATTGAATATTGTCTTTGCAAAGATTGTTTCGTTTGATTCATTGAAATTCCACACTTGTTTCGTCAAAATGTTTGATTTGATCCCTTGAATTCACCCACTTGTTTTGTCAAAATGTTTGTTTTGATCCCTTGAACTCACACCCTTGTTTTGTCAAAATGATTGATTTGATTTGTTTGAATTGTTTTGACTGGTTGAAAAGTTAAGTTTAACTTGATTATTCACTTAATAAATAAGTAAATCAGTTAAATAACCTGCATAAAATCTTCCTAGACATGGTCTAGGATAACATTCATATATATGTAAAACATATAAATTAAAAGCATTAAAATAAACGATTTAAGTAAACAGTTTAAGCATGCTTCTCAGCCCCGCGTTTTAAAACAAAAATGTTAGAAAGGGGCAATGAACTCACCTGTGTTGCTATGTAAATTGATCTAACACAAAATGCGCGCTCTTGTATGTAAGCTATGTTTCTTCGATTCCTGAGTTATTTTATAAGAATTCGAATATAATAAGTACGCGTAGTAGTCGTTGTGCCTAAGACCTTGAGTTTTGTTGTGTGTGCAACTAAGTGTCTTAGTACTAAGTGTATCTAAGATCTAATCTATCTTAGCTACCCTTTTTATGATTCCAAATCCCATGGTTAGTTATACAACATTACTTTTATATTTTTAGAAAATTTCGACAGAGTTTCCTTTGTTTTTAGAGCAAATCCAGACAATTATATTGTCTATTTTATAACAAACTCCAATTCAATTAATTCAAGTAAGTAATCTAAATTAAACATTACAATTTAAATTTCCAAATTAAATCAATACTAAATCAAAATCATTTATTACATGGTGGGCTTAATTAAACCTTATTGGTCCTTTTAAGCCCAAATGAAAAACCTTTGATTCCCATTTAATCGTCCAACTTTGTTTGAAATTCGCATGAATTCTTAGAAAGATCCTTCACGTGTGTCAATCTAGTTCAATAGATGTTAACACTTGTATTGATGCGTTATTGTGTTTTATGAAAACCCATGTCTCTTAATAGTTTACGTTGAATTGATATTGTAGGTTATGAATTTTCTTATTATAGAACTCCCTAACCCATGATCCCATGCAAAATTCTAAGTTATTTACTCTATGTATTGTTTTCGTGGGTTCCCATGCACACCCCCGATGTACTCCATGCATGCATGATACTTATACCCTATGATTTTGTCGAGAATTGATTTCCATCAGCCCCTTAGCAGCGAACCTATAGGGTTTCCAGATAGGGTTCGGCTGATTTAATCCCTCCCACGAACCTTATGGGTTCGTTCCTAATGGTTCGGCTAACTATAGAAGGAAAGTTCGGCCAAATGGGTTCCAGGTTCGCGGCTTAGTGACATGTACAGGTTCGTTGTCAGTGATTAAGGGTTCGTTGCAGGGTTTGGTTCGGGTGACAGGTTTGCTGCAGGTGGTCCAGGGTTCGGCGGCAGGTGAGCACAGGGTTCGTTATAGGAGATGGTTCGGTGCAGGGTTCGCTCGGCGAACCCTTGGGTTCGGCCAGCTTCTGTTGGTGCTGTTCGGGTTCTGTTAACGAACCTGTGAAATTTCTTGGCTGCCATCCTCGATCTTAAGACTTCAATCATGTTAAAATCTATTCCTATGGTTGCCGAAACATGCAAAACACCTTCATCTATGTGTTCCAAGTGTGTGACTTCGATCTTAATAGTGAATTTGCATGAACTCGTGAAAAACCCTCTAAAACCGAAAATATAATGG
Source organism: Mikania micrantha (assembly GCA_009363875.1). NCBI lineage: Eukaryota > Viridiplantae > Streptophyta > Magnoliopsida > Asterales > Asteraceae > Mikania > Mikania micrantha. Next base: position 21,824,097 of record CM018680.1, read on the forward strand.
ATGTTTACCTTAGATTTCGTGGATGAAAACTGGAAATTCTTGTACTTCTGGAATCTACACGATGAGGGGATCGTAGTGACACCAAAATGGCTTGAATCCGACTCGAAACGTGCGAGATCTTCTAGAGAGAAGTTGAGAGAACAATCCTTGTAGAGAGAGAGAGAAGGTAGACGAGAATGAGAGAGAGATTGGGTATTGGTGGTGGTTGTTGGAACCTTAATGGTTCATTAAATGTTTTAGAAAAATACCCGGTCGCTCGGTCTCGTTCGGTTTCGCGTAATAATGTTGTTTCGCGTAGTTTTCGCGACGAAACGACACGGTTATAAAATTAGAAATCTTTTAATTATTCAAGGTTGTAATTCCTAATAAATTAACTAATATCTTCTTATTTATTAAAAATTTAAAACAAAATTAACTGTTTAAATCGAAATGTACGGTCGTCGCGCGTATTCATTCGAATCGTCACCCGTACGAACACGACGATAACTATACTTTTCAATCTTGTTTTCTAATTAAAGATTATCACTCAGAACGTTAAACTTTCAGATTTATTCGTACAAATCGTCACCTATACGAATAACCCGTAAATTTAGCATTCACATAGCAATATTCGTGTGTTATGTTCTGTAAAGACTCACATACGTTTATACATAATATATCTTAAGCAAATAATCACATGATGGTTCTGTATTGCCAGACCATTGTCTGACTCAAGAACCATTGTTCTGAACTGTGTTTCCGTTAAATGTTTCTGAAACTGTTCTATGACAACTCACTATGATAATTATAATTGATATGAATATGAAAAGTACTGAAATGTATATGATCCGTACCTGTTTTACTGTTCATGTACTGTAGAGATCACTGTTCCGGTGGCGGTTCCGGCACTGATGTTACAGTTCAGATGACCATATTTGACAACCAGCTCAGATGGTCGTCGTGCAGCAACAGTAGCCGCACCAGGAGCAGGCTCAGGGGGAGATTCCATACCCTCAGCCGATTCTGGAGGAGCTCGTCCAGTCACCAACACAACAGTAGCCACAGCCGCACGACCTACTGCACGTCTACCGTGTGGTGCGCCTCATTAAGCTACTCGAGGCGTTGTTGCACCATATGGCAGCACAGACTGACGAGCTTATACAGGATAGCCTTCGTCGGGATGCACGTGACACACGCATCGAGCGACAGCTCCATCGGCTGGAGGATCTTGTCCAGTGGACAATCGACGTCGTGCTAGAGCGTGCGCGAAGGGACGGGATACAGCTTCCACCGCTACCGGAGCCACACGTCTACCAAGACGACGGATCGTCCACTGGACCATCCGGAGGATCATAGTTTAGTTTGTCTTTTTATATTTTGTTTTCGTTATTTGTAAAAACTCATGTTGTGTATATATATGTGTGTGTTTCGCTCTTTATTTGTATTGTTTGTGGTTGTGTTTTGTTTTTTTCATAATTACGCGACAAACTTATAATGTTTAAGTTAAATTAACATAAACAAACTAATTATAAAATAAAGGATTTAGTTTAAACACGTAAATAATTAATATCGTTTAAAATAATAACGTAACAAACTTATAACGTTTAAAATTAACATAATAGCGTATATCGTTTAAAATTTAACATAATAGACGTATATCGTTAAAACTAATAAAATACATATATTAAGTTTAAATAAAATAAATAATTTTTATACGGCCCGTACTGCCTTGTACGGACCGTATAAATTTACTCCACACCAGTTGAAACCCAAATTGGCTTGTAAATGTAAGTCAAGGCATGTACGGTCTCTATAAGCCTGTACGGCTCGTCCACAGAATCTGCACTGAATCCAAAACAAACCTCTAGAATGTTTGTCTATACCTTATACGGGCTGTACTGATCAGTACGGACCGTATAGGTTCGCTGGGGTGATAAAATAAAAAGGTGCGGTGTACAAATAAAATGACCCAAAATATAATCCTACCACTAAATTATTGTGGTTTTTTGAAGAAAGCTCCAGAAAAATATGCTCGTGACTCGCTTGTTAATTGACTTGTTTAAATTAAGGCAAAATTAATGATTAATTTTAACGTGAAATTATGACATATTGTCATATTATCTAAAGTTTAAAGTTCATTATTAGCCTAATATTCAAATTATACATCGTCGTATGAGTAATTTTATATTTTCTAAGCAAAGATACACACATATAGGAAAAAGATAAAATGAAATCCCCTACTTAGTGTGAAAACCATAAAAACCATGTAAAAAACCGTTTTTTTTTATTTCTTTTACAGGTTTGTGACAATATTTTATACATTTTTATAAAACGAAAAAAGGTCGAATAAATATTTTAAAAAAAGTATTTTATAAACACATGTAAAACATACGTAACCCTACGCCCAGATCTTACGTATATTTACATGGTTTTACATTTTTTTAAAATAACTACTCGACATTTTTTTATTTTTTTATAAAAATGTGTTAAATAATGTAACAAATCTGTAAAAAAAATTCAAAAAAAAAAAACGTTTTTTTTACATGATTTTCATAGTTTTCACGCTAAGTAGGGATTTTAAAAATATCTATACCCTATATATACATATACATATACACTCGATCCTATAGTTTACGACATAGGGACCCCGGAAGTTCATGTGAAAAGTTACTCATTTGCGCGTGCGTGAACCTACCCAACAAAATATTCTAATAAAAGGGTTAGAGCTGGGATATTGACTCCCACTAGGATTTCGTTAGGGGGAAGCTCTTAGGAGCGAGTGAAAGATGTGATCCGGTGCCAGGGCTGGTCACGGATATCACCTATTGTAGCTAGAGAACTACTCTCCTCAGGTATATTAACTGGATGACTAGGAATGAAGGAAGAATAAAAGAGTGGTGTAAGGGAACGAAAGACAGTGTACCGACTGAAAGGTACATAGTTGCTTTACCGATAGCGAGAGGAATGAGAAAAGCTACAGCGCAGGAAGTAGGGGAGAAACATCTACTCTTTCTTCACTCGCTAGGGAAAGATAAAGGATAGATGCTTCCGTGCCAGCAAGATAGGGCTCAGCCAACGCAATACTAAGCGAGAAAAGTCATAGTTACACAGGAAAGCTTTTAGTCTTATGGATAGCGTAGCATAAGGACGCGATAGGAATGAAAAATGCTTAATGAAGCACTCAAGTGCCCTTTTCCAAAATAAAGAATAGGGCATGGAAGCTTTCTGCTAAAAAGAGGAGAGTTTTTACTAACCTTCGTCACGACATTAGTGGCTTAGCTCTTCATGTTTCCTGCATGCTTTTTTATAGGGAGAGAGTCAGGGGCGGTACAGAAGATTGGTCCGCTGTTATCAGGTATGAAATAATCCCATCTCCGTCTCTCCGACAGAGTCTGTTGCTGTGTCCACAACTTTTTCAGGAGAGTTAGTCATCGGGAGAGAAGTGGCATCCATCGATAGACCAAAAAAGAAGAAATCGGTTTCTTCTTTTTCTTTTCTGTATTTTGACTCTCTTTTTTGATTTTTCTTCATGGAAGGAGCTTCCGGCTTCGGTTGACGACCCAGGATAGTCGAGCCTATCTAAAAATAAAGATGCTCTAGCTGTGAAAAAGGGGAAAGTAGAGTTAACAGGGGAATACGTTCTCCAACCGACATGTGAGGACCCTTCAAAGGCAAAAGTTTCTATCTCATACAGAAACCCTCTTATTACAGCTTGAACAAGATTCATTGTTGGGAAGAAGACGAATTCGATTCAATCCATAACCGACCGTCTGGAGAGAGATTTAGTCATGAAATTAATAAGAAAGAGATTATTCCCTAAGAGCTTGTCGAGTACCTTTTGTTGATAGTCTTTCTACTTTCTGCACCTTCTGTTCTTTACCGGCGCTCGCCAGATGTCTCACTATCTATCCAAATCCTTTCTTTTCTTCACTTAAAGGGGCAATGAACCAGCCAGCCAATAAAGACCCTTCGGAATCATAAACTCCACTTCAGCTGTTCCAAGAGTTGTAGAAAGAGATAGGGTATATAACCCTTCTTCCGCTCTAGTGGCGGGTTTCTCCAGCAGGACCTTTCTTCTGATTAGGCGCCGATCACATGGGGAATCGGCATAAAGAGATGGGTTGAATATCGACGACCGGGAGAAGCAAAACGAAATCAAGATTTGGCTGAAAAAGAATCCCATCTCCCTTCTTTCTTCTGTCAACTTTCATTTACCGGTAACCGGATCAATCGCTATTTAAGATTCAATTCAAAAGGCCCTACTACTGAAACTGAGTCTGGTTTCACTTCTTTCCTTTTGCACACCGGGCTGCTTAGTCGGAATAGACAAATCGCTTCACTTTGAGTGGGCTTGGCCCGCACCTTGCGGTTTTAGATCTTCGGGAAATCCTTTTTCTTAGCTTGATTTCTCAACTGAAGCATTGTTTAAACACTAAAAGAGTGATGAACATCTACTTCTCTCCTGGGCAAAAAGAAAAAATTGAAATGAAAAAACTTTCTAGGTGTGTATATATATATATAGGGAAGGTTCCCTTAAAAAGTTTATTTTGCCTAAAAAGGATAAAAATAATTTTGAAAAATTTGAAAACCGACTCAAACAAACTCCGAATGAACTCATTTTTGCGTAATTGGAATGGCTTATATAATCCTGAACCCCGAACGTTAAAACCCAAACCATAAACCATGATACCAAAACCGAAACTTTAAAACCAAACATTCAATCCTAAAGATAAAGCTTAAAAGCTAAAAAATAAGCCGTAAAACCTAAACTTTATAGCAAAACATTAAATCTAAAGCTTAAAAGATAATATTATAAAGTTCGATGATACGGTTCAAATGCCATCGAAATGAGCTCAAGCGGAGTTTGTTTGGATCAGTTTTTGATTTTTAAAAATCCTTTTTAGCCATTTTAGGCAAAATACACTTTTTATTTGATCTAACCTCTATATATAAATATATATATACACACACACACACACACATATTAATTTAACATAGTAGTTATTTGTTAAAACTCCAAAATATTTAAAATATGGTAACTGTTCGAAGTATTTATAATTTTATGTTGATTTGTAATGTGAACTAGGTATAGTGGGTTCCCGCGCGTTGTGTTGGTATTTTTCTTAAGATTGTGAATATTAGAACGAAAACATGATCTTTTATATCAAAATGCAAATATAATCTGACATAAAACCCAAAAGTTTACTTGGTGTTGGCGTGACTGTCACACACAAAAAAAAAGCCGTGCTTAGTCGTAAAATCTGACGTCAAGAAACATTTGAGTCATGCCGTTTTGTTGATATGAGTACTCCAACTGCAATGACTGTTAATCCGCCCTAAACCCATAAAGCAAACCATCGCAAAACATGCGACACTCTCAAATAATAGAGACACAAACATAAGAAAGCGATGCTAAAAAATGTAACATCACTGTACTTCCGATCGTCCGTACATCCGTACATCCGTACGATCGTACTGTTACGACCTGAGATTTTTAATTATTAATGGTGATTTATTATTTGATGATTATCACTGTTATTGGTATACATTGAGAATGTATTATTCTATGCATAAACCATGGTGAGTTTAGTTGAAACCCAACTAAACAGAACCAGAGAGTTAATGCAGTTACATTTCACAGATTATGGATTTTGGATTTGAATGGAATTGGGAGTTGGTTGTTACTGGTTAGTTGCTAAACTTAGTCAAGGACACATGGTCATGGTTTATCGAAATAGCGGTGGGACGGTGTAGGGGAGGTTGCGATCTACCTCTGCATATGCCCTATACATATGCATATTTCGGTTTATCATGGATGTGTCAGTGACTTGGTTTAGTGGGTTTTAGATTGGGATGGATACTATTAAAGTTAATAAAATAATAAAAGTTTAATTGGAAATGAATACGCGATGGTGAGGTTGCGGACATAAATTCAACGTGAATATTAATTCGGAAATATTAAACTTAATAATGTATTCGCGTGGGTGACGATTCACACGAATATAATTATTAAGAATAATACTCTGAAACGATATTCCATTTATCGTAATCGAATCGAAATACGATACAAGCGTTGGATTCGCAAAGGTGACGATCTTTACGAATACGTACGTAAGTAACGCGTTTCGACGAGATAATTAAATAATATCTAACGATGTTAAATTAATAAATGAAAACTAAAAAAGTTTATTAGAAATCACAACCTAAAACGAATCCGAATAAATTACTTTATTAAATAATTGATTTAACGAAACTAAACGGAGACATTTTAATTAGATGATTTTGTTTAAAAACCATTTTTATTAAAATGAAACTTATTCATTTAAGTGTTTTACGTTTTAAATGTAATTTACGAGCATAACTGAACATTTTATGAATTTTATCGCGATAAAAACGAGACCGGACACGTGGTGACAATACGCGATATAAGGAAGAGTTTATTCCTCTTCCTTCTCATTTCACCAACAAGCTTTCTCTCTCTACCTCTCCATTTTCGTCACCCACAACCACCCAAACTTCTCTCTAGCTTTTCTTGATCATCACTCAACGAAATCACGAGATCTTGGTGTCACACCCCCAATTTTTAACTAACGGAATCATACCGTTTGGGAACGTGACAAACCAGGATCTCAGATCATTAGACATAACGAAAGACCTCTATATGCTTTTAAACATAATTCAGTCTTAATTTGTAAAATCAGAGTTTAACTTTTGCGGAAGCGTTTGAAAATTTATAACAAAGTGTAACAATTGTAAAACCATGAATACAATGTTCAATGTTGTAAATCAATAATCACTATAAACTGTATGCATGAGACTCAACATCCTAGTCCCTGCTTGTCCTTTCTTGTGCCTTGGTGTCCTGAGAAAAACATGTAAATCAAGTCAACACAAAGGTTGGTGCATAACACAGGTTTAAGCATTCACAAATGTTGAAACCACAATTTGAATATAAAGTTTACAGATAACATAATCACACATGCATAGTCATGATAGCTAGTCATTTGTACTATTTACATAAGTGGTCGACACCGAAGCTGACGATTGCCATGCTATAGCATGTTTTTGCCTTAACACTATTGTCTAGCACAAACAATAGTAATGTATGTTTGGTCAGTCAAACACCTGCGTAGATCCCATCTACCAAGTGAGGTTTGTCAAACCCAATAGATCTATCTTCAACTACCACGCTTTGCACTACGGCAAACTAAACGGTTCGAAATGGAAGGCTTTGTAATGCTATGTTTGCACTTAATGTAAACAGCTAACTCATGCAAGTGATATGTATCTAAAAGCGTTTGTTGCACATGTTTTCTCCCCCAAAACAGTTAAAATAAGAAAGGGGCCGTGTACGCACCTTTGTTTGTTGCAGAACGATCAACTATTCGTGAATTTCGCGTAAACAATCTTCTACGAAGAATCTGTGTCATTACAATAACATCGCGTTATTCGTAATGTTAAATCGTGTTTGTGGTCATATACGTGTCAACACACGTATATTAAGTTGTTTAAAACGTTCATACAAAAGTACGAATGATTTTGAATTCGTTTGCTTAGGTCACATGTGTAGTTACGATTCCGCTTAATCACGCGTAATTATACACGATTTTGTTTTCGAGTGAGAATATGAATTTTATCATTTCATGATGTTCGTAATTTCATTTCGGTTCCAACGAAATTTGAACGGGTAAAACGGATTTAAAATGAATGTTTTATAACAAAAACACCAAAAATATTTTTAAAACTCAAAAACCAATGTCCCTCATATTCGAACCAGTGACCTCACCTTCACAACCCACACACCTTACCATCTCATCTGCTCCAATTTTTGTTAACAGATTGATTTGAAAATGTTTTTAAGTAATCAAGAAGCTGAATCCCTTTGCTTAACCATAGCCGAACCAAAGAACTTCAATTGGCCCCCAATTCGATCACCAATGAGTCTGCAACCATAGGGCTATGGCTACATAGGTTTAGACGCATCCATGGGTGGCTTTAATTTGTGAAAATGATTCGGCTAAGTGCTCCAAATCAGTCCCGAACATAACCCGATTCGAACGGCTTAATTCTCTATTCAATTGAATTAACTTCGAGTCTGTGAGTAATCGAATCTATAGGGCTTTTCATTCTTGAATCAAAACGAACCCCTCTGTATACTTAAATCGAATTTTTAACCTTGATTGCTTATAAAACCTCAAACCCGATTACCTAATGAGTCGTAGAACCCAAAACCGTTTAATTCATTGTTTTTACATGAAATTGATATTGGGTTATCATTTAAGAATGAATTTCGAGACTCTCTAAAAGATTTAATTCGCATATCAAGTTCTATCATTTCAAAATCCCCAATTCGTTTAAGCTCAAGAACCCTAGAATTCGATCTCATTCAATTCGATATATTTAAATGAAATTGACATTGTATATTCGGTCAATAACCCATTTCGAAACTGTCTGTATATGTTAATTCGATTATAGAACTTATTTAAATCGAAACCCCCAATTTCGTTCTAAGCATGAACCCTAGAATTCGGAATCATATAATCCGATGTTAAGACATGAAATTGACATGTGGGTTTGCTTATTCGAGGGATTTAGGATATGTAGGAACAAATTTTTACCTGTTTTGGTATCGAATCGAAGTAGTACGACTATAAGCCCTAGTTTCGGCCACCACTCGATCAACCCCTTCTATCTACGTCTTCTTGGATCGAATTGTTGTATTCCCCAGCTTCTAAAGGTGCCGATTAGAGTCTCTGTGTTGCCAATTTTGTGAATTTTGGTCGAGACATATGGTTTTGATAGTGAGATGTTACGGTTTTGACTCATGAGCATGATGGGAGTTTAATTCGATCATTATTCCACTTAATAACGTATGATTACTGTTAAAGATCATTAGTGTGCGTTATTGGAAGGTTTAATTTGATTAACTCCAACCGTTACATGTATATTTCGAATTTAATCATGATTAACACCCACGAATTTTGACTTCTAAAGTCAAAATTGGACTTTTAAATCAATTACAAGTCTTAATTTTGTAATTAGAGCATATTGAGACTGATTTCTACTAATTCCAATCCTTTAGGTATGGTTTAGCTCAATTGCATAACAATTCGGTTAATTTTAAAGTTAACGAAGTTAATTCGAAATACCGGATCATCACAAATCGGCCATTTAGAATATTATTGGACTTGATTTATCCAATTGGGCCTCCTAGATACCATTGGGCCTACTTTGGCTCATTGGGCCTACCTTCTGTCCACTTGGGCCTCACAAAATATAATTGGACCTATCTTGGGCCTTAAATTTGTAATTGGGCCTCCCTTAGGCCTCAGATTTGTGATTGGGCTTGCCTTGGCTCTATTGGGCCTTCTTTGGCCTTACTGGGCCTTACATATCTTGTTGGGTCTGTGATCTCACCATCTTCAGTTAACAAGATTAATCCGAAAAGTCGGATTGTCACATCATCCCCTTGTTGAAGGAATTTTCGTCCCGAAAATTAGTAAATGTTAGGAGTAGTTAGGAAACTACTTACGAGTTTAAATCGTACATGTTAGTGTGATTTGATCATTCTGTGTGCTTGTGTGTACTCACACACAAAGTCTAATGCTTGCAACATCACAACTCAATGTGATCGTTCAATGTGACTGTTTTGCGTGTACACTAGTTAGTTCACCTAACTGTGACTATTTGTGTTTGATCATACTGTGTTGTGCAACCTCACACATAGTGAGTGTCTGTAACTGTTGGTACTATGCAACCCCGCACATAGCAAAATGTATGTAACTAATCATGCATATACTACCATAACATGTAACATATGAAATGTAGCACAAATGTTTGTAACAAAACCAATTGAATAAAGTGTTTGTATACTGTACTATGTAATCTCACACATAGCAAATGTTTGAATGTAGTCGACAAAATAGAAACCTCCAAAATTCATGTGTACCTGTAAATTCACGATTACATGGGCCCCTGTACTCGTCAATTTACCTTACACAATTATTCTGGTTCCTTCTATTTGTAGCACTACTATTGTTTAATAGCTCATGATTGTACCATCATGAAATGTAGTACATCAAATGTAATGTTTGAAATGTAGTACATTGTTTGAAATCAATCATGTATGTACTACTATGAAATGTTTGTGTTTGCATTCTGCAAGTTGTTTATACTAAAATCAATAGTATAAGGTGTTTGTGCTTACAGTTAGAGTGTGAAATATCACATCATCCCCTTGTTGAAGGAAATTTCGTCCCGAAATTTAACGTGCATTCTTAATGTTTGTTGTTGTTTTGAATAAGTGGGGATACTTTTTCATCATTTGATCTTCCCTTTCTCATGTGAATTCAGGACCACGTCTTGAATTCCACCGAACTTTGACTATCTAAATCTTGCTTTGTTTGAGTTGTTTGACTTCTCGGTCCATGATTACAACTGGTTCCTCAACGAATCGTAACTGTTCGTCCACTTGCATTTCTTCAATTGGTACTACCAATGTCTCATCAGAAAGACGTTTCTTCAAGTTCGAAACATGAAATACATCATGAACTCCATTGATTTTATTCGGTAATTGAGTTGATACGCTACCGGACCAATCCTTTCTAGGATCTCAAAAGGTCCTATGTATGGTGTCATCTTCAAGATGACACTTTTAGGAGAATCATGTCTCATATTTGAAATCCCAACGGTTTGTGGCGTTTGTCAGCGTAACTCCTTTTGTTGATCCCGAGCCGCTGCCATATGGTTCCAGATTTGTAAGAGAATTCCACCAACTGTAACTGGTTTTCCCAGCTATCATTAAAGTCAATTACACATGCTCGTAACATATCTTCGAGCGTTTGAATCGTACGTTCACCTTGACCATCGGTCTGTGGATGATAGGCGGTACTCATATCCAAACGAGTCCCCAATGACTTATGAAGTGATTTCCAAAAATTGGAAATAAATCGAGCATCCCGGTCTGATATGATAGAGATTGGCACGCCATGCCGTGTTACCATTTCCTTGATGTAAATGCGAGTCAGTTTCTCCATCTTGTTGGTTTCCTTGATTGCTAAGAAGTGTGCAGATTTCGTTAATCGATCTACAGTTACTCATATCGTATCACAACCACTCGGTGTACGGGGTAACTTAGTAATGAAGTCCATCGAAATCTGTTCCCATTTCCACATCGGTATTTCTAGTTGTTGCAGTAAACCAGATGGCTTCTGATATTCAACTTTGACTTTCGAACAAGTCAAACATTTGCTAACGTACTTAGCAATGTCGGCTTTCATGTGAGGTCACTAATACAGTGCCTTCAAGTCATGATACAACTTGTCTGATCCCGGATGGACTGAATATCTGGACTTGTGTGCTTCATCCATCACAAGTTCCCTTAAACCTCCGTACAAAGGTATCCACAGTCGATTAATGAAATAACTGATTCCATCAGGTTTAACATCCAATTGTTCTTCCATTCCTCGTAAAGATTCCTGTACTAGGTTTTCCTTTTTCAAAGCCTCGAGTTGAGCACGGCGTACCTTGTCAGGTAAGTCAGTATGTATCGTCATCATAAGTGCGTGAACCCGTCTTGTTGTAGTGTCTTTTCTGCTTAAAGCATCAGCTACCACCCTAGCTTTACCCGGTTGATACTTTATCGCGTATTCGTAATCGTTCAACAACTCAACCCATCATCGCTGTCTCATATTAAGCTCCTTCTGATCAAAGATATGTTGCAAACTCTGATGATCAGTGTAAATGGTACACTTAGTTACATACAGGTAATACCTCCAAATCTTCAAAGCAAAAACCACTGCTCCTAACTTCCAAGTCATGAGTAGTGTAATTCTTTTCGTATGGTCGTAGTTGCCTTGAAGCGTAAGCAATCACTTTATCACGTTGCATCAATACACATCCCAAACCATGTGCAAATGCATCACAATACACCACTAAGTCTTCTGTCCCTTCCGGTAAGGACAGAATCGGTGCACTGCAGAGTTTCTGTTTCAATAACTGGAATGCAGCTTCCTGTTTATCCGTCCAGTTATACTTCGTTCCCTTGTGCGTAAGAGCTGTAAGTGGTTAAGCGATCTTTGAGAATCCCTTAATGAATCGTCAGTAGTAACCCGCCAAACCAAGGAATTGTCATACCTCGGTAGGGGTCTTTGGCGCTTCCCAATTCTTAATCGCTTTAATCTTTGCTGGATCAACATGTATACCTTTTCATTAATTATATGACCCAAGAATTGTACTTCTCGCATCCAGAAATCACATTTCGAGAACTTAGCGTATAATTGTTCTTGTTTCAGTACTTCTAGTGGCAATCGGAGATGTTCAGTATGTTCCTCCTCAGACTGTGAATAGATGAGGATATCATCAATGAAAACAATGACAAACTTATCAAGGTAAGGTTTACAAACACGATTCATGAGATCCATGAATACAGCTGGAGCGTTTGTCAACCCAATTGGCATGACCAAGAACTCTTAATGGCCATAGCGCGTCCGGAATGTTGTCTTTGGAATATCCTCCTCCTGAACTCTTAGTTGATGATAACCCGATTTAAGATCAATCTTCGAGTAGTAACTCGGACCTTGCAACTGATTGAATAGATTGTCAATTATGGGTAACGAATACCGGTTTTTGATAGTAACCTTGCTAAGTTCCCGGTAATCGATACACATACGGAAATTCCCGTCCTTCTTCTTAACAAACAAAACTGGAGCTCCCCACGGTGAAAAACTAGGTCGTATGAAACCCTTATCCAACAACTCTTGCAATTGTATAGATTATTCTTGCATCTCAGATGGTGCAAGTCGATAAGGCGCCCTAGCTATCGGTGCTGCATCTGGTGTAAGGTCGATTCGAAATTCCACCTGTCTGATAGGTGGTAATCCCGGTAGGTCTTCTGGAAATACTTCATGGAATTCACAAACTACTGGGATGTCTTCTATCTTCTTCTCAACTACTGGCTTCTCAGTTATAAGTGCAATAACTGTCGTATGACCTTTACGCAGACATTTGTATGCTTTCATATAAAATATGAGACGCAGTGGCGTACTGCTCTTCTCACCTTGTACATACAGTGTCTCTCCATACGGAAGAGATATACTGTAACATCTGTGCCGGAATCGTTACCGGAACAGTAAACTGTACAGTAACTTGTACAGTAACTCAGGTACACATTTCGTGAAACTATGTTTAGACTATCGATGCATTTCTGATTAGCATGAAACTATTAAACGATTGTCTGAATCTGACTAAAACCTTAGGGTTTAACAGTCAGAAAACATGTCAGACAACACAGTGTTGAAACACGAGTACATGATGTGATATTAGTTGTATAAACGTATGTGAGGTTTAACAAAACAAAATCTTAACAGTTGTCGTTTCAGAATGCTAAACCGATGTGTTATTCGTATAGGTGACGATCTGTACGAATAATTCTGACAGTTTAACGTTCTGAAATAATGACTTAACAGTAGAAAACAAGAATCAGAAAGCCAAACCATCGACGTGTTCGTTCGAATGACGATTCGAACGAATACGCGCGATGGTGACGCAATCTGATTAAACGATTACGAAAGCGAATAACGATACGAACGATCATAACTTCAAAGAAATATTATATTTCTTATTTTACAATTTTGAAACTCATCATAAAATAATTTAACTATCTTACTTTAAATCGCGAACAAATTATCTAAACGCTAAAAATTTAATAAAACGCGTAAACTATTAAAATTCGATATTTATTTATACGTAAAAACATTTAATACAATTCCTAATAATATTTATAATTTGATCATCCTAAAATAGCTATTTTTATTTAAATTACGAAATACGCGCGTAACGATCCGGATACGCGACGAAACTACGAACCGAGCAACCGAAACGGACCCGGACACCACACGTGATATATAAGTGTTGAATATGAGTGAAAATCCTCATTTCATACCCACCTTCTTCCTCTCTCTTCAAATTCCCGGCCAAGCACCACCACCTCCACAACCCACCTTCAAGAGACCATAACTTGCTCGTTTCTAGCCCGATTTGGGTGATTCTTGCGCCCACGCGAAGCCCTTGACGTTCTCTACAAGGAAGTACAACAGATCGGAAGGTTTATCCACTGAAATCGAAGGTATGATGCCATAAAGTTTCCAGAAATTAGGGTTTTCTAACACTTTAGTCGACCACTTCAACTGGTTTTAAACAATGCCTAGCCCGATCCAATGAGGTTGTGAGCCATCTGTAATACTTCATGAACCTTAGAAACGAGCTGAGGTCACTATGCTCGATGAAGATGGTGATGTTCGAAACAGAATCCAAGCACAGGAGACGAACCTGTGTAGACAGCATCATGGCCGAACCATGCAGGTCGCATGAACAGGAGCCGAACCCTCCCCTAGGCGACGAACCCTGCTACCCCTCACCTACCACCGAACCCCGCTGGGCTACGAACCTTCCTAAGGCTGACGAACCTTAGACTCCCACGAACCCTCAAGGAGTAGCGAACCCATGCAGTATCCGAACACATCTCAGATGACGAACCTTGTGGCGGATTGGACTTGTACACTGCAGCGAACCTTGGTCTCCTAATTACCGAACCATGGGTGTGGGATGATACACGAACCCTTGGCCTGTTACACACCAGCCGTAGCTGATGAAGGGAACCGAACCTTGTGCTCAAAACCAACAAAGGGTTCGCTGCTATGTGAAACTCTATTCGATTGATCCGGCCCAAGGCTTAATGCGGCCAAACTCCCATGTAGCCGATCCAAGCAGATTTCATATTGGCCCAAATGTGGCCCAATCGGTCAAAGCCAAAGCCCATTTCTTTAGCCCACATGATTAATCGGTCCATTATGATGAATAGGCTCAACTTATGATTAGTTCGGCCCACACACAAAAACTACGGCCCAATGCATATTTCGGACCCAACAATCTAGCCCAACGTTTATTTGATCAAACTCTTGCGACCGGCCCATTAGTCTGTTGCGGCCACATGATGTTCAACCCAAGTGGTTAATCCCATTTATCCTATGCGGCCCAATCCTTTTTAGCCGGCCCATCGACATACAAACTCTAGGCCCAATTACACTATATTGATTTAATGAGTTATCCGGTTCAATGAATTTTAGAACATATATAGATGTTAGAAATGGTGCGTAAAACGTCACTTTATTCATTACAAACGAGATGTTGAATTTCTATACAAGGGATGCCAAGTCCTAAACATGCCATTTGGAAAGCTTGATATATAAGTAAAATCTAAGTGAAAGATTTTCAAACAATCAAAAGAGTCAACACAATAATATTTAGCATATAAAATTCTGGACCGGATAACAAACAAAAATCACGAGTGTTAGCCAACTTTAAGGCTAACACTAACACTTACACGCACAACAAAGCATGATAAACTCGTACTTATAAGTTACAAACACTATGAAATCTACGCAGGAACTTGAACGTCATAACAAAAGCAAACAAAGAGAGCGTTGCATTCTTAATATATTTAGTCAAGCACTTCGGACCTAAGGTGAGTTCATTGTCCCCTTTCAAACTTATTTGTTTTACTTCGGGACTGAGAAGCATGTTAAACATTTTATTTAAATGTTATTTAAATGCTTTAAAACATAATCATGATTACTTATGATTGAAACCTTTACTTTAGACTGGATACTTAAAATAAATTGTTGGTTATTTGATTCAATTACATGATACTTGATGCAAATACATGAGACTTGATACAATTACATGAGACATGATACAAATACATGATACTTGATTCAATTACATGAGATGCGATTCAATTACATGAGACTTGATGCTTATGCTACAACAATATGCTTAAACTTGGTGATTGATGCTTATGTTGAAATTTAGAAGCTTAAACTATATACTTGATGCTTAAACTAAGTGCTTCAATCTTTTATGCTATAAACTATATTCTTAAACTATATTCTTAAAAGCTTATGCTATAAACTATATTCTTAAACTACACATTCGATGTTTATGCTATAAACTGTGATCTTAAACTATACTCGTAATGCTTATGCTATAATCTATAATCATAAACTAGATGATTAATGCAATATACTAATGCCAAGTACTGATGCTATAAGGTAAATACCATATGCTTATCATGCCTAAATGCTCGAAATGCTTGGAGTGCTCATAATGCTATAAACTTTGAATACTATAAACTTATTATGCGAAGCAACGGTTTGGCCTCTCAGTGCTTGCCTCTCCGGTTGCTAAACTTAAAAGCTATAAACTTGTTATGCAAAAGCAACGGTTTGGCCTCTCAGTGCTTGCCTCTCCGGTTGCTAAACTTAAAAGCTATAAACTTGTTATGCAAAAGCAACGGTTTGGCCTCTCAGTGCTTGCCTCTCCGGTTGCTAAACTTAAAAGCTATAAACTTGATAAGCTAAAACAACGGTTTGGCCTCTCAGTGCTTGCCTCTCCGGTTGTTAAACATTTGATGCTATAAACTATTGACTATGAAAGAACAATAGTTGGTCTCTCAGTGCTTGCCTTCATGTGTTCTTCCTAGTCGGGACTTGAAGAACAATAGTTGGTCTCTCAGTGCTTGCCTTCATGTGTTCTTCACAGTCAGGACTAGAAGGCACCTATTATGGTCTCTCAGTGCTTGCCATAGGGTGGCCTTTATAGTCGGGACTTGAGGGGTAGACTTATGGCCTCTCAGTGCTTGCCATACAGTGATTCCTCAATGTTCACTCATGCTATAAACATAAACATAATGCTAAAGCTATAAACGATATGGAGGGTAGGTAAGACGCTTAATTATCATTAACAGCAATGTCCTATGCGACTTAGTATGTGGTGGGACGGCGTCTGGGCGGGTCGTAGGCTCGACTCAGGGGTATGCCCTATATATAAGCATACCGAGTTGGATGATACAGGTGGTGTTAATGAGATTAAGGTTGTTACCTAGGGGACGCATGAATGCTTTTGGGTAAACAGTATAAACTTTTAAACACGATGCTTGTTAAACTTATTGAAGCTATTACATTCAAATGCTATGGACTTGTAAACTTTGAAACAATAAACTAAAGCTATGATGAAGGATGAATCGAACGGTAGGTAGAATGCTTAATTATCATTAATAACAATGTCCTATGCGACTTAGTATGTGGTGGGACGGCGTCTGGGCGGGTCGTAGGCTCGACTCAGGGGTATGCCCTATATATAAGCATACCGAGTTGGATGATACATGTGTTGTTAATGAGGTTAAGGTTTTACTTAAAAGGTTTGCTAAAGCTATTTTACAAATACTAAAACTACATGAACTCACCAACCTTTGTGTTGACTTTGTTTTTCTTACATGCTTTCTCAGGTAACGCACAGGAATAGGCTTAAGCTTTTGGGATTGCATACTAGGGTGCCAGTTAGCAGACCTAGTAGACTTTTAGAGAAGCACATATTATGCTATGGATGTGATACACTTTTGATATCTTGTACAGTCACAAGATATAAACATGTTATTCTTTTGATAGGTTTACCTAGTTAAATTGCAGAACTTTGATAATGTAATTTAACTTTGTAATCCTAATTATCATTTGATTGTGCTTTAGTTATTCTTAAACATTGATGCTATGTAAACAATCTGATCATCACGATTATCACTCACGATATCGCGCCCCGGGAACCTTCCGCCCGGCGGGGACTCCGATCCAACCCCGCCGGCTCGGGGTGTGACAGATTGGTATCAGAGCTCAAGGTTATAGAGAATATTAGGTCACTTACTTAAATGGTTTGGCCTAGACTATAACTTAGGGACCCACATGTAGAGATCTTAAGACTTAAGTTTGCATTATGTTTTCTGCATTCGATCACTGCACTAACCAAATCCTTTTGGTTATGATCAGAATGCCGCCTAGAAAACAACCGACTCCGGTGCCTACTACACAGACTTCTGCACCACACTCTTCGACACCTTCACCTGCGGATTCACCACCGCCACCTCCTCCTCCTCCGCCTCCTCCACACTCTCCACCACCAGGCTCAAGCAATGTTCAGCTAATTGATCCTGCTACTATTGCTTTGGCAACATTACTGAGTAGTCAGTTGACTAATCAGATGAAGGATATCATCCCGGAGATGATCAACAGGATTCAAGGCCATGGCAATAACTCTGGTCATACTACAGGAGAAGCTAGTGGAAACACTAAGCACACTTCAGACTGCTCCTACAAGTCATTTGTTGGATGTAACCCACCAAGCTTCACAGGCGTTGAAGGAGCCGTTGGACTGATCCAATGGCTGGAGAAAATGGAGAACACTTTGGACATAAGTAGTTGCCCGGAACATCACAAAGTTCGTTATGCAGCTGGATCCTTTAGCAAGCGAGCTCTAACATGGTGGAACGCACAGATCAGGGCTAAGGGAAGAGACGAAGCAATGGCAATGCCATGGTCGGAATTCAAACTCCTTCTAAGGAATGAGTTCTGTCCGAAACATGAACTGCAGCAACTAGAGATTGAGCTCTCGAACCACGTGATGAAGGGAGCCGATCACATGACTTTCACCACACGCTACCATGAGCTAGTAGCTTTGGTGCCAGAAATGGTGCCAACTTTGGAAAAGTTGATTGACAGATATGTAGCTGGATTACCATCCTGCATACAGAGTATTGTTTTGGCTGCAAATCCTGCTACTTTGGAATCAGCCATTGCCCTTTCAGCTAAACTTACTGGAGTAATGGTGAAGTCAGGAGTTCTGAAAGACGAAGCGGGAAAAGCTAAGGAAACAACCACAAATAAACCAGAATATCAACAAACGAAAAAGCAAAAGGTCATCGGAAACTATGCGATGACCACACCTTTGAGACAAACACCTGCTGTACCTGTCAACACTGCACCCAAAAATTATGTGGGAATGCATCCTCAGTGCACACACTGCAAATTTCATCATCCTGCTACGGTGCAATGCAGGCAATGCAACAACTGTGGCCGACTAGGCCACCGAACTCAACAATGCCGTGCTCCAGTCACACAAGCTACAAACAATGCCGCAGTAGCAATCCCTCCACCACAAAACACTGGCAATCATAACAACAACAATCGGGGATGCTATAACTGCGGGGAATTAGGTCATTTCTCTAGGGACTGCCCGAAAAGAGTACAACCAGGAGCACAAGTCCCTCGTGGGAGGGCGTTCATGATTGGAGCCGCTGCAGCACGCCAAGACCCGGAGACGGGTACTGGTATGTAGTATCTCCTCACTCGTAATACTTTATTCTATTTTGATAACTAGTAAGAATAAGAAATTAATCTTATTCCTACTAGTATAATCACATGAGTATTCTATAGAACTTAGGGATTCTTTCATTGTGATAAAACTCTGAGAGAATTCTTAGTTGATGCACATAATCTATGTAGGAAACCATAACTAACACTAAAGTTGTGTAACAGCTGATGCTCATAGCATCGGTTAGTTAAACAATAAGGTGTTAGAACCACATAGGGATTAAGCAAGCAATAACGATAAGACAACTATGAGCAATAAGGCTAGCAAAACTTTGAGGCTATATGTAGGAAATTCCAAACGCAACCTAGAGTTTAATCTGGGAGCGTAAGGATATCACATGGACCAAAGTTTTCCAATTGTTATAGAAAGAGTAGTATCCCGATAATAACTTTTAAATTTCGGGACGAAATTTCTTTAACAAGGGGAGACTGTAACATCTGTGCCGGAATCGTTACCGGAACAGTAAACTGTACAGTAACTTGTACAGTAACTCAGGTACACATTTCGTGAAACTATGTTTAGACTATCGATGCATTTCTGATTAGCATGAAACTATTAAACGATTGTCTGAATCTGACTAAAACCTTAGGGTTTAACAGTCAGAAAACATGTCAGACAACACAGTGTTGAAACACGAGTACATGATGTGATATTAGTTGTATAAACGTATGTGAGGTTTAACAAAACAAAATGTTAACAGTTGTCGTTTCAGAATGCTAAACCGATGTGTTATTCGTATAGGTGACGATCTGTACGAATAATTCTGACAGTTTAACGTTCTGAAATAATGACTTAACAGTAGAAAACAAGAATCAGAAAGCCAAACCATCGACGTGTTCGTTCGAATGACGATTCGAACGAATACGCGCGATGGTGACGCAATCTGATTAAACGATTACGAAAGCGAATAACGATACGAACGATCATAACTTCAAAGAAATATTATATTTCTTATTTTACAATTTTGAAACTCATCATAAAATAATTTAACTATCTTACTTTAAATCGCGAACAAATTATCTAAACGCTAAAAATTTAATAAAACGCGTAAACTATTAAAATTCGATATTTATTTATACGTAAAAACATTTAATACAATTCCTAATAATATTTATAATTTGATCATCCTAAAATAGCTATTTTTATTTAAATTACGAAATACGCGCGTAACGATCCGGATACGCGACGAAACTACGAACCGAGCAACCGAAACGGACCCGGACACCACACGTGATATATAAGTGTTGAATATGAGTGAAAATCCTCATTTCATACCCACCTTCTTCCTCTCTCTTCAAATTCCCGGCCAAGCACCACCACCTCCACAACCCACCTTCAAGAGACCATAACTTGCTCGTTTCTAGCCCGATTTGGGTGATTCTTGCGCCCACGCGAAGCCCTTGACGTTCTCTACAAGGAAGTACAACAGATCGGAAGGTTTATCCACTGAAATCGAAGGTATGATGCCATAAAGTTTCCAGAAATTAGGGTTTTCTAACACTTTAGTCGACCACTTCAACTGGTTTTAAACAATGCCTAGCCCGATCCAATGAGGTTGTGAGCCATCTGTAATACTTCATGAACCTTAGAAACGAGCTGAGGTCACTATGCTCGATGAAGATGGTGATGTTCGAAACAGAATCCAAGCACAGGAGACGAACCTGTGTAGACAGCATCATGGCCGAACCATGCAGGTCGCATGAACAGGAGCCGAACCCTCCCCTAGGCGACGAACCCTGCTACCCCTCACCTACCACCGAACCCCGCTGGGCTACGAACCTTCCTAAGGCTGACGAACCTTAGACTCCCACGAACCCTCAAGGAGTAGCGAACCCATGCAGTAGCCGAACACATCTCAGATGACGAACCTTGTGGCGGATTGGACTTGTACACTGCAGCGAACCTTGGTCTCCTAATTACCGAACCATGGGTGTGGGATGATACACGAACCCTTGGCCTGTTACACACCAGCCGTAGCTGATGAAGGGAACCGAACCTTGTGCTCAAAACCAACAAAGGGTTCGCTGCTATGTGAAACTCTATTCGATTGATCCGGCCCAAGGCTTAATGCGGCCAAACTCCCATGTAGCCGATCCAAGCAGATTTCATATTGGCCCAAATGTGGCCCAATCGGTCAAAGCCAAAGCCCATTTCTTTAGCCCACATGATTAATCGGTCCATTATGATGAATAGGCTCAACTTATGATTAGTTCGGCCCACACACAAAAACTACGGCCCAATGCATATTTCGGACCCAACAATCTAGCCCAACGTTTATTTGATCAAACTCTTGCGACCGGCCCATTAGTCTGTTGCGGCCACATGATGTTCAACCCAAGTGGTTAATCCCATTTATCCTATGCGGCCCAATCCTTTTTAGCCGGCCCATCGACATACAAACTCTAGGCCCAATTACACTATATTGATTTAATGAGTTATCCGGTTCAATGAATTTTAGAACATATATAGATGTTAGAAATGGTGCGTAAAACGTCACTTTATTCATTACAAACGAGATGTTGAATTTCTATACAAGGGATGCCAAGTCCTAAACATGCCATTTGGAAAGCTTGATATATAAGTAAAATCTAAGTGAAAGATTTTCAAACAATCAAAAGAGTCAACACAATAATATTTAGCATATAAAATTCTGGACCGGATAACAAACAAAAATCACAAGTGTTAGCCAACTTTAAGGCTAACACTAACACTTACACGCACAACAAAGCATGATAAACTCGTACTTATAAGTTACAAACACTATGAAATCTACGCAGGAACTTGAACGTCATAACAAAAGCAAACAAAGAGAGCGTTGCATTCTTAATATATTTAGTCAAGCACTTCGGACCTAAGGTGAGTTCATTGTCCCCTTTCAAACTTATTTGTTTTACTTCGGGACTGAGAAGCATGTTAAACATTTTATTTAAATGTTATTTAAATGCTTTAAAACATAATCATGATTACTTATGATTGAAACCTTTACTTTAGACTGGATACTTAAAATAAATTGTTGGTTATTTGATTCAATTACATGATACTTGATGCAAATACATGAGACTTGATACAATTACATGAGACATGATACAAATACATGATACTTGATTCAATTACATGAGATGCGATTCAATTACATGAGACTTGATGCTTATGCTACAACAATATGCTTAAACTTGGTGATTGATGCTTATGTTGAAATTTAGAAGCTTAAACTATATACTTGATGCTTAAACTAAGTGCTTCAATCTTTTATGCTATAAACTATATTCTTAAACTATATTCTTAAAAGCTTATGCTATAAACTATATTCTTAAACTACACATTCGATGTTTATGCTATAAACTGTGATCTTAAACTATACTCGTAATGCTTATGCTATAATCTATAATCATAAACTAGATGATTAATGCAATATACTAATGCCAAGTACTGATGCTATAAGGTAAATACCATATGCTTATCATGCCTAAATGCTCGAAATGCTTGGAGTGCTCATAATGCTATAAACTTTGAATACTATAAACTTATTATGCGAAGCAACGGTTTGGCCTCTCAGTGCTTGCCTCTCCGGTTGCTAAACTTAAAAGCTATAAACTTGTTATGCAAAAGCAACGGTTTGGCCTCTCAGTGCTTGCCTCTCCGGTTGCTAAACTTAAAAGCTATAAACTTGTTATGCAAAAGCAACGGTTTGGCCTCTCAGTGCTTGCCTCTCCGGTTGCTAAACTTAAAAGCTATAAACTTGATAAGCTAAAACAACGGTTTGGCCTCTCAGTGCTTGCCTCTCCGGTTGTTAAACATTTGATGCTATAAACTATT
This sequence comes from Mikania micrantha, assembly GCA_009363875.1. NCBI lineage: Eukaryota > Viridiplantae > Streptophyta > Magnoliopsida > Asterales > Asteraceae > Mikania > Mikania micrantha. The sequence continues at coordinate 21,847,149 of CM018680.1, forward strand.
GACTATGAAAGAACAATAGTTGGTCTCTCAGTGCTTGCCTTCATGTGTTCTTCCTAGTCGGGACTTGAAGAACAATAGTTGGTCTCTCAGTGCTTGCCTTCATGTGTTCTTCACAGTCAGGACTAGAAGGCACCTATTATGGTCTCTCAGTGCTTGCCATAGGGTGGCCTTTATAGTCGGGACTTGAGGGGTAGACTTATGGCCTCTCAGTGCTTGCCATACAGTGATTCCTCAATGTTCACTCATGCTATAAACATAAACATAATGCTAAAGCTATAAACGATATGGAGGGTAGGTAAGACGCTTAATTATCATTAACAGCAATGTCCTATGCGACTTAGTATGTGGTGGGACGGCGTCTGGGCGGGTCGTAGGCTCGACTCAGGGGTATGCCCTATATATAAGCATACCGAGTTGGATGATACAGGTGGTGTTAATGAGATTAAGGTTGTTACCTAGGGGACGCATGAATGCTTTTGGGTAAACAGTATAAACTTTTAAACACGATGCTTGTTAAACTTATTGAAGCTATTACATTCAAATGCTATGGACTTGTAAACTTTGAAACAATAAACTAAAGCTATGATGAAGGATGAATCGAACGGTAGGTAGAATGCTTAATTATCATTAATAACAATGTCCTATGCGACTTAGTATGTGGTGGGACGGCGTCTGGGCGGGTCGTAGGCTCGACTCAGGGGTATGCCCTATATATAAGCATACCGAGTTGGATGATACATGTGTTGTTAATGAGGTTAAGGTTTTACTTAAAAGGTTTGCTAAAGCTATTTTACAAATACTAAAACTACATGAACTCACCAACCTTTGTGTTGACTTTGTTTTTCTTACATGCTTTCTCAGGTAACGCACAGGAATAGGCTTAAGCTTTTGGATTGCATACTAGGGTGCCAGTTAGCAGACCTAGTAGACTTTTAGAGAAGCACATATTATGCTATGGATGTGATACACTTTTGATATCTTGTACAGTCACAAGATATAAACATGTTATTCTTTTGATAGGTTTACCTAGTTAAATTGCAGAACTTTGATAATGTAATTTAACTTTGTAATCCTAATTATCATTTGATTGTGCTTTAGTTATTCTTAAACATTGATGCTATGTAAACAATCTGATCATCACGATTATCACTCACGATATCGCGCCCCGGGAACCTTCCGCCCGGCGGGGACTCCGATCCAACCCCGCCGGCTCGGGGTGTGACATATACGAACGATCTTTTCATGGCATACTATTTCAGCCTGGTTTTTGGATAACCAGCCAACGACAACATCAAACTGCCTAAGATAGTAGGCATAAAATCAATGTCATGTGTTTGACCCATCAAGTCAAGAACACATCCTTTAGAAATATGGTTTACAACAACTAACTTATCATTAGCTAGTTCTATAGTGTATGGGTTTTCTAAACCCCGATCTGCACCAGTGTCAAATATCATAGAGGCAGAGTGATAATTCAAGAGAAACGTACCCGTAACGACGTTGGGATCTTCCCGTGCCTGACGTCCTCCAATCACAAAAGCCCTGTTCGAACAACATTTGTGTTGTTGTTGCTGTTTCCTTTTGTAGCTATGTCATTAGCCCTTCTTTTCTTGAGTTGTGGACACTCCTTCTTGAAATGTCCTGATAAGCCACACTCAAAACATCCTTTCTGTGTGTTGTTCCGGTTGAGTGAACTTGCCTGCAGTTCCGATGACTGTTGGTTATTGTTTGGATTGTGATGGGTTCTGTTTGATTCCTGATTGCGGTTCTGCTGAAATGACTGCTGAGTGAAATTCTTTGAATCAATGACATCCCATTTTCTTTTGTGGTCTCCCACTTTAGCTGTTACTGTTCATTTGGGTAGTGTCCCCCGTTGCATCGTTTGATCTGTCAGTTGGTGTGCCAGTCGAACAGCTTGATGTATGGTGGTAGGATTTGCAGATATGATCAATTTTCGAACCTGAGATACCAGTCCTCCAATGTATCTCTTGATCCACTTGCTAGGTGGAGTTGCCCTGTGCGGTAAGAGTCTTGCTAATTGCTGGAATCGAGTAGTGTATTCCTCAATATTAGAGCCTTTCATCTTGAGTTGTCCGTATTCATCCTCAAGTTTTTGCATTTCATTACGGGAACAATACTCCTCCTGAAACAGGATTTTGAATCCGTTCCAAGTAAGTGCATTGGCTGTATTCAAACCGAGTGTCTGTACGATAGAGTTCCACCATGTCAAGGCTGAACCCTCCAAAGTACCAGTAGCGTATCTGACCTTGTTTTCTTCCGGACAATTGCACGTCTCAAACACCGATTCTGACTGTTCAATCCATCGAAGAAGTCCAATGGCTCCTTCCGATCCTTTGAAATTACGTGGTTTACAGTTCAAGAATGTCTTGAACGTGCACATTTGTGGGTTTACCAGTCCCCCCGTTGGATCATGTGGTCCTGTTTGGTATGTTTGCGTATAGTTTGCGATTGTCTAGGTAATTCGAGTGTTAATAAGTGCCTCAACTTCCGTTGCGGTCATGTTAATGTTTCCTCCAACCATGATCTTCCTATTTACAAATATACATAATGAGACTACACCCATCGCATAATCATCACTTGTACACAAAGTAAATGTAACACACTATCATAGTCATTAAGGTAACAATTCTTAATCATTAATGATAAACTAGTGCTTACAATTCTTTGTCAAAAAGATGCAAAACAACTAAACACGAAATCTACTCTTATGAGTACAACCCACTCATATAAGTTTGTCAATTAGAAAGTAAATGAAATGACTAGATTCCATCGTTTGGTTGATCAACGGTTGATGATGAATCTTCCAGTTCTGCTGGACCAGTCACTGCACCATGCTGGTAACGCATATGCCCAGTGATGAGGGTCATGGCCTCCCCAGCCAAATCTCTCCCTATATTGGCTTCAATCGCCGCTGCACCAGCCCGTGCATTGGCTTCCTCAGCCCTTGCCTCGGCTACAGCTACACGTAACTCAGTAGTTTCTAGTCGTGCAGTGAGTTCGAGGATCGTCCCTCGCATCATCCAGATCGTTTCCACCAAATTTTCCTGTTCTTCATTAGTCCTAATCAACTCCTCAGTGAGGTTATCCCACATGTGTGTCAGCCAGTTGTTATTCTCAAGTAATTCTGTGATCATCCCTGCTACTTCCCGCATGTTGCGGATTTCACGCTCCATACGTGCAACAAAAGCAGCAAATGCCTGTTCTAGTGGATATCCAAGAGCAGGTAACGTCCAAAGGCTATTAGCAGTGTTGGCAGTTGGTGGTGGTGGCACTCGCTCTTCCCACACCCAGCTGCGTATGAGATCAGGAAACCATTGCCAATATTGGTTGTTCCCCCTTTGTTGAACATGTGTTTCCTCCCCATAGTGGATCGTATCATCCACTGGTTCGATCCTCCTTGTCATGATGTCTGACAATGCTACAACTTGTTCCTCAGTGTGAGTAGGTGTAGATAATGATGCCATGTCTGTTACAAAATGCCATATGTAAGTGCTATACAAACTATCGTGTAAGCAAGTGTCTAATGTCTAACAGTTATAGTCTAAGTCTACAAATGCAAACCTAGTTCGCTATAACCAATGGCTCTGATACCAATCTGTCACACCCCCAATTTTCAACTAACGGAATCATACCGTTTGGGAACGTGACAAACCAGGATCTCAGATCATTAGACATAACGAAAGACCTCTATATGCTTTTAAACATAATTCAGTCTTAATTTGTAAAATCAGAGTTTAACTTTTGCGGAAGCGTTTGAAAATTTATAACAAAGTGTAACAATTGTAAAACCATGAATACAATGTTCAATGTTGTAAATCAATAATCACTATAAGCTGTATGCATGAGACTCAACATCCTAGTCCCTGCTTGTCCTTTCTTGTGCTTTGGTGTCCTGAGAAAAACATGTAAATCAAGTCAACACAAAGGTTGGTGCATAACACAGGTTTAAGCATTCACAAATGTTGAAACCACAATTTGAATATAAAGTTTACAGATAACATAATCACACATGCATAGTCATGATAGCTAGTCATTTGTACTATTTACATAAGTGGTCAACACCGAAGCTGACGATTGCCATGCTATAGCATGTTTTTGCCTTAACACTATTGTCTAGCACAAACAATAGTAATGTATGTTTGGTCAGTCAAACACCTGCGTAGATCCCATCTACCAAGTGAGGTTTGTCAAACCCAATAGATCTATCTTCAACTACCACGCTTTGCACTACGTCAAACTAAACGGTTCGAAATGGAAGGCTTTGTAATGTTATGTTCGCACTTAATGTAAACAGCTAACTCATGCAAGTGATATGTATCTAAAAGCGTTTGTTGCACATGTTTTCTCCCCCAAAACAGTTAAAATAAGAAAGGGGCCGTGTACGCACCTTTGTTTGTTGCAGAACGATCAACTATTCGTGAATTTCGCGTAAACAATCTTCTACGAAGAATCTGTGTCATTACAATAACGTCGCGTTATTCGTAATGTTAAATCGTGTTTGTGGTCATATACGTGTCAACACACGTATATTAAGTTGTTTAAAACGTTCATACAAAAGTACGAATGATTTTGAATTCATTTGCTTAGATCACATGTGTAGTTACGATTCCGCTTAATCACGCGTAATTATACACGATTTTGTTTTCGAGTGAGAATATGAATTTTATCATTTCATGATGTTCGTAATTTCATTTCGGTTCCAACGAAATTTGAACGGGTTAAAACGGATTTAAAATGAATGTTTTATAACAAAAACACCAAAAATATTTTTAAAACTCAAAAACCAATGTCCCTCATATTCGAACCCGTGACCTCACCTTCACAACCCACACACCTTACCATCTCATCTGCTCCAATTTTTGTTAACAGATTGATTTGAAAATGTTTTTAAGTAATCAAGAAGCTGAATCCCTTTGCTTAACCATAGCCGAACCAAAGAACTTCAATTGGCCCCCAATTCGATCACCAATGAGTCTGCAACCATAGGGCTATGGCTACATAGGTTTAGACGCATCCATGGGTGGCTTTAATTTGTCAAAATGATTCGGCTAAGTGCTCCAAATCAGTCCTGAACATAACCCGATTCGAACGGCTTAATTCTCTATTCAATTGAATTAACTTCGAGTCTGTGAGTAATCGAATCTATAGGGCTTTTCATTCCTGAATCAAAACGAACCCCTCTGTATACTTAAATCGAATTTTTAACCTTGATTGCTTATAAAACCTCAAACCCGATTACCTAATGAGTCGTAGAACCCAAAACTGTTTAATTCATTGTTTTTACATGAAATTGATATGGGGTTATCATTTAAGAATGAATTTCGAGACTCTCTGAAAGATTTAATTCGCATATCAAGTTCTATCATTTCAAAATCCCCAATTCGTTTAAGCTCAAGAACCCTAGAATTCGATCTCATTCAATTCGATATATTTAAATGAAATTGACATTGTATATTCGGTCAATAACCCATTTCGAAACTGTCTGTATATGTTAATTCGATTATAGAACTTATTTAAATCGAAACCCCCAATTTCGTTCTAAGCATGAACCCTAGAATTCGGAATCATATAATCCGATGTTAAGACATGAAATTGACATGTGGGTTTGCTTATTCGAGGGATTTAGGATATGTAGGAACAAATTTTTACCTGTTTTGGTATCGAATCGAAGTAGTTCGACTATAAGCCCTAGTTTCGGCCACCACTCGATCAACCCCTTCTATCTACGTCTTCTTGGATCGAATTGTTGTATTCCCCAGCTTCTAAAGGTGCCGATTAGAGTCTCTGTGTTGCCAATTTAGTGAATTTTGGTCGAGACATATGGTTTTGATAGTGAGATGTTACGGTTTTGACTCTTGAGCATGATGGGAGTTTAATTCGATCATTATTCCACTTAATAACGTATGATTACTGTTAAAGATCATTAGTGTGCGTTATTGGAAGGTTTAATTTGATTAACTCCCATCAGATTTCAAAGTAGCACGATCTAATTCAAAAATTTCCCCCAATTGGGCGCCAACCGTTACATGTATATTTCGAATTTAATCATGATTAACACCCACGAATTTTGACTTCTAAAGTCAAAATTGGACTTTTAAATCAATTACAAGTCTTAATTTTGTAATTAGAGCATATTGAGACTGATTTCTACTAATTCCAATCCTTTAGGTATGGTTTAGCTCAATTGCATAACAATTCGGTTAATTTTAAAGTTAACGAAGTTAATTCGAAATACCGGATCATCACAAATCGGCCATTTAGAATATTATTGGACTTGATTTATCCAATTGGGCCTCCTAGATACCATTGGGCCTACTTTGGCTCATTGGGCCTACCTTCTGTCCACTTGGGCCTCACAAAATATAATTGGACCTATCTTGGGCCTTAAATTTGTAATTGGGCCTCCCTTAGGCCTCAGATTTGTGATTGGGCTTGCCTTGGCTCTATTGGGCCTTCTTTGGCCTTACTGGGCCTTACATATCTTGTTGGGTCTGTGATCTCACCATCTTCAGTTAACAAGATTAATCCGAAAAGTCGGATTGTCACACTTGGAGCCCACGCGTTCGTGTGATCTAGAGGAACAAGGAGGTACGAAGAAATCTTGTTTTTGGGCGACCATTTGAAGTAAATCTAAGGTTTTACTTTCGGTTTTGTTGTTAGTCATATACCTTATGATCAATTTATGTTTTAACCGGGTTTAGAGTCTTAGATTGCTAAATCGAGTTAGTATTAATCAATGGAAGCTATGGGAGAGACCTACTAGACTAGGGACGCGCGGTTGATGACGATACACACAGGGTTCGTGGCCCTGGGACTCGACCGAACCTGTTGTTGCTGGGGATAGGATGGCGAACCGTGTTCCAGCCGAACCCAAGCTCCAGCCGAGCCTTTCTTGAGCCAGACGAACCTTGTCATACACGTAATAGAGGAGGCCGAACCTATTGAAACCCACATGGGCCTAGCGAACCTTATAAAGCAACGAACCTAAGGTAACCAAACCTTACGACCTTGAAAGGAGCGAACCCTTGGGTCTTGTTAGCCGAACCCCACCTTTTGACTCAGCCGAACCTTGGGCTAAACCCTAGGCGAACCTCCTAGCGACGAACCCTTACATTGGCCAAACTTAGGGGTGAGCTACGAACCTAGAGATGGCCGAACCATTAGGGGGCCGAACCATTAGCTAGCCGAACCTATGTTAAAGGTTCGCTGCCCCTAAGGGGATAAAACCTAATTTCGGGTTACTAAGGGGTTAAGGGTAATTTAAGGACATGATTATATATATATATATATATGTATGTATATATATATGTATATCTATATATATATATGTATATATATATGTGTATATATATATATACACATATATATACCCATGCATGCATGAATTAGATTAAGATTACTTTTCCTACTAATAAATATAATTGAATTATGAGGTAATATATAAATCGAATACATTATGATATCAATCCAAGTATGATTTCTTAAACCGAAAAAGGAAATCTTCATAACTTTGATATTGATAAACAACTTGAACAAGCATGCATGCATCATTGAACATATATGTTGATTATGATTGTTAACATCTTTAAACATACATGTCTAAGGAAGGGGGGTGTATACATAAGGTTTCACAATAAGCGTCATTATTGATAAGTGAAGCTAACTAATCTTACATCTATTCTTAATAATGGAACTCAGATCACAATAGTGAGAAATCGTATAACTTAAATGATAAACTTAAGTTGTTGTACACCTAATGACCTAATGTCACAATATCATGAAACACTAAATCATGGTCTAACATAAGTACTTATGAACACAAACATATAATAATTACAGATTGTTGATTGGATTCAGATTTTGTATACGCGAGCGCGCATTTCACGAAAACACAGATTCTAGAGACTCAGGTGAGTTCTCATACCCTCCCTTTTAAACTGTTTTTGTTTTAAAACTCGGAGGTGAAACATGTATACCAATTTTAAATATTATTTTGATAACACAAGAATGATACCTATTTATCAATATGATATTCACATTATAGAATTATCATTATTTATGGATTATCACTTATTATCATATATCCGTGTAACATTGTCATTAACTTCGGTCAATAACAAAGATTACACGTATTGCCACTTGGATTATCACAACTCCGTGAATCATTGCCTTTGACTTTGGTTAATTGCATTGGTTTCATGTATTGTCACGTGGTTAACGACCACTCCATGGATCATGTCTTTAACTTATGTTAATTACATAATTTCCATGTATAGTCACAGATACTATTTGAGAATATTGATGTTTGAGATGCGTTGAATGGTTATTTGGTTGATTATCTATTATTGTCTATGATTATCTATGAATATGTGAGATAGGTGAATGTGTGTTTGTTTATGTGTTGATCGATTGTGTTGGGATATGTATTGGATTTTCACGCAAGTACTCTTGTGGATTCTCTCAGATAAACCATAAGCTTTTATACTCATTTTATCTAAACTATTTATAAAACCCTTTTCAAACATAAACTTTTATACTCATTTTATAAAACACTTTTTAAGTATAAGAACTTATGATTACTCACCAACTACTTAGTAGTTGACACTTGTTTTCTTACATGTTTCAGGTAACGAAGACAAGTAGGTTGAGGAGGATGATATCTTCTATTTTGGACATCATCACATAGGATTCTTGGACTTAGCTAATTAACTGAAATTCTGGCGATTAGAGTTTAGTTAGTTTAGCTAAATCTTTTGTGTAATTGATGTATTTAATTCATGATGAACATGATTTTTGTGTAAACATTTATTTGGGTTGATTGATATGTGATGGTATATATTTAGATGCCCACGAGCTTTTGAACAATCTACACATCCCTCGTGGCATCCCGACGTTTCCGCCATCGGTCGGGGTGTTACAGATTGGTATCAGAGCCTGGGTTATAGGGAATTAGGTTACTAGAAATGGTTGACCTAGTCTATAACCGTAGGATACCCTAGTATGAATTATTTCATACACTAGTTAGTATATTCAGGATTTCCTGCTTATGTTTTTATTACATGTTAACTGAACTCCTGTTATACATCCGATTTATATATATGCTGCTTGCTAATTATTTGCATACTTGTGCCCTAATGAATCGATAAGGACATACTCGTGGTGTATTGTAAAGGTGGTGGGACGGTGGTTTGGGCGGTTGCGACCTACCCTTATCATATGCCCTATACATATACCATTTACAGTACATCGGGTGGATGTCAGTATTGAGGAATAAGGGAACTACCCGTTTGGGACACTTATCTGCTTAAGAACTTAACTGCTTAGGAATTTATCTGCTTTAGGAATTATCTGCTAGATCTCTTGATCTCCAGAAAAGGACACACTCGTGGTATACTACAAAGGTGGTGGGACGGTGTAAGGGAGGTTGCGATCTACCCTTGCATATGCCCTATACATATACCATTTATAGTATATTGGGGGTCTGTCAGTGTCAGGAACTTAGGATATTACTAGGAATTGTTGTAAAGTTGAGATTGATGAATATGGATGTTGATGGTATGTTGTTGGAATGGTTGGATTGACTCATGGATGATCACACTTGATGAACACTTATAAAATCACTTGTGAACACACTTATTGGACACGTAGGGTGCATAGGATTAACGAACGATATGAGCGATTAGTGATGGAATATGGATTTGGGTGATGATATAGACACTTGGTGATAATATAAACGCATAGTGATGATACTAACACTTAGTGATATTATGGACACTTGATGAGGATAAACTATAGGGAGGATATGAACACTTAGTGACAATAAGAGCACTCAGTGATGATATGGACCTGTATTGATGATTATGGACATTGAGATTTGGTATGGAATTTAGTGAACTTAGACATTAGGGGAACTATAATGTCAGGTGAACTTAGACATTAGGTGAACATAGAAATAGGCAAACCTACATGTCAGGTGAACTTAGACATTAGGCGAACCTAATTGTCCAAGGGAACTACAGACCACTTCACTCAAAATTATCCTACCTAGGATAAGGTTTGTGAAGTGCGACTATGGTAAGATACATGATACACCCTAAATTCTAACAAGGGCATAATCGTGGTGCAATGAAACGGTGGTGGGACGGTGTAGGGGAGGTTGCGATATACCCCTGCATATGCCCTATATATAAGCTTATTGCATTGCATCGGGAGGTTGTCAGTGTTGGTATAGGGTGGGGAATGTATGGAATTTAGGAATATTTAGCTAATATTAGTTATGACCAACTAGGACACTTAGTATAATATTAGGACATTGATAAATGTTATGAGTTTAATGACAGATATGAGAGAAATATAGTTCCTATATGTAATCCTAACTGTTCAAAATGAACTCATTTAACCATAGTTTGTATGACTTACGTTGAAAACAGTAGTAACATGTTTCTAATCTCTTCAGAAACATGCCGCCACGCCGTCACAACGGAGACGATACGAACCCTGAAGATGCTAACGGTACTGCCAACTCTGGCATACAAGAGTTAGCAAACCTTATCTCTGGATTGGTGAACCAATTAACTCAAGCCAATCAAAATCTCACTCAGAACGGTGGTGGTGCAAACCCACCAACTTGCACATTCAAACACTTCAACTCCTGTAATCCACTGAAGTTTATGGGTTCTGAGACGGCCACTGGTCTGCTGCAGTGGTTTGAGAGCATGGAGAATACCTTCGTCAACAGTGATTGCCCCGAGAATCTGAATGTGCGTTATGCCACCAGTGTTTTCCAAAAGAGAGCACTGACTTGGTGGAATGGCGAGAAGCGAACTAGGGGAGTTGATACTGCCCTAGCACTGACATGGACAGAGGTCAAAAATCTGATGACCACTGAATTTTGTCCTCGCAGTGAAATGAGGAAACTGGAGACTGAGTTCTGGGAACTCAAACAAGATAGTGGCGAGAATGTTATCCATAATACTCGTTTTCACGAGTATAGTCTGTTGGTGCCTCATCTGGTGACACCACTTGAGAGAGTATTGAGAAGTATATAGGCGGGTTGCCTATGCAGATTCAAGATACCGTCTACGGAAGCAACCCTAAAACATTAGAGGCTGCAATCCGTTTATCTGCTACACTCACTGACAATCATGTGAAGGCTGGAACACTCACACGAAAGGGATTCAAGAAGACCGACACCAAAGCATCTGCCAAGGAGACTTCAACTGAAGTCAAGACTGAACAAGGCAGCTCATCCAAAAGCAACAACAAGAAGAGAAAGACCAGGAACTTCGTGGTCACTACTCCTGCTGCCAAATCTGCGCAGCAATCATCAAACAACACTAATGCCAGGAATTATGTTGGGAACACTCCCCAATGTAATACCTGCCGATATCACCATGCACCTAACTTGCCATGTCGCGTCTGCAACAACTGCGGCAAGTATGGTCATTTTGCAAACGTTTGTCGGAGTGCACCGCAAGCACAAAGGATGCAGCACGCACCACTTGCACTGCCAGCTCCGCAAACTCAACTTATTCCAGCTGTGCCCGTTTGCCAGGTACCTGCACAGGCAAGAGCCTGTTATGAGTGTGGCGAAGTGGGTTATTTCAGAAATCAATGCCCAAAGTTGACTGGAAACAATCAAAGGGTGGCAAGAGGCAGGGCGTTTCAACTGAATGCTCCAGCTGCTCAAGCCAACCAGGATGTGGTCAATGGTACATTTCTGATCAACAACTCTTATGCAACTGTCTTATTTGATTCTGGTGCCGATAGGAGTTTCGTTTCATATAATTTTGAATGCATGCTTGGTAGAACACGTACATATTTAGATAAACCGTTTAACGTGGAGGTGGCTGACAGAAACACTATCAATATTGACACTATTGTTATTGGATGTACTGTGAAGTTAAGTGATCACGTTTTCCCAATTGATCTCATACCTATGCATCTTGGTAGCTTTGATGTTATCATATGCATGGATTGGTTAGCCACCCACAAAGCGGAGATTGTTTGTCACGAAAAATACATTCGTATTCCTTTACCTTCGGGTGACACTCTAAGAGTCTTTGGAGAAACTTCTAGTAAAGGTCTTAAGCTGATGTCATGCACTAAAGCACACAAGTACCTTAGGAAGAAATGTATAGCATTTTTAGCGCACATTGTGGAGAAAAAGGAGAAAGGAAAGAGCATTGAAGACGTTCTCGTAATCAGAGATTTCCCAGAAGTATTCCCAGATGATTTGCCGGGTCTTCCACCAGAACGTCAAGTAGAGTTTCGAATTGACTTAGTACCTGGTGCGAACCCTGTTGCCAAAGCTCCTTACAGACTTGCGCCTTTAGAGTTGCAAGAATTGGCGAGCCAATTACAAGAGCTGACTGATAAAGGATTTATTCGCCCGAGCCATTCACCATGGGGTGCACCGGTCCTGTTTGTTAAGAAGAAGGATGGGTCATTCCGAATGTGCATCGACTACCGCGAATTAAACAAACTCACAATTAAGAATCGATATCCACTGCCGCGCATCGATGATCTCTTCGATCAGCTTCAAGGCTCGGCATGGTTTTCAAAGATCGATCTTAGGTCTGGGTATCATCAGCTTCGCGTACATGATGATGTATTCCCAAGACTGCTTTCAGAACAAGATATGGCCATTATGAATTTCTGGTAATGCCTTTCGGCCTTACCAATGCACCGGCGGTTTTGATGGACCTCATGAACCGTGTTTGCAGGCCATACTTGGATAAGTTTGTGATTGTATTCATTGATGATATTCTGATATACTCGAAGACCAAAGAAGAACATGAGCGACACCTTAAGTTGGTGCTGGAGATCCTAAGAGAGGAGCGACTGTATGCCAAATTCTCTAAATGTGAATTTTGGCTTAAGGAAGTTCAATTCTTGGGACACATAGTCAATGAAAAGGGTGTTCACGTGGATCCAGCGAAGATTGATGCAGTGAAGAATTGGAGTACACCAAAGACACCGACGGAGATTCGATCGTTTCTTGGGCTTGCCGGTTACTATCGGCAGTTCATCTCGAATTTCTCCAGGATTGCTGTCCCTCTCACTTCTTTGACTCAAAAGAATAAACCATACGAGTGGGGACCAAAGCAAGAGGAGGCCTTTCAGACTTTGAAGCAGAAACTTTGTGATGCTCCTGTCTTGACATTGCCTGATGGAAATGATGATTTTGTAGTTTATTGTGATGCATCCAACCTAGGTCTCGGCTGTGTTCTCATGCAACGGGGAAAGGTTGTGGCATATGCATCTAGACAATTGAAGATTCATGAAAAGAACTACACTACACACGACTTAGAACTTGGTGCAGTCGTGTTTGCTTTGAAGATATGGAGACATTATCTTTATGGCACGAAGTGTGTAATCTTTACATACCATAAAAGTCTGCAACACATTCTCAATCAGAAAGAGCTTAATATGAGACAACGAAGATGGGTCGAACTGTTGAACGATTATGACTGTGAAATTCGTTATCATCCTGGTAAGGCGAATGTCGTAGCAGATGCGCTTAGTCGCAAGAGTCAAGTTCAGATCCATAGTGTCCGAGTGCACACAAATCTCCATAATGATATTATCACAGCCCAACAACACTCATTAGCTCAAGATAACTTGAAAAATGAGATGTCTTGCAGGGCTGAGATCTTATTGGAAACTAAGGATAATGGGTTGATGTATTACTTGAATCGGTTGTGGATACCGAACCGGGATGATCTTAGGACGATGATTTTAGATGAAGCTCATAAGACTCGATACACGATTCATCCGGGTGCTGACAAGATGTATCAAGACCTTCAGGCCTTGTACTGGTGGCCTGGTATGAAGAAGGATATTGCTGAATATGTGTCCAAGTGCCTTAACTGTGCTAAAGTCAAGGCAGAACACCAGTGACTGTCACACCCCTGCGCCGCGTGCGGAATCCACGGCGCGGTGACGTATGAACAGTTGAATCATGCACAAGTATTGAATAAGAACAACCACAATTGATTACTAAGTTGCATAATGTTTAGACAATTGTTTAGTTACAGACAATCTATCTATCAAAATAAAGACAACTACAGACCCAAAATATGGTTTACAAAATAAGACTCCAAACAAGAAAATTAAACAATTAGGATTTAGTGAGTTTCTATTCCATCCTAGCATGTTTCTTCATCTTGTTCTATCTTAAGCGGTCTCCTTAGTTGTCCTTAGAATGCTTTAAACCTGATTACCTGAAACACGTGAAAAGTAACTGTCAACTACAGAAGTAGTTGGTGAGAACAATAGGTTTAACATTTGTAAACATGAATATGTGACATAAGGCATAGGTATGTTAAAGCAATAAATGATTCACATGGATGAGCTGCAACCCAAACTAACATCAAGTAAGAAAATGAGTGTAAACAGTCCAATCACTGTTTGCACGAAAGCCAACATATAATATCAAGTCCCAAACCACGTTTGGAGTTAGATAATGTATCAGCAATTTTGATAACCATATGACACCAAACCTGCAGTTAGCTTTTAAAAACAAATTTAAAAGCTAACTCCATCTTGGATAAGAAAACAATGACACCAAACCTGCAGTTAGCTTTTAAAACCAATTCAAAAGCTAACTCCATCTTGGATAAGAAACAATGAGTCCGCTTTCCCTTGTTGTGATCACCCAGTACTAACGCCTATGAAACTTGATGGGTTTATAAGTTTGTTTACAACAATAGACACCATGTTTATGAACCTTACTTTAACTGACGTGTTAATGCCTTATTTGATAACATGATTTGAAAACCTTGATTTAATTCCAAGAATTAAATCCTTTGTTTTGAATACCATGAAATGAATCTCTTGATTTGAATACCATGAAATGAATCTCTTGATTCGAATACCATGAATTGAATCTCTTGATTTGAATACCATGAAATGATTCTCTTGATTTGAATACCATGAATTGAATCTCTTGATTTGAATACCATGAAATGAATCTCTTGATTTGAATACCATGAAATGGTGGCCTTGTATAATAACAAGGTTTATAACAAAAGAGTTTATAAAATCCATTATTTAAAAATGTTTATCCTGTATAAAAACATTTGAGTAAATATGTTATAAAACAGTTCAAAGGGTCTGTATAAAACCTTTTTTTTTTATTTAATAAAAGAGTTTAATAGTTGATAAATCCTTTAAAACAGTTGACAATTCCTTTAAAATAGTTGATGAATCCCTTGAATTCGTAAAATGAACCTGAAATGTTTATAAGAATACACACATCCTGTGTAATGAAATACGATTGTAAATAGCGGGTTTGATCACGTGTTCCACCCCAAAACAGTTATAAAACAGTAAAAGAGGGGCTAATGTTCTCACCTGTCTGCAGTAGACTCTGAACTAAAACAGATAGCAAGTAGCAAACAGGACTTCTAATTGATTCCTATATCATTGTTATCATACATAAGATATAAGATTTATAGTTGTATAGACTTTGATTCATTGATTGACTTATGTTCTCTTGAAATTGATTATGTGACAATCCGATTTTTTTACACTAACCTTGTTAACGGAAGATGGGAATATCATAGGCCCAACAAGGCCAATGAAGGCCCAACAATGCCAATGAAGGCCCAACAAGGCCAATGAAGGCCCAACAAGATCAATTAGGCCCAACGAAGTCTATGTAGGCCCAACAGAGCCAATGTAGGCCCAATAAGCCAAGAGAGGCCCAATAAGGCCCAATAAGTTCAAGTAAAGCTCAATGTAAACAAAGTAGGCCCAGGGAAGGCCAAGGTAGGCCCAGGAAGGCCCAGTGAGGCCCAATTGTATTTGAGAAGCCCAATTGGGATTAATTTAGCCAACAAGGAGTTAAAGGACCAAATTAGTGATAATTTGGGACTTTTGGCTAAATTTTGTTGAACGAATTATTATGCAATCGAGCTAAATAATACCTAAAGGATTGAAATTGTTAGAAATCAGTTTCAATTGGTTCTAATTACAAAATTTAGACTTGTAATTGAATTTAGTACCAATTTTGACTTCTACAAGTCAAAATTCGGCCAACTTGAGTATGAAATTCGAAATTCGTCTAAAACTGTTGCAATTAACCGAAGTAATTATGAAATCATTACACACTAATGGTGAACAACAGTTACTAACCGTTGGTAATCTCATAATTGGCGAAATTAAGTGAAATAATGGCTAAGGATGTGTAACCGAAGTCGGTTGGGTTCAAAGTGGTATAATGCGAGATCAATTCACCAAATTGATGTTATATAAACCCAAATCGAAATTATTAGGACATTTCACACACTAGAATTCGAGATCAGAAGCATCGAGCAGAAGATTTGATCGCGAGTGGGCCGAAGAACAAACCGTGAGTCGATCTACCTGAATTCGTCATCAAATCAAGTAAGAAATCATCCTTATTCCTTCTGATATGGCCGATTAAGGATAAACACATCATAATTTCAGTTTTTATTATCGATTTGTTGGAATACGATTAACTAGGGTTCATATCATAGACGATTTGGGGGTGTTGATCTTAAAGAGTTTAAGAATAAAATTTAAGTATGTAGGTAGTTTCAGATAGGGCCGATTAAGGTTAATCCCAGATAAATTGCTGTTAATAACATCGAATTGATGAATCTTGAGTTCTAGGGTTCATAGGACAAAATGTTTTGGGGGTTTTGATCTTAAAGAGATTAAGAATCGAATTGAATGTTATAGGAAGCTTCATAATGTGCCGATTAAGCTTAGACCTAAAACAATTTCTGGTTTAAACATCGAATTAATGGGATTTGATAGCTAGGGTTCTTAAGGAAAAATGAATTGGGGATTTTGGGTCAAACGATTGCTATGTTCAAATTAATCAGTACTAATGACTTCGAAATTCCTATTGTAATGAAATCTTTATGGATTCATGGATTAGCAAGATCGAATTCGTAGCTAAGTCGAACTAGGAAGGCTTCGGCTATAGAATAACAAGGGGAAGCCGACCAATGTAAGGTTAAAACAATTAATTCAGGAAGGATATCGCGATACCCTAGCGGGCTTGACTGGTAAGGAGCGTGTGGTTTGAATGGGGGGTCGCGGGTTCGATCCCGGGTTCCACCATTTTTGGACTTTTAAATCATTTTTGATGTTTTAACCATAACTCCCTCGTTTCAAGTCCGATTCGATCCGTTCAAGTTGCGTTGGAACCGTAACTAGAATACGAACGTGTTAGGATGATAAAAGTTATATTTTAATCCGAACACGAAATCGCGTATAATTACGTTTAATTAAATAAAATCGGGTAGGATTTTATTTAAACGATTTCAAAAGCACGCGTACTTCCGTATGCATAATTCTCACACTTTAACATACGTGTGTTGACACGTATGTAATTTTGAGCACAAAACGATTATTCGAATAACACTAGGTTATTGTTTAAACACAGATTCTTCGTAAGAGGATTTCTTACACGAGCTTTTAGTGTGTGATCATTCTGCTATTATCAAAGGTGCGTACACGGCCCCTTTCTTATTTTAAACTGTGTTGGGGGAGAAAACATGTGCAACAAACTATTTTTAGATACATATCACTTGCATGAGTTAGCTGTTTACATTATGTGACAACATATCAACTTGAAAGTCCTTACACACCTCGAACCGTTTAGTTTGCTGTAATGCAAAGCGTGGTAGTTGGAAATAGATCTATTAGGTTTGACAAACCTCACCTGGTAGATGGGATCTACGCAGGTGTTTGACTGACCAAACACAATTTTACTATTGTTGTGATAGACAATAGTGGCAAGGCGAAAACATGCTATAGCATGGCAATCAGTCAGCTTCGGTGTCGAACACTTATGTAAATAGTTTATATGACTAGCTATCATGACTGTGCATTTGTGATTATGTTATCTACAAACTTGTTATTCAAACTGTTGTTTTGAACTTTATGATTACTTAAAACCTGTGTTATGCACCAACCTTTGTGTTGACTTGATTTGCATGTTTTCTCAGGACGCTAAGGCGCGCGTAAAAGATGGCATGGACTAGGAGATAGAGTCTCATGCATTATGAACATTTTGAATATTTGAATTTGAACATTTGAGTATTTCGTTTTGTAATGTTTAACTTTACAACTGTTTATGTTTTTTTAAACGCTTCCGCAACTTTTTGTAAACTCTGAATGATATGTTTTAAAGACCAACGTATGTTTTGAAATTCATATAGAGGTCTTCGCTATGTCTAATGATCTGAGATCCTGGTTTGTCATGCTCCCAAACGGTGTGATTCCGTTAGTTGGAATTTGGAGGTGTGACAGATTGGTATCAGAGCCATTGGTTATAGCGAACTAGGTTTGCATTTGTAGGCCTAGACTATGACTGTTAGACATTAGACACATCTGTTTATACGTATTGCTTAGAAATTACATATGACATTATGTAATTGATTTGTTTACGTATTCCATGGCACTGTACTTATATATGGTATTATGTAACAGGCATGGCTTCATCATCAGTCCCTTATATTATCATTGATGATTCCGAGGACGAGGAGCCGATAGTTCCGGCACCACCATCATCACCACCACCACCTATTCCATCACCTCCACCATATGAGCAGGATGACTCAGATCCGGAGGAGGATCCGGAGGAGGATCCGGACGAGGACCCGGAGGAGGATCCAGACGAGGATCCAGACGAGGATCCAGAGGAGGATCCATACGAGGACCCGGATGAGGATCCGGAAGAGGAGCCTGAGGAGGGCATTCAGCAGATCCCTGCTGAGGGACCCTCTACACACCCACCACCAGCATTAGATGCTCCTGAGCCTAAGAGGCGAAGGACGGACGCCGAGGAGATCGCCAAACTACGCGAGGACTTGGATGAAGCAGAAGACAAGATCATACAGAGATCTCAGGAATTATGGGATGCCATTGAGAGGCAAGATGAACTTGCCCATCTAGTTCATGACATGCGGGATGAGATGATGAACATGATTGGTCGTCTCGATGCTGCAGAGAACCGAGCTTTGTTCTTGGAGGGTAGAGTAGAAGCCTTGGAGGATTTGGTGGCCTCTGAGAATGAGGAAGAGGATGAGGAGGAAGAAGGGGAGGAACCAGCACCAGTTGCTGAGTCCGATCCTGAATCCACTGTTGAGGACGATTGATTTTCTTTTCTTTTCTTTCTTGTTTTGTTTAAACTTATTAGGAACGGGTTGTGTTCCTACATTAGTAGTTTGAGAACTTGTATTTCATTTCAAAAGTATTGTACTCAAAGAAAGTTTCTATCTATTGAAGAGTTAGTATTTATTTCCAACAACTGTGTTGAATTATATTACATGTTGTGTTGTTGTTTTACTTATACATGTCAAATTGGATTTTGATTACGTGCTAACACTTCTTGTAAATAGGGAACTAATGGCTGAGGGAAACGTACATATGACTGTTGCTGAGCTCAATGAGCTAATTAACAACAGAGTTGCAGAGGCAATCGCACAGTATGCTCAGCCTCACAACACAGGGCCACAGGGTCCAGCTGGGGGATTAGTTAATCCACAAGTCTGCACGTTCAAGATATTTTTGGACTACAAACCACACAATTTCAAAGGGTCGGAGGGGGCCATTGGACTCCTTCGGTGGATTGAAAAGGCTGAGTCGGTATTTGAAATGTGCAACTGCCCCAACGAGAGCAAGGTGAAGTTTGCAACGGGAACATTGGAGGGTCCAGCATTAACCTGGTGGAACTCGAATGTTCAGACTCTGGGATTGGGTGAGGCAAATGCCTTAACATGGGATGATTTCAAAACTTTACTGCGAGAGGAGTACTGTCCTCGCAGTGAAATGCAGAAGTTGGAAGAAGAATATTGGCACCTCAAGATGGAGGGGTCAAACATTGAAGAGTATACAACCAGGTCACACGAGTTGGCCAGACTGCTACCACACATGGCTACTCCAGTCAGTAAGTGGATCGAAAGGTACATTGGAGGACTAGTGCCTCAGATTCAGGGAATGGTTACTTCAGCAAATCCCACCACTATCCAACAAGCTGTTCGTCTAGCACATCAGCTTACTGATCAGGCAGTGTTACAGGGAACCCTGCCTAAACGAACATCTGCTACCAAGGTAGGAGATCATAAGAGAAAGTGGGAAAGTAACAATTTCAAGGGCAACAACCAACAATCACATCAGCAGAACAGGAAACAAGACTCAAACAAGTCTTATCATGGTTCAAGCAGTGGTCAGCAATCATCATCGTCGGGGGGTTATATTGGCAAACACCCCAAGTGCAACAGGTGTGGTTACCATCATGCGGGTAATCAGTGTGAGAGAGCTAAGTGCCAGAGGTGTGGCAAGATTGGGCATGCGGCTAAGGATTGTCGCGGGGAGCTGCAGAACAACCATAATAACCAGAATAACAATCAGAACAACGCACAGAAGGGTTGTTTTGAATGTGGCAAAATGGGGCATTTTAAGAAAGATTGCCCACAGCTCAAGAAAGGCGGGGACAATAATGCCAATGGTAATGGAAATGGCAACGGTAATGGAAATGGCACCAACAACAACAACAACAACAACAACAATAACAACAACAACAACAACAATGGTGCTAGAGGCAGGGCGTTTGTGATAGGAGGACGTCAAGCGCGGGAGGATCCCAACATTGTCACGGGTACGTTCCTCTTAAATAATCACTATGCCTCTATGTTATTTGACACTGGTGCCGACCGGAGTTTTGTATCTAGTTCACTTGCTAAGTCGCTAAATGTTAGTCCCACTGCCTTAGATAGTCCATACACTGTGGAGTTAGCTGATGGTAAGTTGATTGTAGTAGAAAACATTTATAAGGGATGTATCCTTGATTTGATGGGTCAGACATTAGAGATTGATCTGATGCCTATTGCCTTAGGCAGTTTTGATGTAGTGATTGGCATGGACTGGTTGCCCAAACACCAGGCTGAAATAGTATGCCATGAAAAGATTGTTCGTATACCTCTTACAAATGGAGAGACACTGTATGTACAAGGTGAAAAGATCAGTACGCCACTGCGTCTCATATCTTGTATGAAAGCACACAAGTGTCTACGTAAGGGTCATACGGCAGTTATAGCACTTATAACTGAAAAGCCGGTAGCTGAGAAGAAGCTTGAAGATATACCTGTAGTTTGTGAGTTTCCGGAGGTATTTCCAGAAGACTTACCGGGATTACCGCCTATCAGACAGGTGGAATTTCGAATCGACCTTACACCAGATGCAGCACCGATAGCTAGGGCACCTTATCGACTTGCACCGTCTGAGATGCAAGAATTATCCACACAATTGCAAGAGTTGTTGGATAAGGGTTTCATACGACCTAGTTTTTCATCATGGGGAGCTCCAGTATTGTTTGTAAAGAAGAAGGACGGGACTTTCCGTATGTGTATCGATTACCGGGAATTGAACAAGGTTACTATCAAGAACCGGTATCCGTTACCCAGGATTGACGATCTGTTCGATCAGTTGCAAGGTTCGAGTTACTACTCGAAGATTGATCTCAGGTCGGGTTATCATCAACTAAGAGTTCAGGAGGAGGATATTCCGAAGACAGCATTCAGGACACGATATGGCCATTATGAGTTCTTGGTCATGCCATTTGGGTTGACAAACGCTCCAGCTGTATTCATGGATCTTATGAATCGTGTTTGTAAACCTTATCTTGATAAGTTTGTCATTGTTTTCATTGATGACATTCTCATCTATTCACAGTCTGAGGAGGAACATGCTGAACATCTTCGATTACTGCTAGAGCTATTGAAACAAGAACAACTGTATGCTAAGTTCTCGAAATGTGATTTCTGGATGCAGGAAGTACAATTTCTGGGTCATATAGTTAATGAAAAGGGTATACATGTTGATCCAGCGAAGATTGAAGCGATTAAGAATTGGGAAGCGCCAAAGACCCCTACCGAGGTACGACAATTCCTTGGTTTGGCGGGTTATTATCGACGATTCATTGAAGGTTTCTCAAAGATCGCTCAACCACTTACAGCTCTTACGCACAAGGGAACGAAGTATAACTGGACGGATAAACAGGAAACTGCGTTCCAGTTATTGAAACAGAAACTCTGCAGTGCACCGATTCTGTCCTTACCGGAAGGGACGGAAGACTTTGCGGTGTATTGTGACGCATCTGGACAGGGTTTGGGATGTGTGTTGATGCAACGTGATAAAGTGATCGCTTATGCTTCCAGACAACTACGAACACATGAAAAGAACTACACTACTAATGACTTGGAGTTAGGAGCAGTGGTTTTTGCTTTGAAGATTTGGAGGCATTACTTGTATGGAACTAAGTGTACCATTTACACTGATCATAAGAGTTTGCAGCATATCTTTGATCAGAAGGAGTTGAATATGAGACAACGACGATGGGTTGAGTTGTTGAACGATTATGAGTGTGCGATTAAGTATCACCCGGGAAAAGCTAATGTAGTAGCTGACGCTCTGAGCAGAAAAGACACAACAGGAACAAGACGGGTTCGTGCACTTATGATGACAATACATACTGACTTACCTGACAAGGTGCACAGTGCTCAGATTGAGGCTTTGAAAAAGGAAAACTTAGTACCGGAATCTTTACGAGGAATGGAAGAACAACTGGATGTTAAATCTGATGGAATTTGTTATTTTATTGATAGACTTTGGATACCTTTGTATGGAGGTTTAAGGGAACTCGTGATGGATGAAGCACACAAGTCCAGATATTCAGTCCATCCGGGATCAGACAAGATGTACCATGACTTGAAGGCACTGTATTGGTGGCCTCACATGAAAGCGGATATTGCTAAGTACGTTAGCAAATGTTTAACTTGTTCGAAAGTCAAAGTTGAATATCAGAAGCCATCTGGTTTACTGCAACAACCAGAGATACCGATGTGGAAGTGGGAACAGATTTCGATGGATTTCATTACTAAGTTACCCCGTACACCGAGTGGTTGTGATACGATATGGGTAATTGTCGATCGATTAACGAAATCTGCACACTTCTTAGCAATCAAAGAAACTGACAAGATGGAGAAATTGACTCGTATTTACATTAAGGAAGTAGTAGCAAGGCATGGCGTACCAATCTCTATCATATCAGATCGGGATGCCCGATTTACTTCTAACTTTTGGAAATCTCTTCATAAGTCATTGGGGACTCGCTTGGATATGAGTACCGCCTATCATCCGCAGACCGACGGTCAAAGTGAACGAACGATTCAAACGCTCGAAGATATGTTACGAGCTTGTGTAATTGACTTTGGTGATAGCTGGGAGAATCATTTACCATTGGTGGAATTCTCTTACAACAATAGTTATCATACAAGCATTCAAGCAGCACCGTTTGAAGCTTTGTATGGTCGCAAATGTCGTTCACCAGTTTGTTGGGCTGAAATTGGTGACAGTCAGATAACAGGTCCTGAACTGGTGCACGAAACGACAGAGAAGATAGTTCAAATCCGGAACCGTATGGCAGCGGCTCGGGATCGACAGAAGAGTTATGCAGACAAACGTCGCAAGCCGTTGGAATTTCAAGTAGGAGACCGAGTTCTTCTAAAAGTATCACCTTGGAAAGGTGTGATACGATTCGGCAAGCGCGGGAAGCTTAGTCCACGTTACGTAGGACCTTTTGAAATTCTGAAAAGGATTGGTCCGGTTGCGTATCAACTCAAACTACCGGATGAACTCAGTGGAGTTCATGATGTTTTTCACGTATCGAACTTAAAGAAATGTCTTTCTGACGAGACATTGATTGTACCATTGGAAGAAATACAAGTAGATGAACAGCTGCGATTCATTGAAGAACCAGCAGAAATTATGGACCGAGAGGTCAAACAACTGAAGCAAAGCAAGATTCCAATAGTCAAAGTCCGATGGAATTCAAGACGTGGTCCTGAATTCACATGGGAACGGGAAGATCAAATGATGAAGAAATATCCTCATCTATTTAAGACAGCTACTGCTAACACTGAGAGCGCACGTTAAATTTCGGGACGAAATTTCCTTCAACAAGGGGATGACGTGATGCTTTCACACATCAACATTGCAAATCTCAAACTGTAAGCACTAACACTTTATTCAATTGGTTTTGTTACAAATATTTGTGCTACATTACATTCTATATATTTTATGTGCTACATTTCATATGTTACATGTTATGGTAGTACACACATGATTGGTTACACACATTCTGCTATGTGCGGGGTTGCATAGTACATACATTTTGCTATGTGCAGGGTTACAGGGTACAAACAGTTTCAGACACTCACTATGTGTGAGGTTACACAACACAGTACGATGATCAAACACAAACAGTCACAGTTAGGTGAACTAACTGGTGTACACGCAAACAGTCACATTGAACGATCACAAATGAGTTGTGATGTTGCAAGCATTAGACTTTGTGTGTGAGTACACACAAGCACACAGAATGATCAAATCACACTAACACGTAAGGTTTAAACTCGTAAGTAGTTTCCTAACTACTCCTAACACTTACTAATTTTCGGGACGAAAATTCCTTCAACAAGGGGATGATGTGACAATCCGATTTTTTTACACTAACCTTGTTAACGGAAGATGGGAATATCATAGGCCCAACAAGGCCAATGAAGGCCCAACAATGCCAATGAAGGCCCAACAAGGCCAATGAAGGCCCAACAAGATCAATTAGGCCCAACGAAGTCTATGTAGGCCCAACAGAGCCAATGTAGGCCCAATAAGCCAAGAGAGGCCCAATAAGGCCCAATAAGTTCAAGTAAAGCTCAATGTAAACAAAGTAGGCCCAGGGAAGGCCAAGGTAGGCCCAGGAAGGCCCAGTGAGGCCCAATTGTATTTGAGAAGCCCAATTGGGATTAATTTAGCCAACAAGGAGTTAAAGGACCAAATTAGTGATAATTTGGGACTTTTGGCTAAATTTTGTTGAACGAATTATTATGCAATCGAGCTAAATAATACCTAAAGGATTGAAATTGTTAGAAATCAGTTTCAATTGGTTCTAATTACAAAATTTAGACTTGTAATTGAATTTAGTACCAATTTTGACTTCTACAAGTCAAAATTCGGCCAACTTGAGTATGAAATTCGAAATTCGTCTAAAACTGTTGCAATTAACCGAAGTAATTATGCAATCATTACACACTAATGGTGAACAACAGTTACTAACCGTTGGTAATCTCATAATTGGCGAAATTAAGTGAAATAATGGCTAAGGATGTGTAACCGAAGTCGGTTGGGTTCAAAGTGGTATAATGCGAGATCAATTCACCAAATTGATGTTATATAAACCCAAATCGAAATCATTAGGACATTTCACACACTAGAATTCGAGATCAGAAGCATCGAGCAGAAGATTTGATCGCGAGTGGGCCGAAGAACAAACCGTGAGTCGATCTACCTGAATTCGTCATCAAATCAAGTAAGAAATCATCCTTATTCCTTCTGATATGGCCGATTAAGGATAAACACATCATAATTTCAGTTTTTATTATCGATTTGTTGGAATACGATTAACTAGGGTTCATATCATAGACGATTTGGGGGTGTTGATCTTAAAGAGTTTAAGAATAAAATTTAAGTATGTAGGTAGTTTCAGATAGGGCCGATTAAGGTTAATCCCAGATAAATTGCTGTTAATAACATCGAATTGATGAATCTTGAGTTCTAGGGTTCATAGGACAAAATGTTTCGGGGGTTTTGATCTTAAAGAGATTAAGAATCGAATTGAATGTTATAGGAAGCTTCATAATGTGCCGATTAAGCTTAGACCTAAAACAATTTCTGGTTTAAACATCGAATTAATGGGATTTGATAGCTAGGGTTCTTAAGGAAAAATGAATTGGGGATTTTGGGTTAAACGATTGCTATGTTCAAATTAATCAGTACTAATGACTTCGAAATTCCTATTGTAATGAAATCTTTATGGATTCATGGATTAGCAAGATCGAATTCGTAGCTAAGTCGAACTAGGAAGGCTTCGGCTATAGAATAACAAGGGGAAGCCGACCAATGTAAGGTTAAAACAATTAATTCAGGAAGGATATCGCGATACCCTAGCGGGCTTGACTGGTAAGGAGCGTGTGGTTTGAATGGGGGGTCGCGGGTTCGATCCCGGGTTCCACCATTTTTGGACTTTTAAATCATTTTTGATGTTTTAACCATAACTCCCTCGTTTCAAGTCCGATTCGATCCGTTCAAGTTGCGTTGGAACCGCAACTAGAATACGAACGTGTTAGGATGATAAAAGTTATATTTTAATCCGAACACGAAATCGCGTATAATTACGTTTAATTAAATAAAATCGGGTAGGATTTTATTTAAACGATTTCAAAAGCACGCGTACTTCCGTATGCATAATTCTCACACTTTAACATACGTGTGTTGACACGTATGTAATTTTGAGCACAAAACGATTATTCGAATAACACTAGGTTATTGTTTAAACACAGATTCTTCGTAAGAGGATTTCTAACACGAGCTTTTAGTGTGTGATCATTCTGCTATTATCAAAGGTGCGTACACGGCCCCTTTCTTATTTTAAACTGTTTTGGGGGAGAAAACATGTGCAACAAACTATTTTTAGATACATATCACTTGCATGAGTTAGCTGTTTACATTATGTGACAACATATCAACTTGAAAGTCCTTACACACCTCGAACCGTTTAGTTTGCTGTAATGCAAAGCGTGGTAGTTGGAAATAGATCTATTAGGTTTGACAAACCTCACCTGGTAGATGGGATCTACGCAGGTGTTTGACTGACCAAACACAATTTTACTATTGTTGTGATAGACAATAGTGGCAAGGCGAAAACATGCTATAGCATGGCAATCAGTCAGCTTCGGTGTCGAACACTTATGTAAATAGTTTATATGACTAGCTATCATGACTGTGCATTTGTGATTATGTTATCTACAAACTTGTTATTCAAACTGTTGTTTTGAACTTTATGATTACTTAAAACCTGTGTTATGCACCAACCTTTGTGTTGACTTGATTTGCATGTTTTCTCAGGACGCTAAGGCGCGCGTAAAAGATGGCATGGACTAGGAGATAGAGTCTCATGCATTATGAACATTTTGAATATTTGAATTTGAACATTTGAGTATTTCGTTTTGTAATGTTTAACTTTACAACTGTTTATGTTTTTTTAAACGCTTCCGCAACTTTTTGTAAACTCTGAATGATATGTTTTAAAGACCAACGTATGTTTTGAAATTCATATAGAGGTCTTCGCTATGTCTAATGATCTGAGATCCTGGTTTGTCATGCTCCCAAACGGTGTGATTCCGTTAGTTGGAATTTGGGGGTGTGACAGATTAACACTTGAATACTTGATCTCATGATTATGATTGTTGTGTAAACTTGAAAGCTATGATTTTGAATCACTTGATTGATCATGGGTCCATGAAAAGAATATGTAATGTTCTTTTATGCACAAACTTGTTTGTACACATCACATGTGTTTAAGAGTTTGATAAACCATTGATTAACATGAAAAAGTATAGCTATGTTCAAGCGTTTTAAGTCATTATGATTGTGACTTGATCCCACATTTAGGTTAAGTTATAAACTTAAACCCAATAAGATCAAATTACAATTACTTTGAGTTGTGGCCAACAATGGGCCTTAAACCCATAAAATCATGGTGGCTTATTCAAAGTTCCATGGCCTCTTAAGTTAACAAGGCCAAGTGGATGTGATATAGGGCCAATTGAAGGTGGTGTTGGGCCAAAATGGATCTCGTAAGCCAAACGAGTGAGTTATTGGGCCAAGTAGATCACCAAGGATAAAATTGGACCAATTAAGATCATAATGGGTCAACCTAATTCCATTGGACTTGTTTTAACCTATGGGGTTGAATACCATTGCAATTGGGCCGAATATGATTTGGGTTGGGCCGAGGGTTCATGGGCTGCCACCTTAGGCAGCGAACCTTTTTGGGATTCAGCCTAAGGTTCGGCCCTTATAGCCGAAGGGTTCGGTCATGATGAGAGGTTCAAGGTTCGGCAACAAGCAACGAACCATGCAAGGTTCGTTTACATGAAACAAGTTCGTGGCTGATGGTGATCTTGAGGGTTCGTTCATGGCGACTAAGGTTCGTGGAGTGATCATCATGTAGGGTTCACAAAATGTTTGCACAGGGGAGGGTTCGTTGGTCCTCAAATGGTTCGCCATGATCGTAGAGGGTTCGGCCATGCAACCCTAGAAGGTTCGGTTAAAAGGACTTCGAAGGTTCGCAGCAGTAGGGAGGTTCGTGGATGCATGAGGGCTGGAGGCAGGTTCGTGAAGGCTCGTGGGACTCCCTTGGGTTCGCCTGGTAGCCCAACGAACCATACAGGGTTCGCTGGGGTTCGCTACGTTCAAACTGGTTCGGCCAGGAAACCCTAATGGGTTCGTCTTCATGACCACTGCCGAACCTGTTCATCTGCACCATCCCCATCGCATTCAAGCTGTTCCAGTTCACTAGCTAAGCCGATCTATCATCAAGGAAGGTTGCTATAGGTACGAAACAGATAAAGGAGTGCTAGAATCGGCTAGGTGTCGGGTTTTAATATCACACACACAAAAAACCCTATTTTTCCGAAACTTCCTTGGCTCATACCTCTGATTTGGCCGGTGCAAATCTCCGATCCGTTGTACTTTCTTGTAGTACTCGTTGAGAGCTTCACGTGGACACCAAGAACACCAAAATCCGTTGAGAAACGAAGAAGATACGCGCGTTTAAAGGTGGTTTTCTAGAGAGAGAGAGTTGAACGAAAATCTAGTGAGAGAAAGGGTTGTTGGTGACATAAATGAGGGATTTAGCCTTGTTCAAGGCTTTTATAGCCCGGGTGGTATTCGGGTCCGTTTCGGTCGCTCGGTTCGCGTTTCCGGAACGTAACGCGTATTTTACGCGGTTTTAAATAAAATAGTTGTTAAACTCATTAAAATGATGAGTTTCAAAATTGTAAAAATATAAATAATTATTTTAACTATTTTTACTCTTCGTGTGTTGACAGATCGTTAAACACATACAATTACGTGTATATCCGCAATCGCGTACGTTTTTCGATCGTATTAATTATTTAAAGTCGTTTAATCATAATTATAAGTTCAACATTCGTATCATTATGGATCGTCACCCATAACTATACTCAGTCTCGCTTACGTATTACGATTCTTGTTGAATTAATTGTCATAATATTCGTCTCCACACTACACTAACACTATCCTGTTACACCGAACGCAGTATATATATAGGGCTCACTATCGCTGCCCACCACTGTTTCGATATAACACGATACTGTTCTTGCCTAGTGAACTAGACTGTAAATAAGTAATAAATACTTGTTCCTGAATAATAAAGATCCTAACACACAAGCACATTATGAACACATGAATCACATTGATTAACTGAACATGGACACACACTGTTCTAACACTGTTTACGACCAACATGACTAAATGTACAAATGTTACAGTGACCTTCAGGATTATTATTACAACCAGAAATACCCATGTGGAAGTGGGAGAATATCTCCATGGATTTCATTACTAAACTCCCACGAACCACAAACGGTAAGGATAGTATTTGGGTGATAGTTGATAGATTGACCAAGTCGGCTCACTTCTTACAGATACGCGAGACGTACCCTGTGAGGAAATTAGCTCGTATCTATATTGATGAGATCGTTAGCCGGCATGGTATTCCCTTAAGCATAATATCGGATCGTGATGCTCGCTTCACGGCATGATTTTGGGAATCACTTCATGAAGCTTTTGGAACAAGATTGGATCTTAGCACCGCTTATCATCCTCAAACGGATGGACAGACGGAGCGAACGATTCAGACACTTGAAGACATGTTGAGAGCTTGTGTCATCGATTTCGGTGGCAACTGGGATAGCCATCTACCACTAGTCGAGTTCTCGTATAACAACAGTTATCACGCGAGCATCGGTATGGCGCCGTTTGAAGCTCTTTATGGCAGAAAATGTCGGTCACCTATTTGTTGGACCGAGGTCGGCGAATTGCAGATCACTGGTCCCGAGATTATCCAAGAGACGACTGACAAGATCCGCCAGATTCGCGACAATCTGTTAGCTGCACGTAGTCGACAGAAAAGCTACGCGGATAAAAGACGGAAACCTTTGGAGTTTGAAGTTGATGATATGGTATTACTCAAGGTATCGCCTTGGAAGGGCGTTGTGCGATTCGGGAAGAAGGGTAAACTTGCTCCACGATATGTTGGCCCTTTTAAAATCCTTGAACGGATCGGGAAGGTTGCCTACAAGTTGGAACTTCCTCCTGAACTTAGTAACGTGCACCCAACGTTTCACGTGTCCAATTTAAGAAAGTGCTTAGCTGATCAAGATCTTCGGGTACCACTCGATGACATTCGAGTAGATGATACCATGCACTTTATTGAAAGACCAGTGGAGATAATGGATCGTGAAGTTAAGAAACTTAAACGTAGTAGAATTCCAATTGTCAAAGTACGTTAGGAGTCGAAGCGTGGTCCAGAATTCACATGGGAGTGAGAAGATCAGATGAAGCCTAAGTACCCACATTTATTTACTACGGTCACTCCAAGTTGAATTTCGGGACGAAATTCCTTTAACTAGGGGAGACTGTAACATCACTGTACTTCCGATCGTCCGTACATCCGTACGATCGTACTGTTACGACCTGAGATTTTTAATTATTAATGATGATTTATTATTTGATGATTATCACTGTTATTGGTATACATTGAGAATATATTATTCTATGCATAAACCATGGTGAGTTTAGTTGAAACCCAACTAAACAGAACCAGAGAGTTAATGCAGTTACATTTCACAGATTATGGATTTTGGATTTGAATGGAATTGGGAGTTGGTTGTTACTGGTTAGTTGCTAAACTTAGTCAAGGACACATGGTCATGGTTTATCGAAATAGCGGTGGGACGGTGTAGGGGAGGTTGCGATCTACCTCTGCATATGCCCTATACATATGTATATTTTGGTTTATCATGGATGTGTCAGTGACTTGGTTTAGTGGGTTTTAGATTGGGATGGATACTATTAAAGTTAATAAAATAATAAAAGTTTAATTGGAAATGAATACGCGATGGTGAGGTTGCGGACACAACTTAAACGCGAATATTAATTCGGAAATATTAAACTTAATAATGTATTCGCGTGGGTGACGATTCACACGAATATAATTATTAAGAATAATACTCTGAAACGATATTCCATTTATCGTAATCGAATCGAAATACGATACAAGCGTTGGATTCGCAAAGGTGACGATCTTTACGAATACATACGTAAGTAACGCGTTCGACGAGATAATTAAATAATATTTAACGATGTTAAATTATTAAATGAAAAATAAAAACGTTTATTAGGAATCACAACCTAAAACGAATCCGAATAAATTATTTTATTAAATAATTGATTTAACGAAACTAAACGGAGACATTTTAATTAGATGATTTTGTTTAAAAACCATTTTTATTAAAATGAAACTTATTCATTGAAGTGTTTTACGTTTTAAATGTAATTTACGAGCATAACTGAACATTTTATGAATTTTATCGCGATAAAAACGAGACCGGACACGTGGTGACAATACGCGATATAAGGAAGAGTTTCTTCCTCTTCCTTCTCATTTCACCAAGCTTTCTCTCTCTACCTCTCCATTTTCGTCACCCACAACCACCCAAACTTCTCTCTAGCTTTTCTTGATCATCACTCAACGAAATCACGAGATCTTGGCGCCCACGCGTTCGTGTGATCGAGAGGAACAAGGAGCTACGAAGAAATCTTGTTTTTGGGCGACATTTTGAGGTAAATCTAAGGTTTTACTTTCGGTTTTGTTGTTAGTCACATACCTTATGATCAATTTATGTTTTAACCGGGTTTGGAGTCTTAGATTGCTAAATCGAGTTAGTATTAATCAATGGAAGCTATGGGAGAGACCTACTAGATTAGGGACGCGCGGTTGATGATGATACACACAAGGTTCGTGGCCCTGGGAGTCAACCGAACCTGTTGTTGTTGGGGATAGGATGGCGAACCTTGTTCCAGCCGAACCCTAGCTCCAGCCGAGCCTTTCTTGAGCCAGACGAACCTTGTCATACACGCAATAGAGGAGGCCGAACCTATTGAAACCCACATGGGCCTAGCGAACCTTATAAAGCAACGAACCTAAGGTAACCCAACCTTACGACCTTGAAAGCAGCGAACCCTTAGGTCTTGTTAGCCGAACCCCACCTTTTGACTCAGTCGAACCTTGGGCTAAACCCTAGGCGAACCTCCTAGCGACGAACCCTTACATTGGCCAAACTTAGGGGTGAGCTACGAACCTGGAGATGGCCGAACCATTAGGGGGCCGAACCATTAGCTAGCCGAACCTATGTAAAAGGTTCGGTGCCCCTAAGGGGATAAAACCTAATTTCGGGTTAACTAAGGGGTTAAGGGTAATTTGAGGACATGATTATATATATATATATAGGTATATATGTATATATATATAGATATATATATGTGTATATATATATATACACATATATATACCCATGCATGCATGAATTAGATTAAGATTACTTTTCCTACTAATAAATATAATTGAATTATGAGGTAATATATAAATCGAATACATTATGATATCAATCCAAGTATGATTTCTTAAACCGAAAAAGGAAATCTTCATAACTTTGATATTGATAAACAACTTGAACAAGCATGCATGCATCATTTAACATATATGTTGATTATGATTGTTAACATCTTTAAACATACATGTCTAAGGAAGGGGGTGTACACATAAGGTTTCACAATAAGCGTCATTATTGATAAGTGAAGCTAACTAATCTTACATCTATTCTTAATAATGGAACTCATATCACAATAGTGAGAAATCGTATAACTTAAATGATAAACTTATGTTGTTGTACACCTAATGACCTAATGTCACAATATCATGAAACACTAAATCATGGTCTAACATAAGTACTTATGAACACAAACATATAATAATTACAGATTGTTGATTGGATTCTGATTTTGTATACGCGAGCGCGCATTTCACGAAAACACAGATTCTAGAGACTCAGGTGAGTTCTCATACCCTCCCTTTTAAACTGTTTTTGTTTTAAAACTCGGAGGTGAAACATGTATACCAATTTTAAATATTATTTTGATAACACAAGGATGATACCTGTTTATCAATATGATATTCACATTATAGAATTATCATTATTTATGGATTATCACTTATTATCATATATTTGTGTAACATTGTCATTGACTTCGGTCAATAACAAAGATTACACGTATTGCCACTTGGATTATCACAACTCCGTGAATCATTGCCTTTGACTTTGGTTAATTGCATTGGTTTCATGTATTGTCACGTGGTTAGCGACCACTCCATGGATCATGTCTTTAACTTATGTTAATTACATAATTTCCATGTATAGTCACAGATACTATTTGAGAATATTGATGTTTGAGATGTGTTGAATGGTTATTTGGTTGATTATCTATTATTGTCTATGATTATCTATGATTATCTATGAATATGTGAGATAGGAGAATGTGTGTTTGTTTATGTGTTGATCGATTGTGTTGGGATATGTATTGGATTTTCACGCAGGTACTCTTGTGGATTCTCTCAGATAAACCATAAGCTTTTATACTCATTTTATCTAAACATTTTATAAAACCCTTTTCAAACATAAACTTTTATACTCATTTTATAAAACACTTTTTAAGTGTAAGAACTTATGATTACTCACCAACTACTTAGTAGTTGACACTTGTTTTCTTACATGTTTCAGGTAACGAAGACAAGTAGGTTGAGGAGGATGATCTCTTCTATTTTGGACATCATCACATAGGATTCTTGGACTTAGCTAATTAATTGAAATTCTGGCGATTAGAGTTTAGTTAGTTTAGCTAAATCTTTTGTGTAATTGATGTATTTAATTCATGATGAACATGATTTTTGTGTAAACATTTATTTGGGTTGATTGATATGTGATGGTATATATTTAGATGCCCACGAGCTTTTGAACAATCTACACATCCCTCGTGGCATCCCGACGTTTCCGCCATCGGTCGGGGTGTTACAAAAAATATAGAACAAAAATAATAAAAAAACTTTTGCATTCGTAAAATCCAGCGTAAAGAAATACAAACATAACACTGACAAACAAAATGAAGAAAATTAACATTGTTTAAATATATTGGTTATTTAACTATTATTATTTATTATTAAAGTAAGGGGCCATTTGGTATCATCTGAATCATTATGAGCTGAATTGTTAAGATATTTGAATGGTTAAGAGGATCTGAACCATTAAGTGCTTAACCAAATAAGACTGTTTGGTTGAACATCTGAATGAATATGCAGGATTACTATTTTACCCTTCTGGATCATTTTTTTCAATGATAATATAAATAACAAATACAAAATAAAATCCAAACAATCCAATTGTGTGTATATTTTGACCCATTTACCCATGGATGGATGAAATCGGGTTGCAATTGACTGCATATTCATTCACATGGGTATTGGACATCTGATACGCACATGAAAACGAGGCTTTCTATATCACCAAGGGTGCTGGTAATGGATCGCTGAAATCGCAATCAACCAATAGTCTGACAAATAAGAACACAAAATGAATGTAACATCAGAAATAGAGAATTTGTGGTATGAATCATAAAAATCGCTCACAAATTTGTTAATTTCTTCAAGTTCACAATTTGTGAAGTCAGAGACCTGGTCTGGTGGTGGTAGATGACATATGCGACGACCGGCAGTGTAAAGGAGGAGACGACCGACGGTAGGAATAGAGTCAACGACGAGTGATTTTGGGGGTAAGGGAGGCCACGGGAAAGATGGTTGAGGGAGAAAATAGGGTTTGTAATGGAAAGGGAAACAAGGGTATAATTGAACACCCATTTTGTTGGATCGGGTTATGTAACTTACACAACACTTACACAAGTTATCTTCTACAAAGTCGATAGATGCGGAAATTCTATCAACTAGATTTGTAAAACAGATTGAAACAAAATACAGAAAGCAATTATAAATTCAAGGTCAAAGTATATTGCATTCAACTGTTAAGTTTTACAACACTTAGCTCAAGCACTCACTCATGATTTGCTAACTAACAAGTGAACGTATTTATACTAAGACCTACAGCTGTATCCTCGTAGGGATACAAGGCTGGAAAAAAATACTAGAAACAAACTAATGCTAAAACTAGTATATGTTATGGTCTTGACAGGCCAAGCCATATTAATTACGATTAATAAAAAAGACTCCTTTGACTTTTACAATAAATGCCTACACTACAAAAGGAATTGATATCTTGTTATCTTCTGTGGTTATGATAAATCTTCTTTGTTGCTGACTATCACAAGAATGTCTTCTTTATTGGTCTTCATGAGAGAAAGCAGCTCTGATTATTTTTACAACTGTATAGAATCTTTGTCAGAGCCAAGTCTTCAGAAGTCCTTGCACTCAGAAGCTGTAGAGCATAACTTTGAAAGCTTTTGTCTTCAGAAGTAGCTGGGTTCTTGAAGCTTTAAGTGTTGAGCTCTAAGGGCTGAGGAGGTCATCGGAAGCTTCACTCTTCTGTATAGCCTTCGGCAGGAGTGAGTTATCCTTCGGAAGTAATGCTTCTTCCGAAGGATAACTCATTCCTTCCGAAGGCTATTAGGCTTTAGAGAGTACAAGACTTAGTCAAGAGAGTTTGGTGGCATCAGCCTTTATTGGTCTTATACATTTTTTTCCCATTCAGACTTGCTTTCACATCTGAACCATTCAGATCCTGATTCAGATGTTTTTTTCTCGTTCAGATGTCCCAAACAAAAGGTCTGAATCTGAATGGTTCAAATTCAGACCCATTCAGATGATACCAAACATCTCCTAAAAGTAAATAAAAACTAAAATGGTGCTCCGCCGAGAATTGAACACCTGACACTTTAGAAAACATTCGACTTTTACCGGAAAGCTATCTTAGTAACGCCTACACATTCTGCGAAACATATATATTAATTAATATATATATTAAAAAGCAAAACTTCTTTTGTGTGTAAAAATCACTGTTCCTTTTTGTATATGTTTTTATGCTTATGATACAACTATCTAATGCTTATATCTACTCTCTATCCACCACAGCCCCTTTCTCCATGTAACCATGGGCGCTCCAGCAACCATCAGGCTCACTTCTGGCCTCTTCTCCGCCTCTACATCCCCCACCACCGCCGCAGTATGCAAAGCGACAGAGGTGTCGTCTTCGGGCGTCACTGAAGCCACCGCCGCCGAAGCATGCAAAGCGATGGAGGTGTCGTCGTCAGCCATCACTGAAGATCGATGCAATTGGGTACCGGTGGTGCCGATGTCGGCGCTGCTGAAAGGTGAACGTTCGACCTCCTCTCTGTCCCCTACTGAAGATCGACGCAATTGGTGCCTCGCCGCAGGCCTATCGTCACCATCGACGCGAGCAAAATCCTAACCGTGAAATTTCATCTTGATCCATCTAAAATTCAACCTCCTCCAAATCACGTGAAAACTAAATCAAGGTATGAGTTCTTAAAACTTAATCTTCAACCCTTAGTGACAAGATTACGTAATGCTTATGTACAAAGCAACTGGGAGTTTAATTTAATTAACTTATGAGGTTTAAAATGTTTATGTACCTTTTGCGCCATGCTCACATTTTGGGTTCTATTGTTTGATTTTAGCGCTGCTGCCAAGGAATTAGAAATGCAAGAAAAATAACACACATATCATACCCCGTAAATTCCCGCTTATGAGTAGTAGGGTCTTTTTTTTTGGGGGGGGTGTGAAGACAAACAGAGGCTGGCTCATAGTTCCGTTTTTTTACAGATATATGTGTGTAAAAATGCTTTCCAAGAAAAATAAATTAGCAGTTAATTTTTGAATCATCCAATCACAATTCTAGATTTATCAGCGTTTTCAGTGGTTGAATGGATCTTCAATGGGTCTTTAATCTTTATGAAGCACGGTTCTTAAATTGAAGATACTAGCATGGTTGATTTCTCTCCTGAAGAATTGTTATGACCAATTCATATTAGTTCAGTTTTGTGATCTTGAATTCGAATCAAGTTTTAGAAGCTGTGTTGTGTATGTGACTTCATTTTTTTCTTTTACTTTCTTTTTTTTGGTTGAAGTTTTATATGCCGCAAAGATGTTAAAAGTAATCTTCAAGTTAAAGATTGGATGGTGGATGGTTCAAATTAGTTCATTTTTTTCTGTTCTTTTTTTTTTATCAACAAGAGGTGGCACTATATTTTTTTCTGTCAAGTCGTTCGTTCAAAATTAGCATATATATATAGGTTTAGTTTTAATGTCTGGCTGGTCTACATGGAATTCAAATGAAATGCTCCAACAAACCTAACACACGTCCTATTCTCATCTGTAGGTCTATATAACCGAAGTATTCCGATTGAATTTTGGTTCAGAAAGTTGTTAATTTTTGCGCAGATCCGATATGATTTGCTCAACTGAAAGGTTTGATGTTAGGATTATGTTCTTAGGGGTTTTTTTGTTAAAATTTATTGGTGTTCTGTTTTGAAAGTGTTGCATGGTTACAAATTCATGTTATATGAGGCTTGATTTTGGATAAAACAACATTAATAAAGGCCACCGGTATTAGTTGCATAAATTGGGGAACGATCTTCTTTTTCTCCAATTGTGATGTTTTAGTTAGGATTTTATGATTTACTTACAGATGCTAATCAATTGTTCTCTAGACATGATTAGTGAACATTTTTTGGAATTATGGCATAAGAATTGTTATTGTGAGGTTTGGTCTTGAGTAAAGTTAAAAAATTTAACTGAGTTATTATTGGAATTTTCTTTGAACTCCATGAAGCATTGGCATGAAGATGATTTTAATATCCTTTAATGTGTAAAATTGTTATCTTAGTATTAAATGATTTTAATATCCTTTAATGCACTATTTGTTCCCTTCTTACAGGTCTGAGCTATTTCATAAATGTATATTGTTTTCCTATGATTGTTATGCATGTTTTTCTATGATTGTTATGAAAGAATTAGATATGCTATGAAGCCTGATGAAGCTTATGGGCTAATTTTTTTCATCAGACAATGTGCTGGTAAGTATTTTGAATAATTATACGATATAATACAAACTAAGTTAAATGTAATTTTTTATCTATAAAAATGACAACTTTTTATTGTTTATTGATTTAATTTATAAAACTTTAGCGCTATTCTATCTGGGTTTTTAGATTTATTTGTCAATGGTGATCAGGCAGGTACTCAAGCTTTTAAGTTAAGTGCTTGGAAAGAACTCGCACATGAACAAGGTATGCTACTGTACACGATTTTAACTTCATGTTCTATTGGTTGTTTTTATTTGTATATCGTTTCACGTCAGTATATCAGATCCCGCTACAACGCGCGGGTCCTAAATTATAGTTATATAACAATTATTCTTTAAATATTTCTACTATTCATACGATTAGGTTTGTATTTTGTCTATATAGGAATTTAAAGTGAGGTTAACTCATAAAAACATGTGTTTTATTGGAAGAATAAAGCCGACGTCCGTAATAGTCAGTAACGACGTAAGATTAAATAATCAGATTAATATAGAATGTTATTTGTTTTTAGGACAACCACATGTTACTTTGGAAACAGACGTATACCTAACGCTACTTGACTATTTTTTTTCTTAAATAGCATGTGGCAAAAAGGGCGGGTTGGGTCGGATTGGGTAATGTGTTAGAACGAATTCGGGTCAAGATAGGTGAGGGTCAGAACGAGTTTTAAGCAAAATCATTTCGGGTCTAAATGGATTGTTCTTAAAAAACATCAATTCAGTTTAACTTAAGATGTTTTATAAGTAAACATATAATCCATTTATACAATTTTTAATGATTTTCTTATCAAATATGTTATTAATCATTCTTAAATGTTTGAATCAATTGCATTTACCTAGTTTTTTGTTACCCATCTTGACCCGTATTGTGTTTAATTGCTACGCATCTCAACCCATTCAATATTATGTTGTTACCCATTTCAACCTATTATACTATAATTGTTTACCCAAACCAACTCATTTCCTTTGATATGGGTAAAAATTGCCACCAGTATTTAATAGAAAACACTTAGATGTCCTGATAAGTTTAAAAAAACAACAGGTTGGTGCATTTTATCTCGAAGAAAACTCACAAATGAAAATTTCTCCGACTCAATTTGGTTCGAAAAAATTTCGGCTCGGCTGGAGATCGGCTTGAAAATCCATGAGCAGAGCTGAAGCCAAGCTGCTGACTCGGCTCGATTAGAATCCTAGTCAAATCCAACAACTATTTAATTAAAAAAATAATTAAAAAGTCTATGAAATCAATTTTTCTTCGGTAGCCACGTGCCTATCTAGTATCCACTATCGAATGATACTAATTTTCCATGGAAAAAACATTATGATCACGGAATCCTTTTGTCGGTTTTGTATTTGCTGGGCGGCTCATGAAAAATATCTTTTTTCGCGGGTCGGGTAATAAAACCGATTCGGTTTGATACGTTTGGACCATCCATAGCTGAACCAGCAAAATATTGGTCAGAGACTCAGAGCAGTTAAACTGGCAAACCAAACTGTGATCGGACCATTTTTTCCATCCATATCAAAAGTGTCAAATCAAACCATGTATTTTTTAAGCATTATTATGTTTGTTTAAACTTTATTTATGCTTCTCTAAATGTTTTTATAATTATGTATTTTTTTATAACTTTTTAAGTATTTTTAATGTCATCTTGTTATTGAATCTAGTCAATCGGACATGTCTGACAAGTAAACCAGAAAGACGTCTTGTTTAATGTCTGGCCTAGTTATGAATATATTATATATTCTATGAAATTGAATTGGCTTCCATCTATAAATTCATGCATAAGAGACCCATCCAAACCCAGGGCACACAACTTACTCCTCTTTCCTCCAGTCAATCAGCTACTCCATAATTCGCCCAAAAAAAAAAAAAAAAATGAGGCCTGCAACTGCATGGCTTGCAGCATACGCAATTCTGGTGATGATATTGGCCGGAACCAAGGTGACGATGGCGGTGACATGCAGCGTAACCGAGCTTTCACCATGCATACCATCTTTTACCTCACCAACACCACCATCCAAAGAGTGCTGCACCAAATTAAAAGAGCAGAAGCCATGCCTCTGCGGCTACATAAAGAACCCATCCTTGAAGCAGTATGTTACTTCTCCTTATGCCAAGAAGGTCTCCAGTGCTTGTGGGGTTCCCATTCCCAAGTGCTAGTGTAATGCTGCTACGTACTACTTCTGATGCACTATGTACCACTAATGTTTTGTTTTGTTCTAAACTTCAAGATGTATCAACCACAAAAGCTAGCTGCATATGTCTCTTCTATGTTTACTGGCTTTATATATTTCAATAATCAATAAGGAGGAGATATTTAATTAGTTTTGTTTTTAGAAGATTATTTTTTTTAGGTAACTGGATCGATGCATACTTGACTGAGATTGGGTTCTACGGCTAACATGACCGTCCTTTTCTTATGAGAGATTTCAATGGGCCGGGTTTGTGCCGATTTTGATCACAAAAAGACCTTGCAAAAACCTGTTGGATTATGGTATATACAATTAACTACTCAAAATACCATCATTAATCTGTCAGTATACTTTTCATCATTGATCACTAAGTAAAATTTTGTTTATTGGATTATGTTACTAGCTTGAACAACACTTTCTACAATGTTTTCTAAATACAAGTTAAGAAAAGTGGAAATTTGTTAACATAATCATACTAACTCTCTTACAATTTGTATGGTAAAAACTTTAACACAAGAAATTTTCTTTCTAAGACTTGAGGATATTTTTCTCTACTATTGTAAGGCTGCAAGACTTGTAAAATTTACTTCTTAGCAGTTTACATTTGAGAGGTTATATAGAAAAGCTACAATTATATTTATTTTCAAAATACAAGGCTAAAATACACAAAAAAGCTTGCTTAAAGACCAACATGTGTTTACCTCCTTTGCTTTGGATGCATTTGGGTTTCTGGACCAAGAGGTTGTAATTTTCTCAACATATTTCAAAAGATCATGCATAGTAATGTCTCGGCTCCTAGGACCCGGAATATTCTTTTTAATAGGATTGGCTTTGCAATTCAAAATAGTGTTACGGTGCAACTATTTACTCGCTTATGTGCCAGTTTATTGTAATCTTTCACTTTTGTTAACAAAATTTGAATTCTTTGTTGATTTCAAAAAACATATTAAATTAAATTAAAAAAACTTATATTAAAAAACAAAGAAAAACTTATTCTAGTATACTTTGTGGCTTGAAAGGCCAGGCCACATCAATTACAATTAACATAAATAAACTACTTTGGCTTTACATTTAGTGCCTAGTATACAAGAATCATATGTTTATTGTAATCTTTCATTTTTCTTAACATGTTTGTTTGTTTATTAATATTCTAAGGGGTCCAAGAATCATATGTTTGTCTTTTTGTCTTCACTTATCATATTACACATGTAAAATAAATTTGATCAACTATTTTCAAAGTTTGTGAGATCTTAGAAAGTGTATATAAGTATACATATAAAAAGATGCAAACCCAAGTCTGTATAGTATTGTTTCAAAGTATGTTTTCTTACAAGTTTTCTAGATACATTAAATAACTTGTAAATAAAGAATATCAGTCCTTGAATTTAAGCATTTATTCTAGTAAGCACTCTTGTATGAAAGAATTCTGATAAGTATTGACATAAGTCTTATAAATTAAAGAGTTCTAACAAGTATTATAATAAATATCTATAATCCTCAAAAAAGTATCAAAACATAGCTTTTAAATCAAGGCTAGATAGGCCTAGATAAATATGTAAGTCCTTACGTTTGGATGTGTGCAATTTCACATTTTTTACACAAAGACCAAAGTCAATGTAAATAAGGTATCGAAGTATTCTTAGGCTACTTTTGTACTAGTATGATTAAGCATGCAAAAAGAATTTGTAGGACCCCGGAAACGCAACGGTTCCTTGCGGATTCTGCTCGACAGGCCCTCGAATAGTGCGGAATCCTATTCGGGGGTTTTCCAATTGAAATATAGTCACCACGTGGTAAACCGATGGTCGGGAATCAACGTTTCGAGCGAAATTGATCACCACGGGCAAGGAATCGAAGTTGGAGGCAAGGGGCGCCGAAACCTAGGAGGATTTGACAGGAGAATGAGAAGGGGTGTTAAACATTCTGTTTGCTCAGGTATTTATAGGTTGCGCTCAATCGTGCGAATGAGTCATGCTAATGACTCATTCTGCACGAATGACGACCCACGAATAAGTAGTTCACACAAATGAATCAGGTTACTGATTCATTCGTTTGAATAGACATTTGTTATGCATTCATTCGTGCGAATGAACTCAATTGTAGGTTCATTCGTACGAATGGGTCAGTTTGTTACATAATGTCAAAGTCAAACATGTTAAACACATTTAAACACAAACAAACAATGGAAAATACTTGATTTCATTGATAATATAAACTTTGTACAATCACAAAAGATCATTACATTGAACTAGGGACACAAGGCGCATCAACATACTCCCCCTTGGACCTAGTTATAAACTTTAGCAGCATCGGTCTTCAAAAACTTTTGAGAGAGACTCTTCCAATCAGCTCCGGCAAGAATATCGAATTCAAAGCATAGCCATATCACTCTCATATATTGTAGAGCATGTTCCATGTCTGCTAACTCAAAGAAAATCAGACACCTATGAAGAACCTTGACATCTTCTTCTATCTAGCAAGTTTGCAGTTCTTCTTCTGCAGAAGTGTGTTTGGTGGCTTCTTCTTCATCAAGGTCTTCCAGGATGACCTCATCAATATCATCAATTGATTCAGGAGTCGGGAGATCTGAAGCAGGAACTGAGGAGTCATCAACGACAACCTCGCCAGGATTTAACCTGAAAAGCTCAGCAATATGTTCCTTGTTTAAGTAGTGATCAATTTCTCCCTCTTCCTTGTCGTAGCTCACCGAGTGATGTATAATGCCTTGAACGTCCAGTGTCATGGTCAACGTGTCATCAAGACGACGTCTCAAAGGCACATGTTCGACTTCCTCGGTGGCTTTGCCTTCTTTGGCTGGCTTAGTAGATGACTTTGGTGCTTTGTCTTGCTTTTTCTTCATCCTTATCTCACCAGTGGTGGACTGCCCTGATGTACCAGTTGCACCTGCAGCAGCATCCCCTGCAAAAGCTTGATCAATGTTAGGATTGTACTTTAGGAGTATAACCGAAAGCTTGATCAATGTTAGGATTGTAGAGTTTAGTGTTATCTCCAAGAGAACAAATTTTATTTAGAGCTATAAGTTAATCAATTGATTCTTGCATACAAAGACTTGGTGTATATTTCTATATACTAATTCAATCAAAGGTCTTAGTAATTCTTATATCGAGAAAATTAATATGTCGAAATGAAAAACTCGAAAGACAAATACATTATTTATCTATTTTCAGTTGGGAAAATTCAAATTTCGAACCCCACATCGAGCATCAACATATGAGGTTAACATTTCAAATAATTTTTTTTCATATATACAATACAACAATTTAAATGCATCTAACAATAAACCTAATAACAATATAATACATGTAACATCAGTGCCGGAAACGTTACCGGAACAGTGATCTGCACAGTAACTTGCATAGTAACTCAGGTACAAACTACGTGAACTATTTATATGCTATTAACATTGTGATGTTTGACACTAAACTATTATGCAACTGTTTCTGAAATCTGATTAAATCTCACGGTTTGACAGTCAGAAACATATCAGACAACACTGAACT
The DNA here is from genome assembly GCA_009363875.1 of Mikania micrantha. Taxonomy (NCBI): domain Eukaryota; kingdom Viridiplantae; phylum Streptophyta; class Magnoliopsida; order Asterales; family Asteraceae; genus Mikania; species Mikania micrantha. The sequence goes on from CM018680.1 coordinate 21,891,016, forward strand.
GACACACGAATGCTTGATGTAATGCTATTATGTATAAACGTAGGCGAGGTTAAACAGAACAAAACCATAACGGATGTCGTTACAGAATGCTAAATCGACGAATTATTCGTATAGGTGATGATCTGTACGAATAAATCTGAAGGTTTAACGTTCTGAAATGATGACTGAAAAATAGAAAACAAGAATCAGAAAGTGAAACCAACGTCGTGTTCGTTTGGGTGATGATTCGAACGAATACGCGCGAAGGTGACGCGTTCTGACGAAATGAAAACGAAAACGAAAAACGACTCGAACGATAATAAAATAAAGAAAAACAAATTAGAAGATTTACCAGGAATAACCACCTTTAAAATAATTAAAATCAATTCTTTTATTTAAAACACGTAAAATACGTGTAACGATTCGGAAACGCAACGAAGACGAAAAACGAGCAAACGAAACGAACCCGAACACGCGCGGGGTATATAAGGCCTAAATGAGGCAATTTCTTCATTTAATTCACTCCCTCTCTCTCTAAAACCCTCCCAACCGTTTTCCTCTCTCTCTAAGATTCAAGGCTTCAAATCACCATATCTTGCTCGTTTCTTGGTGAAATCTCGCGTTCTTGGTGTCCACACGTAGCTACAATCATCCTCTACCTAGAAGTACAACCGATCTGAAGAGTTATCCGCTGAAAATCGAGGTATGAGGCTATAAAACCCACAAAAGTTAGAGTTTTCTCTATCTTTGGCCGACCACACATGTAACCGGTTGAAAACTAAAACCTACCCGACCCTAGGCTTCATTCGAGCACCACTCAGTTCAGAAAAAACTAGTAGGAGGGTGAGGAAGCCATGGAACCCACTGCAATAGCTTGAATGATGATGAAGAATGGCTGGTTCGCGTAGTGGCTGGGCTGGCTGAACCTGCGACCAGCCGAACCCATGGAGGAGCCACTCACCTTGCTTCAGCCGAACCTCATCACCTACGAACCCTAGGTGGCGAACCTAGGAGTCCCGAACCTACTAGCAGGCCGAACCTCCATTACCACGAACCTGGAAAGCCACAAACCTAACATAATGTTGCCGCGAACCTACATGGCTAAACCACCCTCGGGCGAACCTTTTTCACAGCCGAACCTCAACAGCCGAACTATAGGAGCTGCTAACCTCTTGACCATGCCCAAGCTTTTATATGGCCGAACCTCAGGGACCACTGGGAAGCCATGAACCTTATGAAGACCGAACCCTAGAGGTTCGCCCAACCAGTCACGACCGAACCTGTGGGAGTGGCAAGGAGGTTCGCTGGCCAAAGGGGGAATGGGATGCAACACAGGTTGAATTAGCCTAGTAGCACTCCATTTGGCCCAAATCAACCGGTTAAAGCCCACAGTTGGCCCATACGTATACTGTTGGGTCACGATCACTTAGTCGGCCCAGTTCATTATTTCGGCCCATGCACATGTCATTCGGCCCACTTTGGGTTAAGCTGAAACAAACACTTGAAAAGTTGAAATCAATTAAATAAATAACATGCATGGGATATACAAATGAAAACTACAAAGGTGGTGGGATTGATTGGGTTTACATACTAAGTCTCATATCAAAACAAATAGCACACAATGACAAAGTTTTGAGATTTCAATAATGATTTAAAGCTAAACATATAACATAAAGGCTTGTTATAATAACAACTTAAGTGGTTAAGTGGGAGTACAATCCTTAACTAGCAAACGAGGCCGAATGATGACCAACACCACTAAGTGTTAGCCAAATCTAGGGCTAACATATACACGTACACAAAGCACTACAACTTATACTTATAGGTTACATATGACGTGAAATCAATACAGGATCTTAAAAACAACCACAAGTACAACAACGAGCGCGTGCATTCTTGTTTTATACTTAGTCAACCACATCAACAGCAAGGTGAGTTCATTTGTCCCTTTTCAAACTAATTTGTTTTACCTCGGGACTGAGAAGCATGTTATACATTCTAACAAGTATTGAAATGTTTTATAAATGCTTTTACACTTATTCATAATGCTAATACTAATACTTATGCTTGTTACACTTATTCTGAAAGCTAAAAGCTAAGACTTTAACCTAAGTGCTAATGCTACATGCTAATGCTAATACTAATACTAATGTTATATGCTATAGGCTCAAACTAAATGCTAATGCTAATGCTATGAACTATATGCTCAACTATATGCTAATACTAGATGCTAAATGCTACAAGCTATGATTACATGCTAAATGCAAAGCTTGTATCTATGCATGAGATACGTGAATGCTAAACTATGCTAATGCAAAGTTGGTATCTATGCATGAGATACGTGAATGCTAAACTATGCGAATGCAAAGGTTGTGCTATATATGAGATACGTAAATGCTAAACTATGCTAGAGCAAGGCTTGTATCTACATATATGAGATACGTGAATGCTATACTATGCTAATGCAAAGCAAGAATCAATTCATGAGATACGTAATGACTAAACTATGCTAGAGCAAAGCTTGTATCTAATCATGGGCTACGTGAATGCTAAACTATGCTAGAGCAAAGCTTGTACCCATGCATGAGATTCGTGAATGCTAAACTACGATTCTGTGAAGCTATTATCCGTGTACAGTTTACTTAAAGGTCAAGCTATGTGAATGCTATAAACTTGTAAACTTTTAAACAATATGCTAAAGCTATGATGAAGACGGGATTGGGTTGTAGGTAAAACGCTCAATTATCATTAACAACAATGTCATATGTGATTTAGTATGTGGTGGGACGGTGGCTGGACGGGCGGTAAGTTCGACCCTACATATGCCCTATATATAAGCATACCGAATTGGATATTACAGGTTATGTTAATGAGGTTAAGGCTGTTACCGAAAGAGGTTTGCTAAAGCTATTTTCAACTATTAAACTATATGAACTCACCAACCATTGTGTTGACATTGTTTTCTTACATACTTTCTCAGGTGACGAACAGGATTAAGCTAGGGCTAAGGAATGCATGCTAGGATGCCCAGTTAGAGGACCTAGTAGATGTTGAAAAGCACATGTTTTGATGAACGTTGTGAATCACTTTTGATATCTTGTACAGATACAAGATAGGAAACATTTGATTCTTTTGATAGGTTTACTTAGTTAAATTATCAAACATTAACAGTTGTAATTTAACTTGGTAATCCTAGTTTGATGCTATATTGTGCTTTTGTTATTCTCAATGTTGATGCTATGTAAACAATCTGATCATCACGATTATCACCTACGATATCGCGCCCCGAGAACCTTCCGCCTGGCAGGGAAGTCGATCCGTCCCGCCGGCTCGGAGTGTGACAATACATTACCTACTGCCGTATCATTTGACGCATTTTCTATTTGATCCGAAACAACGAAACTTCATACTAAGAATCAAATCATGTTCCCAACGGACACGATCTTGAACTTGATGCTGTCATTTTTGCTTGATAGATTTGGAGAAATTGTCTCAATGTCATAAGACATGTGGTGTTCACCTATGACAACAACTTTCAAAACATACTTAACCAAAAAAGGAATTCAACATGAATCAATGACGAGGGTTGAATAGATTAACAACTTCGATTGCGAGATTCGAATGTTGAAATGGATGCACTCAGTCGTAAGAGCCATATCCAACTTCATAGTATTTGAATATAAACTAATCTTTATAACAACATATTTGTGGTTCAACAAATTTCTTTGAGCTGAGCCAATTTGCATGTCATGTGGTGTTGAACTTTAAATTAGAAGCCAATTTTGATGGTTGCTTTACCTTTTGAATCGTAATGAGCTTCAAATCATGTTCCTGAATGAAGCGCGCAAGTCTCGTTATTCTATTCACCATGGTACATATAAAAGGTATAAGGATCTGAGAGTCCTCTATTTTTGTTCCTTTAGCTTCATATCTACTCATGATGCTCGTTTCACGGCTCATTTTTGAGAATATCTTCACGACTCGTTTGTCACTCGATTCGATTCAAACCCTTGAACTTCCATTTTGAACTTAGTAACGTCCATCCAACTTCTCACGTGTCTAAATATAAAGAAGTGTTAGGCAGATGAGAATCTACAAGTACCTCTCGATAATGTTCACATTGGTGCTTTGATGCACATTATTGAGAAACTGGTAGAGATCATTGATCGACACGTCAAGAAAATTTGTCACGCAACTCAAACCGAGCCAAATTCCACTCGTTCAAGTCCGATGAGAGGCAAAGCATGGTCACGAGTTCAACTTGAGAACGCGAAGACCAAATGAAAGCAAATTTCCACATCTATTCTCTATGGTTTCTTCACTATTTCAGGACGAAATTCCTAAACAATTTTATTAAATAAAGGATTATTACGTCATTAAAATCTTCATCTATACATCGACAAATATGTATGGTTATACAAGTATATATACATATATAAGAAATCAAAATTTATCATGCATATGTGTATGTATGCAAGTAATTATATATATAATTACACAATTTAAAGGAATAAAAGACAATATATTTTTAAATATTATTTATAAACTTATAAGATTAAAAATTTTACTCGTCAATAAGACAAATAAATAAATTTTAATTATAAAATTTTAATCTCAAGAAAAACATTTTATTTAGATCGACGCAACTCCATTCCTGACCCATTTGTGATCCGTTTCATCAATTGATCGATTCCAGCGATTCACCAGCTAATCAAAGCCACTTATGGCAAGGTTTTGAACGCGTAATCAAGTTCCAATAATCTATAATGTCAATTTATGCGCAATAACTTGTGAATAGGTTCCAAAATTAAGAACATGACCGAAACTTTAAATTCTAACTAAACGTGTATAAAACTCAAATTAACCGAACCATTATCACCCTGTGAACATCTAGAAACTTTATAGGAACCCAGAACGAACTAACTACTCAACATAATCGCGAATTAAAGACCAGAAGCTCTCGGCTATCATCGAATCTATCCTTCAATCGAACTCCACCTAAACTCACCTAAAGGTTAGTAATCTATACATCATTCTAATAGTTTTTCGATCGAGAACAAAAGCCCCATGGTTGGACTAACATCCGGGAACCAAATCGACCAACTTTTGAAAGGAAATGAACTAGGGTTTTCAGTTATTGTGAACCTGATTTAGGGAAACCTTGTTCGGTTATGTTAACTTTAAACCGAACAGATTTCCTTGTGTCCTCAGGTTGTAGACCAGCCGATCTTACACTTGTGATGTTAAAGCTCAGGTGGGCTGAGGTCGTGGGTTCGAATCTACAACCCAAGTTAAAATCCGGTTTTTGGACTATTTTTACTATATCTTTTTATTCAAACATTATTTTTAACTTTTAATTTCACATAAATTAATTTAAATAAAAATACTATTATTTTTTTATAAGAAAAGAAATAATATTAATGATAAAATATTTCTAACATTGATTTACACAAAAATGTAAATAATAGTAAATATAATACACTATTATTTGGATATTAGATTAATTAGAAGTTAAAACATTTTTTTATACAATTTATTTTCGCACTTTTATAGCATCCAAATAAACTAAAAAGAAAAAAAAAACTTTATTTAAAGTTTATAAAATATAAACTCCCTTTCTTTTAAATAAAGATAAAAGGTTTTACATAAAAAATATAAATAAAAAATAAATTTTAGAAATTTTGATAAACTAAAATTTTGAAATCTTTATCTAAACATTTTTATACATTTTATAAATATATGACTACATCCAAGTAAGTCTTACTCGTTTTATTTAAAAAAATTTTATAACTCATTAAATTCATTTATTATTACTTTGAAACGTTGTTTGATAAATTCCTTTAAAAAGTGTAATTAGTATTATTTAAAATTACAATTATAAAACAAGTTTTTTAATATTTGGGTTAAACATAAATTATTAAATTTCAAAACTTTTGAGTTGTTTTTATGTCAATATAAATAATTTAAACATAGAAAAATACCATTCCTATTTCAT